>CAXKVI010000003.1:12839313-13076980 GCA_964058755.1 Campiglossa producta
CCTCGCCAAATTTCAGTGGTCTAACCTTAATAGTTCCAGAGATATGGACTATGAAATATTTCATTCGTATGGGATGTGCCACGCACCACATTTTTCGTTATCCCCAGTTTTTTTTTGGAAGTGGTAGGGATCGATCTTATATAACCCCTCACCAAATTTCTAACCTGAATTCTTCAAGAGATACGGACTATGAAAAATTGCATTTCTATGGGAGGTGTCACGGCCCCTAAATATATAAACATTTTTTTTAGCCTGTCGCCATCCCCGGAAGATATCCAGTTGTTCATGAAATTCGATAGGTATTATCGAAATTTTTTATATGCAAATTAGCGATATTTTTTATCGAGACTCGTTCAATTAAAAATTTTATTAAAATGAGTTAACAGATTTTATTAAAATGAGTTAACAGCTTTTAAGGTGATGGCCCAATGCACGCTTGCCTTGCTGGCTTTGCCTCGAGAAATGTCAAAATTCTTTTGAACTCTACTGAAATGTATGAAAGTTGGCCCAGTGGCAGCTTTACTTTGCTTGCTTGAAGCGCTTCAAAGCGTCGGGTAGCCCAAATTTCTATTTGACAGCGTTTTACACGCTTCACTATTTGTCTTGTTTGTTTCATCCTGTATTTTTGACAGCTTTTGAAGCTTCTATTTGGCCATAGAAGCTTTCAAAGAAAAGCAAGGTAAGCCTAGGTAAGCAAGGTAAGCGAATCAAGCCAGCATTGGGTCATCACCTTAACCCCGCTGGCGAAGGCATATATATATATGTATATATAAATATTTTATTAATCAGATGCATTGATAGTAATATATGGCCCCATAGGTGGATCAAATTTGCTTGGTGGCTGCACATTCATCAACATACTTATACCACATGATAAAATACCAATCAATAATGCTGTAACGAAAATGGCCGATATGATTGCAGGTGTAACAAATCCTTCACATGTCCAAGCATCGTGAAAATGAAAATGTGTGCCCTCCTTGTGTCTACCATATTGAATTTGTAGTTTATTGATAACAAATTTTGGAGCATTCTTTTTTTGAGCATAATCTTTTATAACATCCTTTGATCGGAGAACCATCTTGCCACATGAATATGAATTAGTTTGTGGCGCATAAAGGTCAATAACACGATAAGTTTCATATTTAAATTCAAAATGTTTGATCTCGAAGTAGCGCTTTTTGAGTTGTAAATCAAATGAAAGTTCGGATGCCTCTTGATTTGTTTCAAGCTCAACCTTTAGTAAGGTATCATTTTTCTTGATTACGTTTATATCTTTTATTTGGTATTTTTGTACTTTAGATCCTTCATGCATTTCGAGCCGCGCTATATAAATTGACAAGTTTTTATATTCAAAAAGTGTACCTGTTGGTTCGACAATTTTAGATGGATCAATTGTTCCCATAAACATGTAAACTGCATCTGGGCACGCCAAGGTGGTTGTGATCTTTTGTATGGCATCGTCTAGGAACATTTTTTTTTTTTTTTTTTTTAATTTTAGTGATTTAATTTTTCAGAAAATGACTTTTTTTACATTAGACTGGCTCGAAAAAGAATAATTTATTTTTGAAAATTATACTGATATTATTTTTCAGAATGGTAAAAAAATGCTATCAAAAGTTTTAGACCTCAAATTTAATTTTTAGTGCTCTACCATGGCTAGATGAAACTTTCTAGTTCCTAAATGATCCCAGAAGCAATCCCGAAATGGCCGAAAAAGTCCCGAAATCATCCGATAAACAGTCCAGGAAAAGTCTCGAAATGATCCCGTAAATAGTGCCACAATGTTCACGGAAACGTCCAGAAGTGATTTCGAAATGATCCTACAAGAGTCTGAAATGATTCCACAAACGTCCTTTAATTATTGTATTATTTATTAGATCATTTTTAATAATGAACAACCATTTTATTTGTATTCAAAGTAACCCAACCGTTAATCTCGATAACAGAATCAATAAATTTTCATAAACAAACTTTCTTTTGTCTGACCCAGTCTAATGTATGTACATTACGGCGGCCCTTACTATCAGTTTTAATTAATTTAAGAGGCTTCAAACCCTTATGAAGACCCTAATATAGCCGATATTTTATATTTTTATTAAATTTATTAAATTTAATTTTTAAAATTTTTAAAATTTAGTTAAATTTTACTTTTTTAATTTATTTTGTTTTAGGTTAAATTACTTTACTTTATTTTTTTTTCACTTTATTTTATTTTATTTTATTTAATTATTTTTTATTTCATATCATTTCATCTCATTTCATGTAATTTCATTTCATTTTTTCATTTCATGTCATTTCATTTCATTCCATTTCATTACATTCCATTCCATTCCAATTCAATTCATTACATTCCATCTCATTTCATTTGATTTCATTCCATTCCATTTCATTTCATTTCATTTCATTTCATTTCATTTCCTTTCATTTCATTTCATTTCATTTCATTTCATTGCATTTCATTTCATTTCATTTCATTTCATTTCAATGCATTTCATTTCATTTCATTTTATTTTATTTAATTTTTAAAAATTTAATTTAACTTTATTTTATTTTATTTTATTTATTTTTTATTTTATTTTATTTTATTTTATTTTATTTTATTTTATTTTATTTTATTTTATTTTATTTTATTTTATTTTGTTTATTTTATTTTATTTTATTTTATTTTGTTTTATTTTATTTTGTTTTATTTAATTTAATTTAATTTAATTTTATTTTATTTTATTTTATTTTATTTTATTTTATTTTATTTTATCTTATTTTATTTTATTTTATTTTATTTTATTTTATTTTATTTTATTTTATTTTATTTTATTTTATTTTATTTTATTTTATTTTATTTTATTTTATTTTATTTTATTTTATTTTATTTTATTTTATTTTATTTTATTTTATTTTATTTTATTTTATTTTATTTTATTTTATTTTATTTTATTTTATTTTATTTTATTTTATTTTATTTTATTTTATTTTATTTTATTTTATTTTATTTTATTTTATTTTATTTTATTTTATTTTATTTTATTTTATATTATTTTATTTTATTTTATTTTATTTTATTTTATTTTATTTTATTTTATTTCATTTTATTTTATTTTATTTTATTTTATTTTATTTTATTTTATTTTATTTTATTTTGTTTTATTTTATTTTATTTTATTTTTTTTTTGTTTATTTTTTTTAATTTTATTTCATTTTATTTTATTTTAGTTTATTTTATTTTGTTTTATTTTATTTTATTTTATTTTATTTTATTTTATTTTATTTTATTTTATTTTATTTTATTTTATTTTATTTTATTTTATGTATTTTTTGTATTTTTATTTTTTTCTATTTTTTAAAATTTTTTTTTTTTTTTGTTTTATTTTGTTATTTTATGAGTTTTGGCGCGAATTGAAGATGGTTAAGGGATGTTCGGTTTTAAGGACCACCATATGTATTAAAACTTACCGCATTTCTTCATTGAATCCTTGTCTCCTTTCAAATTTTCTAATGAAATTATATAAAGTTTGTCAGTTGTACAATTTATCGGAGTTGCCAAGTTCCCATCTTTATCTACGGAAAGTTCTTCTGTATTGTTGAAAGTCTTAAGAGCCGCAGCCGGGTTCTGCACATTGGCATAAGTAATTGAAGGCGTCTGTTGGCTTAGATATGGGAAACAGGTCTGACATTGGAAATCATTTAATAAGAGCTGCAAAAATATTGTTGCAAATATTAGTTTAAAGGCTGATTTACACGGGTCGATTTTCTGGTCGATTTATTGTCGTTCCACCGTGTTAATAGCAATTCAATCGATTCACAGCTTGTATTTGAAGGTTGAATGAAAAATCGCCCTGAAAAGCGACCCGTGTAAATCAGCCTTTAGGACTTCAAAATCGATCAGAAATCAATGAATTTCAACTATGTAAGTACTAAGCGGTTCATACTCCACCTTGTATGTAAATGCCACAACCGTTTTGTTCTCAACCAATGGTTTCAGTGCCGCCAGGAATTCCTCTTTTTTGATTTGCGGAAATACGGGTTTTTCGATGCTGTTGATGAAAAATCATGTGCTTTTTTGTAAATCTCTTATTTTGTAATATGTACCAACTTACACATTAGCTTGCCAAAAGAAGACTGGCGTACAATACACCAACGAAAAAGGAGCGCTTATTAAGATTATTAAAAGGATTTTAATAAGCTGTATCGTCATTTCCGTTTCCTTGAAGGCTCACAGTGAAGTTTAAATATGTATGTTTTGAGAAAACTAAAATGACTTTGAGAAAAATAAAGAAAATTGTCAAGAAATTCAACCCAATCGAAAAATCAAGTTGGAGTGGTATACGATATGTTAAACCTTTTCACAGAGACCTTGACGTATCAACCAAAATATGAGTCGATTCAACCAAAATCACGGTCAATTCTTATCCTAATTGATTCGAATGCATTGAAACTGGTTACCTTAACAACAACAACAACAACAACAGCAACAACAGTAACAACAGCAACAACAACAACAACAACAACCTTAATGACTAAAATAAGTGTTATTTTAACACCAAAAGGAGTAAAAAATTGATTTCACCGAGAATCGAACTCAAGTGTCTACCATGATGCCATCGTATACTTATGCTTGTCGGTGTCTAATTACAGCTTTGTTGTATGACAGTAATGACAGTGTCTTCGCTGTTGTATAAACTGCAGGAATTTGTTGTTTCAACACAAAATATTTTCTTTAATCAACAGAAATTCTGACAGTGTAACCAAATTTTGTTAATTAAAAATTGACAGATCTATGACTGTTCAATCAACAATTGAATGCAGTTACTTCAACACAAAATTCCTTTTGAAAACCCAAAATTTGGTAAATTAAAAAGAATTTGGTCAACAGTACGAGATTGATTTAACAGTGCTTTTTTCTGTATTGTTTTCAAATGCGTTAAGGCTGATTTAGACGGGTCGATTTTTCAGTCGATTTTCTGGTCGATTTTTCATGCAACCTTCAAACACAAGGTGTGAATGGTGTTGTTGTTGTTGTAGCAAGGTGTAGCCCTGCCTAAATGTCAGACAGGGTCACCCCGAGTGTATTGCTCTTGGCCGGGTCGATATAAGAAAACGGCCCGGGTCGTTTCGGCACGATGGGTACAGCACAAGTACTGGTACCGTTCTCGTAGAACCGGCAATACAAGAAACTAGCATCGTGAATCGTTTGAATTGCTATTTAAACGGTGGAACGACAAAACTCGACCAGAAAATCGGTCCATGCAAATCAGTCTTTAAAGCTGAATAGCAATTCGATCGATTCACAGCTTGTTTTTGAAGGTTGAATGAAAAATCGACCAGAAAGTTGACTCGAAAATCGACCCGTGTAAATCAGCCTTAATACTAATTTATTTGATTTTACTTAATTTGTTTAAAATTATTTTGTATTATTTTACTTTTTTCATTAATTAATTTTTTTAAATTAAATTAAATTTTTTGTTTTGTTTTATTTTTAACATAATTTTATTTTATTTATGTAATTTTAGTTTGGTTTATTCCAAGGACTGACCGAAACCGAAACCGTAACCGATTAAAACCGGTAAATTTTTCGGAACCGAAACCGAAATCGTAACCGTTATATTGATCTGAAAAAGAACGAAGCCGAAACCGTTTAAAAAGTCGGAAGCGGTTCCAAACGGTTTTGAATTTTTTCATGTCTTTTTTCTTTTTGTAGGAACATATTTCTTTTGACCAAAGGGTACCCTGAATATCTTCGTTTAGACCTCAGTATCAAATTCCGAAAGAGGAAATTTAGCTATAGCGACCGAACCAACTTTTTTAAAAAAATTGCGTTTTTCGAAGTTAGCCTCCAAAACTTACTTACGGACTTTCGAAGTTGGACTCTTCGAAAATTTGTGTTTCTAATTGTTTTATTTAAAAAATTTTAAAAATACACTTCGAAAGGTCTAACTTCGAAAGTCCGTAACCAGCTTCGAATTTCGAAAGCCCGTAACTAAGTTTTGGAGGCTAACTTCGAAAAACCGGGATTGCCATTTTTTTACTTATCTCTCAATCTCTTCAAAAAAGTTGATTTAGTCTTATAGTGTTATTTTGAAGAACGAAATCGGAACCGAAACCGAATCGTGTTACAAAACCATTCCTTGGTATATTCTATAACTATTTTATTTAGCCAGTTCGAGGTATTCGAGTTTCGTTTAAATTTATTTTAATTTCTCTCATTTTATTTTTTAAATTAAATTTTATTTATTTTTATTTTAAAACTGTCACCCTGTTTCATGCTCCTTCCAACCACAACATGTTGCATTAATATGTATGAACTACATTTTTATTTAGAGCGCCTGCAAAGGTTATTTATATGTTGGTATCGCTTATCAAAAGCTGATAAATTCCATGTTTGGACACTTATCTGAAAATTGTGTTGTGCTGATAAGCAATGTGTAACGTGAGTGCGTATTGTGTGTGTGGAATGACGGCTAGGCAATTCCACCTGTGCATGAATTAGTTCGCATTAGTCATTGGGCAACTTCGAATAGCGATACAAGTTTTTTTTATAAAGCGTTTAGTGGATTTAATAATATTTTTTTTATTAAATAGCTATAACTATGCGCTTTAGTGTTTATCGAATATAAATTTGTACAATTAAAATAGTGTTTTTAAGGACTTTGAAAGAAATGTGAACAAATTTTTTAATTAATTTCGACATACGATATCACGTGTAAATGAACAAATTGGAAAAAAATTGTCTACCTTATGCCCTATTTTATATTAAACCAATTGTAGATGCATTCAAAATGACGGCGCCCACACGTAGTTCGGACTTATCTCAAATCGCCGCGAGTACCAATAATATACCTAATGGTTAGTCATTAAAAAACAGTTATCACTAACAAATATTTCGCAATAAAGGCTCATTTATACGGGTCAATTTTCTGGTCGATTTTTCGCTGTGCCAACGTCTAAATAGCAATTCAATCGATCTACACCTTGTATTTGAAGGTGGAAAGCAGTGGAACGACAAAAATCGAATAGAAAATCGACCCGTGTAAATCAGCCTAAGGCAATAATGTAGTGACAGTTTTATGGTGCAAAATAAAATGAAAAAATGAATGTGCTAAAATTAATTTCTATATACGAAAATGCATAGTGATGTACAATTTTATGAACGATTTGGATCGATTTTCTGGTGGATTTTTATCGTTCCACCGTGTAAATAGCAATTCGATCGACTCACACCTCAAGGTTGAATGAAAAATCGACCCGTGTAAAGGCTCATTTAGACGGGTCGATTTCCTAGTAGATTTTTTATCGTTCCACCGTATAAATAGCAATTCGATCGATCTACACCTTGTATTTGAAAGTTGAAAGCAGTGGAATGATAAATCAGCCTTTAAAGAACATACTGTCTCTATTTCTGTGCACATCACTGTATTACTTGTGTTAACAGTGATTACAACCTAAAACATATTTTTTTCCTTCGCAGATAGTGTTGATTGTGGTATCAAATTATTTGGCTGTTGTAATGGCCCATGTTGCCTTAAATTGGCACGATTACGCATCTTTGTTTTCGCGTTGACCTGCGCTGGTATGATACAGGGTGCCTGTGAAACATATTTTCGCATTGCGTCGAAAGAAGCTGCGCTGGAATATGATTATAATCCAATACTTGTTGGTAAGTTTTATTGTTGTTATAGTTTTGGTACTACTTAAATATACGTAGAGGGTATTATGGGACTTCTTTTACGAAATTTTTTCAGGAAAATTTTGAAATTTTGTCCATATACAGGGTCATCAAAAACACAAAAAAAGTGCTTACATACACAAAGATATATTTTGGTTGAAATTCTTAGCATTTTTCTGCTGAATATTTCGATAATTTGGCGGCCGCCGTGGTGTAGCGGTTAAGTGTTCGGCCTTCTACACCAAGTCGTGGCGGTTCGATGCCCGGCAAAAGTAACATCAAAAATTATTTAGAAAAAGAATTTTTCTAAAAACGGGGTCGCCCCTCGGCAGTAGTTTGGCAAACTCTCCGGGTGTATTTCTGCCATGAGAAGCTTCTCAGCAAAAAATTCATTTGCTTTGCAAGTGCCGTTCGGAGTCGGCAAAAAACTGTAGGTCCCGCCAACTTGTAGGAAAAACTCAAAAAGCAACACACCACAAGTTGGAAAGAGAAGCTCGGCTAAAAATCTCGTTAGAGGTTATGATGATAACCTGTAGGTATATCGCCGCCATTAGTTTTTTTTTTTTTTTTTTTATTTCGATAATTAAGTGGCTATTGAATATTATCGCAATGTTGGTAGATAGTTGTATCAATAAATACTAACAACTTTTATTATCATTTTATAACAATTTTTACGTACATTATGTACTACACTTAAACATACATACAAATATAAACAATGACACATAATTATTTCAGCGAAAATTAATAATATTTATTTCCCTTATTAACATTAAATATTATTAGGCCATAAATATTTCTTATGGAACGTAGGTATGATTGCGGATGCAACTTTTACCGCATATTCTCAACCTTATATCGATAATTTTCCTTAAAGACTGATTTACACGAGTCGATTTTCTAGTCGATTTTCTGGTCGATTTTTCATTCAACCTTCAAATACAAGGTGTGAATCGATTGAATTGCTATTTACACGGTGGTACGACAAAAAATCGACCAGAAAATCGACCCGTCTAAATAAGCCTTAAGAAATACATAGAAGAGACAGTTTATACATTTTCTAAAAGATACTCGAGAGAACATGTATGCAGATATCTGAATGATTTTGGTTGCAGTCCTGGACAAGCACAACCTAATTTTTTCAACTAGTAATTTAATTCCTTATACTAACCGCTTCTCCAAAGTGGTTAGATTTTCGTCGAGCTCCGACAAAAAGTCGAGCAGAAAATCGGGCGGTGTAAATGAGTCCTAAGAGGGAGGAGGGCTAAAAAATTCTGGAAAAATTGCTCACTTAATTTATGAATGTCTCCTATAGTAGTATCGAACCGGGGGCCCCAAATCACAGTCGTCTTCTCTATCCATTGAACAATCGTAGAAAAACTAAGCTGGTCCGGTCTAGCCTCATGCTAGATTCACCAATAAAGGCATAGCCTGGGAAAAATTTGGCAGACGCGATAAATTTCCTGTAAACTGAGAAACATACGTTTTTCAGGCCAGAGCCCTGACAGGCCCTAGGCAAAGTTGTCTATTGTTGGAAAAATCTAGGTAGGAGCTGGACTAAGTATAGATTTTCCTAAACTATTACCTACCCGGACCTTGGTTTTACATCGCCTATCATGGATCGTATTGCAAGGATATCATCAATGGTGGACTTAGGTACCTGGTCTGATAACCCAACAAACACAGACTCTAACATTGGCTCGGTTCAACGACTGAAAAAAGGATTAGTTCGGTTAAAAAAAATCCCAGTGTCAAAGGCCAAGAAACTCAGACGTAGCTTAGCTTCCCAACCTGGATCTTCTTTCGAGATCGTATTAAATCCAATTTTTTTCCTTATTGCAGAATATCTGATCGTTAGCAGCGGCATTTTCCAGGCCTTATTCGCTTGGGCCTTAACACATTGGGCTTTCAAAACACATCCAATCAAATGGTTATCGACCACGATTATTATACAATCGATAATTTGCGTGATTGCAGTCATACCAGCTATCATCGGCTTGTAAGTGGGATTGCTAAAAATTCGATAGCAAAGTATATTTTTGACCTCCCAAAACTCTCATTTCTTTTCAGCTCGAATGGCGCCACAGTTGCACCAAGTAGTGTTAACCTCAGCGTATGCTCTGTCGCAACACAAAAGTTTACGCTCTCTGTACAACAAACTCAGCTTAGCACCCTAATACTACTTTTCGTGCTACAATTCGCTCTGGGATTGGGCAGCTTGGCTTTCTACACAATCGGCATAACATATTTAGATGACAACTCACCATCCATCGATAGTCCTGCCGTGTTGGCAACAGCGCTCGGGGGACGTATATTTGGCTTACAAGTGGGTTCCTTTCTGGTGCTCGGTGTTGGCGCAACGGGGCTTGGTTGGTGGCTCGGTTGGATTATATTGGCGCCTCTGGTTCTACTAAGTGGCATTGTTTTGGGACTCTTTCCCAAGCACTTACCCAAAACGGCTATCCACCAAGCGGCTCAACGTATTATTGAAGAGACGAGCACACGCACTTTCGGCTCACAATTTTCGACATACATTGATGATGTTGCCTTTGGAGCTTCCATCAAACGTATGTTCACCAATAAATTGTTAATGTGCAATCTGCTGGCGATTATGTTTATCATGTCCGCATATGTGAATTTTGAGTTGCAAGAGGAGTCATATTTGCAGTCTCGATTCTTTCTACCCTACAGCGAAGAGGATGGACTGTTGCAGGAATGGGAGGCGCGCTTTGTCGCATATTTCTTGCGACCTCCGGTGGCAGCTGTGGGAGTTCTTGTGTCGGGTTTAATTATTTCCAAACTCAAATTGTCGGGCAGGTGAGATATAATTTGAACTCTACTCTACTCACTTTAGCTCCAACTCATTCTTGGACCACTCACAGAGTTATAACTGGTGTCAACATCGTCTTTGGTGTGCTTTTATTAGCTGTATTCGTTGGTAATATTTTCATTAAATGTGATGTTGGTGATATAGCGGGTGTGACAAAAGGTAAAGTGCTGCAACCCTTCTGCTCAAGACAATGTACTGGCGTTTGTCAGGCAACCACTTTTCAACCTGTGTGTCCTGAAAATTCGACGGTCACATATTTTTCGGCGTGCTATGCGGGATGTTCACGAACTTCGATCATAAATGATGTGGAGGTAAGTGGACTTGAAACCATCTTTTTTCTTTTTCTTGAAGCTTTAAGCCGAATGTTCTGATAAAGCAGGGATTTTAGACAGCAGTTGGAACTAGATCGAAACTTCTTCTCGTTATAGCCTTAAGACATACATAGGTGTCCCGGTTATGGGTAATGCTTCCATCCGTTTAACCTTTCCTCACCTTTAGGTTTTAGTCCGACTTTCGTTATTTGCCAGAAGCTACAGCTCACCTCTAAGTTGTCAGCCAAACATGTTTACTAGGAGACAACTTGTGCCCCTGCGGGTTAGGGGTTTAGAATATGCCCGAGGTAGGCATACCGGTCGTAAGTGGCGACTAATATGCACATAGGTAGATGGTTGATCTACGCATATGATGCCTCTCACTTCTCATTACCCACCTTCTCCTTCCTCACGGATGAAAGGATGACATGACCTAGAAGGTTCCACTGGTCGCGGCTCGGAATCATGGATAGTGTCCAGAAAAGATGAGATGGCCCTTGGATGCCAACGACGAGTGTCGAAGGAAATTTAACGATGAGCTGACCCAAAGGTTCCGGGGGGAAGGGGGGGGGGGAGGGTGAAGGGGGAGACCTCGCCTGAGATGGAAACAACAAGTAGAGGATGCTTGAACTTACTTGGGGTTTCCAATATTCTTCCCTTTGAAAAAGGCATATTTCATGGGATATAACCTATTTTAAGGTCTTCGGGCCGGAAAGATGATTGGCTCTCATTTACGACAATTATTTAGGGTCCGTCCACAAAGCTTGGAATATATTCAAGGGCTAGTTTATGCCTAAAGCGGATGACTATGAAGACGACTTGGCAATAGTCGTCAACCATGTCGGTGGTCCGTCCGACTGTCAACTGTAACTGTAAACTGATAGTCAGCGTCATATCGAGAGAGTATCACTCTCGGTTTCCTCAGACTTCTTAAAAATTAAATCATCGTGCCATCGGAGGTGTGGGTACCAAATTTTACCACACAGATCTCTCTCACCTGGAGGAAAATTGCGCGATAGACGTATCTGCGTGTATGGACTGCAGAGATCCTTTGAGCTGATGTCGGCTTAGTTAGTATAGCTGCCACCCAATCTAATCTAACCTAACCTAAGCTCTGTGCTACCCTACGGCAGAAATGTACTGAAATTGGGGTTTGTCCTGTCCTGAAATGTTTAGACTGGAAAGCATCCGGAGTAAAACTTCTTGATCAGGCTGCTAGATCTATGAACTTATGTGCTCGACGTATCCCAAATCTTCATCTATAACTCTCTCTATATATATCTATCTTTCTTTCCACAGCTCTACGAGGGCTGCACATGCGCGACTAACTCGAACGCAGAACCAATGGGAAACTTACGGGCGACAGAGGGCGCATGCAGCTATGTGAAGTGTCAGCGGATGTTGATCGCTTTTCAAGTGCTCACACTCTCTGCAGCTGCGGTGCTGGGTGCTAGTATTATAGGAAAAGTAATAATCACATTGCGCAGTGTGTTGCCGCAGGATAAGGCGCTAGCATTGGCTACGCAACTTACGCTCTTCGGGGCATTCGCGTACATACCGGTGCATATTGGCTATGATATGGTCACAAGTAAGTATCGAACATACGGAAGTGGGATGAGGTGTGCTAAGTAAAAATATAATCTTTCCTTTTAGGATACACCTGCATCTACTGGACCCCAGAGTACAAGCGCTGTCTTCTGCGCGAAACCCCAAAACACGGCAATATTTTGAATATCCTCTCAGCTGGCCTTATTTTAATCGGGCTCCTCTTCGATATACTCGTTTTCATTCATTTTCGTAAAGGCCTCAATATTTATAACTGCAAAGTAACCGATCCAAATTATTCACCCTCACTCTACTCTGCCATACCACGTGAGGATCCAGCTGCTGCTGCTGGCGTATCGCAAGCTTTTGGCGGTAGTCCTGTAACAACAACAAACGTGTCACCAATTCAGGGTCGCACCAATCAACCTCCACAGAGGCCACCAAAGTCCGACGGTATCACAGTCTTTCGCAATCCCAGCTCAGTCACTTCCTCTTCAGCGGGTGATAGTAGTCTTCAAGAGCTTAATAATAATCAAAATGGCGTAGCTTATGCACAAGTAATTTTCCCACCAGACAAACATAAACCCAATGATGGCACGACAAGCCCGAAACGTATGGCGGTACGCGCAGATGTCCCACTCCACCATTTATCGTCTCAGGATGTGCGCGCGCAGTTGGGTAACTTAAAATCGTTTAATATTGCCGAAAGCGATGCGGAAAGTGAGACTCCGTTGCAGTTCGGCGAAGGGGTCGTTGAAGAAAAGACACCATTAACTTTGAATATTGCTGCCGCAAAGGAGAGTACCGCCAAGAGACCGCTGACACCTGCTGTTGGTGGTGTAAAAGTTCTGCCGCCAGTACCGCCAAAACCTAAGAAAATTGTAACAACACCGGGTCTAGCACCCAGAGAAACTGATTTGGATAAGATTGAAGAGTTGCCATCGAGACCGCTGAGTCCGGAGACGGACCTTTAGTGGCGTAGCTAGCCATATGTATGAACAATGTTTTTAAAAAGCTTTTCTGAGCTCTGTTTTTAAGTTAAGTTTATAAGTATTATTTTATTTTTTTTCAAACAAATCGACAAATATATCTTAGGTTTTCTAAGCAATTTCAAAGGATCAAATTTCACTATTCTGTTATTGCTGTTGTTGTTAACGACAAAAATACTCCCCGAAGGTTTTGGGGAGTGATATCGAAATTGACAGTCCTTGGCCGGAAATGTACCCGGTACGCCCCGATACTCCCTTGAGGTACTGCCTGACAGTCTCGGGAGCGACTTGGTATGACCAGTGGAACTTTCTAGGCCATGTCATCCCTCCATCCGCAAGGAAGGTTAAGATGGGTAATGAGGGGTGAGAGGCATCATATCCGTAGATCAACCATAGACTTAGCACGTCCTACCTCGGGCATATTCCACAACCCTAACCTCCTTCTTGTTACCTTCGGGAAATCCGAAAGCAATTCAGTCGTAAATCACGGGCACAACAGCTGTGCGCGGACTTTGACCCCGAGTGCTAGCTTCCTTACTCTTATACCCTCTAGGGAGAAGGGAGATAGGGATATGATGACGTTGAACTAAATGGTTGCCGTCCACAACAACGATATACCGCGAAACTGGCACGTAAATTTCTTGACCCTAGCGGGTACTTGCGAAGCAGAAGTGCTTATTTGTACACTTCTACTGAAAAACTGAACTACCCTCGGCATTTGAAAGAATTAAAAAATGTATGTGATTTCACAGCTAGCGATACCTAGCCGCCTCGAGCCGCCTGTCGTTGATATGCACCCGTCGGAACTGTTCGAGCTCAGTAAGGCACATCTATCTATGGTGATCGGAGTGCTGACAGTACTCTCACTGTTGGGACTTCATGCGGTGGAGATGACGAGGTCGTCATTGAGTCACAGAAGTGAGAAACCCTACGCCCATCGAGCTCTTCTTATCAAACCTCCTTAAAACAGTGTAGTTCGTATTCAAGGCACCAATTAGTATTTGGGATTTTTCCTCTCTAAAATGGCACTTATATACTTACCTTGGAAACTCTTGAGTAAAGATCATGCTCTGTCCCAGATCAAGTCTCTCGCGATCCTGATATATGGCGCGGAATCATGGATAGTTTCGCAATAAAATGAGATGACCCCTAGAGTATTCGAGAAAAAAGTTCTCCGGAATATATTTGGTCCTTCCCGCGATGATAACGGGAGTATCGATGGAAATTTAACGCATATGGGTGGTTCCATGTAAAATCGACATATTTTAGGAATCGACCCTTTCCGATTTGAATGAATTTTGTTGTTGATTTGATGGCCGCTTGGCTGTCGCTGAAAAAAACAATATCCTCTCCGAAAGCGCGTACGCATATCCAGGTCGCAGCGTCGAAGATTTTTAAGACTTCAGCCTGGAAGACGTTTCAATTATCAGGTAGTCTGAAGGAGGGCTCAAGGTCGAACTATCTTGAATAAACCCCCTCCTCCAGCTCTGCTGTCTAATTTCGGTGAAGTATATGGAAATGCCGCCATTAGTAGCGGGACACGATGGAGGCGTTATTTTATATGAACATAATCATTTGTCGCAACCAGCAAGATCAGACCAAAACTACTCATAGCTCCCATACAATCGATTGTTCCGATAAACGGATTTTGGGCTATAACTTCTGCAATTATAGAGGTAGGAACGTGAAATTTTGTATGTATTGCTATTTTTATATGTGAAATGTCGATGTTGAAAACCATTGAGATGGAATAAATATTTCACATAGCTCCCATACAATCGATTGTTCCGATAAACGGATTTTGGGCTATAACTCCTGCAATTATAGAGGTAGGAACGTGAAATTTTGTAAGCATTGCTTTTTTCACATGAGAAATATCGATGTTGAAAATCATTGAGATGGGATAAATAATTCATATAGGTCCAATACAATCGATTGTTCCGATAAACGGATTTTGGGCTATAACTCCAGTAATTATAGAGGTAAGAACGTGAAATTTTGTAACTATTGCTATTTTTATATGCGAAATATCGATGTTGAAAATCATTGAGATGGGATAAATATTTAATATGGCTTCCATACAATCGATTGATCCGATAAACGGATTTTGGCCTATAACTCCAGTAATTATAGAGGTAGGAACGTGAAATTTTGTAAGTATTGCTATTTTTACATGAGAAATATCAATGTTGAAAATCATTGAGATGGGATAAGTATTTCGCATAGCTCCCATACAATCGATTGTTCCGATAAACGGATTTTGGGCTATAACTCCTGTACTTATAGAGGTAGTAACGTGAAATTTTGTAAGTATTGCTATTTTTATATGTGAAATATCGATGTTGAAAATCATTGAGATGGGATAAATATTTAATATGGCTCCCATACAATCGATTGTTCCGATAAACGGATTTTGGGCTATAACTCCTGTAATTATAGAGGTAGGAACGTGAAATTTTGTAAGTATTGCTATTTTTATATGTGAAATATCGATGTTGAAAATCATTGAGATGGGAAAAATATTTCACATAGCTCCCATACAATCGATTGTTCCGATAAACGGATTTTGGGCTATAACTCCTGTAATTAAAGAGGTAGTAACGTGAAATTTTGTAAGTATTGCCATTTTTATATGTGAAATGTCGATGTTGAAAATAATTGAGATGGGATAAATATTTCATATGGGTCCCATACAATCGATTGCTCCGATAAACGGATTTTGGGCTATAACTTCTGCAATTATAGAGGTACGAAAGTGAAATGTTGTAACTATTGCTGTGTTAGAATGTGGAATGTCGATGTTAAAAAGCAATTAGATTGGACCAATAAAACACATCGCCCTCATATAATCGATAGTTCCGATAATTTCGGTATGAGCTAAAGTTAAATTCACACAGGCTGTACTGGGGATCGAACAGTGAAAATCGTGACGCTGTTTGTCGATTCGACATCGCATGACCGCGATATAATCCGGAAATGCCTAAAAAATATCCAGTTCAAAAAAAAAAAACACACCCCAATTTTATAGTTTTAAAGAAGCATATTTTCATATTATTTATTTTAAATTCATATTTGTTCATTACTCTTTTACATAACTACTATCATTCTATCATTATCAATACATATCATCATTATCATCACCATCAGCAATTACAATCATACCAGTCACTAATTTTTATTAATATTTTTATCAACTTATTTACAGCAAATTTTTTTTTGTTTTTTTTTTTTACTTAGTTTTGATGCGTAGCCTAAACATAGTTTTTTATACATTTACTTATTTTACAGCTAACTACATGTTTACATCATTTCATCGGTAAACAACTTAAAATACTAGCATTTAAGCATTACAAGTCACATTTTTTTTTTTTTTTAATTAAAAAAATTAGTCGGTTTTTATAAATTACAATGGCTTTTTTTAGTGTTTTAAGTTTTAAAATTTTCTGCAAAAAAAAAAAAAATCAAGAAGTATTTATCAGCTTATTTTTATATACAGTAGCAGTATTTTTGGAATACTTTAGGCAAAATAAGAGTTTCAATTTTTTATTTTTAAGTATATGTTTCTAAAACATAAGATTTTTTCAAAAAATTTGAACGTAAAAATTTATTATTAATTTTGATTTTTTTAAATTTTTTCATTTTTTGTTCAAACTCTTTATTTTAAAACTCAAATAATTTTCAATTAAAAAATTTTTTGCTCAAAAAAAAAAAAATTTTTAGAAAAAAATTATTAAATATTTATTACACTGAAAAAAAAAACTAGTTAAAAATAATAAAGACTAGTTTTTTAGTATACAATTTGCATTAAAATTCGTTCATAATTTTTAAAAAATAACGGGAACTAGTTACATTCAACAGCTTCATCGACACTTGGTTGTTTGGTTTATTGGCTGGCTTGCCAACTAGCTTTGCCTACTTTTCAGTTTACTGCTGAATTTTAAATATACTTCTTTTTGTAATTTTTTTTTGAAATTACTTTTGCTTTGCAAATATGTTGAGGTTTTCTTAATACAAGTTTTTTTTAAGGTGCTTGCATTCATGGAGGTTTCTATGTACTGATATATTTTTCAACTTTTTTTTTTTAACTAAATTTTTTTTTTTTTTTTTTGAAGTAAAAATTGTACAACAGCCAAAAAATCCCAGAGTGTTTCACAACGGTTTCTAAAGCTTTTGGGTGTGCTGAATCCGACTCTTAAGTAAAAATTTTCGGGTCACCTTAGATTTTCCGTCCAGAGGGTAGTTTGTTCAGATTTCGGTAGTAGAAATTTTTTTTTTTTTTTTATTTAAATTTTTTTTTTTTTTATTTAAATTTTTTTTTTGTTTTAATTTTTTTTTCAATAACTTACTGCACCCCAATTTTTTTACTATGAAACATCGCTATGCCGCCAACTATAAAAACCAAATTAGATTCTGGTTCCTTGACCCACGAAAAATTGTTATATTATTAAAAACAAATTTTTTTTTTACAACTACCGATCTCTTTATAAACACCCTCTGGAGAGAAAACCTAGGGTGATCCGAAAAAACTGTTTTCAGATTCGGATTCAGCACACCCCAAAGCTCCAAAAACCATCGAGAAACCCGGTGGGATTTTCAAAAAGTTCAATTTTGTTGTACAGTGTTATTATTTTTTTTTTGTGCAATAGGTTGAAATTGTTGCAGCAAATATCTAGGATCTTTAAATACAAAAGTTGTGTTACTTATCTGTTACTGGCTTACAATTTTCGGATTTTTTTAGAAGGTAGGTATACTTAAAAAAAAAAAAATAAATAAAATGTTATGGTCTGAAGATGGGTTCCTTCTAGTTTTAAGGCCTTATTTCGTCTGCAACTCTGTCAAACCTCCCGAAGAAGAGCTCCGAGTAAGTAGAGAAAAGAGAGTCCTAAAGAGCACCGCATGCGAGTGTTTTCATTGAGAAGAGAAGCACTTTAGGAGTAGATTATATAAACGATTGTTTTGGGACTCGGGGAGTGTTTTGGGACCTTAGAGGAGTCCTAAGGGAACACTGTTTTTATTATGTGAGCGAGTATTTTGGGACTTCTTAAAAGCACCTTGGAGGTGTCCTAAGCGAACACTTCTTTCATTATCTGAGAGGGTGTTTTGGGACTCTCCGAAACCACTCATCCAAGTAGCACTTTTCTTATCCATTTCAGAAAGCAGTTTCGCCTGTCGGATACGCTTGGGTTTGGAGCCTTTTCGAAGCCTTTTTAGAAGGGTGAGCGCCCCCTTTTGCGGAGTCCTAACTGAGCATCTTGCGGAGCTTTCTGGTTGACTGGGGTGTCTCAAAAGAGTCCAATATTAAACTAGGTTAGGTTAGGTTCAAGGGGAACCGTTCAAGTGGCTGCCGCAGAGGCATACTTACATCAGTTTTGAAAGGCCTGTTGTGATACCATCAAAACTAGGAAAGTCAGTTCCGTGATTCGACCATATGGAATAAAGTAAGTTCAATATCTGATTCTATATTCTTTATTTTGAATCCTACACAAAAAATCTAAATAGGTGTTCTCAGGCACAACCAGTACTACCCCTAAAACTATCCCAAATAGAAGCGACGGAAAGCTAGCCGAAACAAAGCTGAACTGTACGAACGGCAGCTGGTATACATTTTGTTGGCACCGCTTGCTGCAGAGTAACGAGATATCCCACAAGAGACCAGCGTCACTCTGGTGCAACTTCGATCTGGTCAATGTTATAAGTTAGACTCTTAGGCTGAAACAAACAAATTATTCGGAACTCAACGATGAGTCCAGCGTTAATAATCCAGACTCAACCCCGACTTGTTTGTTCGGCATGGCGCTCGTCTCCTCATAATACCAACCATACTTGTATATTCATTTATGGTCCTTCCGTGATGGCAACGGCGAGTATCGAAGGAAATTCAACGATGAGCTGTACGAGCTTTACGCAAACCTGACCATAGTGCAGCGAATTAAAGCCCAAAGGCTTTGTTGGTTGGGTCATGTTATGCGAATGGACAAGGAGGTTCCAGCACAGAAGGTTTTCCTATCGATACCTGAATTTGGCAGCAGAGGGAGGGGGAGACCTCGACTGAGATGGAAACAACAAGTGGAGGATGACTTGAACTCCCTTGGTGTTTCCAATTGACGTCAGTTGTCCTGCTTCACGGAGCATACTCTTCTCAACACCAATCTCACTTTGGTCCAAACCTGTTGTAACAGCCCGTCAGAAGAGTTTGTTGGTAATTTGGAGCAATGAGCGTTACGTCTGGACAGGGCTACGATTCGTTGCAGCAAACGGCAGCCGGTTGAAAACGAGTTGCAAAGTAATACATTGTAAAAGTGGACAACTGAAAGGATTGCTTGGATCTTGTGCCATAAATGGTACTGCGGCCAAATGGTTAAGTTCTAGCTAGGGTGCTTTGCTTTTCATTTAGTATGAGACAAAAAAAAAACAGATAGCTAGAGATCGGAAAAATATGTCTGGACGACTCGTGTAAATTAGCCTTTATTTGAAAAAAGGGTAAACTGTGGAAATTATGTTAGCATAATTTTAGGCGTTCGATTTTGACATATTTTCCGAACACTCTTTATAGCAAGTTCTCTAGTTCTAGTTCGCAGTTATGGGCGTACCTCAACAATGTCCTCTCAGAAGACGGTCCTCTCAAAGATAAAATTTTGGTGACCACTAGAGCGTATCGCCAAAAAAAAGTATAAAATGTTCCCCCCTTGGCTCGAATGTTTACTTGTTGGTGATTTTAAAAATGAAAAAAAAAAAATAAAATTCGGCACCCTGTAAAAACAGCGAAAATCGTTTTTTGCTTAAACTTTTCTATTTGGTCTTTGATTTCAACGAGCAATATATTGTTGTAAAGGTTTTAACCCGTGTCATATTTCGCCCATATAAGTCATTAACCTGCGACACCAAGTTTAGCTTTTATTCAAATTTATTTAAAACCAACACCCTGTATTAAAAAAAAAAATTGAACAAAGTAAGTTGTTCACATAGTAAATGATTATTGTACAGAAGTTGCCGACGAGGAACGCCTAAGTTATATATTCGCAAAACTAAGTAGCCGAGAACGTTACAGTAAATAACAGTCAAGGAAAGATTTTCAAATACAGGGTGCTTGTTTTAGTAAAGATAGAATAAAATCGGAACTTGGCATGATGGGCTAAAAGTTTCTATGGATGAAATATTGCCTTGGTGAATACCTTTCTAAAAATGTATTACTTTTGAAAATCGAACGTAAAATATAGAAATTATGGGAAAAAAACTAATTTCGCTGTTTTTACAGGGTGACAAAAAATTGAATTTTTTTTTTTTTTTGAGGGGAAACATTTTTAATTTTTTTCCTCCTTACACCGTGATACGCTCTAATAACCACTGCTCGCTCGCTATGGATTTCTAACCAATAGCAAGGAGGAAAAAAAAATTGCTAACTCTCTCACTAATCATAAACTCTGCTCAATGGGTTTAACCCAACAAACCAAAAGCGGGAAAATCAATGAAATAATAAAATTTAAAAATTTCTGTTGTCATTTAATAACTTTCAGTGCTATTTTTTATTTATTTATATTTATATTTGTTGTTGTTTTTTTTTTTTAATTATATAAATTTTTTTTTAATACATACAAACTATACAATAAATTAATATTTAAACTTACAAATTAAAAATAATAAAGCGAAAAATACTACATTACAACAATTTTTGTTTTTTGTTTTTTTTTTTTTGTTTAAATAAAGTACGAGTAGAAGTTAAAATACATATTTATATAGTTAAAATTATTAGATACAGTGTTTGAATGTAGGTATGTATGTATATGTGTGTGTAATGGTGTATATTTTTATATATATAGCATTTATGTAATTTTGAAATTTTTTTTCATCGCAAGCTTATTGAAGAAAAATAGAAGTGAGTAAATACAAAAAAAATTTTTTTCAAATGTTGAGCTACGGTTTATAAGCCTTTTTGCAGTTGAGAGAGATAATTGCATTTGTAAAATGCAAGCGAATCCTTAGACAATTAGAGTCTCCGCAGGATTCTAGGCGCTTTTAAGCCTTTTTTTAAATTTTTTTTAAATTTATTTTATTTTCATAATTTTTTTTATCAACTGTTAGTTTTCTTATAAACTGTAGCTAAACATAATTTAAAAAAAAAATCGAAAAAAAAATTTGAAAAAAAATTTGAAAAAATATTTGAAAAAAAAAATATTGAGAAAAAAAGTATTTTGAAACAAAAAAATGTCTGTATAGCTAGGAGAGAGTAAGAAGAGATGATAAAAGAGCGTAGTCAAGCTAATTACAAAGCAAGTGTTTTTGTTGTTGTTGTTGTTTATTTTACAGTGTAGTTTACTTAGTAAGAGAGTCATAAAAAAAATCTTACAACAGATTTTCATAATATTTTCCATATAATATTTGATATCCATAAATTGTCGAGAAGAGTAGAACATAGCGGTTTGTTGCAGAGTCTTGAAATGTTGCAATATTGCGGTTTTTTAAACATTTTTCGAACTAAGCCGTTTCGTAGGAAAATTAAAAAAAAAAATTGGTTTTTGAAAAAATTTGAAAAAAAAAAAATCAAAAATTTCAAAATTTGAGAGAGCGAAAAACACAAAATTCGAAGATTAAAAAAAAAAAAATTAACAAAATTATTAGACGCGCAGGAAAACAAATTTTAACGCAAGCATTAAAAATGAAAAAAAAAAAAAATTTTTTTTCTATGAAAATTTAAGATTTTTAGGTTAGAAATTTTTTTTAAATTTCCAACATATTCAAAATCAAACGTGAACGCCAGTAACAAATAAGTTTTTGTTTAAATTTAAATATAGATTGACAACTTGTTGTGAAAACTTGAAGTTTTTTAAATTTTAAAGAAAATTTTTTAATGTAAAATTTTTATCGAATTTAAAGAATTTCAAAATTAACTGCGAATGCTTAATTTAACGCTTGCTCTACTGTAATTGGTTATTAAAAAACACTATTGCTGCCAGAATATTTACAAATAATTTTGCAAAGCTTTTTCAACATTTTAAGCAGCTTTTTTTACAGTGTATGATGCAGTTATTACTTTTTTTTTTGCATTTTACAAGCGCTATTTTTGTGTTTTGTATTTTGTATTTCTTGATACTTGAATTTTGCTATTTGTTAATATTTATTTTTCCATTTTTGAATTTTGTTTTTGTAATTTCTAACTTTTTTTCTTTCAGTTTTTAAATTTTTTCTTACTATTTCATGCTTTTTTATTTAACATACTTTTATTTACAAAACTTGTCACTTTATGAATTTGCAGAGCATTATTTTTAGATTTTTTAAAAATTCTGGTCAAAAAAAAAATTTTACTGTTTAGTATTAAAAATTGAGTTTGTATTGGAAAAAATATTTTTTTTGCTGTTTTATTTTTATTTTTTTACGATGTGGTTTTTGGGTTGATATTTATGTACATTCTAGGGTATTTTAAGTTTTTCAGGCGAAACGTGTAGGTCAAGTAAAGTCAGTTAATCTTTTTTAAAAAATTTGAGGTTATATTCACCCGAAAAAATTAATAGTTTAAAAGATAACTACAATTTTAAAGAGTTTTAACAAAAAATTTAAAAGATATGAAAGACTGGTGAAGTTTTAGATATGAAAGGCTGGGAAGCTTGGAAAAGTTTAATAAAAGTGTTAAAAAAAAATGTACAGTAAAAAGTAGACAAATCGATTTTTTCCATTAAAAGTAGTTTCTCGCTTTTAATGATAGATTAAAAGATAATCTAAAAACGTTGTTTTTTCCTTTTAATGCTAGAACAAACGATATTTTTCCGTTTTAATGGAAAAAAACTCATTTGTCTACCTTTTACTGAAAATTTTTTTTACTCAGTTTTTTTAACATTTTTAAAGGGAGAAAAAATTTTTCAGTAAAAGGTAGACAAATCGTTTTTTGTTTTGCATTAAAAGTAGTTTCTCGGTTTTAATGGTACATTAAACAATAATCTCACAACGTTGTTTCTCCCTTTTAATGATAGAATAAACGATATTTCTCCGTTTAAATGGAAAAATCGATTTGTCTACCTTTTACTGAACAATTTTTTTTGAAGTGAAATTGACTTATTTCGAATTGCATTTGTTTTTTAAAACTTAGCAAATAGAACTGTTCCGCCCGTTTTGTTATATATTGATTTTTAAATTTTTACGAAAAAAAATTTCAGAATTTTGTATGCACTTTTTGCTGGTTTTGCAATTTTAAATATTTTCTTGCTTTTTTGCTGTAATATCTGTGTTTTTACATAATGATACTTGTTCTCTTTTTGTTTTTACAATTTTAAAAATTTTCATATTTTTCAAAAACGAGATTTTTTTAACCAAAAATTTTCTTGCAACTGCTCGCTTTTTGTTCATAATTTTTACAGTTTTTTTTCTACATACAGTTTTCTCTCTATATTTTTATTTCAAATCAATTTTACTTATACATATGTATATATTTTTTTTTAGTTACAGCTTTTGAAATACAATAGTTGCACAGTTTTTTTTTATACATGCAATATTTTTGTTGTTGTTTATTTATAATGAGCTAATACAAATATTTTCTTTAACTTATTGTTTTCCAGTAAAAAAAAAAAAGTACATATATTTTTAAAGTACGACATACATATGCATGTATGTGTTTAGTTTGACAAATTATGAAAACTTAAAATTAAAACTTCAAAAAAAAAAAAAAAAAATTATAAACATTTATTTATGCTCAATCATGTATGTATGTGGGTGCTTAATTTTCTCGCATTTTCTTTGTGTTTCCCAGTAAAATTTCGTTATTTTTATAAAGTCAGTAAAATTTTCAAAATCCAGTAAAATTTTCAGAATCCAGTAAAAATTTTGAAACATTATATTAAAAAAAAAAAAAAGTTATATAAAAAAGGAAAAGCGTTGAAAAAACAGCGCTGCTGCAAATTGTTTGTGGTGAATTAGTTATATATTTACATTGAAAAAGAATTTGCAGCTTTTTGGAGTGTTTTATGATTTTTTAGTATTTTTAATTATTTTTCTGCTTCTTGTTTTTTTTCTAATTTTTCTTGATCTTTTCTACCTTTTTTTTAATTCTATCTGCTTTGTGTATCTGTTTACAATTTTTTAATATTTTTGCTTTTACAGTTGCAATATTGTAATACCATATTTTTAAATGTTTAAAATTATAGCAGAAAAAATTTATTAATAAAAAAAAACAAAAAAAAAAAATTGTATCACATTTTAACATGATTATTGTTACGATGAATAATTATTTCATTCGCTTTTCCATTTTTCTTCAATTTTATATAGTCAAACATGTTGCAACAACATGTTGCAGCCAACATTTTAATACTCATTAGCAACATGTTGCAGCAACATTGCATTCAGTGCTTCCAAGTAGCTACTATACTTTGTTATGGCGCTCCAGAGAAGCACAACATGTTGCCAGCAACATTTTTGATGTGTGCAATTAGGCGCAACATGTTTTTTTGCGGGCGTGGCATAGAAACACAAAAACAAAAACCTGCTTTTTGGTGTTTTTTTCTTTGTAGTTGTTGTGTGTGTTTTTTCTTCCACAGTAAGTGTGTGAGTATATGTATGCGAGCTGTGATGTGGTGTAGGGCAGCGCTGCTTTTATCACATTTTTTCTAGTGAGCGAGTATTTTGAATTTTTTTAAATTTTTTTTAAATTTTTTTTTAATTTTTTATTGTTTTTAGAAATGTTTGCATTTTTTTAAGAAATTCGTTTATTTCTCTAGTCACTTTTTCGTTTACCTTTTCTAATCTCTATGTAAAAAATAAATATATTATATATAAAATATTACAACTTTAACAATATTTCTCTCTCTGCAGCATCACATGAAAATCACGAAATTTCTTAAAAAAACTGCAAACAATTTTTAAAACAAAAACAATGCTATTTTAATTTTCGGAATAATTTTTTTTAATTTTCAAATTTTTTTTTTAAATTTTCAAAATTATTTTTTTTAATTATAACTTTTTTTTTAATTTTGAAAATAACCATTTTATAATTTTCAAATTTGTTTTTTTTTTTAAATATCAAAATAATCTTTTTTTTAATTTTTCAAACTTTTTTTTTCATTTCAAATTTTTTTTCCAATTTTTGAAAAATTATTTTTTAGAAAAAATTTTTCTAAAAATTTTTAAATACTTTATTTTGCAAAAAAAAAAAATTTTAATAAAAATATTTTTTTCCAAAAAAATTTTTTTTTTTAACACAATTAATTTCTCCTAAATATCCACTCGCTCACTTTTGTATTTTTTCGACGCCTCCACATACTCAGTATGTATGTTTAATACATATAAAACAACAACAACACGCATACAGAATCAGTCAAAATCCGCTTTGAACTCAGCAGTTATAAAAACAACACATATTTCAAAAAAAAAAATTTTTTTTCTAAACATAATTTTTTGTTCAAGTACAGTAAACTCTCTCATAGTATACGAAAGTTGTTCCCTTTTCTTTTTTTTGTTTTTGTTATACTACGCCTCGCCGCTTCAATTAAGCTCTCTCGTGTTTATCCAAAAAACATAAAAACGCTTCGAACGCTTCAAAACGCGTTTGCGATAATGCGTTTAAGATGATGGCAATGGACCATTTGAGGCTGCATTTTCAGCGCCATCATTGCCGACTGCTGCTGCTCCGCCGCCACCTACAGTTGCTGACTCAGTCGCTGGACTAGCATCGTTACTCTCATTATTGACAACAGCAGTTGTGGGTGTGCCAGCTTGTTGTTGTTGTTGCTGCTGCTGCTGTTGTTGCGGTGGCGGTGCTGTAATGGCCGCTGGTGTGACACCGGCTGTAATCGCCGCCACTGTAGCTACAGTGCTGCCATTGCTGCTGGTTGTGCTATTGCTACCAGTAATTTGTAGCTGCGCTTGCATTTGTAATTGTTGCAACGTCTCCTGTGACATATTCGCTTTCAATATGGTATTCTCAACTTCAAGTTGATTAATCTTATCCATTAGTTCGGATATTTTCTCTTTGAGTACTTCAACTTCCTCGCGAACAGCTATCATAAGATGGGACTTGACCAGATCCTGGAGAAGAGAAGAGATAAGAGAGAAAATTTCAATTAGCTTATGTTGACAGTTGGTTTGTACAATTTATAGGCATTACTTAAAATATATATCAAAAAGTAAAACCAAAAAAAGATGTACGAAGACAAATAAAAAAATTTCAAAAATTAACTGTTCTTTGGGGCCCAAGACCCCACATTTTATCAAAACGCATAGCCTATCCCTTCCTCCAGATTATTATCAATCTGCGTACCAAATTTCATCTAAATCCGCCCATCCGTTCTCTCGTGATCGACGGACAAAGACAAATAACAATTTCAAAAAAATAGCTGTTTTCAGGCGGAAAAGACCGAAAATTTTTCCTAAATACATAGCCCATCACTTCTTACAGACTATTAGCTATCTGTATGCCAAATTTCATCTAAATTCCTCGAGACGTTCTCGCGTGATCGATGGACAAAGACAAATAAAACATTTCAGAAAGTAGCTGTTCCCAGGGGGAGAAGACCACAATTTTT
Source organism: Campiglossa producta (assembly GCA_964058755.1). Classification (NCBI taxonomy): domain Eukaryota; kingdom Metazoa; phylum Arthropoda; class Insecta; order Diptera; family Tephritidae; genus Campiglossa; species Campiglossa producta. Next base: position 12,866,154 of record CAXKVI010000003.1, read on the forward strand.
TCGAAAAGAGATAGCCTTTCACTTCTTGCAAACCATTAGCTTTCTGGGTGCTGAATTTCATCTAAATCCGTCGAGACGTTCTCGTGTGATCGATGGACAAAGGCAAATAAAAATTAAAAAAAAAAAGCTGTTTTCAGGCGGAAAAGACCAACAAATTTTCCAAAAGACCTAGCTTATCACTTTTTACAGACTATTAGCTATCTGTATGCCAACTTTCATCTAAATTCGTCGAAACGTTCTCGCGTGATCGTTGGACAAAGACAAATAAACCCCGATATACCGAGACGATTTTTCAAATTCAAGTTAAAAAATGACAAATTCTTGTCCCACACAAAGAAATGGGGATATTTTTAATACAATATTACAAATGTAGGCAGCGAAATATTGGCACAGAAGATTGTCTGAAGCAGCTAATGGTATAAATATAAATATTTTTTTTTGGTTAAATACAGTAAATAAATTTCATACGCAATTCTCGTTGATCAACAAATAATGACCTCAACGATTTACAAAAATAATGTGTAGGCTACGCAAGATTGTGAGCTCAACAAATAACGCAAAATCAAGAAAAATTATTCATTCAAGCAAAAAAAAAATTTTTTTTTCGAGACAAATAATTTGCAAAAATCATCTTCTCTTTATAATTTTTACTTTTTTATGCTTTTCCTTACATTCTCGTTTACACGTGTCTCATAATTTTATAAATCAATATTTTTCAAAGGTTAGTGAGTAAACAAGGTGAATGCGATTTTTCGCTGATGCTTGAACAAATATTTGTGCTAACAATAAATATGCTAGTATAAATATTGATTCATACATTAGGGTAGGCCATAAATAGCTTTTTTTATCTTCAAGTTTCATAAATAGTTGGGAGACTTTATTTACTTTATGTTCTGTGGTTCCCATAGGGGATCTGAATTTTTATTATATAATTCCAGAGAATATTCCAGAAATATTCGAATAATCGAGGCTATAAATATTATTTTTTGAAAACTTCAAACATCGAGACTCGAAAGAAAGTTTTATTCGACAGATGTTTTGTGGTTCCCACAGCGGACCGATTATTTTATTTTAAAATCTCAGTGTTTATTTCTAAATTGTTTGAAACTTGACCCACCATTGTTGGAAAAAAGTTCTAAACGACTGATGTTCTGTGATTCCCACAGCGGATCGAAGCTTTATCAGAAATTTTAGAAACTTGAACTACCATTGTTACAAAAACGTTGTAATCGACTGATGTTCTATGGTTCCCACAGCGAAAGGAAGCTTTATCAGATAACTTTTGGCGATTTGAAATTATTTTGTTGTAAATTTTAAATGGTCAAGTCTAAAACTACTCTTCTTTGGAAACATTAAATACTGCGGCAGGAAAGAAAGTTGCATTTCATTGATGTTCTGTGGTTCCCTCAGGGGAGCAAAATTTTTACCAAAACTTTTCCACGCCCTGAACATTTTGTTCTTCTCTCAAAAACCTAGTTTTTGTTTCTGAATCAGAATTTCTAATATGAAACTTTTGAAAATAAAGCATTAAGGTTGATTTACACGAGTCGATTTTCTGGTCGATTTTTGTTGTTCCACTGCTTTTAACCTTCAAGTACAAGATGTAGATCGATCGAATTACTATTTACACGGTGGAACGACGAAAAATTTAACAGAAAATCGACCCGTGTAAATGAGCTTTTGGACATTAAAATAAAATTATTAATTGGTTACCCTATTACAACTTTATCTTTATCTTATCTACTTTTTATGAAAAAATATGTACATAAATATGTCCATTGCTCAACCTACAATATAGATAAAGGTACATAAGTGTGTCAATATGCTGTTCGACCATTTTACCGCTCGCTTGTAAATATTTGCCTACACAAAAAACCAATTTTGTAAATGTGGTGAATTGCCTTACACACCCTGTAGGAAATTTTTAAGTGGACTACTAAAATAAATTGGTTAAAGATGATAATTGAAACCACGAAATTCAAAGAGTATAAAAAATGGGATTACTTATTAAAATTATGCTACCATACAACTGACTACAAAGTAACTGAAAAATAGTTAGTTTGTAGTTAGCTAGTTAGTCATATAAAAGTAGTGAGTTCGTATTTGGCTTCGGTTAATTTTAAATCAGTTTATGTGGGGTATTAACTTAACGTTCAGTTCAACCTAATTGAATTTGAAGTTAAGAAACAAAAGCTTCCATACTCAAGTTTAAAAATGATCTCAGAACTCATTGCTTGAAAAATAAAAATTTCAAAATTATGAACAAATATCTTTCACATTTTTAATTACCGTTCATGTTATTATTTTAAGCTATCAGTATCGCCACATCACTTTCGTTTAAGTTAATTAATTTTTCTTGTAAAATATGGCACGTGCCTTATCTGCAATCAAAATGATTAAGGTTAATCGCCTAAAACTTTTGTTTTTCATTTTTACTATTTGCTGCTAAAGTCACTCAGGGTAATTAGTGGGGGTGTGCTTAAAGTGCTGTAATTATTTAGGCCTATTTGTTTTATGTGCTTTTGCAAAACATGCAAGGTCATCAACTACAAGCCTTCACTAGCCATATTGACCTATTGTTTGGACACTTAAGGGTCAAATACATAAAGCTTTGTTAACCTCGCCTGACTCCTCTCCAACATTTTATTCTTTAATTAAAGTAAAGTCATCAACATCTGATTGCCAAAGCAAACAAAGCAAGCAAAATTTGAGAGTTTGCCAAATTTCAACCTCGCTTCAACTTTGAGGTCTCCAATTTGCCATGCTTGGTTTAAATACGTATACTGAACTTTTCTGTCAAAGTCAAAGTTCGAGGTAAAGTCAAAATAAAGCTTTATGTAACTAGCCCTTTAGGCCTTTTCTTTATCATCGTTGAACATAATATTTATTTGAGCATAAGAGGAGTTACTTTCCCTTACCTCAATTTCCTTTAGCTTTTAGTTCAAATCGAATTTTTCCTCTCATTCCAAAAATATTTATTTTTTTCTCTTCTTTTTGCTCTTCTTTTTTTCATGTATAATTACTATTACTAACTTTTCAAAGCCTACGAATACTCAACGTCCTAGAATCAAACTAGTTCTTACAAGGGACCATTTCAGAACACGCCTACGCTGGCTTTCACTTTGTGACCCAGTGTATAGCAAGCGACAACTTATACACCCTCCACTTCAAGCGCTTGGGGAAATTCTTGGAAACAATAAATTTTATAGTAAAAAAGCATCCATTTTCGTGTTTCACTTTTTTTTAGTTTGAAATAGAGTTGTGAACTTTAGTTCATTAAAGTAATCAGTATTTTCGAACTAGTTCACAAAAATGAACTAGTTCACGCAGTTCGTTTTTAGTTCAAATATTTGTTTCCCTTAGAAATAACTGCAAAACCACGTCCAAAAATGTTGGGAGGTGTATCAAAAGATGCCTTTTGGCCTCAATAATCCCGAGGCGTGTCTTTTGATACCTCCTCCTACACTTTTCAACTTGTTTATGAAGTTGATTCTTAAAGGAAACAAAAACCACCTTATGTACCTTAAGCACAAACCCTGCTAACCAGCAGCGGATAAAATCTTGGGAAATTACTTCGTAGAGCTTACCAAAAAAATTGGATAAAAAAGTGGGCAATTTTGTTCATAGAGGTTCTTTTTCTAACCATATTGGAGTTGCTTATTCGTGTCGAAAATTATTGCATTATGCGTTGTTATTTCGATGTTGCCTACTCTTACTCACAGTCATTTTTGGTAATGGACAGCACTAATTTGTGGTCCAAGGCTAGCCCTGGTTGGCACTCTAGCACGCGTTTTGGTTTCTCGGTACTTCGCAATAAATTTAACAAAAATTGTACATAGTTCAAGTAGTTCATTTGAAATTTGGAACTATTTCCCGCGATTGTGCCCATGAACTAGTTCAATGAATTAATGACCATGAACTAGTTCAACGAACTAATTGCCATGAACTAGTTCAATGAACTATTTACCAAGAACTAGTTCAGTGAACTAATTAGTTCATAAACTACCCAAGTCTAGTTCGAAACAGTGTACGTTTTTGAGTGATTCGTGCCACGTGTTTTCAAATATACATATTTGCTTACGTTTTCATAACAAATATTACTACCTATACAAGTACTCATACATAGATATTTGGGGTAAAAAAAAGCAATTTGTAATATGGCACGACTGTCAACATAGTTCGAAAGGGGTGGCTGAGACTTGCCATCAATGACGTGATTCTCCACAGCTGATGGGTATTAAAAGAGTAGTGCGCTAAAGGTGTCGTCTTTTTTGCAGGAATTGCGCGTGTGCTTAAGCTCACTCAAATCACTGCATAAATGATTCATCAAACGCGTGGCGTGACGTGAAATTTTGTTTTCGCCAGTTCATTTTTTTTTTACTAGCATGCTTTGATGGTATGATATAAGAGCACATATATCGCTAAGCGCACGAACCAACACTGCTGTTGCTCAATCAAAAGTGGTCATTTAGGAGCGTGGCAAGCAACTTTTTTATTGCAATTACTTTTATGTTCGTTACAACTTTTTTTCGTAGAAAATTGTAGAAAAACATTTTTATTTTTTGTTTGTAAACAAATTTGTCTTTGGTTGCATGCATTGCTGGCCAATATTTTTTTAAGTTGGCAGTTGTCATTAGCTAGAAATTTCGCTGGGTTTTTACACATTGCATGCAACCGCATTTACACGACATGACTCGTTAATATTTTTCATGGAAATTATTGATTTTGAAAAATTTGAAATTGCACGAAATTTGCTGACTAAGTAATAGTGGGGTTATGAAATCGTGTAACTATTTAAGGATAAATGAAAATAGCGTAGCAAAATAAAATAGAATATAAGATTTTACTATTTTTCTTTTTATTAAATTTTATAATTTTTTTTTTTCGTTATAAAAATTTTATGGATTTTAATATTTTTTTTTCTGTATGAGTTAAAATTTTTTTATTCGAATTTTTAATCTTTTTATTAAATTTTATAAATTTTTTTTCGTTAGAAAAATTTTATGGATTTAAATTTTTTTTCTGTATGAGTTAAAACTTTCTTATTAGAATTTTTAATCTTTTTATTAAATTTTATAAATTTTTTTCGTTAGAAAAATTTTATGGATTTAAATTTTTTTTCTGTATAAGTTAAAATTTTCTTATTAGAATTTTTAATCTTTTTATTAAATTTTATAATTTTTTTTTCGTTATAAAAATTTTATGGATTTTTATATTTTTTTTCTGTATGAGTTAAAATTTTCTTATTAGAATTTTTAATCTTTTTATTAAATTTTATTATTTTTTTTTTCGTTATAAAAATTTTATGGATTTTAATATTTTTTTCTGTATGTGTTAAAATTTTCTTATTAGAATTTTTCAATATTTAATATTATTTTAATTTATTTGTTTAATTATTAGAAATTTTGCAAATTTTATGTTAACAAATTTTTTGTTGTTTTATAAAATTTAATTTCTTTTTTATATGCTTACATTTTTTAATTTTTAAAATTTTACTTTTTGAATTGTTAATTTAAAAAAAAATTTTTTTTTCTCATTATAAAAATTTTCTGGATTTTAATTTTTTTTTTATATTAGCTGTTACAGGTTTTTCCAATTTCTCTACGAGTTAAAATTTTCTTTTTAGAATTAAGTTTTTTTAATATTCAATCTTATTTTACTTGATTTGTGTAATTATTCGAAATTTCGTAAATTTTATGTTAAAAAATTTTGGTTGTTTTATTTTTTTAAATTTTTAAAACTTTTTAAATTGTTAATTTTTTTTTGATATAACAATTTTCTGGATTTTAATTTTTTATATTAACTGTAACAGGGTTTTTTGAATTTCTCTAAGAGTTAAAATTTTCTTTTTAGAATTCATAAGTTTTTTTTTTTAATCTTATTTTACTTGATTTGAGTAATTATTAGAAATTGCGAATAATTTTGGTTGCTTTATTTTTTTAAATTTAGAAAATTTAACTTTTAGAATTTTTTTTTTTAATTTTTTTATTTTTTTTATAAAACTTTTTTAATCCCAAATAAATTTTTTATTGAATTTTGTATTTCATTTTTTTCACCCTAAAACTTGTCTGATGAAATATTTACTCCAATTACAAATTATTCTAAACTCGAATTCTAAATAAATCGGAGAATAATTATGACTTTTAATCTAAATTATAATTTTAATCTTAGTAATTATGTAATTAAATTAATTAAATATTAAAAAATTACTATGTTTTCGGATTAATCAGTTTTTCGAATAATTAAAATAGTTTGATTGCCATTAATAAAAAATGATTAATCGTTTTAACAATCATCACGATTAATCAAAATTATAATTTTTCCGATTAATCATATTTTCATTAATCATAACGCAGAGAGAGGTTAGGTTGTTAAATCTTCTTATAAAACAGCAGTTCTGAATAATCAAATTAGATTAATAAGATAAGATTAAATGTGATTAATTAAATCATTGATTAACTATGAATATGGCTGATTGACTACATCATTTGACTAATCACTTTTCTGAATAATTCAATTAATTGCATAGTGATACAAAAAAATGATTAATCGATTTTTGATTATCAATGATTAATTAATAGTTTAAATTATTTTTCAATGATTATTTTCTGATTAATCAATTCAATGATTATTTTCTGATTAATCAATTCAATGTTTATTTTCTGAGAAATCGATTCAATGATTATTTTCTGAATAATCAATTCAATGATTATTTTCTGAGAAATCCAATTTATCTTTATGGGCATGCTCGATTAAAATCGATTCCCAAATTTTCACGACTCTTTAAAAAACTTGTAAAAAAACATAAATAACAAATCCACTAACTGGCAAAATAAACCACTTTTTTACGCATTAAAGTCAAAAAAGGCATTCAAAAAATGAAAATATCATATTGGCTGGCTTCCAAAAGTATTTATAAATCGTTTCCCAAAGTGTTTTGCGATTTACGGGATCAGTGAATGTATATTTTGAATTTGCAATATATCAGCTATGACCAATTACTGAAACGTATTTCGAAATAGACTAGCACGAGACCAAGAAGTGATCAAAGACTAAATGGAACCAACAAAAAGAAAAAAACTTTTTCAAAAGGCATACGTTTTTGGCGACTTAGGTATAAAAAAATGAGGTCATACGTGAAAAGCAATAAATATTTAACATGGTGGCAAAATCGTTAAAAGAAAAGAATTAAAAACGAATAAAAAAGTATTAGGGGTATTCATCAAACCTTATAAAGCGTGTAAACGTATAAATTTATCAAAATTTGTTGGGAACAAAGTTTACACAAATTTAATAAGCTTCCGAGTCGATTTTGGTGTGTAAGAGTTCGTTAATTTTGCCAATTCAATGACACATTCAATGCACACTGGACAAAAATAGTATAATATGGGTCAAAAGTTACTTTTTTATTGGAAATTTCAAAATAAAAAGTTTTTGTTTGACATCAAGTACATATAAATTGATCTAGGGCATTCATATTACTGAGCTAGTAAATTCATAAATTTACGCATTTCGTAAACTTGGTTTGATGAATACCCCAAAAAAAAAAATAAATGTTTATAATTTGAGAAACAATTTTTTCCAAAGCATCTTTTGTTGTTCAATAAAAATAAGTATCGAAAATTGTTCAAGTCTTGATTTTACGAGTAGAAAAAATTGGCATATCCACTTACTTACACTTTATTGCACTAAATTGCTGAATAAAAATTATTTTTATATTAACTCTAAAACGCTGCTAAAATTGATCTCGCAGGCGCCAACAAACCGCAGCCAACTTTAAAAATAGCCATAAACATTTTAGCACGCGCTTAAAAAAAAAGAGTCAATAACAAAACTGGTTTGGGAACATAAAAGACGAGCTTTATCGACACATCAAAAAGTAAATATCAATAATAAAATGTGTAATAAAAAAAAAAAAAAACAACACATTCGAGTGTGACCAATTTTTGATTTCTTTTTTGGAGGTTTTTGCTTTACTGTACCCTCCATAACCATCATCAAAACAGCATTAAATCAATATAAGACTATATTAAATCACTTCAGTCCAACTAAATCATATATTCATATACGAAAAATATCCGGTTTAAAAAAAAAAAAAAAAAAAAAAAAAATTATTTAAATTGGAAGTCACTTTAACGACACAAAAAATACCAAATTTGCTGATTATGGAAAAAACAACTTAAAAGGCAATAAGCAATAAATAGTAATAATTGAAAGCAAAAACAGCAAAAAAAAAAACAAATAAAAAATCACATAAATGAAAGGAAACGAAAATGAGAGGCAAAAATGAACATGAAAAATGTCAAAAAAATCAAAATCTAAACAATAAACAAGTTGTCTCAAAATACGCTCAGAAGTCAAACAAGATTTGTTATTCGCTACACGTATCAGGAAAAAAAGTATGGACAAAAAAACAAAAAAAAAAAATAAGTAGTAAAAAAAAAAAAAAAAATTAAGTAGTAAAAAATAAAAAATAGAAATATGAAGATAGCAATGCGCTAGGTAGTTTACCTACCTTTTAAGTCAAATAACAACCAAAAACAATCACGATAAAAAATATACTCATCTACGCGTTTAAAGTTAATAAAAAAAAAAAAAATAAGAAAAAAAAAATTTGAGGCGTAGCAAAACAAAATTCTTGAAGATCTTTTATTTTGATTATTTATCTCTTCTAAGCGCCATATAAGGGAGTGCTTATCAGTTTTTCTTTTTGCACAATAGCTAATTGTCTTCTAATCTTATTGACGATAGATTGTAAACATATACTATATATCGTCGCTCGCTTGCCAGAAGCATGAATGTGTCAAAATTAAAATTTTGAAAAATCGTATTTGAAAGTTTATACCTTTCGCAAAATTTGAAATTTTAGTTTTTGACATATTTAAATATGTTTTTGCAAGTTATATCCTCATTATACTCTTTCCGCTGATATAGTTTTTACGTTAATATTCCTACAATTCCTTGAGATTCGGCACACTCATCTTTTAAAAATTTTCGAACAAATTTTTCAAAGTTTTCGCTGTGCCCGAAACATGAATGTGTAGTACTCAACAATGGACATCATGGCGTATACGTAACAATTTTGATACACATTCATGTTTCTGGCAAACCGAAAATTTAAAAATATTTAAAAATTCAGTTTTATAAAATTTTTGTTGCGCCAGAAACATGAATATGTAGCACAAAAAAGCCTATCTCAGTATAGAATTATTTTTGAGATTATCGAAAAAAAAAAAAAATTGGAAAAAAAACATATATTCCAACAATGATTTTTTTTATTTATTCAAATCAGTTGACAAATCAGTTTTTAAATAAGTCCTGTTAACAAAAAAAAAAAAAAAAAATTAGTACAAAAATGAGGAATTTTTCTCATTTCTTTCGTGCATTTTTTTACAAATAAATCAAACAAATTTCGATTAATCATTTTTCTAAATTAAAGAAATTTATTAAATAACAATTAATCAAAAAATGATTAAACTGGAAAATAATCGTTTTAATTAATCGATAATTCTATGAATAATAAATTTGTCAAGGTTATCATTTTAATTAATCGCACGAAATTTTATATAAAAAAGTAATTCGAAAAACAAAATTTTCGAAAATGCAATTTTTTTTGGTATTTTTTTAAATTGGAGATTTTTAGATATACAATTTTTGCGCGCCGTTTCTTGAGTTCTTAAAATAATGTACTGAAAAAAAGTAATTCGAAAACCAAAATTTTCGAAAATCGAGGTATAATTTTGTTAAAATCGGTTTTATTTATTTTGTAGTGTTTGAAAAAAGATGTTCGAATTTAAAATTTTGGAGTGCCTAAAAAAAGTAGTTCAAGACCCAAACATTTCGAAAACTCAGTTTTTTGAATATTTAAAAAAAAATTTTAAAACAAATTGGCTTGAAATATTTTAGGGTATTTTTTTTTAAATTGGAGATGTTTGAATATACAATTTTTGCAAGCCTATTTTTGAGTTCTTAAAAAAAATTACTGGAAAAATGTATTTCGAAAACCAAATTTTCGAAAATTGAGGTAGGTACAATGTTTTTTTTGCGAGCCTATTTCTTAATCGATTTGATTTATTTTATAGTATTTAAAAAATGTTCGAATATAAAATTTTCGAGTTCCTAAAAAAATTTACTGCAAAAAAAGTACATAATTCGGAAAACAACATTTTCGAAAATCGAGGTACCATTTTTTTTCAATCGGTTTGATTTGTTTTTAGTATTAAAAGAAGATTTTCGAATATAAAATTTTTGAGTTCCTAAAATAAGTATTTCAAAAAATAAAAATTTCGAAAACTCAGTTTTTGAATATTTTAAAAAAAATAATCTTATAACAAATTGGCTTGAAATATTTATGGTATTTTTTTTTTCAAATTTGAGATGTTTGAATATACAATTTTTGTGCGCCTAATAAAATACATAAAAAAATAAAGCAATAAAAAAATAAAGAAATATAAAATATAAAAAATAAAGAAATAAAAATATTAAAAAGCAAAAAAATAATAAAAAAAATAAAAAAAAAAAAAATAAAAATGTAAAATTTTAAAAAATTAAAAAAAAAAAAAAATAAATAAAAAAATTAAAAAAAATTAAAAAAAAAGTGATAAAAAAATATTAAAAAAAAAACATAATTAATAAAAAAATAAAAGAATATTTGAGTTTTTAAAAAAATATACTGGAAAAAAGTAATTCGAGGGAGAGGCAGTTGCCCTAACCTTACTGAATGAAGCTGAATAAAAGAACCCAAGAAAAATTATAGTTACTTAGCAAATATATAAATGGCCCCCCTTAGTGAAGAGCTGGGAACGCCCTTGTCTCAAGGTGTAGTAAAAACAGCTGTCAAGAAACAACTGCATACATAGATAGTTTCGAGAAAACATTCAGAATATAAAGGTCATTTACTCATACACAATAATAGAGAAATTTTCTAAACCGAACTGCGGTCAGCGACATTAATCCGATTAAATTTTATTATGCGTAAAAGCAAAAATTTGCAAAAGTCTAGACAAAGAGACGAGACGAAAAGATAGCAATATTGAATAAATAAGATAGTTAGAACAAAACAATCGTGAACGAAGAAGTCATAGATAATTGAAAGACACATAACCAGACATAACATCATTAGTGCGTTAAATATGAAAAATCGCGCCAAAGGTGTAACTACTCAAAGGCGACAAAAGTAATTGTCTAAATAGGCAATTATAGCGAAAAAAGATACACAGGTGGCTGGCTAGCCACTTTAAGTAGTAGGCCTAACCGAAATATGCGCCCATCAATTACGGCCACACTTCAATTTACTTTTGACCTTCGAGCGCATAGAATTTACGAATCTACTGTAGGTATTTTGTATGACGAGTACGAGCATTATTGCTTGCAAATCGATCGTGTTAGACGCACGTTTGCAATTTAAATTTTTTTGTTTTGTGGCATTGTCGTGTTGCTGACGCGTCGCGCCGTCGGTGAATATTATGAGTATCACAGAGCTGCATCAACGACCACAATACGAAAATAAAAATTGAGGACAAAGCCGACGTTGTGTTATTTTTGTACGTAAATTGCCATTCACCCAGCATAAACTGGTTGATTGCAATTTTTTGATACCTTTTTTTGCAGATTTAAATTTTTTTTTTTTTTTGCTCTGATTTTTTTTTTTTTTTTTTTTTTTGCTAGTTCTTATATCATTAGCCATCGAGTGCCATATAAGGTGGCGCTAAAAGCAGGCATCGAATGGCTGACGATTTAATTTGATGCCGGTCAGTCAGCAAATTGCAGTGGGTGCGATTTTGTTACACATTTTGACGATAAGTACGCAAGAATGATGTAATTGAGGAATGAAAAAAAAAAATCAGAAAAAATCGGAATATGCTAGAAAATTAGTACTGATTGCGTGTAAGCTCTTTCTCTCATGTAATAGAAGACCCGTAATCATGCTCTTTCAAGCCTCACGCAATTGCTTTACAACAAAAAATACTTGTGAAATTTTTACTGCATTTTTCTCGTGCACAGCCCACTGTACTTAGTTTCGCTCTGGCGCTTGTGACTTTTTTTATTCATTTTATTTTTATGCTAAATTGATTATTCAAATGCAAATAAATTCGCAATGATTTGCTATGCAATGGCGAGACTTTAGCTGTCATAATAAAAAATAATAAAAAATGATTTGAAAAAAAAATAAAAAAAAAATCTGAATATTTGTATATAGTGAACACTTTTAGCTAGTTGCATTCATTGACTTTGATGCACTTTTCAAAGCTTTTATTTGCACATAAATATGTATGAGTGTAAGCTCAAGTTTGAAAGCTATGCCATTTGAAGTATTAGGTACACAGGGTGACTCAGATATCGATTAAACGAGCGAGAATATAGTAATTGCAGGATTAAATGCAGAATGACGTCGTTACAAATGAAAAATGTTACTTAATATTTTATTTTTCCTTTTTTTGTGGTAAACAAATTTTTTGTAAAAATATTTCTAAAAAAAATCTTGAATTTTTCTTAAAAATTAAATTTTTTAATAAAAATTTTCGAAAAAAGTTTGTAAAAGTAATTTCATAACTTTTTTTAAGTTAAACAAAATCTGTATAAATCTGGAAGTATTTTCAAAAGAGTCTAAAATGAAACTTTTTACATTTTTTTCGAAAACATGGTTTTTGAAATTTCAAAAATTCAAAGTTTTGAATCTTTTTGTTTTGTATTTGCTTTGGAACTCGTTTCTATGCAAGATTCTTGATTATGGAAAAAATTGTTTAATAGGTTTTTAATTTTGAAATTATTGAAATATGAAAATCTTCTACCAAAAAAATAATTCTAACTTGATTTTTTAAAAACCTTATACAAAACCTATTTGATAGCATTTTTAAGAGTCAAAAACTGAAACTTTTTCAATTTTTTTTTTCAAAAACATGGTTTTCGAAATTTCAAAAATTTTAAGTTTTGAAATTTTTTTTGTACTTTCTAGCCAAAATTTTTTATTAGATATGAAAAAAATCGTTTATTAGGTTTTTTTTGTGAAAAGTGAACGAGATTTTGAAATTATTGAAATATGAAAATCTTCTACCAAAAAAATAATTCTAACTTAGTTTGAGTTTTCTATAGTTTTTCTTTAATTATTATTTTCAAAAACTTGAATTTCGAAATTTCAAAAATTTTAGGGTAAATTTTTTTTCAAAGTTGTACTTTTTTACTGAGAGCTGTGTGGAAAATCACTCTGTATTTTCGTATTTTCGAAGAGTGCTTTTCCAAAATATTCAAAAGAAATATTGATAATATGTTTTGGGAATGCCCTGTTCTAGCATATCATTCAAAACCTGATATTTGATTGAAATTTCGTTGAAATAAAGCGCTTTTTAAACTCATTTTAAAAAATAGGACCTTCTTCGAACAAATGTCGAAATAGGGTGGTATGCGAAAAATTCTAAAACGGAACTTTTTTTTAAATATTTTGAAACAGGGAGATCTCAAACTCAGTCGCCGATAAAATCTCGAAGACAAGAAAATTTTAATTTTCGAATAACTTGGAATTTTTCGGGTTTGTAACACCCTGTTCCAGCATGTTTTTAAAAATCCCTAGATTCGCTTCAAACATATTTAAACTTATAAGATAAAGCGTTTTTGAAGCATATTTTAAAATAGCGTTTCCTTCGAACCAATTTCGAAAAGGGGTTGTTTCGAAAAAAAGTAAATAATGCTATTTTTTTTAAATATTTGGAAACAGGGTGACCTGGATACAATTTTTAAATTCATTTTTTTTGGATGCAAAAAAGTTGATCATAATTTTCCCTAGAGGTAGGACATTTATCGAGGAAAAAACGAGGGGAATATTTAGGGAAAATAATGCTCAACTTTACGCTGATAATTTTAAAAAATTTGATTTTGAAATAAAATTTTTTTTTGGATTTTTTTTTTTTAGGGTTACCTACAAAATTATGTTTATGCCAATTTGAATGAGGGGGTAGTTTACTTTTATAATTTTTGTCAAAAAAAAAAAAAAAATTGTCTAAGAAGTTTTTCCAAAGAGATCAATTTTATCCAAAATAATTTCAAGATTGATAAGAAAAAAATTTAAAACCCAACCACGAAACAATTTTTTTTTTATTAAAAAATCAAATTTTTCCTTGCAAGTGCTTCTCTTCTCTAAAATTTTAAAATTTTTCTTTATCCTCAATTTTTTGTGTTCGCTCAACTTTTTTCAATGACTTGCATGTTTGTGTCCTCTTGAATTAAGCAGCGCATCTACTCGCCTTTCCTGCCAAGAAAGGTAAAAAAATTGTCAAGATTTCATCCACCTTTGTTGGATATGAAAAATTACTTTGTTCGCATAGCACGTCACTACAACAAAATGGCGACAATTTTGTATGCATGAATATATTGTGTTTATTGCATGACATTTTATTTCTACATAAATTGCTTGAAAAAATATCGCATGCAATTTTTTTTCGAAAAATATTAATCTACTGTGCTGTTCCCACGAACTGTTGCAAGTAAACGGTGCGAAACATTTATTGCATGCGATTTTTTTGTTGCGCGAAAAATGTCGCATGAAATTTTTTTGTACTGATCATCGATTTTTCTTTTTTAGTACGTTTTACTTAGCGAGAAATATACATTTCTTAAATTTTACTACAATCTCTAAATATCTCTAAACTGAAATTTTGGGTTTTACCAAATAGAATTTTTTTTTTGAAAATTTTTTTGTATGACAATTTGTTTTCAATTTTTTCAAGATTTTTAAAAAAAAATTTTTTTTAATTTTTTTTTTTCAAAATTTTTTTTTTTTTTTCAAAAAATAATTTTTTTTTCAAAAAATTTTTTTTTTTTCAATTCACTTACTTTTGCATTCGGCACCATCACATAGCATGGGCTATCCTGCCCTTTCTGCCAAATTTCATATAACCAATTTTCAGGTTGACGCATCGACATTGTGCTCATCATTTTTTCTACGGTATCACGCGTTTTGCTGCCTTTACTTTGACACTTTTTTGAACGAGATTTTGGCTTTTTTCAGTTTTTTATTTGCTGCGCTTTTTTTGTTAATTTTTTATTTGATTTAATATGCGCGTGTGAGTGTGTGATATGTTGCTTAGAGTTGCTCAGCCTCAATTAATGCTGACGCGATAGTTTCAGTTTTTTTGAAATTATATAACAATTTCACAGTAAATTTTTTTTTAGTTTTTCGCACGCTCTTACACAAATGTAAGAAATTTTTGCGATTTTAAAAAATTAATTTTTTTCGAATTTGAAAATAATTTTTTTCAAATTCAAAATTTTTTTTTTCAAATTTAAAATTTTTTGAAAATTATTTCAATTTTTTCCAGTAGAAAAGTAATGCTGCAAATTTTGATATTTGCTTGAAATTTTATAAATTTTTTATTTTTTTTTATTTTAATTTGTGTTTTTCTTGCTTAATTTTTTTTTTGTTGCAGAAAGGCACACAGTCTTTTTTTTTAATTTAAATTAGCTTCTTTGTGTATTTTTTTATTGTAGTTAAAATTTTTTGTATGTGTGTAATTTTTTTTTTCTCTTTCAGCTTTTAAGCAGCTCTTTCTTTTAATGCGTTGTGTATTTTACAAAAGTTCAGCAATAACTGAATTTTCTGTGCAATGTTCAATAAAATGTATCTCTCCTTTTCACATCACACACGAATGGCTTTTTCACGATTACGTTGATGCTTTTTAAATGAGTTAAAAATGCCAAGTTTTGCTCGAGCTTTTTTTTTTTACTGTAAAGCTTTTTTGAGTCAATTTTATATTTCACGCTGAGTCTTTTTCAGCTGTTGGCACCTAATTGGCTTAAGTGCGCAAAATATTATCAAAAAACAGCTGGCTTAAAACTGTACTTGAAGGGTTTTTCTGATAGTCACTTTTAACTAGTCGAGTTTTGACAAACAATCTTTTTCAAGTACAAAATTTTTTTGAGTAAAAAATATTTTTCAGTATTTTTATGAAATTTCTCATAAAATCTCAGTCTTTTCGTTATAAGAAAATACTTAGTTCTGCAGTAAAAAATATTTCAGAAAATGCCTTTAACTTTGTATTTCACTCTTTGTTGAATTTTTATTAATTTAAATTTTTTTTGTTGTAGCTTTTTTATAATATAAATTGTTTTTGGTAGCAAGTTTATATGGCGACTGAACGTCTGCCGGTTAATGTCGACACCTTTATATCATTTGGCATACACCCCATTTGACCAAATACACTCAAAGTATGCACTCAAACTCACTCGAGCACTCATATTGCTAACGGTGGTTGTTGAGCGCGCGCATGCCTCTCATAAGCGCTAGTTGAGTGCATTTTAAAGGCTTCCCATGTCGTCTATTGTCATCGCAGCAACATGTGAACAATGAATGTTTTCACACAAAAGTAAGCAAGTATCTACACACTGGGCTTTGTGCAGCGTAAGCAATCAGTCCCAATTGACAAACCCAAAACAGAGTGACTTTATCTCTGACAGCTATAAACACACTCATACTGCTACAGATACATACAAAAAAGTATCTGAGCGTATGTAGATAATGCAGACATTTTTGTATCTTTATCGATTTTTTTTTCTGAAGCTATATTAGTATTTGTGAGAGAGAGAGTGAGTATTAGTATCTGTGAGTCTGCACTTCAATAAATTTCTCGCTGATATGTATAAATATCTTGCTCAAAACAATATCTTCACCAAAATCAAATGCCTACCCTGCTGTGAGTGAGATATTTCACTCAAAATTGAGTGACTCTCAGACGCGTAGAAATTCGATGCATACATACAAAATGGCATGAAATTAAGAAAAAAATAAAAAAAAATTATCTGTAAATATTTGTAGGGCGCTCCTCATATATGAATTTATTTATTTACTTGCTTAAAAATCTCTTGTTTGCTACTTTCTGTTCAATATTTTTTATACATATTTTTTTATACAGAGCACTTTTTGTTTTGATACTTTGTTTCGCTGCGAAGAAATAACATCAACAAGGAAGCTACTGGGTTTACTTAGGCTAAAAAACACTGGAATATTTTTTTGTAGTAGGTAATTAGAAGTATTGTATATCTACTACTATTAAATAAATAAATAAGCAAGGAAATAAATAAATAAATGGCTTGTGCGATAAGAAAATATTGTTGTGGGAAACAAATGATGTCATGATGAAAATTGAGCCATACAATTTTTTGAACGAATTAAGGGTACCCCCTATGGTCTAGAAATTTGAAAATTCAATTTTTATTATTTTTTCTATATTTGCATAGTTTTGACCTGTATTTATATTTATTATAGTAAAATTATTTGTTTTCCAAGAAAAATATAGTTTGCAAGAAAATATAAAATTTTTTGTTTATGTGAATTTTCAATTAATTTAATTTTTATTTTATTTCTTCTATATTCGCAAATTTTTGTCCTCCATTTATATTTATTATAGTAAAATAATTTTTTCCTATCGGAAAATATAGTTTCCAAGAAAATTTCCGATTAAGGGTACCCCCTATGGTTTCCAAGAAAATTTTCGATTCAGGGTACCCCCTATGGTGTTGTCCTCCATTTATATTTATTATAGTAAAATAATTTTTTCCTATCGGAAAATATAGTTTCCAAGAAAATTTTCGATTAAGGGTACCCCCTATGGTGTAGAAATTCGAATTTTCCATATTTACAAAGTGTATTACAGTAAAAATTGTATGTATGTTTTCTTTAAAGAAAATGTCGATTTCATGGACAAATTTTGAATTAAAAATATAACGGTAGAAATTAGAAAAATCAATTTTTGTTATTTTTTCTATATTTGCATAGTTTTGACCTCTATTTATATTTATTACAGTAAAATAAATTGTTTTCCTATAGAAAAATATAGTTTGCAAGAATAAATTATAAAATTTTTTGTTTATGTGAATTTTCAATTAATTTAAATTAAGGGTACCCCCTATGGTCTAGAAATTCGAAAATTCCATTTTATTATTTTTTCTATGTTTGCAAAGTTTTGACTTCAATTCATAATTCTTACAGTAAAATGAGTTTTTTTCCTATCGGAAAATATAGTTTGCAAGAACAAATTTGACATTTTTTTGTTAACCAAATTTTTAATTAAGGGTACCCCCTATGGTGTAGAAATTCGAAAATTCGAATTTTCCATATTTACAAAGTTTATTACAGTAAAAATTTTATGTTTCCCATACAAAAATATCGTTCGCATGAACAAATTTTGAATTAAAAATATAAAGGTTGTAAAAATGATCGTTTGCGTGAATTTTCAATCAAGGGTACCCCCTATGGTCTAGAAATTTGAAAATTTTCTATATTCGCAAATTTTTGACCTCCAGTTATATATATTCGAAAACAATTATTTGTTTCCTATGGAAAAATATAGTTTGCAAGAACAAATTATAGATTTTTTTGTTTATGTGAATTTTCAATTAATTGAAATTAAGGGTACCCCCCATGGTCTAGAAATTCGAAAATTCGAATTTTCCATATTTACAAAGTTTATTACAGTAAAAATTGTATGTTTCCTTTGGAGAAATATCGCTTGAAGGAACCAATTTTCAATTAAAATTATAAGGTTGTAAAAATGATCGTTTGCGTAAATTTTCAATCAAGGGTACCCCCCATGGTCTAGAAATTCGAAAATTCGAACTTTCCATCATTACGAAATTTATTACAGTAAAAAATTGTATTTTCCTATACAAAAATATCTTCTGCATGAACAAATTTTGAATTAAAAATATAAAGGTTGTAAAAATGATCAATCAAGAGTACCCCCTATGGTCTAGAAATTCGAAAATTCGATTGGCCGAGTCTTTTTTTTTTAAAGCTTATTCACGGTTTTACCAAGAGTGTTTATTAATTATATTTAGCGTATTAAGTAATTTGCGTCAATTGGTTTTCGAGATAATAGCGAATTAGGTGGCAACCTTGCTTAGAAATGTTTTTTTTTTTAAAAACCCCTTAAAATACCTTTTGAAATAAGTGGCATCCTTGCAAAAAACTAGTCAGTGGCAGCACTTATATAGAAAACTGTTATACACAAGAGAATAAAAAGAGCAAAACTAGGTGCCAACCCTTTCTAGAAATATTTTTGTAAAAAATGCGCCTTGAAATATCTCTTGTGTGACAGCGATATTGGCTGATTAAAAAAAATTAAATAAGTGGCAACCTTACAAGAAACCTCGTCAGTGGCAACATCTAGCTAGAAGTCTTAGAATGTAGTACACTATCGAAATACCAAATTGCATCCATATCGGTCGACGCGCGTCCAAGATAGTAGGGGAAGGTATAAGAAAAGATCATTTACAGTTAGGATATATGTATAAACGGTGGATTACGTGACGAGGCCTTTAACTATAAACTTTAAAGTCAAAACTATATTTTTCCAAGTGGTAGCCATGTTCTACCGGACTAGTTCCTTTGAAATTTTATTGGAATCTTTTTTTATATTACATATGTATAGGTCCTACCGTAGCTTTTAGTCAAGGCCATGCCGAGATCGACACTGATAAAGAAATTTTCAATTGTTGAGGGTTTTAAGGTCAGAATCATGCAAACCAGGAAACATGACTTTATTGAAGAATATTACTTTTTCATGTCACCCTTGTTCAAGTTCCTCATTCATCGATCTGTATTTCGCTTATTTCGATTTTTGTTCCAAGACAAGAACTTTCGAAATACACTCTAAATCAAAAAGTGTGAAAAAACTCTCATTGGATAAAGCAAAAAAATATACAAGGCGAGATCAAAAAGACAATAAAGACCATACAATCTATAGACTCCAACTCAAAAAACACTCGCAGGAACAAATTGAAAGTCAGCAAAAAAAAAAAAAACAGTTGAATAAATATCGTCTCGACTTATACAATATAATCTCACTGTATATCTCATATCATCAAAAGGTAACAAAAATAACGAATGCACAAACATCTCTGTTAAAAAAAATAATAACTTTTACCTTCATAAAACTTTTAAATACAATCAAAATCTACGTCATCAATGCTAAGCAAGCAGAAAGATTAAACAAATCACAAAAATAAAATGCAGTTAAAACGAAAATTAAAAGTCATAAAAATAACAATAAATATACAATGGTTGTAAAAAACGAGCATCACATAAATCATGATAATGACAGCTACGTTTGTAAGTACAAATGTAATGGACAGGCAAAACAAATCGAAACAGAGTAGGTACAAACAAAAAAACTTGATCAACCAGTGGTTGAAGGAACTCATTGCAAAATTATTATGGCGTCATAACTGTTGTATATGAAACGATGACGATGTTTTGAAAAATGTTGAAACAAAATTTTAAATTATAGTGATGAAGTGAACGATTGTGTTGTTTTAACTACAATATAAAAGTGTGCTATACAAGTTTTTGAATTAAGACGAATATGTATCAAAGATAGTTAATATAATGATGTTATGTGTGGCAGATCACAGCAATATCGGCTAAGTGCTGGAAAACGACACATCTTAGAACATGCTTGAGGGAGGTTGTATTTCAGATTTGTTTCCAAAAATGTATATGTTGTTGTTGTTGTTATAGACCAATGTCGTGAAAATCGGCAGATTCTTTGCAGGTATTGTCGTAGTTTTCGAAATATATACCACACATACGCGCCAAGAACGATCAGAAACGGACCATAAATACGGATTTTGCTAATATAGCGACTTCAGCGCCATCTAGAGGGAAAAATATAGCCTATGTCGAGGGGGCTTATTCAAAGAATATATTGTCAAAAAAATCTGTTCAGTAGTTTTTGAGCCAAATTGTTACACAAAGACTCTTTAGAATAAGGAATTTCGAGATAGGAAGTTATTCAACAAAAATTCAGAAAAATAATGTTTATTCAAAAAGAAAGGTTAAGACAGGGAGTTCTATAAAAATACTTTGATTAAACGTTTCGCTGAAGTATTTCTCTTTTGTAGATATGTGGTTAAGGCAGAAACGGGACGATACGGGGTTTAATATTTTTGAAAAGGGTTGCCACCTGTTTAAAAATACATTCTTCCTGTATAGTTTGTTTGATTTTTTCTTTTGAAAAGGGTTGCCACCTGCTCAAAAATATTTTTTCCTGTTTACCCTTTTTTATTTACAACGCTAAAATGTCTCTCAGCCTATACAGTTGCAAGGTAATTTTTTTACAGGGTTGCCACCTACTAATTATTGCCTATTAGGTAGTTTGTTCGATTTCAAAATTTTTGGTGACTTGCCGTAAAAAGCCGCCTTGGTCAGCAAATAACTAGTCCATTATAATTTTTGTAAAAAGAGTTGCCACATGTTTGATAATATTTTTTCTTATTAGCTAGTTTGATTTGGGGTTGCCACCTGCTTAAATATAATTGTGTGCTTGATATTTTACATTGGAGTTGATAAAAGAAAATGCTCAGGCTGAGCAAGGAGGTAACATTTTTTTGAATACGGTTACCATCTATTAAAAAATAATTTTTCCATCTAAAGGTGGCGTTTTTTTATACCCAGCGTAACGGCACAAAATAATCGAGATAGATATAGAGTGCTATATATGAAAGTTCTTAGGTTGAAAAGAGGATTTGATAAAGGCATGTCCGTCCGTCTAAAATATTTGGATGGAATTTTGTATACAGGTTACATTCTGGCCTAGGTAGGTTGCTATTGAAAATGGGCGAAATCGGATGATAACCACCCCCCCTTTTTCGATATCGAAAATAACATATCTCGTTAGCTGAAATGTGAAATTTGGCATAAAGCATGATAGTATCGTTGGGAGTGTACCTGATGAAATTGGATAAAATCGCTCTCCAACCACACAAACTTTCGATATCGAAAATTTCGAAAATCACCTAAATTGCCATAATTCGGTAAAGAAAATGAATAAAATGATTCTATTATAACTTTTGAAAAAGTTTTTGAGTTGAAGTGTCCCCGCCAACTTTTAAGGGAGGCATTTTTGAAAATTCGAGTGTTCATAAATTTTAAACTGATCACGGTAGAGTCATGAAATTTGGCACAAGGTATACTAGCATTATGGAGAGTATACCTGATGAAGTTGGACGAAATCCCTTTCCGACCACGCCCACTTTCGATATAGAAAATTTCGAAAATCACATAAATTGATGGTTCTGAAAACTAGCGCTGGCTATTTATGGTACGGTTTACACGAACTTAGACTTGAAAATCAAATACTATAGTATATAGAGGGTATACGTAAATGATTGCAACACATCATTTCTTAATGCGCTATAGTCATGAAACGCACTACAGAAACCAACTGATTCGGTCTCATATTACTCCAACATGTTGAAAACTGCGTAGACTAAATACGAACTCACCCACAAAATTGAATTATTTAAAAATAGTTATTACAAATAATTACATCAATATCAATGATTAGAAACCCAAAGAAGTTTGAGTGTATGTACTATCCTACAGCGAACAAGTTCTCCGGCAAACCTTAATAAGATAAGAAAATAATTTTTTTTTGTAGGTTTTATATATATTTCTTTAGAAACCATAATTAGTCATCGACATGCAATATTTTTTTCGATATTTCTACGCATTTACAATTTTCAAGTTCAATGTTTAATTTGCCGCGCAAGAGAGAAACATTTAAGTTCCTGTCGCGTGCTTAATGGTGAAACATTAAACCAAGAATAGCAGACTGAAGTCATCGTTTCAGGATGAGTCAGAAAATTTTCATACATCAACATTACTAATAAGCTTAGCATAAAAGTGAGAATGGGTGCAATCAAGCGGAAGTTAAGTTTTTAGTGATGAAAAATTATTTAGGAAGTTTTAATACTTTAGAGAGAGTGTTTTAAGAAAATGTGGAACAAATTTCAAAAATTCATATCGGTAAGAAATATTTTGCTTAAGAATTTTCACGTGGAATAAATTTTAAGAACCTTTGACAACATACGCTGCCTACTGAAATGGTCCTTGAGATGAGTTTAAACGTGTTTAAGAAAATATTCAGGTTTTGAGACAAAATTTTGGTATAAAGAACCTGAAAGACCACAGGGCATAAAATAAGGAAAGGAAGAGCTAAAATGCTTGACAAGAGTTCTTTCGAGACAACAACGTAATAAAGAAGAAATCGGTCAGAACAGACCTAGCAAAATAGATCATATGAACATTGGAACTACATCAAAAAAAAAAAAAAAAAAAAAAAAATTATTCAAAAAATCGCAAATTTATTTTGATTGATTTGTTCTGTGCTCAAACTAATATTTGTTCCCTCTAAACAATAAGGAACGAAACTTTGTAATGCATAGATAACCTTCGTCAACATGTTTACAAAAGTTTTATGATGAATTATTGTGAGCCAATGCAACAAAAAAATGCCCAGTGACAAAAGGTAATAAAATGAAATACTAAAGCCTGGACTCTAGAGCTAAGATAGAGAATACAACTGTTTCACCTTGAATATTATCAGCAAAAAAAAACACGACCTATACATGCACTAATGATAATTTCTTATCGCTTGAGAAATGCCATAAATATTTATGAGGAAAATGAAACTAACTGTTAATGAAAGGTAATATAAAATTTTATTGGATGGTTTTCTCGGGAGAACTGAATTTTTGCTGGAGATTTGGATACAAAGTTGGTTAGAGTGTAGGAAACAGCCGTGATATTTTTGATGGTATGGAAGGTTTTTAATAGTCATTTGATTTCGCCAAGTAAAGTGGCCAAAAATTTCAATTCCTTGGAAAAAATGTATCTCAAATTTAGAAAAAGATCACAGGGCCAAACGTAGCTGTATACCCTTGAAGAGGTAAAACTTTTTTTTTTACGGAACTATATGGACATTAACTTAAATTTTATTTAACTTTCTGGAAAATTGGTGAAATTTATTCTCAGATACCGTTCTGGATAATAATTTTTGCCACAGAGACGAGACAAAGGGCGGGCTGTTCTTAAATATTAAAAAAAAAGTTAAGATGCAAAAGGGTTATAAAGAAAAATATCGGATACTGGTGGACAAAAAGATACCATGTGATTTCAGACCACTCAAGAGAACTGCTCTTTATAAGAACATCCTCAAAGAAGAACATAGCAGCGAGCGCTATTCAACAGAGTTATGAGTTAGAATGGTTTCGAATCAAGTTCTTATACAGGTAGTGGGCTTTTGGGAACAAAGTCTTAGATATGGTGTTCCTAAAAGAAATCCTTCGACTGGGATCCATTTAATAGCTTACTAAGATCTTGCGTTTTCGAAACGGCAGCAGAACTGACATGATTTTACAACCAACGATTAATAGCTTCCAAAACAAAAAATACGTTTCAACTCCCAACTTTGATGGTTTCGAATTTGAACTCTGGAGTTATCCCGGTTATACAAAAAATTTCTTTCAACCACTGAATCGCCACTATAGTATCTTAGAAACGACACGATTGATTTTGATGAAATTTTGTATGCGGATTGGTTACTATGTTCTTACTGAATGGTTTTTAAAGGGTTGCCAAACTTTCTTTTTTAATTATGAGAGATGTGCCAGTATCGGTATGAAACGAAAGGTATTTTGGACGTATTTCGACAAAAATATGACTAAGTAGGCAGGGGCGAATTCACGTGGTGGTTTTCAGGTTTAAACCCCCTCTTCGGGATCCAAAAAGTCACATTTATCACAGTAATTCACCGCAAAAAATATAGTAAAAATACACAAAAAATATAGTAGAAATTAAGGAAAAACAACAGTAAAAATTACGCGAAAAATATTGTAAAAATCATGTAAAAAATTAACACAAAAACTATACAAAAAATATCTATCATAAAAAATACACAAAAAATATAGTAAAATTGACGGAAAAATATAGTAAAAATTACACAAAAAAGATAGTAAAATTTACACAAAAAAACATAGTAAAAATCACGCGCAAAAAATATAGTAAAAAATGGCCCAAAAACATAGCAAAAATTATATAAAAAATATAGTAAAAATTACACAAAAAATATTCTCGAAAAAAAAATGTATAAAAAATATAATGAAATCATCAAAAATTTAACTAAAAATTCAAATATTTTCATGCCTTCTGTCTAAATATTGAGATCACATATAATAAACGCATCAAACATTTGGGTAAATTTGACACAACTTCGTAAACTTCCCTTGAGAAAAATCACAAGCCTGATGAGATTGCGTGCCTAATAGCATGCCAGAATGACTGATTTCACGCCGAATTTCTGGGAACAATGGTTAATTGCCAAGTAGACACAAATCTCTTAGTACAAAAGAAAAAGCAATTAAGTCGCGCCTTCGTCTCACAAATTCCTTTCAGTTTCCAAACCTTCCGTGTAAACAATATCCTTGAGGATGCCAAATAATGACTTACCACTGCCACTTCCGCTTTTGTGGTCTTATCTGTAAATTTTCATGCAACTTTTCACGCTTCTCTACTTTAAGCCGATCAAAATTCTCAGAAAAACAAAACTAATTCCTTCTTACACTTGCCGCAAAACAATGCACCGTAAATTATTTTTAATGTCTACATGAATTTACAACAAGGAAGAAGCGCTCAGAACACGCCTACTTACACTGGGACGCGTACACCTTGGGAAATTGCTATGCAAATATACGAAATAATGGGCATAATTAATGTGAAAAATATATGAAACAAATGAAGAAAGAATAACATCCGCATTGACATAGGCGCATAGATCATAAGCCGACATCAGACAAACAGCAGGCAGACAGATGCAAAACAAAACCAAACTAGGTAAACAGACTATAAATCAATAATCAATGAATAAACTTAACAAAAATTATCTGTAGCTGTATTTACACACTTTGCGGTCCGATACTTAACGGCACAGAAAAAAACAAATAAATACAAAAATTTAGTTTTGAATGACAAATGAAATGCAGCTGATGCTATGCAAATAAATGTACTAGACTGACTATATACACATAGGTAATATCGGCGTTATCTTTTGTGGCAGAGTTGTAAAAAGTATGTGGGAGAATTCTGAAATGCATGCAAGCCAATACCGACCTGAGTAAATAAAACGAGATCCGAACTAAGGGAGATATGCTAATATTTCAACAAAACAGCAGTTTTAATACCTAGGGTTGCCACTTAACTGTTTTTTTTTTTTATAAGGCTGCCACCTTTTCTACTTCTTATATAGCTCAGTGAAATATGTCAATATGGAAATGAAACGAGAAGTATTTTACGCCGTATTTCAACAACAATTTTTCTAGGCAGTTTTACCATCTAGGGTTGCCACTTAATATTTTTTCTTTGTTTTTTTTTTTTTTTAAGGTTGCCACCTTTTTATAATTTTTTATAGATAGAAAGGTAGTTTACGCCGTACCTTAACAAAAAATGATGCTAACACCTGGGGTTGCCATTTTTTTTTTTTTTTTTTTTATTATAAGGTTACCACCTTTTATAATTTAAAGAGCTCAGTGAAATATATCAATATTGAAATGAAACGAAAGACATTTTACGTCTTATTTCAACAAAAAGTATTCTAGGCAGTTTTACAACCTAGTGTTGCCACTTAATTTTTTTTCTATTTTTTATAAGGTTGCCACCTTTTCTAATTTTTATAGCTCAGGGAAATATGTTAATATAGGAGTAAAACGAAAGATATTTTACGTCTTGTTCCTACAAAAATGATTCTAGGCAGTTCTACCACCTAGGGTTGCCACTTATTTTTTTTAAGGTTGCCACCTTTTATAATTTATATAACTCAGTGAAATATGTCCATATAGGAATGAAACAAAATAAAAGTAATTCTAGGTAGTTTTAGCACACAGCGTTGCCACTTAATCCTATTTTATTATTTTTAGTTTGTGTATTCGCTATAATCTCGAAAACGACTTCGCCCATTTGAATGAATCTTTGAATATAGGTAATTAGATTATTTAGAAGTGATTTTCACTTTAGTCTTGCTACTTAGAATGTGTTTTCAGGGTTGCCACCTATCTGAGTTTTAATAAAAAAATAATGAAATGCGATATGCCAATATCGATATAAAGCGAAAGATATATTACGTCATATTGCAACAAAACTTTTTTCAGCGTTGCCACCTAATTCTATTGTCTATATTTTTTCCATAAGCGCTAAAATCTCGAAAACCTTTGGACCAAAAAAAAAAATACACTAGCGTGCAAAAGATTGCAGCCCGTAGATAAAGTTATATTCCCCTACAAAAGCATTTTGATTAATAACTGTTAATTGTATAGACATATCAACAATAAAAAAATATAATATATGAAAAATTGTGATTACCTACTTACATAGATTCAACGAGCGAGAGCGCGGGTGGTATTGAAACGACGCTGATGCGTATGTTGAGTGAAATATTGCTTCGAGTTTGTTTTGAAAAACAAGTCAAGCGAAATAGTGTTTGAACTTTGTGCAAACAAATTGTAGGTATGCCTGAGAAATCAAATGCTATTGGAATTAATTTGCGCTAGACAAAAGCTCTAAAGAAATGACGTGCATTTTGTATATTATAGTTGAGAATGTGTATTCACACTGTGCAACAAATTCACTGAAGAACGAAGATTTTATGTAATAAGAAACGAAAAGAGCTAAGAACTTGGCAGGTCTGAAGCCGGTAAAATGGTAACCCTGGGCGGCAACCCTACTTGAAAATATTTTAGTTGGTATATCGCCGAAAATATCTTTCATTTGATACCCATATTGGCATATCTTTCTCCATAATTAAAAACAAATTGAGATAGGTGGCAACCCTGTAAACCGTCCCAAGTGGATAGGCATAGAAATCGCATACTATCTCTTTGCCAAATTTCATCGAAATCCGCCAAGTTCTCGAGGTAGTACCGAAAATACAAATATACTGCAATAAGGAGGCAACCCTAGATGGCAACCCAACTTGAAAATATGTTAGTTGGAATGTCGGCGAAAATACGTTTCATTTGATACCCATATTGGCATATCTTGCTAAATAATTTGAAAAAATTGAGATAGGTGGCAACCCTGTATTTTCCATAGTTATCTTCTAATTGTTTCTAATTTCATTTAATTTTGAAAATTTCTTTTCTCAATTTGGCATCTGTTGTATAGTGTATATTTGATCTTTACACACCTTAGCAATTTAACAGAAAATCACCAGTTCTAATCACGAAATTTATGAATGCTAATATGGTCCTACTGTAACCAGTTTTGTTTAGAGCAAAGCTGAATTATATACGACTTTATCCAGTAAGATTGTGGTCTGATGCAAATGTCTTAAAGATATCTACATACTTGCACATAGGAGAATTCATTAGACTGATTGACAGTTGGATAAGGATAGGGATAGCGATAGGAAGAATTGGAATAGAATAGGAATAGGACTAGGGAGAAAAAGACGATATGAAAGAGTAGAGGATAGTGAACTTTTGGGCAGGACATCGTCTGCCTGACCCTTTAATACTATAATACAAGTAGTGCCTGTAAAATTAAATATTTCTTTGAAAATGGAAATGATGTGGGAAATACTAGAGTTAATCTGAACCATTTTTTTTAATTTTTGTCTGTCTGTTTGAACGCAAGGATGTCGGAAGCTAGGAAATGGATTTTTATAAGACTTGTACAACTGGACAACTTGAAGCTTAGGAAGCGACCACAACTTTGTTTTATCAAAATCACATAATAAACAACAAATATATGCTTATTTATAGTGAGAGCTTCACAGAGATTTCGTTCAAAATATGATCCACCGAAAATTTTACTTTTTAGGAACCAAATTAGTATCAAATGATAGGCATCGAAGAGGTTTATAAGATGCTTCCATTTTTTTTGCGATACCTGAATGGGTTCAGGAGATTTCGTCCAAATTTTGTGGTTAGTTGCGATCAATAAAAGCCCAATATAGACGAACTGCGGGCCACTTCTTCTTCGAAATCGATTCTCTCATCAAAGGTGTGTGGCAGCACTCGTCGGGTCTAATTGGCTTTGCTAGAACAAACTTCAGTCGCTCTGTCTGCTTGACTGTGCCCATCTCTGGCTCATATAGAAACATTTGTTGAATGCAAACAAATTAAATTATTTAATAGGCGATCTGAATTAAAATTTTTCCCCAGCACCCTTAATAAATAAGCAAAGGAATGTTGGCAAGAAAAAAATTTGTACGTAACGCCATCAGGCAACACAAACAAATTATACGACCAAGCATATACCAGACATGCGAATGAGGAACCAAATATGCGAATAGTATCAAAACAAAACAATAAAGGGGGTAAAGTATACAACAAATTTATATACATACATATGTACATACGAATATAAAATACAAAACAGAAAATGACAAAAAACAAAGCGAGACTAAAAACAAACCAAAACATACTCACAAATAAATATGCTTGTATGTATGAGCAATACAACTGCGGGAATGCAAAGGGTGGCATCATGTCAGCCAGCAACAGGGTGTTCTGGCAAAGTACAGGAATGGAAAATTACTACAACGCAATTTTCAATCACCCAACAGGCGCAATGACGAGCAAAACTATACGATATACTAGTTTGAGTACTTAAGTAGACAGCAAAAAATTGTGTGAGCTATTATAAGAAAAAGAGGAATGAGTTGCTCCACCACTGCGTAAAACGAGAATAAAATATTTTTTTGGCTGTAAAAGATATCCTAAAACTTATGTTAGACATCTAGCAATAATCGGTGAGAATTGCATATAATTCTATAAGGCGAGTTTTGACTGATACGCGAACAAACATGCAGAGCAAAAAACTATTAAAAATCCTAAAACTGGGGTTTGCAACTACACTTCCGACTTTTCGAGACACATATCAACGAATATTTCTCTAGTAGTCATCCAGCAGCGTAGAGAGGGGTTGGTCTCTAACCTAATCCTCAAAATCATTTCTAGGATTGTCTGGGACCGAAACTTCTTAAAAATTTCAGTACAAACTCTTATTTGAGCCTCTATTTTTCTGTTGGGTATAACTACTCTTGCCATAATGCTAAAGTGAATAGAGGCGAGGGTGAGTGTGAAGTAGTCCCAAGTAGTTGAGCGCACGAAGAGAGTGTGAGGTGTAGAGGGTGGTGTAAAAATTTATATAAATTTTCACGCAGACGCCACATGTTCTGGGTGAACTGGGTTGACTACCCGGCACAGCCGGTAAACAAATACGAGAGCGTGTATAATAAAACACACATAATGGGTACATATTGATGTACAATACAGTGTATGTATATTTTTTGAGAAATGAGCTGGCTAAAAGGCTCGCCAGTGGCGTTTAGTTTCCGTGTCTTTATCAGCTCAGGCTGGAGAAGTGTCGTAGAGATTGTAGGTATATACAAATTTATTTATTCAAGTATGTATGTATGCATGATATGGAGATGACGATGACGATGGCCTCCCACAGAAAATGCGCATGCAATGAAAAGCTCATTCATCCATACATAAATTCCCATACGGATATGAAAATACCCTCACGGAAAATATAGACATTTTCTACATTTCCATAGCTATGGAAAAATTGACGAGCCTCACCTTATTGCTTATGAGAGTTGGAATCAACATTACTTTCATTCACTACTTGTTGAAATAGTATGGATAACAAGTAAATTTATAAGGAAAGTCTAGCTTCGTATCGGTAGCTTAATAGCTATAACTCCTGGCAAAGCGTCCACCTCTTTTCATAAAATTAGGTACCTATATAAATTAAGGCATAATCTTACTTGCAAAATTTCATTTGTGGAACTCGTTTGGTTTTAGAGATATTAGGAAGGAAATTGTTTGACACTATAATTAAAATAGGGCGTGGTTATGAACCTATTATTATCTTCTTTTAAATAACTTTCATTAATCGGCGATATGAAAGCCAATCTCTTAACGTCTGTGGCAGCGGTCTAACGACCTGGCCTCGAAGATCCAAAGGAGAAAGAAGCTGGAACTGAGTTTTCAGCAAAGGGAGCGACCGCGATGGCAACTACGGGTCCAGACTCCCAGGAGACATCTCCCCCCGGCATGCGTACTTAGAAAAACGATTGGCCGCAAGGCTCCTCTAAAGAAGTATGAGGGAGTTCCGCAGGAAACGCTGTCGCTGAACTCCAGGAAGTCGGTGGAGTTAGCGCAATCGCTGATACCGGATTTCCAAAGCACTTATGTGCCAAAGAGGGTAAACGGAAACCCTTTCAAACGCCAGAGATCGGACGTGGAATTAAACACCAGTGTGCACCAGGGAAATATTGAAATAGTCGCGTGCGACGAGGCAAGAACTGTTGCACTATACAAGGCAGCAGCCGCAAGACTGAGTGAAGTCTACAAAGGAGAAAAAATCGAGGTCGTCGACTGGAAGAACATTCCGGCTCGGCCAAGGGCATGGATTACTGCCATCCCTGCAGATCCTGAGAGAATTCTCACGATGCTGCGGATAATGAGTCTGTCCCTCCCGACGCAGGACTGGAGTGTCAATCTGGTCGGCGATGCAGAGGGGCCTGATAGACAAGTGGTCTTCACTATGAATAAGGAGACACTCGAGCCCCTTAAAAGGTGCAATGGACTAGTGCATTACAGTGTAGGCCAGATCATTATCTACGTATGCCGTGGCGATGCACAGCGCGCTGCCATCTCGGCAGCTCCGGGGGGACTCGGAAATCGATGTACCGCAAGAAGAAACGAAGGAGTCTGCGCGAAAAGCATGTTATCCGCCACGTCACTTTGCGCAAGTGCTGTGAACAACTCGGAGATAGAAGACAGCCTGCTGGACGGGGAAGGCCTCGCCGTCACGGTGGTAGCAGCCAATCCAGAGCGCATTATCTCTGATGCTTCAGTCAGCAGGGCTCCCGTTACGCCAAATCGCGCAGTTGCTCTGAACAACTCGTCGTTGAGAGACAGCCTCCGGGAAGGGGCAGACTTCGCCGATATGGGGACGGCAGGAAAGTCTGAGCGCTCTCATGTTGGTGGTGCTTCAGATAAATCTGCACAAATCTAAAGTAGCTTCGGCTGATTTAAGTAGTCGTCTTTCTAAAGGCGACGTGGATGTGGTCCAGATACAAGAACCCTGGATCAACAGCTCGACGATGTGCGGATTGGGGACTAAGGGCTTCAAGCTAAATCGAGCCAGCGAGGAGGGTAAGCTTTTATCCTACAGGGTCTTTTATGCCAAGAAATAAAGAGCTATGTACCTATGCTGAGAGAAATGTGTTGCAAAAACACAAAGCAACGGTATGTATGAGCGCATTTACTGGAATTTTGTTATGATTTTATGGATGAAAAGAAAATAAATAAAAGCAACAACAAAAACTCTACAAAAAATTGTTTGTAAACAAAATCTTAAAAAGGGCTTCCTTCTTACCCAAGTGAAGTCAATTGGAAAATAAATTAAAAAAAAGGAAGACAAAACAACAAACAAGGAGGCAAAACCATAAAGCAAAAACAAAGCAAAAAAAAAAAAAATTAAAGATAAAAACAAATTATAAGAGCTACTCATGGCGCATAAATCATCAATTTTGTTTTTGTAGCAGTCATTAACATCAATAGTTTGCTGTTGTTGTTTATCAAAAAAGGGAACTCCAGACGCCTGTTGAATGTTTTTGTGCGTGGAAAAATTTGCTGTGTCTGAGCCCAAAGCAAGAAAAACATAAATGTAAACAAACAACAAAAGGCAAAAAAAACATCCTCAATGTTTACAACCTTCATCCCTGTAAATATGCTGGTTTGTAATTAAGTATGCATGAAAGTACTACTCTGTATGTATTATAGCAATAGTGAAATCATTGGGAGCATATTGTATTGCTAAGCGATGCTAAACCAGCCCAATGCCTCTTGCCAAATGAGTTACATTTGTACATGAGCACGCAGGCTGTCACATCTGTTTGCTCTTGCCTCATCAGAGCACATTTGTACAGTGATGTGAAAAACAAAATTATAAAATAAATATTTTCTCTCGGCCCAAAATGTGACTATGAGGTTTTTGGGATCGAAGATTTAATTTTTGACATACAATTTTTTTTGAGGGCTGCCGTACTTTTTCGATTTGAACGCCACTTTTCTAAAAACCGGCAACTTTGTTGACAAAATCCAAAGCAAAGCCAAATTTGGTGGATTTTTGTAAAAAAACATTGAAACCAAAAAAAAAGGTACGGAAGCTCTATCTGGTGGCTCTCAAAATATAAAAATAGTGTCTGAAATAGATTCCGCGATCCCAAAATACACACCCAGTTACACACTTCTTAGGAAAAATGGCTGACTATAAATCTCGTTTAGGCCTGTGGTTTTTAGGGGAAAAATGCTCGAAATTACCGTTTCACCATTTTGTTTTTAATTTCCAGGAGTTGTTGCATAATCTTGGCTCCAACGATTTCCATGAAAGAATTATCCATAGTTTTATATTTAACTAGCAGACCCGGCAGATGTTATCCTGTCCAAAGGTAAAAGAGGGCTGTCTATTCCAAATATTGGTCAATAACTCCGAAATCGGCCGATAACTTCGAAATCAATCGAGTTATCGAACTAAGAGATGTCTTAAATTTTAAGTAAGACGTCTAGTAATTTCATAGTGAAAGTTTCAGTGAATTCCTTTCAGCAGCTTTTAGGTGATATTTCGACAAACATACAGACAGAGAGAAATTCACAATTTTATATTAAGTATAGATTTAAACTAAAATTTTTTTGAAATCAGGCAGGTTCTGGCAATACACTTCCGAGGTCAAGTCATACCAAACTTTAAGCTAAGCACAACGCTACCTAAATACCAAATTTCAATCAAATCCAGCCATTTATGCGATAGTTTCGCATAGGGCGATCCCGGGTCCACTTCCCTAAAAAAACTTTACAGAAACACTCTTCAGGCTCCTACTAATCTATCCCGAAAATTTGAAGAAAATCGGCCAAGTAGTTTTGGTGTCCATAAGCTACATACATAATCCAATTTTGTATATATAGAAGAAGAAAATAACCAGAAGAGGCCAGAAAATCAAGGAAAAGTATTTAGAGAACGAATTCTCTCAGAAAAAAACTTTCAGTATAGATGGACCATTTTTGAAGCAGATGCTAAGACGAGGCGTTTCTGAAAATATTCTGGGATAGGACATTCTTGAAAAAATTCTGGGTTAGGGTGTTCGATATGAAGAAATTCACTTCACATTATTTCAAGGAAGTAAAACCGACTGCATACAATTTTTATTCACATGACTGTAGTTACAAAAGCGCGTTCATCAACATTCGTTCAATGCCAGGTATTAACGAGGTAATGGAAAATTACAAGTGGTCTCGCATTGTTGATAGTGAGTGTTGGCGGTATAATAATGATTTCGAAAGTGCATACTGTTTACAAAACTTTACAAAAAAAAAATGACTTGGCGTAGCCAACATGTAAATAGGTAAACACTTTTTATTGCCAAGACAGTTTATACAAATATTTGCCGAGAGCAAGCATTAGAAGTGTTGGGTTAAATAGACACAAGTAAGTACTAAGTACGAAAGCACGTACTTACATTTGCATTCACATAGATATTTATAAACAAATGAGTTTCTTATCACACAAGCAATAAAACTGTTTGTTTTGAGTTTAGTGGGGGGACTAGTCAGCTTTTGGATGGTACATACTACCCAACAAACACTAAATCGCTTAGAGGTAGATAAGATAACTAACCCCATTCCCAAATCTCCAACGTTATTGTCATCTAATCGAGAAGCACTTGAGCAACTTAGTGTTCTCATACAAAATGGGACATAATCCTAAAATCAAAAAAAATCATAGTTCCTCAATCGGGTTTGAATGTGAAAAAATTTACATTATTTCTCAAAT
The DNA here is from genome assembly GCA_964058755.1 of Campiglossa producta. NCBI lineage: Eukaryota > Metazoa > Arthropoda > Insecta > Diptera > Tephritidae > Campiglossa > Campiglossa producta. The sequence goes on from CAXKVI010000003.1 coordinate 12,900,823, forward strand.
CATTCTCGAGCCGATTTATAGTTTAGTTATCTAGTTATGTTTTTCAACTCCAGAATTAGTAATCTAATGTGTCAATCCAAATTTCTCTAACGTTAGAGACGGTGTTTGCTGGGTAAGTGTGTTTATAAGGTTAGATGAATACCCCTATTAGCTTTCATTACGCAAAGGAATTTTCCCTTGCTTGACAAGTTGCTTGTAAATAATCTCCTTTGCTCACTTTAAAAAGTTGTTGGGTCTATTTTTTCGCCCATCACTGTACATAGTTTCTGATTTTGCAATCGCATTGGCGAAAAGTTTCCACTGCAGTTTTGTGTGTAAACATACGTTTTACACATTTACATTACATTTCTGCATGAAAACTTAAATTAGTTCGATTAATGCAATTTCTTGCCATTTGTTGATATTTAAGATTTTGTTTTCGTCGAGTTCTAAAATTGTAACTTAATGTGGGCACAAATTATAGAAAATCTCGAATTTTCTAATTTGTTACAGATTTATATTTCCGCTGCATTATTTGGCAACAATTATCGTGAGCATGTGATTTTCGGATACAATTATCATAAATTTATGCTAATTAAATATGATAGGGTAAAATATCGAGAAAAAAAATTAAAAATACTAAAAGTATATTTCAATAATTCCCTTTAATTATCGCATTACTCGGTCGCCACACAGAGAGAAAATTCGGAAAATTATATTTTGGATCCCTATCTCATTCTCAACCTCAATTTTAATCTCTGTCTCATTCTCAATCCCAATCTCAATATATATCTAATTTTCTATATCAATTTCAATCTCTATCTCAATCTCCGTCTTAAAATCCATTTCTACCTCAATTTCATACTTAACCTCAATCTAAAGCACTATCTATCCCAATCTCAATTTTCATATCTATCTAAATCACTATCTCAATGTCAATCTTTTTCAATCTTAATCTCAATCTCAATCACAGTCCCTATATCTATCTCTATCCCATACTCAATCCATCTCTATCTCATACATTATCTCTATCTCTATCGCTCTCTCACTTCTTGGAAACAACGAAGAATTTTTAGATGAAGCCTAGGCACCTAGTGGGACAATTGTCCGAGAATTTGAGAACCAAATTAATACTCTCCTCTGCCTCTCGATCAATGAAATTGTTGCTGCGTTTGTGAGAGCGCTATAATCTCACTAACCAATCAATGGATATCGTTGGTTATGCTCAGCCACTCACTTGCAAGCAACGACTGATGATTGGGTCTTTCTTTTGTCTAAATTAAGTCCTAATTACCATTTTTACACTATACGATAGAATGTTCGATCTCCTGAGGTTGGCATCTGAGAGTGATATGTCAGGCGTGCGAAAGCAATACCGAGCGATCCAGAATCGGACGAAACTGAATTTCTTTAACTAGAATGTGAAAATTCAAATAAAACTAAGTATAAGCTTTCCACTGCTTTCCATTGAGCTTCTTAGCATTCTGTTAGCTAATGAAGGGCTCACTAAAGGGCATATTGAATGTAAGGGTCGTTGGGCCACTTTTTAGTAAGTTTCCAAGCTATTATTCAAATATTAAAAATAGATGCAAATATTAATGAGACAAACAGTTTGTGTTGAAAATTACGCTCAGCTGATAATAAATAGTGCAAGTATGAAAGTGTATTTATAGCGAAAAAAAACCTAAACATGTGATCGGTGTAATTAGTTTAATGTTTGAACTTTAATAGAGAGACTTTGTTCGTTGAGCTGTATATGAAAAGAATAAAATTTTTAGTTTTTACGATATCTGCATTAAAGCTGGCTATTTTGAAAACCAATTTACGATATCTAAAAAGAATTGACTGTTTTGAAATATATTTTACGATTTCTGTAGTAGAATTGAATATTTTTTCATGATTTTTACGATATATAAAAATTAATTGACTGTTCTAAAATAGAATTTACGATATTTGAAGTACAATTTACTATTTTCTATTGATTATCTGAAGTACAATTGCATATTTTTCAATACATTTTACGATATATGGAGTACCATTGACCATTCTGAAATATAATTTACGATATTAGAAGAAAGCATCAATTTTTAAAATAAATTTTACGATATATGAAGCACAGCTGACTATTTTGAAGTTGATTTTACGATATCTGACTCTTTTGAGTAATATTTATCTTTACGATATATGAAGTAAAATTGTCTATTTTGTAGTAAAATTTGCGATATAAGGAGAAGAGTTGAATATTTTTTATATATTACAATTGACTATTTTGTAAAATGTTTTCCTATGAATTTTACGATATATGAAGTATAAGACTATTCTGAAATATAATTTACGACATTTGAAGTACAATTTACTACTTTCTATTGACTATCTGAAGTACAATTGAATATTTTGCAATACATTTTACGATATATGGAGTACAATTGACTATCTAAAAAAATTTACGATATACGAAGAAAGTGAAATTTTTAGAATACATTTTACGATATATGAACATTTTGTATTTTATGATATTTGAAGTACAATTGGCTATTTTGCAGTAAAATTTACCATATATGAAGGACAATTGACTATTTTGTAGTAAACTTTACGATATAAGAGTTGAATATATTTTATATATTGTATTTTGAAAAACATTTTACCATGAATTTCACGATATATGTATGAAGTATAATTGATTGTTCTAAAATATAATTTACGATATACGAAGTAGAATTTACTATTTTCTATTGATCATCTGAAGTACAATTACATATTTTGCAATACATTTTACGATATCTGGAGTACAATTGACTATTCTGTAATAAAATTCACGATATATGAAGCACAGCTGTTTATTTTGAAATACATTTTACGATATCTGCAGTACAATTGAATTTTTTGAAGTAAACTTTACGATATATAAAGACAAATTACGATACATGAATTACGATTGACTATTTTGAACAAAATTTGACGATATTAGAAGCACAGTTAATTATTTTTTATATATTACAATTGACTATTTTGAAAAACATTTTACGATATCTTAAGTATGTACAATTGAAAATTTGGAAATATGTACATTTTACGATATTTGAAGTAAAACAGACAATTTGGATCAACACAACACGCGTAAAAAACAACGACACAACGACAGCAGTGAGTATTTTTTTAAAAACTGTCAATCTCACTGACAGGTTGTCGAAATTTTTAACACGACCATAACGATAATAACATTTTAGAGGGATGTTTTGGGGGCAAATTGAAAAACTATTTTAAGAAAATGATGTATGCTTATGTCTTGCAAGCAATTCGCAAGGAGACAAATGTTTGTTTTTTGAGAACGAAATTGACATTCAAAAAATACTCATTGACCACATTATTATACCGCAAAAATTTTGAACAACCTTAACCCAAATTTTTTTTTTGCAAACAAATTTATAACAAAATTGTTAGTAGCATTCATGGTTGAGCAAACAGTTTTAAATTAGTTGAAAGCTTTTTTGACAAATTAATAATTTAGTGATCGGAATATGACGTGATTATATGTCACAAGGACAAAGTAGAGGAAAAAAAAAATAATTCTCGCCACAAAGACAAAAAAATTTAATATTTTTGCAAATTTGTTCGGCATAATTAAAAATGTATGAAAGTTTTTTTTTAGTAATTTATTTATACAAAAACTACAGCACTTCGATGTCTCGAGTGAACGATTATCCTATTTCAAAATATTTTCAAACAAAGCCCTATCCTAGAATATTTTTCAAAAACGCCTTAAACGCTTATTTGATACTTTTGAACTGAATCACTTTTCCGACTATATCAAAATATTTCATCTATAGCTTTATTTCATTTAACTTCATTTTATCCACATAAAATGTGATTCGCGTGACATGTGCTAATATGGCTAGTTTGCTAAGATCGCCTCTCCTCTGAGTGTTCCAACGCAAAACTTTTGTTCACAAAGAGAATAAAATAAAATTAAAAATAGTCAAACCCACAAGAATATGACGAGACACCAACGCAAACATATTTCGCTCCAAAAATAGACAGATCAGTGAGTGGAAAAGAAAACAAGCCATAGCCAACATAAGCAATAAGATTTCAAGAAATGGAACAAATTGAAATTAAAGAACTAAATATTAGAATAATATGAAAAATAAAAAATATTTTTTTAGCCCAATGACAAATTTGCGTGATGTAATAAGAATGGATATTAGAAATTTCGAAAGAGTAAAATTTAAGTATGCAATTTTTTTTCAGAATTTATTGTGACAGTTCATTGGCGTTGCATGTGAAAAGCTTATAAAAATATGTAAAAGCTCTAGGTTTGATTTTCGTGAACTTTTACAATTTCGACGAGCTTTCATACACCTGTCATTTTAAAAAGCTCATTTTAAAAGCTTTTCTTTTTTAAATATGGGCGTGCGAGCTTAAAGAAGCTTTTACTATTTTTCAGAATTGCTTTGAGGGAAGCCTTTGAAAATTTTGTGAAGCTTTCATGGCTCTGAGGAATATCTTCCTATTTCCAAATGTTATAATGCAAGCGTGCTTTCAAGATCTTTTGTCAATATTTATAAAGATTAAACCCCAAACCAAGAAAGCAGGCTATTCTTTGTGAGAATTTTTAGTGAACAAAATAATATAAATTTCTTTTGAGCGAAACCTTTAGAACCTTTTCCACATATGGGCTTTTTAGGTAAATGCTCTAGAAATTTGTTTAACGCTTTTTGTATTTTTATTTCTTGCACTAAGTTTTAACATATTAAAGACAAACGAACAACTTTATAATTATAGTTTAGTATTCCTGAGAGCTTTTAGTATTATTATAAAATGTCTGCGATGAAAGCTTCAAAAGGATTTGGTGGTTCTGTTATTAGTTGGTGATGCTCGACAAATGCTTACTCAAATCTCTCTCTTCATTCCATTCGCAGGGCTTTCACATGTGAAAAGCTTGTAAAAATTTGTAAAAGCTCTAGGTTTGATTTTCGTAAAACTTTCACAATTTCGACGAGCTTTCATACTACTGTCATTTAAAAAAGCTCATTTTAAAAGCTTTTTTATTTTTTTGAATATGGACATAAAGAGTTTTAAGGAGCTTTTAGTGTTTTTAGTGAGGAATATCTTCATTTTTCAAAATCTTGCGGGCTTTTTAGGTAAATGCTCTATTTTTATTTCTTGCACTAAATTTTAACATCAACGAACAACTTTAGAGCAAATACAAAAAAATGATAATAAGAAAAAATTTGAAAAAAAAAAAACATTTTAAGAAAAAAAGTTTATTTACTAAAAAAAAACTAAAATAACTACATAACTGACCCGGCAGACGTTGTTCTGCCACAAATTTATTTCCCTGCATCTTTCTCTAACCCGATTCCTATGTCTATCTCAATTCCTATCCCTATCTCTATCCCCATCCATATCCATATCATTAGGTTCTGAAAGGCAATATGAAAAAACTGATGGGTGCTGTAATTCATGTGTAGTAGGGTTTTAACAAAAAAAAGTTGTCTTGTCTCATATTGCGGCCGGATTATGATATTTAAAAATTTGATTGAAATAAATCGGGCCATTGGATCGGATGTTTAGCTTTTACAAAATTTTAAACTAGAATTTTATATAAGTAGAATAGAAGGATAGATATACTCGTAGAAGTATAGATAGTATAGAAGTAAAGATAAAAAAATTATTTTCTTAAATTTCTCATTAAGAAACAAAAGCCTCAACCTAATTGCTTATTGCAGCTTGAAAGACGTCAGCATCTGTTCGATCTTCCTGAAGTTGATTGTTTCCTTGTCGGCGAGTTTGATGCTTATTACTAGCCAGTGACTAGGTAAAATACTGATCGTCACAAAAAGTTTTACACAAAGCGCGTTTATTTCTCATTTAGAATTTGTTTGACGTATGCACGTAGGTACGCCCGATATAATTAGAATAATTTGTTTAAATCAACATAGACAAGTTTTCAAACTGTTTTAAGGGGGTATAAAGTGATAATGAATATGTCTATACACTTGCCATAGGTAAGCAGTTCGCGTGCAGCTCATTTTTCTTCAATTATCACACATTTTCCTTCCGTTAAATTATTTTCTATTTACTATTAACAAATTTTTCACTTTAAAGCTTATCTTTTCATTGGTTTGGCAGCGCTTTCACTTTCCAAACTTTCCCATTTTGAAGAGCTTTCATCCAGTGCTTATAATATAGAACTTTTGAGAATTTTTAGTATTATTATAAAATGTCTGCGATGGAAGCTCCAGAAGAATTTGTTGGTTCTGTTATTAGTTGGTGAAAAGCTTGTAAAAATATGTAAAAGCTCTAGGTTTGATTATCGTAAATTTTCACAACTTCGACGAGCTTTCACACACGTGTTATTTTAAAAAGCTCATTTTAAAAGCTTTTTATTTTTTTCGGGCGTAAGAGTTTCAAGGAGATTTTGGTGTTTTTAGTGAGGAATATCTTCCTATTTTCAAATGTTATAATGTAAGCGAGCTTTCAAGCTGTTTTGGTCAATATCAATGATTAAACCCTAAATCAAGAAAGGAGGCTATTCTTTGTGGGAATTTTATAGTGAACAAAAGAATTCAAATCTTTTTTGAGCCCAAGCTTTGGAAGCTTTTGATATACGGGATTTTTAGGTAAATTCTATAGAAATTTGTTGAAAGCTTTTGCATTTTTGTTTCTTGCACAAAATTTTAACATCTTAAAGCTTTATAAATTTTTTTTTGAATGTTAGGAGCTTTTAGTCAAAACTTTCGAGTAAAATCAAGAAAGAAGGGCATTCATTGTGGGCGTGGCAGTGAAAATGAGCGATAAAGCGGCTCTAATATTATGAAGCCTTTCGACAAACAAACGAGATTTTTTAGAGCGAAAGCTTTTACAAACCCTCAATTATTTTTGTTTGCTGTAACAAATTTTAAAACCTTAAAGTTTTCTTATATTTTTTGAAATAACAGCTTTTGGTCAAAACAAGAGCTTTTAAAGGTGAAAGCTTCTGGAAAACTGCTGTAAGCTTTCTGTGCTTTTGTTTATAGCACTGAACTTTATTGAATTTTCTTGTGAAAGGTTATAAGTTTGTCCTATCCAACTATCAGTGAAAAGTTAAAATATTACTTCAACCAAAACAAATTCAGTGATTAAAAAAGCTTCAAAATTGCTAAAACCAAAATTCCTTTCTCCAGATGACCACTGAGGCATGGCTGAGTCAGTATTTAAGCTGATAGTATTTGCAACTTTATCAGCAAAGTTTGCTCTCCATGGTAGGCAATAAAGCAGTAAATCAACAAATTACAGTCGGAAACTGTAGTAAAACAACAAATATATATATTACAGATAACAATAATAAATTACAGATAACAATAACTATACAAAAATACACACTTACATATATTTAGTATTCAAAGAAAAAACAAAAAAAGAGTAAAACAGAAAAATAAAAACACAAAATTCAAGGGCAAAAAAACAAAACTGAAGTGATAACTTTAAAGCGAATTAATAATTAGCAAGAGCAGTCAACTTATGACAACTTCAAGCACCAAGGCAATTAGATTAAAGGCTATCCAAAATGCACTTAAATATGGGAAAATTAAAAAAAAAAAAAAAAACACTCGAAAAAAAACCAAAACAATTTGTTATAAAAACAAATATTTTGTGTATGTTGCAGATAAAACTCAAACCATCACTTATTTACATATTCTCAAGTTTCTTATGGAACTAAATATATTTTTTTTACTACAGTCGTGGCCAAAATGTTAGTACTGGTTATAAGTGGTAGTTGTATCTTGTAATAATTTTTTTATACTGATTTATTTTAATTACTAATTCTTATTAAATTACTTGTTAAGCTCAGAAGAACCCTCACATGCTTCCCAGTCAATGGAATTTTTCTATTTTCTATTCAATTTGAGTATTCCATTCATTCATTCATCAAAACGCGTTTGTTGTCATAGATATCTTTTAAACTATAGCTGCCGTCGAAGAAATGCACAGTATTTTTTTTGCTCTATTCTTGATGAGTTTTCAGTGTAAACACTCATATCATATGCATGTCGGTATCTTTCATAGCGTGATACGTTCTCCATTCACATTTCTTAATTTCTCAATTTATTTTAATAAACTTTATTGGTTTTTCATTTGGCTGATTTAGTGCATTGTACGCTAGAGATACACATAAATATTCAGAGCAAAGTTAGATAATCACAATAAAATAGAAAGGCTAAATCGCACAGAGCTTGAAGAGATAGGACTTACATATTATTTGATTGACAAGCATAGTAAATTTGATTGAAATAATTTTTCTTACCTGAAAATACAAAAAGAAAAATGAAATTAGTAAAGAGTTCAATGAGAATGTTTATTAAAATAGATAAAATGGGTATATTATAATCGTGAGTTTGGCAGTTTGAAATATTGTAAGATTGAAACATTTTTAAAGGCCTCTTTGGGGACCCTCCAATGCAACTATATAGTTGTCACCCAAATGCAAAATACTTGAAATGGCGAAGATGGAAATTCAAAAATCAAATTTTTTTAAAAAGGTGCAAAAATTAGCAAAATATGGTTGCACAGTCTTATTAAATACACTTCACTAAATAACAAAACGTGCTTAGTTTTGTGAAGAAGTTCGAAGTTATATAACTTTTACTCTACGAAATACAAAAATGAAATTTTTTTTTTTAATTTGATGAATTTTATTGATCTGTATATTATGAGTAGAACCGATGCTATTTTTTTTTTTAAATAAATTAAACTAACTAAGCTATGAAGTTGTCACCCAAATGTCAAATAACACGAAATGGCTAAGATGAATGTTCAAAAATAAAATTTTTTAAGAAAGGGCGAAAATTAGCAAAATATGAATACACAGCGTCATTAAATACACTTTACTATATAACAAAGAGTGTTTAGTTTTGTGAAGAAGTGCGAAGTTATATAACTTTTATTCTACGAAACACAAAAATTATAAAATTATTTTTGAATTTGATGGGTTTTATTGGTCTGTATATTATGAGTAGTTCCTATTATATTTTTTTGCAATAAAGTTGTCACCCAAATGTCAGAATGGCGGAGATGAAAGTTCAAAAATCAAATTTTTTAAAAAGGGGCAAAAATTAGCAAAATATGATTGTACAGCTTTATTAAATATACTTCACTAAATAACAAAGCGTATTTAGTTTTGTGAAGAAGTTCGAAGTTATATAATTTTCATTTCACGAAAAACAAATTTTATAACATTTTTTTGAATTTGATGAGTTTTATTTGTCTGTATATTATGAGTAGTCCCGATTCTATTTTTTTTGCAATAAATTAAACTAAGCTATGAACTTGTCACCCAAATGTCGAATAATTCGGAATGAAAGTTCAAAAATCTATTTTTTTAAAAAGGGGGCAAAAATTAGCAAAATATGATTGCATAGTCTTATTAAATACAGTTCACTCAATAACAAAGCGTGTTTAGTTTTGTGAAGAAGTTCGAAGTTATATAACTTTTATTCTACGAAACACAAAAATTATTCGAATTTTTGTTTTCAAAAATCCCCCATTTCTTTCTCTTTATTTATGACTTAAGTGTGTGGAAATTTTACCTATAAGTAAGTGAAAAATTTATACACTATTCAAATAAACAACATAAAATTTATGCGTTTTTCTTAAGAGTTCTGGGAATTCTGCTTACTTACACACAAACCTATGCATATATGTATGATCAAAACAAATCGACAAGAGCTTTAGTAAAAACACAACTCGATAATATCTGGCACCTCTCTATGTTGAACACCTTACTAGGATACTCATCACACGCGTCAGTATGTATATTTGCTATTTTATATGCCGGATATGTTATAAATTGTATGAAAATATATGGCTACTTATTGTAAATTTCGTAAACAACCTCAGTATCTGCTATGAGATGACATTTGTATTAACATAAAATGCTGAATTTATAAGTGCGAGGAAATTTCCTTTCCTTAAAACGTGTATTTTTACGAGTTTACGCGAAATAGCCGCAAGAATATGTATGAAATGAAATTTTTGGTCACTTTTTGAGATTTTTGCCTGTTTGTACTGGTATCACTCAAAAACTGTTACATAAAATGAAATTTTCTTTGAACTGATATATTGTGGGATGTCTAACATAAGGTTTAGGGCCACCCCTAACAGTCGGAGATGCTTACACAACGCTAGTGAGAGTTTGGCACAGTGATCGCTTAAGGGTTAAGACGTTCAGGAAGCAAGAATTTCTCGATTATTTCAAACAGGTTTTTTTTTTAGGAAGTCAAAGAAGATATTTTTGTGCAAAAACCTTAGTCGGAAGATGAAAATGGGACAGTTTTGGTCTGTGGAACTTAAAGGGTTAAAATGTTCAGGAGAAATATTTGTAGAAAATTACAATAGGGGGGTTTTTACTCTATCTAAGAAGAAAAGAAAAATATTTTCACACAAAAAATATGACCAACAGATGAATAGGATCATTTTGTTTCGTGGTCGTTAAAGGGTTAATATATTCAGGAAAATTTTAATACCTTGGCGATTTTCTATCTAAATAAAAATACAAATAAATATATTATTGTGGGGCAAATTTGTATTCGAAAGATACAAAAAGTCGTGCAGCTAAAGGGTTAAAATATGCATTAAAAAAATTTGTGCTAAAATTTCAATAGTGGATTGCTCCGTTTAATTAGAGAGATGGAGAAGAATATATCAAAAACGAATTTAACGACGAATTAAGATCACGAATAAAATTCTTTTCGTGGGTTAAAACATTTAATAGATAAAAAAAATGCTGGGCGCTAAAGGATTAAATTTTTCATGAAGAAAAAATTTCTTCGAAAATTTCAATAAGAAAAAATATTTTCGTGCAAATAAAAGTGCTGCAAAATGTAAAAATTTCATCATTTTCTAATTGGTCACTAAAGGGTTAAAATGCGAAAAAAAATTTCGGAAAACTTCTTTAGGCCAATGAATGCAGCAAAGAACGATATTTTTGCGGAAAAACAGTAATCAGAAGATGTACCAAAATTGTTACGTAGTCGTGATAGGGTTAAAATGTTCAGAAATTGCATTTTTCCAAGAAACAAAAAATAATATTTTTGTGCAAAAAAAAGTGCCCAAAAGATGAAAGAGTCGAGAAATAGGTGTAATACCACTTCACCTCCATATAAGCTATTACACTGTCCAATTTGAGAAAAATTGTTATTTCCTTAAATACTGCTGAAAATAATATAGATACATCCCAACTTAGCTTGTCAAAGATTTCCGCATTTTTGCAACTATTTATCTGATTTAAAATAAACTAGGCAGCTTGTTGACTCACAAGAAAACTATTTTGAGGCATCAACGAAATGTAGTATAATTTTGCACAAGATCTACATGGCGTATGAGCAATGAAAAGTACTACACTGAGAAAAAATGAAAAAAAAATAAATAAAAATTTTAAAAAAGGAAATTATTTTCTACAGAAAATGTTGTATAAATTAAGAAAAGATTTAAAGCATAAACTAATCTAATTTGTCCATTTTCCAAAAATTGTTTTTTAGCAAAAAAATTTGAGAAAATTTTCCTCTAATTAAAAAAAAAATTTTTATTTTTAAGAAAATTTTTTTGATTGAAAGCGCAAAGCATTGCTTCGATAAAAAAGGCTGTTTTCACAATTTTTTTTTAAATTTTTTTTGCGTGTATTTATACGAAATATTAAAAAAAAATTTAAAAAGGAAAAAAAAAATTGAATCCCTTGTGTATAATAATTCAAAGAAAAATTTGCTTATTTCAAAAATTATTTATTAATTTTCGGACGCACATTGCGCACTCAATTAATCATTAACATTTTTGTTTTCAATCTTAAAAATTAACCCACAGAAAAATTATGATTTTGCCATTTATTGTTTTGCATTGCAAACTTGTTTTTCAATGGCATAGGTAGATATGTTTTGCAGATTTTTTTTTTTAAATTTTTATTAATAATTTATTTTGGTTTTCACCTTGGCCAAATGATGAATGTAGGCTCGCACACGAGCATTAGCATATATTTTAATGGATTTTTTTCGCGAAACAGTTGTGCGTGGATGTTTGCTGTCGGCATAGTGGTCTAAGAGCTTTTGTTGGCATACATTCATCTATTGTTCAAAGGTGAGCATGAATACGGTGATTTACAAGAGCAAAAAAAAGAAATTAAAAAGTAATAATAAAACCAAAAATGTATGCAAATATTAAACGACAATGCTATGTAAACAAATTTTTGTTTTGGGTTTGGGCATATTTTTACACTTTATTAGCTTTTGTGAATGGGAAAGCTCTTTAAAATTATGATATGTGAGCATTAAGAATCATAGATAGAGTCAAATCGTATAGTGCAGATATGGGTGATGAATTTCGCTGTTTACAGAGTTTAAACAACGCTAATGACGGGAAGTAACTATAGGGTTAAGGCTTTCAGGAAACAAATATTCTTTGATGATTCCAAACAGAAGTTTTTTCATGACAATTAGGCAGACGAAGAAGATATTTTTGTGCAAAAAATTGAAGTTGAAAGACGAAAATGTAAGTTTTACTCTGTGGAAGTTAAAGGGTTAAAATGTTGCGGAAAATTTTTTTTCTAAAATTACAAAAGGCGTTTTTTGTTCTAACTAAAAAGACAAAGAAAAATATTTTCATGCAAAAGAAAGTATGCGAAAGATGTGTTGGATAGAACTTTGCTTCGTGGTTGCTGGAGGGTTAAAATGTTGAGAAAAAAAACTTTGCTAAATTCTTAATAGGTATTTCATATCTTATAATAAGACGAATATTTTAGAGGATCAAAGAAGTATTCGAAAAAGAAAATTTCCCATGGTCGTTAAAGGGTTAAAATAAGTCAAAAAAGCTGTAATAAGCAAAGAACAATATTTACGTCTCAAATACAGTATTCAAAGTATGTAAAAGTGAGATTTTTACTAAGTGGCCGGTAAAGGGTTAACATGATGATTAACAAAATTTATTGGAACATTTCAATAGGACTCTTAATTAAAACAAAAAAAAAAAAAATAAAACCAAGAAACATATTTTCATATGAAAAAAAAATCGCAAGAGGGTTAAAATAATCACACCATTTTATGATTGCTAGAGGGTTAAAATGTTGAAAAAATTTCCGGAATTTTTAATAGAGATTTCCTGTGTAATTAAGAGCATGAATATTTTAGTGGGTCAAAATAGTATTCGAAAAAGAAAGAATTGAAGCTTTGTTCCATGGTCGCTTAAGGGTTAAAATGTGACAAAAGCTGCTAATAAGCAAAGTAAAAGATTTTAAGTCTTAAAGGCAGTATTTCAAAGATGTAAATGTGAGACTTTTTCAAAATGGCCGGTAGAGGGTTAACATGTTGATAAAAAAAAAATTTGATAAAGAAAGAAATTTTCGTGTAAAAAACCCTTTTTTTGGTAGCTAGAGGGTTAAAATATTCAGAAAATTTTTTGGTTGATAAAGGGTTAAAATGTTGAAAAAAATTTTCTGAAATTCTTAATAGGGATTTCAAGAAAATAAATAAAATATTCTTTAGTGGGTCAAAATAGTATTTGAAAAAGAAAGAATTGAAGTTTGTTCAATGGTCGCTTAAGGGTTAAAATGTATCCAAAAACTTTTAATAAGCAAAGAACAAGATTTTAAGTCTCATAGACTTTTTCAAAAAAAATTGTTGGAACATTTCAATGGGAATCTTTTTATTCGTACCAAAAAGACAAAGAAAAATATTTTCATGCCAAAAAAAATTGAAAAGTTTTGTTTTGTGGTAGCTAGAGGGTTAAAATATCCAGAAAATTATTTCCAAAAATATTGATAGGTTATTTTCTATCTAATTAAGATTAAGTATATAAATATTTTCGTGTGATAAAAAAGATAAAAAAGGACATGTTTGTTCTGTGGTGGCTAAAGGGTTAAAATATGTCCAAAAACTTTAATAAACAAAGAAAAATTTTTTTCTCGGAAACACAGTATTCAAAAGATGCAAATGTCATACCTTTTTTTCGTGGGTGGTAAAGGGTTAAAATGTTCATAAAATATTTTATTAAATGCACGAAGAATAATATTTTCATGCAACTATCGGTATTCGAAAGATAAATCGCCGAACTTTTCCTTATTTGTCTCTAATTTTAACCCTACAAAGCAAAAATATCCTCAAGAGGCACGAATCGTTTTTGAGCTTGCACATCATTCTTCTTCTTCTGCAAGGCTCTCCACAATTTGAGTAATTAGCGCATAGCTGTCTAAGACTAATCCATCAAAGCAAATAAAAATTATTTGTTTGCAAATAATTAGGCAAATTTCAACTGAGCCACATTTGGGGTTTTGCCCAAAATATTATTTGACAATTGATTGACGTTTATTTGACAAGGTTTTTTTTTTTTTTTTGTAATGCAAAAATAAACGCAAACAAATATATGAAGTGTGGCAAATTTAGGTGAGCGTGACATAGTGGCAACATCTGGCAACCTTGGCGCACATTTGAAATTGAAGAAGTGCGTGCAAAACGTCAAATGTGGGAGAGTGACCTCGCGGATTTTTGCCGCGTTTTAAATATCAATTGTTGAAGTAATTTAAGGTGACGAAAAAATCAGGTCAAGTTGATTGTTGAGATGCTTGAAGGTAAAGAATTCGACATAACCTAAATTATTCGATATATCTCGAAAACTAAAGAACAACAAAGTAATCTTAATTTTTTCTAAGTTTTAGTAATCCACTCAACATGATTTCTTGATTTAGGTATAATTATTATTTTCTCCTTCATTAAAACATTTTTCTTCTCATCTGTCAGTCTACGTTGTGACGTCATCAATAAAAAAATATGCAAATTCGCCTCTTCAACATTTGTAGGTTTTTTTTTTTTTTTATCTATGCTAATATCGTTGTTAATGCGAGATTAACGATATTTATTCCAATGTGAACAATTTATTAACAATTTTTATGTCAAATGAATGCAAAATCAACAAAGAAATGTTGGACAGCTTACGGTGCCAGTCACAACTTGAATTTGTTTGAACCTTTTATTGTCATTTCATTTATCAAGTTTATTGTGAATAAATTATTTTAACATGGTAAGAAAAAAATTGCTTTTGACGAGTTGTTGTTTACAAAATTGGTAATAAGAAGTGGGTGATCCGGAAAATGAAAACAAAGAAGGTGAAATAAGATAAAATATGTATTAACATATAATTAATTTCAGAAAGCTTTTAAATATTTTAAACGGCGCTCTAAGCGCCGAAACGACGTTGAAGGGTTAAAATGTGATGGGCGTTACTATTTTTTGGATAAGAATCTTATAACTTTAAACAAACTATTCTTGTATAGATATATATTTGTATATATTTGTATCTCGGGAACCGCTTGACTGATTTGGATGAAATTAGGTGTAGAGATAGTATGCTTGATTTTAATAGTACAGTTACACCGTACCAAATTTGGGAAATTTGGTGAAAAGTGCAAATTTGCTGCTTTTTTCCATACAAATCTTATTTTCCAAATTTGGAATTCCATCACATTTGACCTCATTTGCTGAACAATACAATCCATTTCGAAAAATTTGGCGCGGTGTAAATGTACTATAAGACTACCCACTTGGGTGTTGCCATTTGAGGTTGTTGACAAGGTTGCTACATATCTCAATTTTTTTAAGTATTAAGCAAGATATGTCAGTATGGGTATCAAATGAAAATTATTTGCGGCGCCATATCAACTAAAAATATATTTTCAAGCAGGGTTGCCACCTTACCGCATTATATTTGTATATACGATACTATCTCGAGAATCGCTTGACCGATTTCGATGAAATTTGGCATAGAGATAGTATGCTTGATTCTCAGACTATCCCCTTGGGTGTTGTCACTTGGAGCGACTTACAGGGTTGCCAGCTATCTCAATTTTTTTTTTTAATTTTGTTGCAAGACATGCCAATATGGGTATTAAATGAAAGGTAATTTCGGCGACATATCAACTAAAATATTTTCAAGTAGGGTTACCGCCCAGGGTTACCATTTTACCGTATTGTATTTGTATAGTTTGGAGCCATTTTGGGATATTTTTTGGATAATTTTCGAAAAATCTGCACCGATTTTCTAATAGTTCGGTTCTGAAAATTTTAAAAGGTTTCAAATCTTTACTGTGTGGGGTTTTTAATAAATACATTTATGGTTCCAGTGTCTAAAATTCAAACATTTCGGTTTCGGTCCCGAAAAATGAAACGATTCCGATTTCGGGTATGCAAAGATTCAAACAGTTTATATGACACTTTGGGTTAGTTCGTTAATGGTTTCAGTTCTTAAAATTCAAAGGATTCGGTTGCGATCCAGCAAAATAAAACTGTTTTGGTTTCGGTTCCGAAAAATGGAAAAAATCCGGTTAAGGTTCTGAAAATATTGAAACGGTTTATCGTTACCCTTTGGGTTAATTCGTTGATGGTTTCGGATTTAATATACAAAGGTTCCGGTTTCGGTCAGGTAAAATAAAATTGTTTCGGTTTCGGTCTCGAAAAATGAAACAATTCCGATTAATTCGTTAATGGCTTCGGTTTTTAAAATTCAAAGGTTCCGCTTTCGGTTCCGAAAAAATGAAACAATTCCCGTTTCGGTTGTGGAAAAATTGAAACGGTTTATCATGAGCCTTTGATGGTTTCAGTTTTTAAAATTCACGGGGTTCGGTTGCGATCCAGTAAAATAAAACAGTTTCGATTTCGGTTCCGAAAAATGAAAAAATTCCGGATTCGATTCTGAAAATATTGGAACGATTTATCGGGTTAATTCGTTAATGGTTTCAGTTTTTTTTTTAATTCAAAGGTTCCAGTTTTGGTTATGTCATATCAAACCGTTTCGATTCTGCAAAAGTGAAACGGTTTATCCATACCGTTTGGGTTTTACAGGTTTTTGTTTCGGTTCTTAAAAATGAAACGTATTCAAACGGTTATTGAATCGGTTTGGGTTTTAAAAATTAATACGCTGATGGTTTGATCTTTTGAAATTTCAAAGGCCCGAGTTTCGGCTGTAAAGAATGAAACGGTTTAAAACGGTTATCGAATCAGTTTTGGGGTTTAAAACTTAAAACGCTTATAGTTTGATCTTTTGAAATTCAAAAGGTTCGAGTTTCGGTTCTAAAAAATGACACGGTTTCAAACATTTCAGTTTTTGAGTTTGAAAAATTAATAGTTCCAAACAAGGTTCGGTTTCGATTTCAGTTTTAAGAACGTGGGACGGTTTTATACGGTTAATGTTTCGGTTTTGCTTAAAACAATTTGAACGGTTATGGCATTGGTTCGAGTTTTAAACGGTTTCGAATGGCTATGGTGTTGGAAATAGTTTTAAAGGAGTATGGTTTGACTTAAATGCTTACTCTATAGTTTTTGTAAACTAAAACGATTACTAACGGTTATGGTTCCGTTTTTCAAAATGAATCTGAGTTTGAATATTTAAACAAAAGTTATGGTTTTGGTTGTGAAAACTGAAACGGTTATGATTTTGTTTTTAGTTTTGAAAGTTCAAACGGTTTCGAACGGCTTGAAATGGTTATGGTTTCGATCAAACAACTGCAATGGTTTCATAGGAGTTTAATGTCTTGTTCGATTCGTTTTTGAAAATTGAAAAGGCATCTTTTGAATGGTCCCTTTTTCAAAAATGAAACGGTCTGAAACGGTCTTGAACGGTTATGGTTCCGGTGTAAAAAATTGAAACTGCCCTCAGCAAGCAGTCGAAAAGCTATTGAAAAATTATGGATCTCACGCCGTTTATGGGCAAAGGTCTGAGATAGGGTATTCCATAACCAAATTTTTTGGAAGACTGTCGTCACAATTTATTGCTGAAAAGTGGTATTTTGGAAAGAAGCAAATAGGAAGATCTTTCAAAATTTGATGTGAGATATCAAACAAGAGTTGAATAAACTTTGAACTTTGATTGATGGTTTGAAGGCAAAATATACTTAATAATTCAAAAAATTGAAAATGCCAAAATTATATCTCTTATCCTAATGAGCTTTTTTTCAATTTAATTTATAAGCAAACACTGCAAATTAGACAAAAGCAAATCAATCAATAAAAATATCTATTAGAAGAATTTCACACAGCTAAAAAGTAAAATTCGCAACTTGCGGTTAAACAAGAATTCCACAAACATTTCCGCATAGATTCAAGATTTTTTAAATTTAAAGTAATTGTAGCAACATTTTGTTTTTGGCAATTTATTTTTAATTAAAAAAATTGCGCCGAGAAATTACAAGCAACATTGTTGACTATATAAATATAGAACGAAAGGCGAGAATTTTAATTGACTTGCCATGTTGCTGATGTTAACTGTTGCTTGCTGTGCTGACGACAATGTTTTACGCAAAGAGTTCAATGATTTATTTACGAAAAACATGCCAAAAATAGCGCAAATATGTAGGTATGTACAGTTGTGAGGAAAATATTGGTAATGTGAGAGGATTTTTTTTAGATTATTGGTCATTATATTCTGAACTTTGCAAATTTTGTGAACGTTTGACCAGTGGAAAATGCTATAAATACAAACCAACTACGATGATATTGCAATTTCGAGCTTGTTGAAGGATCTTGTATGCAGGCATACTAAGCTGAGTTTGATGAAATGATAACGCACTGCGGTTTAGAAGTTCCTAATCTTCGGGGTAGATGACGAGTAAAGGTGCTGAACAATTTCTAAACAGTACACTACAAAGCAGTCTGACAAGATCCTTCAACAAGATCGAAATTGCAATCATCGTAGTTGGTATTATTTGTTGTATTTTTCCAACCAATTCACTATGTATTATGTAGTTCACGCTTATGCCACAAGTTGCAGCACATGCATGTTGCATGATGCCATAATAAATTTCACCTACATTACGTTTTCGTAAGACGTCACACTACTGACTTGACTTACCAACCTAAAAACAAACATAACAATAGTAAAAAAAACACATATTGAGTAGTAAAAAGTTATCATAAATATCTGCCAATAAGCGCTCAAATTTAGCTATTTTACATAATCTCCCACCACCAACGGCGATTAAAAATGCACCCATACATATGTACATACATTTACGTATGGCTGACATAAGTTTTTTTTTAAATGTCGGTTACGCGGTCGTTTAACAAATGTTTGGTTATAAAAAAAAATAAAATTTTGTGTGTTTTTGTGGCATTAAACTGACACGCAATGTAAAGTTGATGCAATAATACGAGAAAATAGATTTGCAACCAAAATAAAAATGGTTAGGAGAGTTGCCAGATGATAGATTTTGTAGAACTTTTCGTTTCATTGGTAGACTTCTTGGCATCATTTCGGGACTTGTTTAAGAATAGACTTTTTCGGCATATGTTCTGAAATTTTTTGGAATCATTCTGGACTTTTCTGGAATCACTTTGGAACTTTTTCGGTATCATTTCCGGATGGTTTTCGGGACTGTTTTGGGAGCATGTCGGGACTTTTTGGGATCATTTCCGGATGGTTTTTGGAACTATTTTGGGCTCATTTCGGGATAATTTAAGTACGGGAAATGGTACAGTCATTTTATGGGCCATTTCCGTATTACTGTTTTCGGAACCACTTTTCCCAAAAAGGTCCCGAATAAGTTTCAAAATGTTCTCTAAAATCATTCCGTAATCGTCACGAAATAATCACGGAAAAGTCTCGAAATGATCCCAAAAAAGTCTGAAACATATCCCAAAAAAGAACCAACACAATCCCGAATACCATCCCGAAATGATGCCAACAAAGTCCAGAAATTATCCCAAACTAGTCCCGAAAACCATCGAAAAAAAGCCAAAAAAGTCAAAGTTAAACATTTGTAATAACAGAAATTCCCAAAGAGTTAAAATTTTTTAGGGAGCTTAGGTTTAGCCTCAGAAAGAAAACTCTCCAAAAGTCCCCATTGGTCCCATGTGTGCTAAAAAGCTATTCGGAGACAAAGGTCAAATTTTAAATTTCTTTTGGATTTCTCTCAAAAACGATAAGTTTTTTCAAAAAATTACCTGAGACCAAGTTTTAGCCCTGGAAATTCTCTGCAAAATATAAGCGCAATATATTCGGCATAACTACGGGACCATTTTTTGGGTCATTTAGAGACTGTGTTCGGGGTCACTTCGGGGCCATTTTCGGGATTATTTTGGGGTAATTTTAGGGTAATTTTTTGATCATTTTGGGATCATTTCGGGGTAACTTTAGGGTATTTTTGGGATATTTTCTGGAGGTAATTATGGGATCATTTCGGAGTAATTTTGGGATCATTTTGGGGTAATTTTAAGGTAATATTTGGGGTAATTTGTGGATAATTTTGTAATCATTTCGAGGTAATTTTGGAATCATTTCGCAGAAATTTTGGGGTTATTTTGAGATTATTTCGGGGTAATATTGGAATCGTTTCGGGGAAATTTAAGGGTAATTTTAGAATGATTTCAGGGTAATTTTGGGATCATTTCGAACTCATTTTGGGATGATATCGGGGATATTTTTGGGATCATTTTTGGAAGGAAGTTTTGAGGAAGTTTTGTATGGGTAGGAAAATTTCTATTATCGACAATGAAAATAATTTTTTTTTTTTGTAAAGCCTATAGTTCTCGAGCTAGAGCCACCTTGGCTCGACGCATAATATCAAAAACTACTATGTAGTGCGGTAAATTTAGTTATCTTGTGTAACAAAAATTCTTACAGAGCCAAATTTTTGTGGAGAGCTTAGGTTCACCCTAGAAAGCAAGCTGCCAATGTCCCCATCGATTCCATGTGTGATAAAAAAGTTATTCGGGTTCTAAGTCGAGAAAAAAAAAACATATTTGTTTTATTTGTTTTGCTTTATGATAAATATCATGTTTCCGTGTTTAAAGAACGAAGAATAAAACAGACAGTAATTAAAAATATTATCACATTTGTAAAACCCCGTCAAAGCTTTTAAGAGGTGGGTATAAAGTTGAAGCTTAACGAAGTGTAAAGTCTCACAATTGACGTCAGTCAATGACTCGAATGCGCTCACAGCTTGAATACTGAATAAGTGAGCTTGTGAGGAAAAAAAATATCACATTACAATATGTACTTAAAATTATATCGCACAACATAAACATTCCCGTATGCATTTACATTAACATTTTCCTCACATTTAATGAAGATGAAGTCATACGGAAAACAGCTTCAGCACAGCTCAGTTTCAAATGAAATTCTAGTTGAATTGCAAAAATCTTATATGCTTATAAAAATTATAATTTCAAATCATTTTAAAAGGTTTTTTATGCAAACACATTTCTCACATTACAACGTCAAACAATTACATTACATCATAGTAAATATAAAAACGCGCCCGCATAGAATTATGAGTCAGTGTAATTTGCTAACAAAAAAAAAGTTGCGTATACGTCATAGGAGGCGCATGCGCACAACTGTAATTTAATTGCAATCAAAGCGATTAAACTGTCAAGTATGTAGCGCTTGTAAACTTTAATAATGACGATTGGCGTTAGCAGCTTAGAACACAAGCGTCATGAATACTGATTTTTTCATTATTTAATTTCCTCTTTCTTTTCTTCAAAGTAAAACAAAAAATTAATAAATTTATTAGTTTTTTTTATATTTATTTTATTTCTTTAAATTTTTTTTAATTATTTAATTTTTATTTAATTTATTATTTTTATTTAATTTACTATTTTTTAAATTTTTTTTTATTTAATTTTTTTTTATTTATTTTTTTAAATTAATTTATTTTTTCTTTCTTTTATTTTATGTTTATTAAATTTATTTAATTTCAATTTTATTATTTTTTTTTCATTTTAAATTTTTTTTTATTTAATAAATTTTTTTAAATTGATTTATTTTTTCTTTCTTTTATTTTATTTTTATTAAATTTATTTTATTTTAATTAATTTTTTTTTAAATTTATTTATTTATTTTTTTAAATTAATGTATTTTTTCTTTAATTAATTTTTTTTCTATTTAATTAATTTTTTTACATTTTTTAAAATTTATTTTATTGTAATTTTTTTTTTTTTTTTTTTCAATTTTATTATTGTTTTTAAATTGATTTCATTTATTTTTTTAAATAAATAAATTAAAATTTTTTTAAATTTATTTTATTTTTATTTTATTTATTTTTTTAAATTTAATTATTTTTTTTAAATTAATTTATTTTTTCTTAAATTAATTTTTATTTAATTTTTTTTATAAATTTTTTTTAAATTTGCTTTTTTTAATTAGATTTTTTTTATTTTTATTTAATTTATTTTGTCTTGATACAATTTTTTTTAATTTTATTTATTTTATTTTATTAAATTTTTTTAAATTCCATTTTTTTTCAATTTAATTAACTGTTTTTAATTTCGTTTATTTTTTTTTTAATATTTGAAACTTTGGTGGACTTTTGACCGTTTGTGAATAATTTTTCTTAAATTATTCTGTGTTTATTTTTTTTTAATTTTCTTTGGTTCATTTTAAGTTATTTTATTTTTTTTATTAAATTTTTTTTTGTTAATTTATTTTTTTTTAATATTAAATTTATTTAATTTTTTTTTATTTAATTTGTTTCTTTTTAAATTAACTTATTTTTATTTAAATTAAATTTTTTTTATAAAATTTTTTTTTGAACTTTGGAAATTTTTTGGACTTTTTTAATTATTTTTTCTTTAATTTATTTTATTTTTACTAAATTTTTTTTTTTTAATTTAGTTTTTTTTAATTAAATTTATTTTTTTTCTCAATTTATCTAATTTTTATTTAATTTAGTTTATTTTTTTTTTAATTTTATTTATTTTTTAAAAAAATTTTATTTTTATTTTTTGGAGCTGTTTCTTTTCATTGTGCCCCTAATATTTTTCAACTGCTGCTTACTCAGTCTGATGCAATTTTTACGATTTTCTATTACAATTTCCTAGAAGATAAAAATTGCAATGCATGAAGCAAGAGGATGTTTTTATTGCTGCGACAAGGTGAATTTTCATTTTCACTTCAAGGTTGTTTGCTGATTTTCTTTGCATGCGATTTTTATAAATTTTCCTCTCAAAGTACAAAAAATTACGTATTATTGTGGGTGCATTTTATGGTTCCCAATTTTATCTGTGATATTTTTTTAGCAAGTCGGAAGAAAAGTAAAATTTACGATTTATGCACTCTTTGGTTTGATGTGTCAATTTTCGAGTGAAATGCTGTGTATTATGTAGCTGGCAAGCTATCTCGTATTTTTGGCAATAATAAAGTGATTGTGTCGTTTAAAATTTACAAGAAATTAATTTGATGCGATCACATGTATAATTAGCATTACAAAAGTGAAAAAAAAAGAAAAAAAATTCTACACTCAGAAAAAACGTTGTTATATTTCACCGAATATCCAAAGCACCGATAGATTAAGTATGTCAAATTTTAATTCAAGAACGTTATGCTTGAGCTAAAATTGCTCAATGGTAAATCAAAATTGCGCAACCTTAAATTAATATCGCTATCACTATGATTAAAAAATGCATTTTAAAATCAACATTGCCAATTTCAATTCAAAGTATTTTATAGTTGAAACAACATTGTTTTATCTAAAGTGGGACATTGTAAGATTAAGTACGATCGTATTGAATTCTACAATACTTTTATTTTTGTTTCTGAGTGAAGAGAGCTGAAGATTATGGCTTCAGCGAAGTATGGCTAGACTTTTATGAACCTTATTGAGCGAAACTTAAAAAATTTATATCTACGCGTTTAATAACTTGAAAAAGTCCCGAATATATTTGCTTTCAAAAAGTTAAATAAGCGAAAAATTAAATAAAAATTAATCAAACAAAAAGAAAATATTTCTTAGAATTTCACATCGATATGCATTTCTTCAAGGGCTTGCTACACATAAAAATAATGACATTAAAAAAAAAATATTTACACAGTTGGTAGTCACTCAATTATTTTCTAATAAGTATTATTAACCATAAATTTTAGTGAGGTAAGTGCTAAAAATAACTAGCTTTCGCGTGTTTATTTACCAAAGAAAAAAAAAGAAAAAATTTAAGAAATTTCAAACAACAGTTGCGCCAAAAAATTAGGGCAACAGAGCGCATGTGACTTTAAAAAAGGCGTTACTACCAAGTACTCGTGACGTTTGATGTAAAGTGAATTAGTATTTCCTTGGTAGCAAATGCGAAAGTAACAACACAAATTTGGTTGCCAATATGACCCCTGAAATGATTCTCAAAAAATCAAAAATTTACCCCAAAATGTCCATTAAGATGATTCTAAAATGACCCAACAATGATTCCAATATGCTCCCAAAATGACCTCAACACGACCCTAAAATGATTCCAAATTGATCCCAAAATCACCTTTAAGATGATCCTAAAATTACCCCAAAACTATCCCAATATGAACCCGAAATGACACCATCCCGACCCTAAAATGATGGCAATGTGATCCCAAATTAATACCAAAATGATCCCTTACTTTTCCTTCTACTCTCCTTTCTTTCCCTTTTCTACTTTTATTTTCCTTTCAATTCCATTCCTTTCCTCTCTAACTCTTCCCTCCTTTCCTTTCCTCTCCTTTCATTTACTGTCCTTTTTTCCCTTTACTTTCCTTTCCTTACTTTTCGTTACCACTCTTTCTTTTCCTTTAATCTCTCATCCTTCCCCTTCTTTTCCATCCCTTCACTTTCCTTTCATTGCCCTTCCTTTCCTTTCTTTTCCTATACTTAGAATGTAACTTTTTCTGGATAGACCCTCAGCGCAAAGATACTATCACACCATCCCTTTCCATCCCTTTACTTTCCTTTCATTACCTTACCTTTCCTTTCTCTTCTTTTCCTTACCTTTCTTTCAAAAATTAAGGCAATATGACCCCATAATGATACCAAATTGACCCCAAAACTACCCCAATATGACCTCAAAATGATCCTTTACCTTTCCTTCTACTCTCCTTTCTTTCCCTTTTCTACTTTTATTTTCCATTCCTTTCCTATCTTTAACTTTTCTCTCCTTTCCTTTCCTCTCCACTCATTTCCTTTCCTTTCTTTCCCTTTACTTTCCTTTCCTTTACTTACTTTTCCTTTCCTTTCTTTTTTTCCTTTAATTTCTTATCCTTCCCCTTCTTTTCCATTCCTTTACTTTCCATTCATTACCTTTCCTTTCCTTCCCCTTCTTTTCCTTTCCTCTCTTTTCCTATACAGAGAATATAACTTTTTCTGGATAGACCCCCAGCGCAAAAATACTATCACACCATATATGTATATCAACTAGGCAAGTCAACGCACCACAAGTGTTCTGTGATGACTTTGATCTTGTTACTAATTATTACTGATGTGCCGCTCATTTTTGATACAAGTAGCCAAATAGGAAATGATATTGACGTCAATGAGGATAAATGACAAGTTTCTAGCTGTCAAATGAGTCAAATGTTGTACCATCCGCCCTCAACGCTTTATTGATATCGAGCCAACAAAATAATTTCAACTATAAAACTATCAACGTCTGTTAAACGAAAAACAGGGCACGAGCGAAAGAAATTGTGTGTCAGCGGACTCCTACCTCTGCAATTTATAGATCATCAAAAAAAATTAAGTGAAATTTAAAACAAACATTCAAATGTCTTGATGCTTTGATCTGCGCGCCTTTGAGAAAAGTCAACCAAAATAGGGCGGAAGAAAAGTGAAAAAGCAACGGAAGCTACTTGGCGCACCACGAGCCAAATTAAACACTTTTTGAGACAATACGAGCCAAGTAAATGACGTTTGTGCAAGAAAAATGCAATAAGAATCTTATGTTCAATAAAAAAATTTAATGAAATTCATTTGAACTTTAAACTTTTATAGCACGTTTTGGCTCACAAATTACTTGAATATAGAATTGATTTTAGAATTTTTTTGCGCAATTGCTGAAGGAATTTGCACTTTTTTATTGTGAACATTGGCCAATTCCAATATTAAAATTTCTCAAAACAATTATATAACTGGCGCCCGATATCTACATAAATCGATGTTTTATGCTTATCGATTCAAATTCTTTCAAATTTCAATTTTTCATCCGATTTGTTGTTTTTATCGAAAAATTTTAGATTCAGTAGAGTTTTCCGCATCTGAAAGCGATAGTTCTCTGAACAAATTGCCCACTTTTTTATCCTCTTTTTTGGTAAACGCGACCCAGTAGTTTCCCAAGATTTTATCCGCTGCTGGTTAGCTTTTGTTACAGCTTCGACCGCCTTCCAGCTCATCTTCAAATGCTGAGATATATTTTTACTTCTTCGACTTCTTTGGATGGCCCAGCAGAAACAGGTTTCTAGGCAACTGCGAGACCCGTCCCAATACGATTCATTTCTAAAACGTTTATATACGGAGCAAACTTTGTTCCTAAAAGGTTAGTTTTAAACTAGAAGGAGATTTGATCATAAAAAAATACTAGGAAAGATAGGGAGAGAGGGTAATTTGGTATACTTGTTGTCGGCCGTTATTATAGGTAGTATTTTCTATCAAGCGTTATATAGTATACCATATTAAACGTTCTTGTTGTTAACAGTGCATTGCCCTGCCTAGAGTGTATGAACATTCCAAAGTTCTTCTTCAAACTCTTCTAACGGGAGTCCAAGGAAACGTGCAGTTTCAAAAGGGTTGGACCAGAGAGACAGAGGGTTTTGCAGAGTGGGTTCAGTTGTACAGTTAAAGAGATGTAGTTTAACATGGTTCATATTGAAAAAAATTATTCTGTTTTTTAGGATATTTCTCTTTTAAATCAAATACACCCCTTATCATAATTATAGGACAGCTCATTCTGACATGTTCTTAAGGGCTTAGAAATATATCCAATAGGTGGCGCTGGAGTCAAAATATTTAGAAAATCTGTGTTTCAAGCCAGTTTTAGTAAGGATCCCAGACAAAGTAGTGGTCATCTATTACTACATATTTTATCAAAAGTAAATAGTTATGGAACTTGGGATTTTTTTGCGGCGTTGCCACTTTTTCGAAATAAATAAATTAGTAACAGAAAATCAGTTTTACAGTTTGAAAAAAAAAAAAATCTAGAATTAGAGCATAAACTTAGCTAAAACTTACCTGTGTTCTGAGGCCCAACAAATTTGATTTAAAACTTGAAACGTTTTGTTTATAAGGTTGCCACCATTATAAAATTTGTTAAAAAATCAAAAATCTACTACATTACGACCTAAGCTTATACATATATCACTTTGAAAAATATGCCATAAATGCGCGTGTGTCTTTTAAAGTATCATTATTAAATATGAACTCATTGTGTAAACAACAATAAATTTTCAAAGAAATTGTTTATTTTTTCCCATATGTTGGAAAGGCCCAAATAAAGAATAAATAGATAAGTCTATAATTAAGAAGGATATTTATAAATGTGTAATTATTAAGACAATATGAGCCTCTACACTCAGGGAAAAACACCGTTCTAAAATGCAGCACCACAGGTCTCAATTTTAGATTTTCGTGTTCTTGATTTTTCGGTCTTAAAAAAAGAACACTTGGTCTTGAAAATATACCACCCTGTCTTAAAATAACAACCAGGTTATTGAAATGCGAACGAAGTTATCGGAAATAGAACGGTCGATGTTGTCATCAGAACGACGTTGTCGAAAATAGAACGGCCGGTGTTATCATCAGAACACATAACGAGAAAGTTACAACATCGTTGCATACTTTTAGGCATTTAGTCTGTAAACAACTTTAACAGAACAAATCCAACAGTGAAGATACTGTCATTGCTGTCATAAAACTAAGTTGCAATTAAACGCCGGCAAAAATAAGGACGCGATGGCCTGATGGTAAACCCCTCCGTTCAGCAGTCAAAGCAGTGTGAGCTCGACTCCGGGTGGAGGCAAACCACAAAACATAGTGAGAAATAATTTCTCATTCAGAAGAACTCTGAAAAATCATTTTTTTTAGATTTTTTTGTTTACTTTGACCCAAAATGTTCCTAAAATGAGCCCAATACGTTCTCAGAATAAGTTAAAAATGTTCATAAATCATGTCCAAACTGTTCATGGAACACAAAACATGTTCTTGAAAAATCCGTTCTCAAAATAAGACCATCGTTCACGAGTTAAGTCAAAACGTTACTGACAGCCTTTGTGCACGTATGTTCTCAGTTTTGGACTTGTTTCGTTCGTTTTAAAACGATTTTTTCTTTGAGTGTAACTACAAGTGCACTCTTGGTAACTGGGGAACTGATACGAGGCCTACTATGTAGCTTCATCGATTGTGCAATATTCAATTATTTTATTTCACTCAAAATAGCGTGATATTATCAAAAGCTTTCGGATAGTTACTTTTTTCATATTTTAATTAGAGAACAGCTGAACAAACATATGCGATAAGATAAAATACTGCTTATCTTATCATTGTAGTAGGGAAACGAATGTTGAAAGAAATTTTCACAATTTTTTATTTATTTTTCTTAAAGTCAATAAATTAGTGTTCCAAAGAAATGATATTACGTAGGAACTATTAATAGAGCTTACTTGTATGTAGAAAAAAACTTTTTACTTTATATTTTTCGTTAGATCATTTTGTTGCTAAGTGTTTCTAAGTAATATCTTAAACATGGGGGTCGAACCAGTAGTGCAAGTTTAAATCCTAGTCCCACAAGTTATGAGGTTCCGATGTTCTTTGGCAAGCAACATTGATGTATCAATATTTTTAGCTCAGCAATTTTTCAAGCTATGTATTATGATAGCTTTGGAACAACATGGAATCACCACAGAACATAAAGTTGTTTATGTTCTATATAATTTTATTATTATTTGTACAACAAATTATCATTTATTGTTATTATCATATGGTATTTATGAGCTGACATGTTGATAGCATGTTTTTTTGATTAGCTAACAGGAACTCATTGGCTGATATATACATATAACAGCAGCTTGTTAACTACATAGACAAGCAGTCTGGTGAATTGCAAATAAAACAAGACAATTGTTTTCAAAAGTGATCAAAGCTAAGACTACAAAATACATAAATATTACCATTTAAACAGGTTACCGACTGATAAGAATTTGAGCTAAACGGCGCCTTATGGAGATAAGCGGAGAGTTTGTTCCAACGATATTTTATAAGAAAATTGTTGGGGAAAGTAGAAAAGTAGAAACGAAATTCAAAGTTGTTATAAGAAAACAGAACATTTGAGGTTTTTATGAGAAAATAAAGGAGACAACCGTGAAGAGTACAGTTGTAATTTCTTGCAAAGGTATGTAATAACAAAAATATAATTTTTTGGAAGAAATGTTCTTCAAAACGGATCCTGACTGTGAGACTGGAAAAATGTGTATATTTGATTATAAGGACCACCCTAGTACACATACTAGAAAAATGTATTAAAGTTTAATTAAATAAAAAAAGTTTAAAACACATCCTTATCTCGTGTTCTTATTTTGCTGTGAAAACATATCACCGCATCTGTACTGATCAAGGTCTAGTAATAAAATTTTAAATATTTTCTGCCGAAGCAAAACATACTTCAACCAAACGATTAATTTGTCACTATTAACACTTAGTATAAGTTAGGTTTATAGTTTATTATTTACAAAAAAATATCCCAACAAGCACAATTATCTTCTGTCTGGTAATGTTATAGTGGACAAAGTTGCACAATAAACCTAAATCAGTAAATCCAAATTCCAGAAAAGTTAACCTTCAGCAGATTAAGGTAAATGCTTCAATTTTCTTGGGTATAAGCTCTTCGGCATTTCTTTCTTTTCGTTTCTCTTTATTTTCCCTATTCCTGTTTCATATCCTCATTCATATCCCTTATTTCTATCCCTACCATTATAACTATTCTTATCCATATCTCTATCCCTATTCCCTATCCTAAATGCAATTACTATCCTTATCCATATCCCTATCACTATCTCTATCTCTATCTCAATCTCAATCTCAATCTCTATCTCTATCCCTATCACTATCTCTATCACTATCACTATAACTATCACTTTCATTACAACCATCACTATCACTATCCCTATCCATATCTCTACCCCATACCCATTCCTATTTTATGTTCGTAATTTAATAAATACTTTCAATAATATTAAAAACATAAATTCCCAACAAATACAAAACGATATCAATAAATTTCAAAATAATTAAGTTTATTGTTAAGCTTAATGGGCAACGTAACATTATCTGCGATTATTGCTCAAATTTACAATTACTGATAAGCCGCGAAACTGCTGTTACCAAATACCCGAACACTCGTATAAAAGCTGATAAAAGCGACTGTTTCAGCCAGTGGCGGATCCAAGATTTTGGGAAGGAGGGGCTTCAATTTTTTTTCGAGGACATTTTTGATTCACAGTTTTTTACTTTAAATTTTTTAAAATTTTTACTATATTTTTGTGTAATTTTCACTATATTTTTGTTCAATTTTACTATATTTTTTGTGTATTTTTTACTATATTTATGGGTAATTTTTTACTATATTTTTGTGTAATTTTTACTTTATTTTTGTTCAATTTTTCTATATTTTTTGTGTAATTTTTACTATATTTATGGGTAATTTTTTACTATATTTATGGGTAATTTTTTACTATATTTTTGTGTATTTTTTACTATATTTATGGGTAATTTTTTACTATATTTTTGTGTATTTTTTACTATATTTTTGTGTATTTTTTTACATATTTATGGGTAATTTTTTACTATATTTTTGGGTAATTTTTTAAATTTTTACTATATTTTTTTGTGTAATTTTTACTATATTTTTGTGTATTTTTTACTATGTTTTTGTGTATTTTTTACTATATTTATGGATAATTTTTTACTATATTTTTGTGTATTTTTTACTATATTTATGGTTAATTTTTTACTATATTTTTGTGTATTTTTTACTATATTTATGGGTAATTTTTTACTATATTTTTGTGTATTTTTTACTATATTTATGGGTAATTTTTTACTATATTTTTGTGTATTTTTTACTATATTTTTTTGTATTTTTTACTATAATTTTTTGTATTTTTTACTAAGTTTATGGGTAATTTTTTACTATATTTTTGTGTATTTTTTACTATATTTTTGTTCAATTTTACTATATTTTTTGTGTATTTTTTACTATATTTATGGGTAATTTTTTACTATATTTTTGTTTAATTTTTTAATATATTTTTGTTCAATTTTTCTATATTTTTTGTGTAATTTTTACTATATTTATGGGTAATTTTTTACTATATTTTTGTGTATTTATGGGTAATTTTTTACTATATTTTTATGTAATTTTTACTATATTTTTGTTCAATTTTTCTATATTTTTTGTGTATTTTTTTACTATATTTATGGTTAATTTTTTACATATTTTTGTGTATTTTTTACTATATTTTTGTGTATTTTTTACTATGTTTTTGTGTTTTTTTTACTATATTTATGGGTAATTTTTTACATATTTTTGTGTATTTTTTACTATATTTATGGTTAATTTTTTACATATTTTTGTGTATTTTTTACTATATTTATGGGCAATTTTTTACTATATTTTTGTGTATATTTTTACTATATTTTTTTTGTATTTTTTACTATATTTATGGGTAATTTTTTACTATATTTTTGTGTATTTTTTACTATATTTATGGGTAATTTTTTACTATATTTTTGTGTGTTTTTTACTATATTTATGTGTAATTTTTTACTATATTATTGTGTATTTTTTACTATATTTATGGGTACTTTTTTACTATATTTTTGTGTAATTTTTACTATATTTTTTTGTGCAATTTTTATTATATTTTTCTGAGTAATTTTTTGCTGTATTACTGTGAAAAATATGACTTTTTGTATTTCGAAAGGGAGGGTTTCAATCTGAATCCACCCCGTGGATCCGCCCCTGTTTCAGCATTAACCGATTTGATTATGGGGTCATCAAAGTGATATGTAGGTACAAATTGAAATAGCAAAACAAAGAAAAATTCAATTTATAATAACAGATAAACACAACTTGAGTTGGTAGCTTTCGTTATTGCCATAAAGGAAAAAGAAAAGGAATTTTTTTTTGATGCAAGCAAGTTCAACGAAGAACGAAAAGGAACTTGAACGCATGCCTATTCGCAAGTAATGGTGAAAGTATTTAGCAATTCGCATCCTGTTAAGAGCACCTACTGCAGAAAGTGGTAAGCGAATAATAGACTGCGAGAAAAACCAGAATGACTACACTTTCACAATAGAAAAGGCAGTAAAAGGCATTCTTTAGACACAATTTTGATTAACGACATGATTGAAAGTTGTTATCAAAGCTGCTATCAATTGAAAGTAAAGATTGTTTATTGGTCTACATACTGTTCATAAATAAGGAAAATTCTGTAAACAACTTTCATTTGAAAAGAAAGCTACCATCGGTTTTTTGTGTAAGTTTTTTTTTTTGTTTGGGTTGAAATATCATCGGCTGAAACCCATTATTTGAAAATAATTTGGCAAAATGCGCCATATCAAAATTTGTTCCACAACACCCCGTTAAAGTATTTTTCCAGTACCGCTATCTCATCACTTGGTTTATTTTTACGCTCTCTCAGGTAAAAATGTAATGAATTTTCCTTTATATAGGGCTTTTTTGGAACTCATTCTGAGATAGGTCTTTCTTCGGCAAAATTTAGATATATATAGGGCGTTCTTCAAAAGGGTTCCGATATGTTGTTGGAATTCATCATCCATTTCCCTAACTCCTATTGTAGCATCGGGTCTCATGTTGCAGGCATCCAAAGAATGCATACTCAAAAATTTCTAGTACATACACTTTCAAAGCCTAGAGAGAGAGACCCAAAACGGTCTTTTCTTAGGTTATTGTTCTAGAGCAGGGCCCGGCAGAATTGGGAGTGTGGGTATATTAGTAAAGGAGCAGTCATGGCAAATTATGTTATGTGACTAGCAAATACCGAAGCACCATTGTATGTTGTTGAGACATCCATTGATTGGTCAGTGCGATCATAGCGCTCTCACAACCGCAGCAACAATTTTATTTTTCGAGAGGTCAAGCAAAGAGCGTAATAATCTGTGTGAATTTGGTTCTCACATTTTTGGACAATTGTCCTACTAGGTGCCCAGGCAACTCACTTCCAGAAAATGTAGGCGTGAAGATATGGTAGAATCAGCCAATTTATTTTTTATATAATTTTTTTAAGACGTAATTATGTCCATTTTTATGCTCCATCCATCTTCTAGAACATCTCTTCAATATCTATAATTTGTCCGCCACTTAGCATCAATTAAAAGAGCGCCTTTCAATTTAGCACTCAACATTTCGCATGCAAATCATTTACAAACACTGGTAATTACTCAGTGCGTATATGCAAAGCTGGCTGGGGTAGATTAGAGATAATTTAGACAAAGAAAATTTCGGGATTTATTTACAATTTTTCCACAAAAAAATAAAAAGTTCAAGAAATTTTATTCGAATAAAAAATTTTTCAAAACCCATTATTCGAATAGGGAACTTTTCGAAGGGCATTTTCGACGACATACCTGCTAAAATATTTTTAAGTAGGGTTGCCACCTTACCGCAGTATCATATTTGTATATACGGTACTACTTATTTGGAGAACCGCTTGGCAGATTTCGATGAAATTCAACATAGAGATAGTATGTTTGATTCTAAGACTTGTCACTTGGTTGTTGCCACGTGAGGTGGTTTACAGGGTTGCCACCAGTATTAATTTTTTTTTTAAATATTGCGCAAGATATGCTAATATGGGTATCAAATGAAAGGTATTTGCGACGACATACCAACTAAAATATTTTCAGGTAGGTTTGTCACCTAGGGTTGCCACCTAACCACATTATTTTTGTATATCCGGTACTATCTCGGGAACAGTTTGACAGATTTCGATGAAATTTGGTATAGGGATAGTATGATTGGTTCTAAGACATTTCACTTGCGTGTTGCCACTTGAGGCGGTTTATAGGGTTGCCACCTATTTTTTTTTTTTAAATATTGAGCAAGATCTCCCAATATGGGTATCAAATGAAAGGTATTTTCGGTGACAAAATATTTTCAAGTAGGCCTGCCGCCCAGGGTTGCAATTTTACCGTATTGTATTTGTATATTTTGAGGTAATTTTGGGATTAGTTTTGGTTAGTTTTTGGATAATTTTATGGCAATTTTAAGGTCAGTTTAGGATCATTTTGTGGTAATTTTAGACCGCTTGACCGATTTCGATTAATTTTGGCATAGATTGATTGTAAGACTTTCAACTTGGGTGTGATCACTTGAGGAGGTTTACAGGGTTGTCACATATCTAATGTTTTGTTTTTAATTGAGCAAGGTGTGTTAATATCGGTATCAAATGAAAGGTACTTTCAGCCGCCTGCCAACCATGATATCATTGAAGATGATTTGGCCTCTAGGGTTGCCACCTAACTGCATTTTATTTATTTTTGGTACATATGTATGTATGTGTATAGTAGGCTTCATTCTAAGATTTTCTACTTGAATTTGCCACTTGAGGTGGTTTATGAAGTTGCCACCTATTTGATATTTATTCGAAAATCTCTTTTTAATGTTGGTTAGTAAGACTATTGGACAAAATCGAAAACACCGATCAAGCCAGGTACTAAAAATTAGTAGAAAACAAATTCTTTCAGTTGAAGCGTATTCGTAATTCGATTCAAATTTATTCGAATAATGTGTCCGTAGAATCGAATAGGTTAATTTGAATAGATTCGTTTTATTTGTATTATTCGAACCAAAAACTATTCAAACTAAATTATTGGAATAAAAAACTATTTAAGTAAAAAAATATTCAAAGTTCGAACAGAAGTATTCGAACATTAGTATACGAAAATTCGAACAATAGTATTCGAAAATTCGAACATTGGTATTCGAAAATTCGAATACTATCCGCATATTTCGAAACGAATATTAATTTTTTGGAAAAATATTTATTCGAATATTATTCGAAAATAATTCCACTAATAGTTTTGGTACCTCGCATTTCAAGTCCCGAAAATTTCCCATCACGGGATTCTCATCATGTTTCTGACAACTCATATTTACTTGATACAGCGTAGAATTCGTCAAAAAAGTCCGTCTCCCGTTGTATTGTAAATCCTTTTTGCTTTTCCATTTCGCAGCACATCATATTTATAATGCCACTGATGGTGGCGCTGACTCAATTTAACTCAACATCAGCTTACAATGTATTGATAAGGCACAACATTGTTGTTGTGTTGAAAAAGCTTTACAAAGCTAAAAATAGCCACAACGAATTGGCAATCGCAATTTAATTTAGTTCATTGGTCTTAAGTTGAGTATTTGTGGCGTAAACAACAACAACAACAACAATGAAAGTGCAATTTACAAGTACCTACTCTGCACTTGTTGCACCAACATTCATTCAACCATAGCCAGCAAACGATAAATGGAGTTGGTTGCTCTGCTCAGTCCGTCGGCTGGCATGGGCGAGTGTTGTGTTCTTGCACGATTTTTATAGCTTTTTTCCGCATTTTGTTATCTTGCATTTTCATCCTTCATTTCACTTTATTTTTTGCCACTTTATTTATTTTGTACATTCATTTATGAATTCATGTTTATTCAACGAGAGCCAGCAGCTGCTGCTGGTCTGCTGATGGACTGACTACTTGGCTGCCTAGCTCTTTTCTACTTTTAGTTTGTGCTAAATCAGCTGTTGGCTTCTATTCAGTTTTTTGCAATTAAATGACTGACAGTTGAGCACAACCCATGTTTGTTTGTTATTTTTTTTATGTAGGAACAGCAAAGTGCCTCGAAACAAAAATAAATAAAAATTTATGCAAGACCAGCAGAACTTTCTCGATTTGTGAGTTGAACAGAAGTAGGTAAAGTTACGGACACAAAAATAGGGACATCGATATATAATCAGAGTTCGAAAACATTCACTCTCGTTCGTTCGTATTCGCGAGCGTGAACATTAAAAGAAAAGTTTGCATTCGCATTCTCGAATAAAAAACAAAAATTCGCGTCTTTCGGGAATTCATTCGTGTCTTTCGCAATTTCATTCGCTAATCATTCACGAATCAATGTGGGAACGTTCTTTTTGTCGTTCCTTTTCAAGAACGAATGCATATTTTTCATGGAAACATTCGCGAATGTATTGACGAAACGGAACGTTTTTCTTGTCGTTTAACAAACACGGATGAAAATTTGGGATAGAATATTCGCCGAAGGTTGGAGTCGTAAATTTGAAAATGCTATTGCAGGTTATCGATGGAAATGTGTACCAAAAAAATCGAAAACATTCACCTTCGTTCATTCGTATTCGCGAGCGTGAACATTAAAATAAAGTTTACATTCGCATTCTCGAATAAATGTAGGAAAGTTCTTTTTGTCGTTCCTCTTTAAGAGCGAATGCATATTTTTTCGTCAAAACATTCTCGGGATAATATTGTGACTTTTTCGGGATTGTTGGTAGATCATTTCTGGAGTTTTTTTTAATAATCATTTTGGGATTGTTGTCAGATCGACCCAAATGTCAAACAAAAAAATTATTTGCTGGCACTTCTTGGTTTTTTTTTTCGGAAATAAGAGGACCATTTCGAGATCATTTTTGGGATAATATTGACACTTTTTCGGGATTGTTGTCGGATATTTTCGGGATTGCTTTCCGGAACATTATGGACATTTTCCAGAACTATTTCGAAACTTTTTCGGAATTCTTTTCAGATAATTTCGGGGGTTTTTCTTTTTGGAATTTTACGGTATTGTTGATTGATACCGAAATCATTTTGGGAATTTTTTCGTGAATCTTTTTGGATCATGTCAGCGTTGTTTTCGAAATGATTTAGGGAGTTTTTGGATTGTTGTCTATAATTTCGGGATCGTTTCGGATTGTAATCAGATCATTTCAAGACTGTTTTCGATACCATTTTCGACTTTTTCACGAAATTTTTCGTAATTCTTTTTGGATCATGTCAGCGTTGTTTTCGAAATGACTTAGAGAGTTTATGGGATGTTGTCAATAATTTCGGGATTGTTTTCGTTATCGTTTTGGGATTTTTTTGGGACTCTTTTCGGTTAATTTCGGGATTGTTTTCGGAATCATTTAGGGATTTGAATTTTCGACTTTGGATTGTAATCACATCATTTCAAGACTGTTTTCGGTACCTTTTTGCGACTTTTTCGGGATTGTTGTCGTATAGTTTCGGGATTGCTTTACGGAAGTTTATAGAAATTTTTCAGAATAATTTCGGAACTTTTTTGTGATTGTTTTCAGATAATTACGTTATTATTTTGAACTTTTTTCGAGATTGTTTTCGGAACGATTTCGAGATCAGTTTTTTGGGACTTGATTCAAGCTGAAACCGTCGAATATTATCAGGAACCTTTCGAGAACAAAAAAAAATCTTAAAAAACGCTGGACTAAATCTAGCGAAAAAATTCAAATCAGCACACCACAAATTGGATAGGAAGTAAAAAATCTCTTTAGAGATTCTACTGATAACTTGTTGGTATATCGTCCCATAAGATAATTTTTGTATAAGATTATACTGAAAAATAATTGTATTTTTTCCAAAAATATAATTTTTATATAAACCTCTCATTTTTGGAAAAATATGGGGAATGTTTTTTTTAATTTCAGCCATACCAAATTTGATGCCTTAAACTTATGTTAAGTATGTGTCTATTTTTGTGCCCAGAGCTGTACCTTTGTATGCTCAAACGAACGTAGTACAACTTCATTCGTCTATTAAAGTTTGTTTTCGCAAAAAATTGCTCTGTCTTATTTATGACGATAGTTTTACTTTTTCTTAGAAGAACTGTCTGTTGTGTCTGGTCTGCTCATATCGACATTTCTTCTGGAGCTTTCAGATGGCCGTATGCTATCATATGTGCCCACTACGAGTGTGCATTGCGAAAGTGAAGTTTCTGTTTGTTTATTATCTTCTACAAGTAATATTTTCTTTTCATTTTCTCTAACTTTATCTGCAGTTCTTTATTTAAGTGGTTGTAATAGGCGGATCTGTGTGTAAGTTTAAAACATACATTGTTCAGGAGTCATCTAGCAGGCATCAAACAAGCCGCAAATGGCAACAGATGTAAGAAAGTAGATAAATAATTACACTCAATTTATAAACTATCACTTTAATCTTCGACACACAGAAAAATGTGGGTTAAGTCAGATGGATAGAAGTAGAAATAATAGCTTCACAGGCAAATTCAAAACAGGCCTACAAGAAGCTGACACTCTGGACGTATGAAGGTTCCTAAAAGTGCTCACAGAACACCAGCTCCGGACACCCCCATCATCCCTAGTGGGAGGCTAATAGAATGAGATCGATACGAGAAAGATCTTTAAAGCCAGTGGTAGTTAGATCTGTATTTGATCTGGGAACGTTGCTCTATGATCTTTATCAATCTTAAATCGCCTTTTTATGAACTGTCTGGGGGGCATCAATCAACAAGAGATTTTTCCATTACTTCATTGGATAAAGAAAAAATAAATGAAATGCAGGTGCAATAACTATGAGAGATTTAATAAAGCTAAGTCACATGATGGAACATCACCTCACGAGTGCAAGGCAGACAGTAAATGTCACATCAATTGTTTAAATAAATTAACTTGCAAATCGATTTGCAACGTGACACACGGCTTAAGCATTAATGAGATTCATTTATAATTATACATCTGTAGAGGTATTAGGGTGGAACGAAAGCAAAATTTAAAATTCCTACTTTCACAAGACTTAACTGAGAATGATCGATACTCATTTTTGAAATATAGGATATGAAAAATTTCGCTAGATGGCGCAAGGCGCGAGATATTTAGAAATTCATGCGAAATTATATGAGTTAGGGACTTGAAGGTAAGAATCCAGTTCAGTACCCGATAAAAAAGGTTATTTAAGGTTAGGTGGTACCAGCCCAACTTAGAGAGCCGCTCACTTGGACACTTGTATTGTCCGTTGTGATAACACATTCTAAACTAACTCGCAACTAGTTTGCAAATCGCTGCGTAGACACAATATTACTCCGGATAAGACCCACATCGTTCTTCGACACGTCCTCCGGAGTCCTAAGAACGTCCGATCCGAGAAACCTTCACCTAGTCCTAGCAAAAGCTGGACAGTAGAGCATGACGTGATTTGATGATTCGACGAGGTGCAGCTCGGATTTTCATTAATGTTTAAGTGTACTGCATGGACTCCCATCGGATAGTGCCCCAGTGTCAACACCCCAATTATCGTGGAGAGATGTACCTTGAAGAACCTGAGTAATTCCGCCGTAATCACCTGGAGTCAACCACTGGCCAGAAGGACTTCCACACCTTACAAGAGGTGGTATCAGCTGAGCGCATGCTTAACTCAACCGAAGCCCATCTACTCAGAAGCAGACTACACGTGGCAAGGGGGATAACCAGTGTTCCGGAGCAGCCACATCCGTTTCAAGAGTGCCCGCTCTTGCCAAGTGATCCGCATGACAATTGCCGGGAATGTTACAGTGCCTTGGCTCAAAAATTATTTTTATCTTGAAGTAGTTAGACGAAACCGTAAGCGATTTCAGACAGTCACTCAATGTCGTCCATCGAACGTTGCTTGAACTCAGCGCCCTAATTGCCGCTTGACTATCAGAGTAGATGTTGAACCCCTTGACAGCGAATGCGCCTGGACAGCATCCCATCCTCAGCTTCCTTAATGGCGGCAACTTCTGCTTGGAAAACCCTAAAATGGTTAGGTAGCCTAAATTTCCTGCTAATAAGAAGTTCCTGTCAGAAAAAACCCCCCAAAACATCCATCCAGTCCGTAAACAGCTTCACCAGACCCGTCCCCCATATATGTTTTCCGCCTGTCCACTCGTCCCTTGCGGGTATATAAGTCGAAAAACCCTTCGCCGGAGTAGAGGTCGGCGCACAGTCATCTGTTCTGTTAGAGATAAATTCAAATCTGGATAGTATATTGGAATGGCCATACTGCACAAGCTTATATCCAGCGTCTCGGAGCCTAATTGCAGCCCGAACTGCGACTGGGTGCAGATTGAGCATAACATTCAATGCCAGGGTAGTAGTGATGCGTATGGCCCTACTGATCCCAACCAGGGACATTCGCTGCACAGTGACCATCTTTTTCGTGACGGAAGTCGTGAAAAGGAGTATATTGGGAAAAATGCCACTAGGTGGCGCACTGATCGATATATTATAATTTGGGATTATTGCAATCGATTTTTAAGAAACTTGAAGGTTAGCAAGCGGCTCCAAACTTCGATGGAGAAATAATATTTATCGGGGTTTGCAAAAGGTTACTGGTGGGCTAGAAAATTGAATCTGGGAAAGTGTTGCAGAACTTATTGGAAAGTTTTGTGTTAGAAACCTCTTATTTATGATCCTATTTCGCTCAAATCGATACTCATTAACTATTTTAAGAGAAAACTATAAGCTGGAAAAGAAGGATCTTTCTATGAATAAGGAAGCATTATCCACTTATTTTATACTCAATCAGCTTCAAACCCAACATTTTTTAATTTTTACCAAAATTTTACTGTTCCTTGGGTTTCAAGAAAATCATTTTCCCCTCCACCCTAATTCATAGAGCTATACAACTATTTCTATTGTTCCCACTTTGTATGACAAGCCAAAGATCAAACTGTCCGTATTTTTAACATTTTAAATTGTTCATAAGGTGTGAGTGTTTAAGAAAAGGTGAGTGCTGGAAGACAACGTGTAAGTACGCCACCTCACAAACAAGTCGGGTGAGTCGACATGAAAGTTGAATGTTTTGACTCAAATATACATAAATGATAGCGACATTATAAATCCTATTGTAACGTCAATAATCATATATAGCGTTGTAGTTTTTGTTATGCGAACTTGCGTATTTGTTGACTCAAAAATAATGTTTGCTCTTTTTGTGGTAGGTATGTACAGTTGTGCATACTTGTTTATACACTCACCTAGGTAGCCCAGCCCTCTTTTTCTATTATTCATTCTTGTTTACCATTTGATTCGTTATGAAACTATTGCTTTATAAATATGTACGATGAAGGTGCAAAATACTGAAATTAAACACGTACATATGTAAATATTTTGTCAGACCCTTTTTTTTCAAAGATTTGAACAATACTTTTTTATTGAGAAAAGGGGCATGTTGGGTATGATGTTTACCACTTTAACACATAAATTATTTTGTAAACAAAATGGCTCGTTAAAATGTAAAGAGTTGGGACTAAATTTTTGGCATTACAGCTGTTATCCGATTAAGGATTATCCAGTATCTCGTGTCTAGGCCAGGGCTTTGAACAGAAATAATTCTGAGGATATGCTCGTTTGAGCAATCGTCCTCTTTAAAATAACCGACAAAGATGATGGGACGGGGTGGTTCCGCCTACCAGACTACCTTCAGTTTCGTCGCCTCCCATCCACTCTGCGGTATTAGAATCCTTGCAGACAATCGAAAGCCATCCTTGGCGAATCATGCAGCACGTAAACCGGGGACTAATAGCGCCAACTTGAAGGTTCATTCAGAATAGTCTTCCTTATAATCTTCAGTTGTTCAGAAGACCAGATGGTAGTAGGATAATCTTGTGGGATTATGCCCACCTTAACAGTGGTTAGGGCATTTTTAGAAGGTTGCGACTGTGCTGCAACCGCACCATCAGGATGAGCAGCGGAAGGCACTGGCTGCCGCACCATCAAGAGTACCCATTTGCATTGTCCTCTTTTGGGGAGTTGGGTGGGGTCCTGCAGTTGGATCGACCCCTTTTATTGGTCACCGCTCTTTGCTGCTAGAGCGCTTTCGTAATTGAAACCCATAGCCACGAGTCTTTTCAAACGCTTACGAGCGGCACCATTCAGCCGCACACGTTCTATAGCTTTTTTAGTAACCAGCTGACCCATGTCTGAGGTTTCAGTTGTACCTTCGGTATGAATCGAAAGACCAGAGCATTTGAGGACAGTTGAGCTCTCTAGATCAAGCATC
This sequence comes from Campiglossa producta, assembly GCA_964058755.1. Lineage (NCBI taxonomy): Eukaryota > Metazoa > Arthropoda > Insecta > Diptera > Tephritidae > Campiglossa > Campiglossa producta. The sequence goes on from CAXKVI010000003.1 coordinate 12,942,602, forward strand.
GGCGGCCCATAGATCTTAAGATCAGTCAAACAAGTTGGATTCATCACACAGACACGTTGTGCTGTTTGTTTACCAAATGATTTAGTCGTCGCTGGGCAAGGGGCGAAACCACATCGCGTGGGGGTGTCGCTTGTTTGGTCAGCGAATGTTAAAAATATAGTTCGGACGATCACAGCGCGTGTATAAGCGTTCTCACTTATACACCTGCATTTACAAATCTGCCGACCCATGCTCTAGTAGTATTATTTTTTTGAATTCAATAGGTCCATATAATTCCCATGAGTGCGGGGAAAGTAGGTCAGCTGAGACATAGCCCCCCCATATACCAGTAAGACTGATTACAACCAGATGGCGCCAGGTATCTGGAGACCACCGTTATAAGACACACTAACGTAGCGTCTCATGAGCACGGTACGGATATCACTCGGGATTACTGGTTTTATTGAGTTGTCCTCTCTCTGGACTTTAGTCGCCTTTTACGACAGGCATACCTACCGTGGGCATATTCTAGAACCCCAACCCGCAGGGGCTTAGCAATTAAAATACTTTAGTATCTATGAAAGTGGAATAACATAAACTTACCATAGCTTGTTCGATCTTGTTATCGATCGCAACTGCACTCGTTCCAGATGCACTGTAAAGAGAAGGATAGAAAATACTCAATTAGCTAAGGTTTCAAGATTTTAACAATTTTAATATCAATATTGTGAAGAAGACCCATAATTGAAACAGATTTTTGAAAAATAGAATTAGAACAACTAGGGGAAAACGTTCCCTTTTTCAAACCGTAACGTTTTATATACCAAGATTTTGTCTTGGAACATCCCTTATCCAGTGATCTAAGGCTCTAGCGAACTTTCAAAATATCATTTAAACATTCAAGAAAACGATTCCGAAATTGTTGGACGGTGTAGTTTTTTTTTTGTGAAGAATCTAATTAGCAGCAGCAGATAAAAAGATAATAAATAAAATCACCAACTAGCAACAATATTAAGGTCACTACAAATTAGTTTCCGGCAAGCCAGCCAAGATAGCAATTTTTGCAACAGAATTCAATCGCTCATATTAATTGTTAGCCATTAAATTCAATCACCAGGTTTCAAACATTTTCTATGCCATTGAGATGAGATTGGTGCTTTTGGCAGCTAAATTTTTGGCAAAAAAACTATGATATGCCAAAAAGTAGTAATTCTTGAGCAATTTGTTATGCAATAATTATATTGCGGTTTTTTCGTAATTATGTACGAGTTTGTATGTGAAATAACTAGTTTTAAAATTATGCAAAAAAAAAAAAGATTTATTTATTAATCGCGTGAGTTATGACCCTGGGTGATGGCGGAGGGCTTTCAATCAAAAAGTTAATAAATTAAAAGCGAAAATAAAACAAAATTGATATAAGCAGATAAAATGCCACACTGGCATAATTTGCAGTTTAATGACACGAAATCACTTAAATCAGACGGCTTACTTAGAGCAGCAGATGCCGGCGGTTCACCGAATGACCTTGATAATACTAGACATTATTTTTAATGTTTGCTTTCAAGAGTTCTAAGACAAACGAATGTTTTCTGGGCGTTTGATAGTCGATAAATTTCGATGAGCTTTAAGTTGGTTAAACACGAAAATAGCTAAATATTTATATTTTCTGATTAATCAGATGGTGATTACTGAGCTTTCTGAACAGTCAAATTGATTCGACTGCAACTATTCAAAATATGACTTATCGGAAAATTAAACTTTTCGATTAATCTATAATGGGTATTCCGATTAATTAATTATGCTTAAGCCATCACTAACTGAAATATTGATTTGAAGTAATTAACGTTGCCAATTAACTTAAACTCGATTAATCAATTAATTAAAGAATAATGGATTAATTTCGTGAATAATCCCATTCGAATTAATTATAAACTAATTTGATTGAATAATAGGAAAATTAAACTTTTCGATTAATCTATAATGGGTATACCGATTAATTGATTATGTTTAAGTCATCACTAATTGAAATACTGATTTGAAGTAATTAACAAATTCATCAAATAATTGCAGAATAATCGATTAATTTGCTAATGATTAATAACCAAGTTTCGAATACTCTATATTGGGTATTCCGATTAATTAATTATGCTTAAGTCATCACTAACTGAAATATTGATTTTAAGTAGGTAATTAATTGAACATAAACTCGATTAAGCAAATAATTAAAGAATAATCGATTAATTTCGTTAATAATCCCATTCGGATTCATTATAAACTAAATTGATTGAGTAATCGGAAAATTAAACTTTTCGATTAATCTATAATGGGTATACCGATTAATTGATTATATTTAAGTCATCACTAATTGATATATTGATTTAAAGTAATTAATAAATTAATCAAATAATTACAGAATAATCGATTAATTTCGTTAATAATCCCATTCAGATTAATTATAAGCTAGTTCGATTGACTATTGCACCTAAATGATTAATAAGTTTGAGTGTTTGGGCATTTTCTTCTAGAAAACCTACCACGCTCTGAATTGTAACAGAAAATAATCAGAAATTCTCGAATAGCAAACACCCTAATATATATACAGTTTCGAAACCACCTTGAACCGACTTCTAAGTGACTGCAGCGAATATTGTAAAAAAGAACATAAAAAAAAACTGTATTGCGGTTCTATTACAGTTTTATAGACACTCACAGTAATATTAATTCACTGTAAAACTAAAATCAAAAAGTTAAATAACAAACAAATTAATAAGTTAGTCTAAATCGGAGAAAAAATTACGTAAGTTAGGGAATGGGAACCTTCGACTACTCACTTAATCCAATATGCAATTTAACTTGAATAAGCAAAAAGTCATAGAATAAGAGTTTCAACTAGTCAGCAAGCTTTATTTACCGATTAATCACATCTCGATTAATTATAATCTAACTAATAATAATAATCTAAATTATATGAATGCCCCGAAAACTAAGTAGCCACCACCTGATGAATGGTTACTCCAAATATGATTAATTAAAAACAGATTTATCGGATTATTGATTATCGACTAGTCAAGAGATTAATTTCCCAACTAATCGCATTGTGATTAATGAAAGCCTAAGAAATGTGATTAGCCAAGAAATGGAGTAGTCCCTAGCTGATTAATGGTTACTCGAGATCTGATTAATTAACAGGATTGCTCAATCAAAAAATTATTAATTAAATTATTTTATATATTTAGTATTCAAATTTTGATTAATCGTAGACAAAATAATGTGATTACCCAAAAACTGAGTAATCACTATCTTATTCATGATTATTCGAGATGCGAATAATTGAAATCAAAAGCATTGACTAGTCAGAAAAATTTGTAAAAAAAATAATCCCTTGAACGATCAATAACATTTTTATTAATTATAGTCTAGTTACTTTGTTTACCCAGAAAACTGAGTAATCACTACTTTATTAATCATTATTCGCGATCTGATTAATTCAACTAAATATGCTAGATTATCAGAAAAGATTTTAATAAAACAATTCGCTTAATCGATTAATGACATTTTTATTATTTAGAGTCTAAATAAAATGATTACGCAAAAAACTGTCACTATCAGATTAATGGTTACTAGAGATCTGACTACCTAATTGAAATCTTGTTAATCAAAATCGTTGATCGATCAAAAAGATCTTTAGTTAAACGATTTTTATACATTATAGTGTAAGTAATGTGATTAACCAGATAACTGATTAATTAATTAAATAATTAATAAAAAAGATTTTGTTAATCGATTAGTCAAATTTGATTTATTATAGTCTAAGTAATGTGATTCGCCATACAACTGAGTAATCACTATCTGACAAATAACTAATCGAGATCTGATTAATTGAAACCTGACTAAGCAAAAGAAATTAGTAATCATAAAAATGATGAATTACAAAAATTAGTTAATCGATTAATCGCAGTGTGACTCCCAAATATGCTCAAATTCTGCTAGACCAAAAATTGAACAAAACCAAATCAGCAACCACCTTAAAAGATGGCGGTGAACGTGTTAAATATTAAAAAAAGCTATATAGAAGCAAAATCTCAAACAGAAGTAAGAAATATCAAGGCTATTTACAGCAAATTCAAATCAAGTCATGACACACATTTTTGAAAGGCACCGAAAAATGTAAATAAATGCAGCTTGAGAATTGTTCAGCTAGAAATGGAATTTTTTAAGCACAAATTGTAAATGATAATTTAGTGTTTGAAATCACACGACTATTTTGTTTGAAGGAGTGTCGCGAGCATGAACAGGTTCTAGCCAAATCTACGCTGCAGTAAAATTGAGAGCGAGTCGACAAAAAGACACGACAAAGTGATCAGTTCAGGGTATTGCTCTGGTATTAAGCTGGAAACAAATGGTATAGGTACATAGGTAGGCTAGTTCTGAGTTTATTGAATTTTCTGCAGTGAAAATGTACTTCACAAAAAACAGACAGCTGTATCATTAGTGTCATGCGAAAAAGCTCGTGATATTTATTTAGCAAAATGTGCTAATTATCGAAAAAAAAAGAAAAAAAATTAATAATTAAAATGTTTTTATTAGCTCGCTTTTTTTGCGATCAGGAATTAAGATAAATCAACCTATCAATAGAAAATTTATATTTTCAACATAAAAACAAATATCAACTGTGAGGTGTAAACGATATTCGAAGCCACCAAAAGGGGTGTGCTCTCACCAAAGGCCACTAGTAATGATGCATATGCATAGTTCTAGAACAACAAAAAGACCGACAGATGCCCCACCTCATAGAACACAAACAAGCAAACAAATAAAATTGTATGATATGTGGCGGCAATTTTCAGTTAAAACGACTTCAACAATTTTGTTTGTATTTTACAACTTCCGCACATCAAGGAAAAAGCATTGAATGACGAGTAAGCAATTAAATTTTTGGTAAACATAAAGAATAAAGGCATGAATGAATAAATGCTTGCATAATGAAGAAAGTGAAATTAAGCATATCGACATTTAAGTGAAATATAGGAACTCAAGAGGTATACAAATTTAAAATTTGTATAGACAAAACAAAAAAAAAATATTTTTACAGCGGTTGCGTGAGGCCTGGATATGCTTCGAAATAAAATAAGGCTATTTTTATGGTCATCACTGTATTCAGCGGTAACATAATATTTCATGGCGGCAAAAGGGGTCATAAATTTTGAGTTAGACATCTAGCAACGCAACGCTGGAAATTTCTTTTAGTTATATGCAATAGTTTTTGAGTGATGCTCGAACAAACTTACAAAAATAAATGACAAAAAAAAAGGGGTCTTACAATTTAAGTTAGATATCTAGCAAGACCACGCTGGAAATTTCTTTTAATTATATGCAGTAGTTTTGGAGTGATGCTCGAACAAACATACAAAAACAAATGACAAAAAATAAAAAAAAGGGGGCTTACAATTTAAGTTAGACATCTAGCAAAACCACGCTGGAAATTTCATTTAATTATATGCAGTAGTTTTGGAGTGATGCTCGAACAAACATACAAAAATAAATGACAAAAAATAAAAAAAGGGTCTTACAATTTAAGTTAGACATCTAGCAAGACATCGCCGGAAATTTCTTTTATTTATTTACAGTAGTTTTTGAGTGATGCTCGTACAAACATACAAGCAAAAATTAAAAAAAAAAGTTTTGACTAAAAAAACACCTCTTCTCCGAATTTTTCGTCAGTAACTATATTGAAAAGACATCTCCAACTTCACTAATCAGCAAGGAAGTATTTGGTGTAAACCTTAAATTTCTTGAGCCAGCATTAGGGCGGTAATTAGTTTTTTAAGTTTTCGAAAAAAGGTTTTCTTAAATTCGTCCCTATATAGTAGGTATATTCTATACAATTTCGTTTAAACAATTTTTATTGTGTTCTCATCGCCAAAAGTTAATGAAAAAGCTATAAAAAGCCTTTTAAATTCAATTTACCGAAAACGTCAGTGAATGTCATAAAACAGCTGTTTGTGTTTTTAAACTTGGCAGGTCATTAAAAAATTTATTATAATAATAATATTTTATGTAAATATGCGGATATGTAGGGATGCATATTAGACCGTTTCGGAATTTTTAAAAATTTTTGCAACTTAGAAACTTTATTTTAGGATTGTGTGTCACAAATACGCCATTAAAGTCAAGGTTGCGTGATATTGATTCGGTTGAATCACGAATAGTCCGGTCAAAATAGACAAAAAAAAAGTGGTAAAATAACAATAATTCCCACAGAGCCGTCAGAAAGGAAACTTTAAAAGTCACCATCGTTCCCATGTGTGCTAAAAGTTATTTGGGGTCAGGGGTCAAAATTTTAGGTTTATTTTACTTTTCGCGAAAAAAGTAAGTTTCTTTGAAAAATTTTCTTGATATCGAGTTTTAGACCTGGAAATTCTCTACAAAGTAAAATAAAAAAAAAACTTTTAAATTTGGATTTTTGTCGACTTTTGTCCCCGAATAAGTTTTTTTAGCACTTTTGCAGTTTTCTTCCTGAGGGTGAATTTGTAGAAACAAATAATTACGCTAGAGGTCGCTGTAGTCGCAACATTCAATAAACCGCATTAATGGTCCGTGTCTGGCAGCATCGCAGTCGTGGGCATCTGTTAGTTGTTTCTTTTGGCAGGATCATCCTGTTACACACAAACCCCTTTAGTGTCGATCCAGTTTAAAAAAAAAATTTTTTTTAGAAACTGTCTAATATTTATGCATATGCACAAAAAAACACATGCAAGTTCTTTAAATTCGAAAAATTTCTCTTTGCAATGATGCGCATGTCCTTCGCGTATGTACAGTTATACATCAACCCAGCAGTAGAACGTCTACTGACAATGTAGTAACAAATAGCTCCTTTTGAAGCAAGGACTAGTCGCTTGACAGAGATATCCAGAAAGTGTATGAAATCAGTTAATATTTTTTCAAATTTTTTACTTGAAATTTATGGCGGCGATTTTTGAGTGATGGATAAAACCAGTGTTGCGCAGGCCCTATACGCTTGAAGCACTTTAGCTTTTGTTTTGCCCTGCAATCACTTTGAATACAAAAACAATTCCTTTGAAAGTGTAGAGCAAAAGCCCTTCGGTATAAAATTTTCTGAGCAGCACTGGATAAAACGATTTGTCCAGATTTTACTTCCATGAAAAATACATATGTATCCGTTTTACTCCCAGTTTTTCCTCGACTTTCCATTGACTTTCGAAGCGACTCCCCACAGATTTTAGAACACCTTAAAAATAAGTGTCTTCATTGGAATCAACCCATTTGATCAAGTTTTTATAAAAAAAATTTTAAACCCTTTAAAACTGGGAAACCCTTCAAAAACTTACTACCGGGTTCATGTAAGCATGCACAAGTAAACATGTTGTAAACACGCGCACACTTGATTGCGGTTATTGATCCCATCGTCATCCATCGCAGCATATCTCGTCGTCATTTTGGGGTCGTTGGGCTACAGTGGGTGGCCATCAACGATAGCAAAAAAAAAAAAAAATGGAAAATATTATACAGAAAAATATTTTGTAAAACTAAAATCAATCTTCGGCCACTCATATCTTTCAGTTTTTCTTTTTTTCATTCCCAGCACCAGATATTTCAAGCGTCATCCAACCACACAGCTGACCGCAAAGACCCATCAACGACACTTTCGTTTTAATAATAATTATAAATTAACGCATTGGGATATGACGATGCTGTCGTCACTGATATTTTAGTTGCTGATATATGTAAGTAAATATTTTTACTTTAAGTGGCTCCTTTAATTGTTTATTTACTTGGATATAAATGAATTGATATCTGACGCTGTTCATATTTATGGATTCGATGGGTTTATATTTATTTAAAACTGAAATTATAAATATCTGTAGAAATACTCGTATGCATGTGTAAAACTATAAAAAGACGACACTTCAGCAAAACCAGCTTAAATTAGTTGTTTACTCTTTATCAAGTCTATAATTAAAGTCAGAAATATAAAAATCTCGAAAACCGAAAATGTTGATTTACATCTCTTTACAAAAGAACGTGCGATATGAAGTTAAACGAGTCAAAAAAAAAAAATTGTTTTTCAGAGTTCTTTTTATTGACTTCACCGAATAGAGAACTCAGGCGTGCTGAACGCTCAACCCAGGTGTCTAGCATGATGCCATCGTATACTAATGCTCTCCCATGACACCACACTTACTCACGTTGCTTTGTTGGCTTCACTGAGAATCGAGCTCACAATATTTGACCGCTGGACGCAGTTGTCTACCATGATGCCTACCATGATACAGCTTTGGTTTATGACAGTATCTTCGCTGTTGGATTAACTAGAGAAAGTTGCTGTTTCAACACAAAATTTTGCTTGATCAACAAAATGAGAAAGTTGACTCAGAAATACTGATTTAGCTGATAGCTGATTTGTTAAAATCAATTGCTTTAACCGCTTCGGTGCAGGCACAGAGTTCTGTTTCCGAAAAAAGCCATCTGATGAGAAGAAATTGGACCCTCCGAAACATGTAATGGTATCCATCGCTGTGTAAATCTTTGTCAATTTTCTCTAAGTATGAAAAAAATCGAGCATTTACTCAAAAAATCAAGTCTGGGAAATTGAGTAGGCCCATTGATTAGTATGTACCTATGCAAATCTACAAGTTGGGTATTAAATGAGGGCCGATAGTGAAAAGGGTAGTTTTAGTGTAAATTCTAGGTGACTCTATGATATATTCGAACCAGAAAGGTCTCCGATCAAGAACTCGGGTTGGAGATATAGGAATAAGGGACTAGGAGAAGCCAAACGAGACAAATGTGGAGTGAGAAGGAAAGAAAAAATAGATAAAGAATAGAAGATATCAAAAGGTTTCGGCAGTATAAAGATAAAGGCAGAGATAACGATAATTGTTACAGATAGAGGAAAGGGTAAGCTTAAGGAAAACAGTAAAAATTTAGATAGATATTAATACAAATATAAGGGCTAGGGGTTTAGAATATGCCCGAGGTAGGGAAGCCTTTCGTAAGAGGTGACTAAAATCCACTTCGACGCCGGCTCAATGAAATCGTTCTCAAGACAGTCGGGCCAGTAGGACCACAAGTTGCTATTCACCGGAACGTGCCGGATTCACATCCGACAAAGGAATGTCAACATCAGTACAACCCTGTCTGGTCTGTCACGTAACTTTTTATAAATGGATCTTCCGACTAGGCATTACAAATTTTAATAAAATAAAAACTTAAAAGATAGCACAGATAATCATCATCAGCTTCCTCAACACCTATTGCAGCATAGGATCTCAACAGCACTGATAGACTAATACGCGGATTATGAATCAAAGAGATAAAGAGAGCCAAAAGTTGAGGGTGTTAATTTCGGAACTATCCGACAGAAAAGTACCTACCTACTATGCCAGTATAAGGACAACGATAAAACCTAGGTTATATATAAAAAATAGAATAAACTGAAGAAGAAAATATAAACAGACATAAAAGTACAAAAACAAAAAAAAAACCATAAAGAAAAAAAAAATTTAAAAAAGAAAAAAAAAAAAAAACAGTGTTAAAAAATTAGATAAAATAAAGCAAAAACAAACTAAACAAGTTTAAATGAAATTTGAAACTAATTACGGTATAGATAAAGATATAGAAAAAAAGTAAAAAAAAAAAAATAAATAAAATAAGACAAAATAGAGCTACAAGTGCTACTGGAATTTAAAAACACAGCTCCTATACTAATTTAAACTCATTAAAAAAAAAAAAAATTACTAAAAAAATGGCACGTTAATCAAATAAACTTTTTTTTAATGCATACCTACAAAAATTTTTGTGTGTGTCTGACTTCTCTTTGTTGTTTTCATAGTCTCCAAACGTCTTCTGTTTTTGCAAAGAAAATGATGTACATTTGTATAAACATTTGTATTATCATTTCTTCCTTCATCTTTGTTTTAATAACATTTTAATAAAAATTTTTTGTTTTCTTTGGTTTATACCTATTTCTTTACTAACTTTTTTCATTAAATGTGTTTTTTTTTTATTTTCTTGTTTTTCGAATTGCGCCATTAACCACTCAGTAAGCTAATTTTTTATCATTTATTCTTTGATAGCGTATTTGTTTACTAAATTTTTGGCATCAAAACAACTATATAGCAAACTAAATTCATATGTATTTATACATATGGGTAATTCCATGCCAAATCGACAATTTTTTTACCTGACCCCCTTTGATTTCGCTAAAAATATGCTATCTTTTTCTACCCCCAGAAAGACATTTTTCAGAATTTTTTTAAAATTTTTTTTCCCATAATCAAAAAAAGTTATGAACTTAAAAAAAAACGTTTTTTTTTTTTTTAATTATGTAACTTTTTCAAAAATCAACCGTTTGGGATCTTTTTTTTTTTAATTTTTGTTTTTATATGTAGTTTTCGAAAAAAAAAAAATTTTTTTTAAAAGCCAAGATATATAAATTAATATTTTTTTTTGAAAAAAAAAAAAAAAAAAATCCGACCCTTTTTTATTTTTATTTTTATTTTTTTTTTAAAACTCCAACTAATTCTGCAATAGCTTCTATTTTTTTCATTGAAAATTTTTTTTTAAGCTTGGCTCATTTATATCACAAGATGTATCGACAATCTCTTTTTTTTTTTTTCAAATTTGGCTCACATTTTTTCCTCAAAAAAGTTTTAAAAAAAAAGGGTCGGACTTTTTTTTTTCGAAAAAAAGTTATGTATCTGGGCTTTAAAAACAAATTTTTTTTTACCGAAAACTACATTTAAAAACAAAAGTAAAAAAAAATTATCCCAAGCGGTAGATTTTTTAAAAAGTTACAGCATTTAAAAAATTTTTTTTTTTAAAAGGGCATAACTTTTTTTGAGTTGGGGAAAAATTTTTGAAAAAATTCTGAAAAATGTCTTTCGGTGGGTAGAAAAATATAGCAAATTTTGGTCGAAAAAGAAGGGGGTCAGGCAAAAAATTTGTCGATTTTGCATGGAATGACCCATATGTACGCATACGTACAATCAATATACAATACGTATATGTAGTTCAGGGTTGGGCCACTACGAATAAAAAATTATTCATAATTTATAATATGAGTGATGAGTAACCGGTTATTTTTTATACAAAAATAACAATGTTAGCAAAATGATGCAAAAAACAGCCTCAAAATGATACCCTAAATAGTCCATAAGTGATCCCAAAGCAGTTGCGAAATTTTCCAAAAACAGTCTCGAAATAATCTCGAAAAAGGTACTTTGATTTTTCTTTTGAATTACCAACAATCGATCGCTCATCATTTATCGTCACTCGCCACTCAAATTTTCTAATAATGCCCATCCCTGGTATATTTGTACATAATGTCATTTATATGAAGCACCAAAAAACTAAGTTTTTTTTTTTGCACAATTGTCTCGACTGTTTTGAATTCATAGCCAAAAAAACTTGTACCATACTTACATATATAGGTACCTACATAATTACTAGACTAGTCCCAAAAAATATTTTTTTTTTACATTTCATTGATATTATTTGTCAATAGAAGTTTTGAAGTGTCTATCATCTATCAATTTTTCAGGACTGATGTCGTCAAGCTTGATTACTCAAAACGGCTTCCATTCCGAACTGTTTTGTGGGGAATTTAATTTTTGGCAAAACTGATGCCAGTCCTCAAAAATGTTAAAAATTACAATTCAAAAAAAAAAAGTAAAAATTTTTTTGGGCCCAGTCTTGTTTGTTGGTATTTTTTTTGCATATTTCTAATGTATTTTATTTTAATTTTTTTTTCTTTTCATTTTCGGACCACTTTTTTTGGCAAGTAGAAGAAATTCGATTGCTTTAATTTCCAGGAAATTAGCTTTCACGGCACGTGTATCGATCGGCATGTTGTTGACGATCAGCACTCAAGTGTAAACAAATATTGACGAAAAAGGAAACGGAAATTATAACCCAGCAAGGAGATATACAATAACTAGAGACCAAGTTTTCTGGTTCAGAACAAAAGCAGAAGTAACGAATAGGGATTGATGCGATCTTAACAAGATCAAGAGGACATATGACTGTCAAACCGAAACCACTAAGGCTTAGGCCGCCCGACTGCCGGAATGCGAAACAGTATGGCCACATCGGAATCCTTAACAGGTTTTCAAACGAAGACCTAACATCAGACTACCTCTCGCCCTCCTTGAAATTCGACAAAAACTATGAAGTGCACTTTCCATCAAGAGGCGAATGGAGAGATGGCAGCGCTTGTAAGCAGGTGATTATCTCGGTCTTCACGGTCGGGTCCAAAATGGACTGCGGCGTGGGGTCAGGGGTTTTCTCTGAGCAATTGCAAGTCGCTCAGTCCTACCGTCTCCCGGACTCGGCCAGCATCTTTCAAGCAAAAGTAGTTGGTATTGAGAAAGCCTGTGGGCACTTAATAGGAGAGAAAGTAAATTGAAGGGAGGGAAGTACGAATATACTCAGCCAGTCAAGCAGCGCTTATGGCGCTGGACTCGCCGATCACTTCCTCTAAGGCCGTCAGCGACTGCAAAAGGTCGCTTAGGGCAGCAGCAAACGCCGCGAAAATCACATTTGTCTCGGTTCCGGGTCACCGGAATATTGAGGGCTATGAGAAAGCGGATAAACTGGCAAGGTCAGGGGCTTCAGCAGACAACTCGGAAGTACTTAGTGTGCGTCGCCCACTCACAGCAATCAAAAGTGACATACATAACAAATACAAGACCTACTCAGATAGCTGTATGATTGGCAAACAAACTTGGCCTGACTACAACAGAAGCAGAACCTGCTATGCAGATCTAGGAAGAAGATTTTCAGAATCACAGCCACTATAACGAGACACTGGCCACTGGGCCAACATGCCGAAAGAATTGGGCTACCATTCAACGAGGTGTGTGGAAGTTGCGGCCTAGATGGCTGTAAAGAAACTGTTACTCACTTTCACTGCGACTGCCCCGCCCTGGCCAATATAAGACATAAGACCTTGGGTAGGTTCGTTCTAACTGACCTGAAGGATGTGTCTAAGTGCTCCATAGTTGACATAAGCAAATTTATATAAGTCTCAGCAAATGGTTTGAGCAGTATCCATCTAGTCCATAGACAATAAGGTGTAATTGGTTTCACAGTTAGTGCATCGAAATGGCGCCCAGCGCGCTATTTGGGCTTGGTCCTTCTGACCGAGCAGCACGCCAACCAATCAACCAATCAACCAAACCGAAACGTCTCTACAAAACCTAGCGGAAGTGTTTTTATCGCTGCTCTGATAAACGAATTTGAAAATAAAAAAAGAGTACTAAGATAAAAAAAATTTAAGTGAGATCAAAAACTGAGAAACTAAATTGATAAAAAAAATCTTAAGTCGCTTATAGAACTTGGTTCTATTAAAAAAGAAAAAAAATTAATTAAGTAAAATTGAATTAAAAAAGAAAAAATAAACCTAAAAAAAATTCAACCAAGTCCCAAAAACGACTAATAGCATCTATCAATTTTCTATTACGTTACTGTTAGATCACAACAACTACACCTACGAACTTTTTATGACTTTAGAAATGTTGAGCTTTTTTCTTTTTTTTCGTTCTCTCGCATTAATTGACTGACATCGCCGCAGATTATTATTATCATTTTTAAAATAATAAAAAAAAAAAAAAAAAAAAAATAAAAAAAAAAAACATGTATGTATGTATTTTGTGTATAAACAATACACAAAAAGCAAATGAATGTTATTCGAAGTTTATCAAAGTTCAAAAAATGCCGTCAAAATTTAGCAATGATGTCAGAGCCCGGCAAAGCGGCAATCAACCATAACCATAAAACCAAGAGAAAAAAAACAAAAAAAAAAAAACTAAAAAAACAAAGTAAATACACACACGCGCTACCTTACGCTTGTTTTGATTCTGCTTTGGCAAGTGCTAATTGTTAATTTTGTTTTCTGTTTTTTTTTTTCAGTTTTTTGTTTTTTTTTAATCAAAAATTTTCTTTTCATATTTTTTTTGTGTGCAATTTTACGCTTTGTTTACTTTGTATGAGCTTTAAACTGTTTTTGGATGACTACCAAATAGAAATGGAAGAATTGATTTCGGCGCAATAATTGTTTAAATTTAGAGGAGAAGTACTCGCCGTGATTCCATAAAAATATCGCACCAAAACAAAACAAAAAAAAGGTATTGAAATAAAACTGCTTGGAATTTTTCATAACTTTAGTCTTAATTTGGATTTTGTACGAAAATATAGCACTGTGTGAGTGCTCCACCGTGCTACACCTTCTAACTATAATAAAGTGCAAGTTTGCAATATTTTCAATCAATTACAGAAACAAATTTTTGCCCATATTTACCCCGCTTGATTTAATGACGAAAAGTCATTTCAAATTTTTATAAGTGACATGACGTATACGTAACATTTTTTTGTTACCCTCAAATTTGCATTTTTCTTGACACTTTTGTCCACGAATAACTTTTTTTTTAGCACAAATGGGATCGATGGGGACTTTTGCAGTTTTCTTCTCAAGCTGCTGACAAAAAAATTTGCTCTGAGGGAATTTTTGTTAAACAAGATAAACTAAATTTACTGGACTAGTATTTTTTGATATAATGCATGGAACTATAGGTTTTACAAAAATAACTATTTTCATTGTCGTTGGGGAACTTCCGTGAAATGTTTCTACGTTTACACAAGTCTTCGAGAAAAATCCTGAAAAGTTCATACGTGGCATATATTTTCATATAATTTCCAGAAATAATTCTACAATCACGATATCTCAGAACTGGTTACTCGTGGGGAAAAAATACTAGTACCATATTTATAGAGAATTTCCAGGTCTACAACTTTGCCTTATGTAATTTTTCGAAATGTTACTTTTTTATGTTGAAGAGGCAAATATTTTGTGTGCTACACTTTTTAACTATAATAAAATGAAGGTTTGGATTATTTTCAATCGATTCCAGAAAAATATGTTTGCTCATATTTGCCCCCCTTGATTTAAGGACGAAAAGTCATTTCAAATTTTTATAAGTGACATGACGTATACGTAACATTTTACATCTGTAGAGAATTTCTAGGTCTTCAACTTCACCTCAGGTATTTTTTCGAAATGCTACTTTTTTATGTTGGAGAGACAAATATTTTGTGTGCTACACTTTCAAACTATAATAAAATTAAAGCTTGGAGTATTTTCAATCGATTCCCGAAAAAAATGTTTGCTCATATTTGCCCCCTTTGATTTAATGACAGGAAGGCAGTTCAAATTTTCATAAAAGTGACATGACGTATACGTAACATATTTTTGTTAACGAATGTATAGATATAAAAAAACAATTATCAAATTTAGTTCAATTAAATTTACATTTCCGAAATCAGTTCCCAAAATATTTAGGTCAGTCGCTCATAATCGATAAATTCATTTAGCTGATCATAAAATTTGTAGACCCAAAAAAATACGAACACGCCACAAAAATTAAAGCGACAGTGCAACCATTAACTCAAAAACTAAATTTTTGTACATGTAAAAGCATCTTCAATTACACTCTCATAAACTAACTACTAACCTAACTCCCCTGACATGAAAATGCTATGAACTGGAAATTCCAAATTAAAACCAACGAAACATGTTGTTACAACTATTATCTACTTTGCTTACTGTTGTTTTGAGCTGACATATAAATGACAAGCAGTGGTCAGCAAATAAAATGGGTAGCAATAAAAATGCATGTCAAACTGAAGCAAACAAGTGTAGAAAAAATGAATGAAAAAAAAAATGTATGAAAAAATAAACGAAACTGTATGAAAAAAAATCAATTACAACTACAACACGAAGCAATAAAAATCAACAAAAATCTACTAGGCTTAAAATCAATTGAAACAAACAACCAGTAAAAGCGCAACAGCCAACAACAAACCGTTGAAAGTTAAACAGATAGTAAATCCAACAGCTACACATCACAACAAACTTAGTAAAATGGGCAAGTTTTATAGCGTGGCGCCTGGTGGCTGGCTGCGTAGCGATTTACCAACCAAACTACCAATCAACGAAAACGTTTGACAATTGACATGTGTGCTAATTACGCATAGAGCGGTGGCATTAAATAAATATTGTATGGCAGGGGTGGTATTCTTTTGTAGGGAGAGTTGAAAAAGGGAAAACTTTTTATAATATTTCTATTATTTGACAACAGAACAGACCATGGCAGAACAATGTAGACGATAGTTGTTTGAAGCGTAGAAACCTTTATTCTTCCAAGTGAGTTTTTTCAGACTTGCATACAAAAGATAGCACCTAATGTTGGAAACAAAATTGACTATGCATGGAAAAGTGGGTCTCTGTCTATTTAATTATTTTTCTACCCGACCGAAAGAAAGGCGTCTTGATAACCATATACATTGATATATGAAGTCGTAGCGCTAAAAAAGCGCAATATCTTCTTTTGAATTTTGTCTACAAATTTTAAATAGGAAAGATTAGATTTGACTGACTGTCAGTGTAGCAAGTTGTTACATAGCAAACTAAGCGTGCAGCATATCAATTGACATTTTAATTGAAAAGCAATAAAAGCGCGCAGAAAGCTTAAAAAATAGCGAAGAAGAAGACTACAAACATTTGGAAAATTTTAGAATCTAATTTGTAGATAGGTTATAAGGTGGTCATGTAAGATGTGATCTGTAATGTGAAGCAATTATAGCAATTTAAAATAATTTTTGAAATATATACAACTGAGAACAAGTAAGGAAGGCTAAGTTCGGGTAAACCGAATATTAAATACCCAGCGGTAGTTTTCATATGATTTTCGAAATTTTCCATTGCGGAAGTGGGCGTGGTTGGGAAGCGATTTCGTTCAATAACATCAGTTATAGTGCCTATTATGCTATTTCATCGTTCTACCGTAATCGGTTTAAAGGTTATGACCCGTGAAATTTTCAAATATGTCTACCTGCAAAGTGGGCGGTGCCACGCCTACTTTTAAAAATGTATCAAAAACTCATAATAGAATGACTAGGGGGTTCATCCTACCAAACTATATCCATTTTTTTATCGAATTATGTCAATTTAGGTGATTTTCGAAATTTTCGATATCGAAAGTGGGCGTGGGCAATTTTATCCTATTTCATTAGGTATACTCCATATACTATGCTTTGTGCCGAATTTCATTGTTCTATCGTAATCAGTTTAAAAGTTACGACCAGTCGAATTTTCAAAAATGAGGGCGGTGCCACGCCCACTTTAAAAAATTTATGGAAAAATCATAAAAAAATGATCAGGGGGATTCACCTATAAAATTATATCATTTTAACCATTTCAGCTACAGAGATATGTCAATTTGTGTGATTTTCGAAATTTTCGATATCGAAAAAGTGGGCGTGGTTATCATGCGATTTCCTTTATGTCCAGCTCCGTGACCTGGCGTAGGCTAACCAGGAAGGGAACTCCCAAAAAGCGCATTCTCGCGCCACTTAAAGCCGGGCAATTGCAGATGAGGTGCTCCATCGTTTCCTCCTCTTCATCATCCTTACAACTCTTACAGCATCGTCGGTAGGTCTTTCGTTCACGGGGAAGTTAGTTAAAAATCGAACGCAAGATTTACAATTTCAAACCAATCTTTTAAACCTTGATACGGGCACCACCCAGCGGAACTTTTAGATCAAGTTTTGCATGGTTGTCCCATTATTGGACCATGATATGAAGTTTTTTCGCAAGATTCTCTTCCTTTTCAGTTATTTCGAGCAGCGCGCCACCTAGCGGAAACCTTTTTTTTGTTTTTCAAAATTAAATTGTCACTGCGTTCTGAACCATGTGCCAAGTTTCAAGTTTCTAGGTCACGGTAAATTTCGATCGTAGTGCTGACAATATCAAACGAGTTATCTTAACAGTTCGATCCATGTCCCTACCAGCGAAACTTTTTTGGAACAAATATTTCACTGTCGCGGGGTTCTGAATGACATATGTGACAAACTTTCACTCCAGATTACCCAAAAGTTAGTCAAAAATCGATAGCAAGATTCCTCCCGAATTTTAGTAATTTTCATGTATCTCGATTATAGCGCCACCTAGCGGTATTACACTTTTTGCGACTTGCATTGTACCTTAGTTTCGAATTATGGGTCAAGTTTCAAGTCTCTATGTCTAGGTGTGAAATTAGTTCAAAATGTATTTTCTAAGTAGCTCGATCCGTGCGCCACCTAGCGGAATATCGCCTTATCACTAGGTTTAGAGGTATATTTCTTACACCATTGCTTCGCATATCTGAGATTTGAAGCAGAATTCATGAAAAACTCCAAAAAATCACTAATGATTGCAGTAGCGGGGGCTAATATCTCTTTGCAGACTCACACAATGAAGAATAAGCTATGTGAAAAATTAAGTCATGAGCTGGAATTTTTATGACCCGGAAATAATTTTGCAAACTTGCGCAATCTTCACACAAAAAGGCATTGAGAGAAGAAAGATATCAACAAAATTGTCCACAAAATTGCATCACTTCTACAAAAAATTCTTCCCACAACATGATATTCGCGCTAAAAACTTATTTATTTATTTACAAAGCAATCTCTACACAAACTCAATTGAAACTGTTTACACTTTCCCAAAAACTTTTGCATGGCACAAAAAATTCTTTTGCGTAACATAATACCACAAAAGCTGTTGAAAAAATATGCAAAAAAAAAACATCCTGACGCCTCATTATAATCACGCCGTCGTCATTAACCACTTGAAGAATGTCTGAAAGCAATGTTTCCGATAAATCATTGCTGCTTCAATTGTCCGAGGAGTAATTTAAATTACCTCTACCAAGCAACATTGAACTAAATGCTTCCGGTGCGGAAAACATTAATCAGCGTATAGCAGCAGAAGCGCCAAAAGAAGACGACGAAGCAGTCGGAGAAGACTCGTTTAATAATATTAATAAACAAACATTTTTTTAAAGCATAAACAAAGAATTGACAAAGAGTAGCTTGGTAACAGGCGAAGACTAAATAATGCAACATTGCGAAATATTTTTTTGCACAGAAAAAAAGGCGGGAAAATTGTAGGTACAAAATTGATTTTATTGCGCAATGGTGCACCAATGAAGTTTTTTAATTTTTTTTTCTTTTTCAAATTCTTGTTGTAAAGAATTTCACAATGGCAAGAATGCACTATTATGATTGTATAGTGTTGCGAGTCCCGAAAGCATACCGATTTCCAAAACAATTTTTCGGTATTCTTTTTTTTACATCTTTTTCTTTTCATTTCTCTTCATTCTAATTTCTTTTACTTTAATATTTTTTATTTTAATTTAATTTAACGGAGAGGATATTTTTTTAAATTCCAAATACCTTCAATTTCCATCAGTGCAGGGTTAAACCTCAGTGCGAGTTTAAACTTAGTTTAAACGACCAATTTGTATGGGATAAACTCTAGACAAGTTTGTCTGTGGTTTAAACTTGCACTGAAACCCCGGGCCTTAGACTTCAATAGAAAAGTCAAAATGTTACTCATACGCCACGTACCCTTACATATAAAATTCATTCATTTCGAACCACTTTCGTTTCAGTTCATTTTATTTTGTTTATGAAATTTTGGAGGACTATGAAAGTAGGTTTTTGCCATATGGTTATCAAATAAAAGGTGTAAATAAGAGCTTTAACAGGAATTCGTTTCAAGTCCCACGTAAGAGCCCGTTTCCGAGATATCGACCAAAAATGTTGAAAGTGTTTGGACAATATAGGCACAAAATGAAAGATGATGAGAAGCGTTTTAACATGGTGTGTTTCTTAGTTCCATATGCGAACACTGTTCCAAAGTATTGCTCTAACTGTGAACCACATGTACGGAGAATCACTCATGCCAACAAGTGTTACTTTGGACTAAGTAGGCAATTGAGAAGTAAAGTCCTCTCTCGACAAAAAAAGATCACGCTCTCATCATACCAGTCCTGATGTACGGCTCGGAATCATGGACGGTGTCAAGAGAAGATGGGATGCCCCTTGGAGTATTTGAGAGACAAGTTCTCCGGAAGATTTATGGTCCTTCCCGTGATGTCAACGGCGAGTATCGATGTAAATTTAACGATGAGTTGTACGAGCTTTACGCAGACCTGACCGAATTAAAGCCCAAAGGCTTCGCTGGCTGGGTCATGTTATGCGAATGGACAAGGAGGCTCCAGTACTGAAGGTTTTCCTGTCGACACCTGAATTCGGCAGCAGAGGAAGGGGGAGACCTGGACTGAGATGTAAACAACAAGTGGAGGATGACTTGAACTCCCTTGGTGTTTCCAATTGGCGTCAGTTGCCGCTAAAAAGGAACGACTGGCGTGTTTTGATACGAAGCGGCCAAAATCGTCTAGGCGGTTAAGCGTCAATAAATGTTGCAAGCCAAGATTAGTGGACCACATCTAATCCCGGAGTCTTCCGACGTATTCACGACATGTTCTTTACATAAAGTTAAATACTTAGATTTTCCTGATGAATATTACTAAAAGGGTTCAAGGTAGGAACTTTCAAATTTATCAGGAGATACACGATACCACTATCATACTCATGAAAAATATTTGAGTCATGGGAAAAGGGACAGGGCACCTCCAGGCAGGGCACTTAATTTTTAAGACTAAATTCCTTCAAAAGTATTCATGGCTGGGACGTGAAAATTTGTATGGATGTAAACGATATCAATACAATTCTCAGAGGAAAAAGTGGGAGTTATCGCAAAATAGGCGTGGCACGTCTAATACAAACTTCATTTTTGAGGCTAAATACCTCTGGGTGGGGTAAAGGTGACGCAATTAAAATTGGTATGAAGATGAAAGACATCAATACCATACTCACAAAAAATATGGGTATGGGAAAAGGGCGTGGCGCCTCCTACATACTTAATTTTGAAGGCTGAATATCTCTAAATGTTTATCGCAGCTATGTAGGTACCTGGGAGTCGGTATGGAGATATGTATACGATATCAATACCACTATTACAAAAAAAGTTCGAGTTGTGGGAAAATGGGACGTGGCACCTGCCATATAAAATTAATTTTTTCGAATAAAGAACGGACGTAGTCGTGAATTTTGGAAATGAATTCATTTTTTTTTTAATTTTTTTTTTAAATTTCATTTCTTTTCATTTTACTTTATATTATTCTGTTAAAACCCCGAAATCCCGAACCAAAAAAACTCAACATCGTTATCAATTTCAAAACAACCAATAAAAAAAGCCACTTGTAGTTAGTCGAAGCGGATATTCGCACAAGGCGTACAACAACAACAACAACAATGTACAAAAATCATAAATTCACCATAAAAGTAATCAAAAAATGCCTCAAGTCTGCTGTTGCAGCACTCAAGAGTAGAATAAATAAGCATGCATAGAAGTCGAGTCTCTGTCTGTAGATAATTGGGTTTCACGAGAAGGCATCTAAAAAAAAAAGTGAAGAAGGATTAATTTGCGTGCAAGTGCCGCTAGCAACGACAGAAAGTGTTCCCCAGCATGACAAAAAAACATTTTAAAAGTACGAAGATACATATTTACAAAATGCATCTAAATGCGGATACTGCATGCGGCATGCAGCAAATATGGTACAATACGAGTACCTACTCGCATATCCATATATGGTGCATGTAGGGAAAAGTTGGCGTAACCATGTCGAGAAGTGCAGCTTTTTGGCGCAAAATATGCTTGTTAGTGAGTAAAAAATCACGTTTTTTCTGAGTGCTCATGCATATATAAATTTGAGAATTTGAATTTTCATTCAAGTATGAAAGACTATGCATGATTGCTTTTGTGTATTTATTTATTTATTTCGCTTTTGTGGAGGCGTTAATAACACTGTACAACAGCCAAAAAATCCCACAGGGTTTCTCGTCGGGTTTTAAAGCTTTTGGGTGTGTTGAATCCGAATCTGGAGTCAGATTTTTCGGGTCACCCTAGGTTTTCATGCCAGAGACTAGTTTGTTCAGAGATCGGTAAAAGTACAAATTTTTATTTATTCTTAAACTTAATTTTTTTTATTTTTTACAACTATCGATGTCTTATAAACCACCCTGTGGCGAGAGAACCTAGGGTGACCCGAAAAATCTGACTTCAGATTCGGATTCAGCATACCTAAAAGCTTCAGAAATCGTTAAGAAACTCTGTGGAATTTTCAAAAACTTCAATTTTGTTGTACAGTGTAATATTTAAAATATATTTTTGATCAAATTTAATTCGTTTTATACTAAAAATTATTCGAATTTTTATACCCAGCGTACTAGTACTAGTACAAGGGTATTATAATATTGTCCACATAACGGTACTATGTAACGGCACAAAATAATCGAGATAGATATAGAGTTCCATACATCATAGTTCTGAGGTTGAAAAGAGGAGTTGATTAAGGCATGTCCGTTCGTCTGTCCGTCCGAGTACACAATAACTTGAGTAAAAATTGAGAAATTTGCATGAAATTTGGTATACAGGTTACTTGTTGGCCAAGGTAGGTTGCTATTGAAAATGGGCGAAATCGGTTGATAACCACGCCCCCTTTTTTGATATCGAAAAATTCGAAAATCACATAAAATAACATTGCTTGAGTAAAAATATCTGCATGAAATTTGGTATCCAAGGTAGTTTGCTTTGGAAAATGGGCAAAATCGGATGATAACCACACCCCCTTTTCGATATCGAAATTTTCGAACATCACATAAATTGACATAACTTCATTCAAAATTTAGATATTTGGACGAAATTTGAAATACAGGCTACTTGATGGTCAAGGTAAGTTTATTTAGAAAATGGGCGAAATCGGATGATAAGCACACCCCCTTTTTCGATATCGAAAATCGCATAAATTGGTGTAACTTGAGTAAAAATTGAGATATTTACATGAAATTTAGTAAAGAGGTTACTTTCTGGCCAAGGTAGGTTGCTATTGAAAATAAGCGAAATTGGATGATAATCACGCCCGTTTTTTCGATATCGAAAATTTGGAACAACACATAAATTGACATAACTTCATTCAAAATTTAGATATTTGGACGAAATATGGAATAGAGGCTACTTGATGGTCAAAGTAAGTTTATTTAGAAAATCGGATGATAACCACACCTCCTTTGTAGATATCGAAAATTTCGAACATCACATAAAAATTGAGTTATCTCCATGAAATTTAATATACAGGTTACCTTCTGGCGAAGGTAGGTTGATATTGAAAATGGGTGAAATTTGGATAATAACCACACCCCCTTTTTCGATATCGAAAATTTCGAACATCACATAAATTTACATATCTCGCTAGCTAAAATGGCAAATATGATATAATTTTTTAGGTCAGTTCTCCTGGTAATTTTTTGCTAAATTTTTTAAAGTGGGCGTGACACTGCCCATTTGTAAGGAAGGCATTTGTGAAAATTCGACTGGTCGTAACTTTTTAATTGATTACGGTAGAACGATGAAATTTAGCACAAAGCATACTAGTATCGTTGGGAGTATACCTGATTATGGTGGATAAAATCGCCGTCCAACTACACACACTTTCGATATCGAAAATTTCGAAAATCACCTAAACTGATAGATTTCGGCAAAGGAAACGGCTAAAATGATATAATTGAACAGGATGAGCCCCGTAGTCATTTTATTATGGTTTTTTGATAAATTTTTAAAAGTGGGAGTGTCAGTACCGCCCACTTTTAAGGGAGGAATTTTTGAAAATTCGACTGGTCATAACTAAAAAACTGATTATAGTAGAATGATAAAATTTTAATCATTTTCATTTTTTTTGTTACAGAGTTTCATAAATCACCCAAAAAATAAATTCTCACCTAATAAATATAAATTCTAATAGGTTTAAAAAAATGACTTACTGCTGAGATTTTTCGCAAATTTACTATACAATAAATTTTAAGCTGTTAAATATTTGCGGCTATTGCAAATTGTAAGTTTGTTTAAACGTATTCATACTATGTACATATTTTCGCAGCAGTCAACTAAGGAAAACCAGGTCATGAACAACTGTGTCTTAAACAACAAAACAAGTTTACAATATGCTGCAGCAAAACACAAAACACGACGTGTAGTTGAACAAACTTTTACTAGGTTTTATTGTTGCTGCTGCTGCTGCAGTTGTTGTGCGTTTACAAACTAGACAAACGACAAAAGTGGCATAGCAACAACGACATAAAAAAGCCAACGACATAGCCTTGTATTTATTTTATCTGAGAATCGGTGTGATGTTTTGTGCATGCCGTTGTACTCGTTATAGATGCAATTTGTAGTTAAAAAGCTTTTATTTTATAAGGCTAAACTACACTTTCTTTCTTCTTCTTCTTCTTTATTTTAACTTTTTAATTGAATTTAAAATTTATGGCTACAATTTACTAAGTAGAATGTTGCTGCACAATCACACAGATTAATTTTTGTCAACATGAACCATGTTAAACTAACAAGAAAGATCCTGTTAAATTTGCATGAGATAATGAGGCAGATAGTGTAGTTTTAACAGGAATTAATGTTAATTTAACACGAAGTCATGTTAATTTATCACGAAGTCATGTTAATTTAACACGAAGTCAAGTTTTTCAACATGAGCTTCATGTTAATTTAACACGAAGTCATGTTAATTCAACACGAAGTGAAGTGATTCAACATGAGCTTCCTGTCAAAATAACATGATCGATAGTGTTGAAAAATAATAACCCGAAAGTGTTTATTTTACATGAAAAGTTTTCTGTGTGTACTCTTCTTTTAACAGGAATTAATGTAGGTTTAACAGGAATTCATGTTAATTTAACAGGAAGTCATGTTAATTTAATACAAAGTCAAGTTATTCAACATGAGTTTCATGTTAAAATAACACGATCGATAATGTTGAAAAATAATAACCGCAAAAAGTGTTGGTTTTACATGAAAATTTTTCACACAGCAGTTTACCCGATTTGGAGAATAAAACGAATATAGTGGACTACGTTCTAAGACTTTCAACCTAGGTGCCTAATGTCACTCACTATGTTTTAACAGGGTTGCCAGGTTGCTATTGTAGGTATAAAGCGAACGGGGTTCTAAATATTTCTAGTTATGGACCCCTTTCGCGAAATTATCGCAATGACAATTTTTTCGAAATTTACTTTTTGATGCATATTTCTTTTAAATCCCTCGGCGCATCAGCTCCTAAAATATTATAGCTGAAATCCTTATAGCTGTACATAAGATCGGCCCTCCAGTAAAATTTTTATTTTGTCACTTACGATAACTTCGCGTAAAGGTGACGATATGATATTAGCCTCTAATGTTGCCACATATTTTATTTTTGTGTCATATTCGTCCTAATGTCATAAACGACGACATCTTTGGATGAACTTTTATAATTCAAGTCTCCTAATGAAGAATGATGTTTTACAGAGCTGCCACCCTCCGATTTTTTAAAAATTGAAATGAGAGACAGTCCAAAATATTTTTTAACAAAAGAAAAAAAAAATATTTCTAGGTAATGTTAGCCACTAGGGTTACCATCTGATCTTAAAAAATGTATTCTTCTGCCTATAGGTAATGTGTTAGCCTCTAGGATTGCCAGCTATTTAATTTTTGTGTCATATTCGCTGTTATCTCTTAAACGAAATCGTTGGATAATCTTTTGAATTACATATTTATGTTTAGTTTAAAACTTCATTATGCTACTTAGGATGTTTTACAGAGTTGCCACCTGTCTGATTTTTTTTTAATTGAATGTCCAAAATATTTGTTTGATTAAGGACTAAACAAAATATTTCTAAGTAATGTTTGCCCCTAGGGTTGCCATCTAATCTTAATAAATTTATTCGTTTGCCTATAGTAAGTTAGCCTCTAGGGTTGCCACCTATTTTTTTTTTTTTTTTTGTGCCATATTCACTGTTATCTCAAAAACAGCGAAATCTTTGGATCAGAGATGGGCATTATTATATTTTTGAATAACAATTAAACTACATTTATAATCAGTTATTTGAAAATGAAAAATAAGTTACTGAGACCCCGAAAAATTGTATTAAAAAATTTAATTTAATAATATTAAATTAAATTCTATTCGGCAGAGCCCCGGGACCATTTTCGGGATCATTTTGGGCGATTTTTGGGATCAATTTTGGGTAGATTTGGTATAATTTTGGGGATATTTTTAAGATCATATCAGGGTAATTTTGGGATCATTTTGAGATCATTTTGTGGTAATTTTGGTATCAATTTAGGGTAATTTTGGGATCTTTTTAGGGAAATTTTGGGATAATTTTAGGGTAGTTTTGAGATAATTTTGGGTTAATTATGGGATCATTTTGGGTTTATTTTAGAGTAATTTTGGGATTCATTTGGTGTAATTTTGGAATCATTTTAGGGTAATTTTGGGATCAATATGGGGTAATTTTGGGATCATTTTGTCATCAATCTGGGGTCATTTTGGGATCATTTTGAGATCAATTTGTGGTAATTTTGCGATCATTTGAGGGTAGTTTTGAGATAGTTTTCGGCTATTTTTGGGGTAATTATGGGATCATTTTAGGGAAATTTTTGGGATCATTTTAAGATCAATTTGGGTAATCTTGGGATCATTTTGCGATCAATCTGGTGTTATTTTGAAATCAATTTCTGGTAATTTTAAGATCATTTTTAGGGTAGTTTTGAGATAATTTTCGGCTCATTTTTGAATTCAATTTGGGATAAATTTGGTGTAATTTTTGGGTAACATTGGAATCATTTTGAAGTCATTTGGGGATCATTTTGAGGTAATTTTGGAGAACTTTTGGGTTAATTTTGGGATCAGTATGGGGACATTTCAGAATAATTTTGGAACATATTTGGGGTAATTTTGGGATCAGTCTTCTTGAAGCGGATTTCAATTGTGAATTTAAAAAAGGGTCAAGATTATTTTTAATTTATTTGGACAATATATTTTGAGTCGTTAAAGAAAATGTAATCTTTAAATTATTGCTTGATAAAAAAAAGCTATAAATTAAGTTGCATTTCATTCAAAAAGCTTTTAAAACATTAAAAAAATCTAAAATTGTTCATTATTCGCAATAATTTTTCATGTTTTCCGTATTGTCGAGGCGTATTTTTATGTAGCTTTTAGTATTCTTTGTATCCAGGACCGTTTCAGTACATATCTACTTTCATATTTTAACCTCATTAACGTCTGTGTGAGCTTTTGTATATCAAACAAAGCAACATTTTTTTACTTGCGCACGTTGTTGACATAAAAAATTACAAAAGAGGAATGCTACAGATAAATAAAAATACATAAAATACTTACGAATTTTTGAGTAAGGAAAATATTTATTTACATACTTAAAATAAAGTGAAGTGACAAATAAAAACAATATAAATAAACAGAAGTGGGAACAACGCCTATTCAACCTCCCGTAGTAACTTATGCGAAATGGGTGTTTACTTTTAGGGCATTGTTTATACATACGTCATCATCATCATCATCATCATCATCATCATCATCATCTTCCTCAAATTCTATTGAACCATATATGTAAAATATCTTTCTCAATAGAAGAAAGATTTATAACTTCCCGTATAAGACATTTCAACTCGCCCTTTTAGACCAAGAAAAAACTACACCTACGATCTTTTCCATTAGCAAAAACCAAGAAGAACGAAAAGCTCGCCAACTAAAGAACTCTTGCTACTCTATAAGCCTTGTGTTGTTTCGATGCATTTCTTTTGGATTTCACTGACCGCAAAGCGTTCATGAAAGTGTCAATCAACAACAAGTTGATTTGTTGCCTATTGTGTGGCCTACTTTACTACATCATATTGTACTTTGCTTACATGACAACTGGCTTATCACATTACAAGGGTATTTTTTTTCTATATTTAGAACTGTCAATTAAGACAATTGACAGCAAATTCAAAACAATAAGTACATGCGTGTGTATTGGACTGGGCCAAAACAAAAAAAAGATCGTTTGATCTTTAATGACAAACTTAAAAAAAAAATTTTGTGTATATCAAAAGGTAGACTTTATTATAAAGAGGTTGAGAGCCAAGCCTAGTTATCCTATAACTTAGCTATTCCTGAACATCCGCAACTATCTCGGAAACGGCTCCACAAATCGCGCTGAAATTTTATATACTACATTCTAAAACTTTCCACTCAGGTGATGCCACTGAGCATGTTTTCACAGGGTCGCCACCTTTTTAATTTTTTTTTAGAAAGTGTGATACCTCAATATGACTATCACACTGAACGTATCTCAAGTCATATTTCAGTAAAAAAAACTTTTGGATAGGGTGAACTGCTAGGGTTGCCATCTCATCCTGTTATAACATATTTTTGACATATCCGCTATGGTTTCTAAAACGCCGTGGCACATCAGATTTCTGTCACATTTTGTATAGAGATTATCTGCTACAATCCATGATATCTTTCTAAATTGTCGCCTCGTTATTAATATTTTGAGATATTTTTGGTTTGCACATTAGAAACTAATGTAGAACTAGAAATGAATTCGAAAACGAAATTAGAGAACTATCATAAATATCACATTTGAATCACATTAGAATTCGATTACCTAGTTACTAGATTTTCACTAGTTCGAAACCAGCGATTGATGTTGTGTAAAATGTGGGGAGCTATGATGTTAAATGTGTTGAGTTTGTTCTGGTTTGGAACCAACGAAATTGTACCCATAAAAGAACTAGATCTAGTTTGTATAACTAACCTATAGAAATAGTACCAACACAAGAACTAGATCTAAACTATCGAATTTTCTACCAGTTCGGAACTGTCGAAAAGGTAATGCCGCGGGGTACAATTTCCACCGCCTATGACATCGCCATGTTAAAATGTGCCAGTTGATTACATGTAAACGAGATAGAAGGGGAACAAGTAGGGGTTCCAAACCCACAAGAAGCGAAGTAACTTTGAACTAGAGATTTTCCCTACAACTCAAATCGTTTTCTAATAGTTATCTAATCTAAATGTTTGCTGGGAAGTTACATTTTACATTTAAGAGGCGTTCTCCCTGATGACATCACGGTATAGAGGGGCTGCTAGGTTACTGTAAAAACAGGGAGGTCATTAAAAGCTCCTGCGATTTTAGCTGATGGGTCATCATGTGATGTTAGATCAAATTCATCATCCTTTATTAGCTTTAACTGACTTTGAAGGACAAAAGGTGCAATTTTAGTCTCCGTTTTCGAGTTTATTACGCGCACTCAGTCTAGTATCCATAGGGATACCTTCTAAGTCAAAAAGTCTTGGTGCATTGGCATAGTATGACTTAGCATGTGAAGCTTATGGGCTTTAACTAGACGCCCTTTGCTCATATCAGCAAGAAGCTTCAATAGGAGTAAGTTCTCGGGCAGAGCTTTTGGGTCCATTGGCCTAGCATGACTTAGGCTTTAAATAGCTGATGTATGTATGCTCATATCAGTGATGAGTTCCCGCAGCTCATTAAGTTTTCTTCGATACAACGCGTCGATATCACATGAAGGATCATATATATATAAAGAGCTTGTTCACGAATACTCTAAGAATCATATAATCTTCTGTTGCCATCGCCCGTGATTCAGAGCATACATCGCCGAAGTTGATTAACTTTGTTGAGAGAAAGTTTTGCTTCTGAGTTATACAGGGCAATTCTAAATATTCTCCCGGAATTTTTCTCCCTTCAATTCCCTTCTCTTGGAAAAAATGCCAGTATTGCAAGTCATCTGTTTTAGCAATTGACATAATATTGCATATTTTAAAATTTGTTCAAGTCATTAAATTTGTTTAAGCCCTGACAGACTTATCTGAAGCCATGAACCAAAGAGAGAAGATTGTGCCAAAAGCGGTACCGTTAGAATGAATTTGACTGTTTTGACAGAATCAGCTGATTGCTACGACAAAAGTTGCCACAGAATTGCCACCATACTCTACTTTTACCGTTGGTGTGATTTACAAAAAAAAAAAACTGTGTTGTGGGTGCAACCATGGACGAATTCAAGATGGCCGACTGAGCAGCACAGTCATGACGTCATACGCTATCTGGGGAAGTTATGGGCCTGATCTAAAGCCCTGTGTGGTTTCGAATGATTTCTGAGGAAGTTATTCCAAATCCCGCCTGAGCTGTTGGTAGTGTTCAGGTAACTTTCTTTTAAGACATTATGCTTTTTTTAGTTTAAAAGAGTTTAAAAAAATATAAAAAGCAATAGCTTTGTTTCTTTCCTGCTAATTATGAATAATTATTAATAATTATTCCTAAAAAAGTGTTCTTTGAAAAAATTAGCAGCGAATTCTGCAGCTTTTTGACATTTAATTGAGAGAGAGAGCGCCAATTCGCTGCAAGTTATTGCTGGAGATTTTTCGTCCAGCAGAAACTAGCAAGCAGGAACAGCTGATCGGTGACATAGCAAAACAACAACAAAAAATGTATATTCAAATTGTTAGCCAATCAGAAACGTAACCGCTGTTTTGTCTGCTAGTTTCTGCTGAACCCTGTTCGACGAAAAATTAGCAGAAATGAGATTTTGACAGCTTTTTACAAGACTCTCTTCTGCTGACAGTTCTTTGCTGGAGATTTCAAGAAACAAAGCTAATTTTGAATTCACGTAAAAACTATCGATACTTACTCTGGTAAAAAGTAATCAATATACTTCATAACCACTTCACGTACGGGATCCTGTTTACCCGAAATACTTGGATACATATCAAACGCCATTTCTTTGCTATTTGGAGACTCGGGTTTCATAAGGGTTTTCTAAATGAAACGTTGTTTGAACACGAAATAGATTTGATCAAAGCGAAAGTGCTGCTTTTTTATTTGTGGAAACTTGGATGTAACCAATTTTTTGATATAATCAGCTGTTATTTCTCGCGCACGAACACACTAATTAAAATATGAGTACATTATAATTTGTTTATTGTTTCTCTTTAGTTTTTTTTTTTTTTTTTTTTTTGCTATTGAGGGTGGTCGTATGCTACGACACTAGATAAAAACAAAGCGCTTTTGTGCCGTTATAATGTTTCTATTGCTTTGTGTTGACTTGAAATGCGCTGCGGTGAGGATGTGCCTCGTGTTTTGGTCAATCGGCTGTCTGTTGCTGTTTTTGCTCTGTCTGGTGGGTGGTGTAATGCCGTCTGTTAATTACACCAATGTGTGTGGTAGAATTTTGTTGGGGAGCTTATACGACTCCCACCACTACACTTTGCTACGTGCAAATACCGCTGTGTTCTCACCTCGTTGCGTTGCTTTTGGTGGATTGCTTGCAATTATGTATTGTAGGTATTTTTGTTGCTGTCTGGTTGTCTGTTGAGTTTTGATGCTCTGATATTTTGGATACACACTTGATATTTTGCTGGGGAGTTTTTTTTGTATTTTTTTTTATCGACTGGGGGGTTTTTCTTGGAAGATTTTTTTAAGCCGTTTTTTGGTTAGAAGGGAATATTGTTTGATTTTTTTTTTGGAATTATTGTATAGTTTTAGATAAGCATTTTTTTCAATAAATTTTTTTAAAGGTATTATCTGTTATATTTAGTGTTTTTTATAAAAACTGTCAATTTTTTCTTAAAATGGAATTTTTTTTCATCAAATTTATTTTATAATTTTTTTTTTTTTATTTATAGAGTTATATTTTTTATTCGAAAGATTTTTTTCATATTTTTTTTTTAATTATTTGAGATTAAAAATCGTTCCACAAATCTAATTTTTTTTATAGAAAAACTTTATAGAAATCGTAAATTTTTTTAATTGGATTTTTTTTATAAAAGTCATCGATTTTTTAGATGGAAATTTTTTTAATAAAATTTATTTTATATTTTTTTAAATAAAAAATCGTTTTACAAATGCAATGTTTTTTTTAACGAATTTTTTCATAATTTTTTTGGAATTTTTAAGATTAATTTTTTGAATTTTTTGAGATTAAAAATCCTTTATAGAAATCGTAAATTTTTTTAAATGGATTTTTTTTTAATAAATCCTCAATTTTTTAAATGGAAATTTTTCGCATAAAATTTATTTTATATTTTTTTAGATAAAAAATCGTTTTACAAATGCAATGTTTTTTTAACGAATTTTTTTCATAATTTTTATTTTTGAATTTTTCAGATTAATTTTTTGAGATTAAAAATCCTTCCACAAATGCAATTATTTTTTTATAGAAAAACTATAAATAAATCGTAAATCTTTTAAAATTTTTTTTTATGAGATTAATTTTTTGAATTTTGTGAGATTAAAAATCCTTCCAGAAATGTAATTTTTTTATAGAAAATCTATATATAAATCGTAAATTTTTTTAAATGAATTTTTTGTTCGTAAACTTTTCTTAACGAATTTTTTTTATATTTATTTTTTTTTTTTGAATTTTTGAGATTAATTTTTTGAATTTTTGAGTTTAAAAATCCTTCCACAAATGTAATTTTTTATAGAAAAACAATATATAAATATTTGTAAAATTTTTTAAATGATTTTTTTTTTTTATAAAATTTATTTTTCAATTTTTTTAGATAAAAAATGCTTTGGTGATTTTTTTATTCGTATCTTTTTAAATGATTTTTTTTTATAAAATCTATTTTTAAATTAACTCTTTTGTGATTTTTTATTCGTAGGTATATTTTTTTTAAGTTTTTTCCAAAATTTTTTTTAGGTTAAAAATTGTTTTACAAGTGTTAATTTTTTCAATGAAATGTTTTTTTTTTTTTTTAATTTCTATTCAGTATGTATTTGTTTTATTTTTTCAATATTTTTAAGAGCAAAAATTTATATTTTTAATGCAAATTTCCCGTTTTATTTCAAGTTAAAATCACTTTTTATTTATATTAAAATAATTTTTTTTTTTTTTATAAAAATTTTGCCACGCAACGTTCTCACTTTTTCTTTACACAGATACACACATACGACTTTTGTCTGCTGCTTAAATTTTCAGCACAATTTATTTTTTACATTTTAACTCGAAAAAAATATTTAGAAAAAATGTTCAGCTTACAATTCTTCTCAAATTTTGTTTGCCCTAAATTTTTTTATTTTTATTTCCTTTTTTTCTGTTTAAAAAAAAAATAATAATTGCTAACATAAATTGTCTGCTAGCTGGTGTTGGGCTGCTGTTGATTTAAGCTGGCTGGTGCTTCCTCTTCTTTTTTGTCTGTATCGCATAAAATGCGTTGAGGTTTTTTTTCTTATTAAACTTTATTCTCCTACTTTGAGCTCTTTCGCGCTCTTTTATTACTTTTCAACTGCACACAGTCAAATTACACTTTGTAAATTTCTTTGTATTTGTTTTAAAAAAATTTACTCAAAAAATATGTTGAGTATTTACAATTCAGCCAAGATTTTGAAGCGCTGAATTACTTTCGATAGGGAGTGAGTATGAGCGCAAGCGCATGATAACTCAAGAGCATGTGTACTGAGAAAACACGGGCCTTCTTCAACTCGTTTAGTGGCATATTAAGCAGCTACTAAAAAACGAACTGTTTTAAATGCATTGATTTCGAAATGCAAGATTTTTTTAATTTTGATTTTTTCTTAAATGCAGCAGTGATATTGTTTTAAAAAATAAAAAAAAAAAAATTTTTCAGTGTAGTTAAATTTTTTTTTAAATTTTTTTGCTTCCCGCCACAAAATTTTTTACCTATTTCTTTTTTTTCTTTTCAGTTAAAAATATTTTATTTTTTAATCTATTCAACTCAACTTTCACTCGCTTGCTTTAACAAAAAAAAAATTTTTTATTCTAAAGACTACACAAAAAAAAAAAAAAAATTCACTCACTTTTTTTCACTTGCCCTCAAAAAGAAACCTTACAATGCACATGTAAAAAAAGCCAACAGCAACAACAACAAAAAAAAATTACAGCACACAGTTAATCACTAAAGAAGCAAAACTTTTATTAAAACCAACCAACCGACTTCGTGTTCGAAGCCCAAGAGCACTTTACCATAACTGAATTTTTTCGTTGCTTATGCATGCTATTTTTGCTGTGCTGGTGCTGTGCTGTTTGCTGTTAATACCAAAAAAAATAAAAAAATATACATATAAAAATTACAAAAACACACTTCCCAGTCGTCTCTACCAACAATTTTCAACATAAATGCAACAAAAGCTACAACAAAAAAGTAATCCAAACCATGTCAGCAGCAACAACTAACAGTGGGAGGAGTGCTGAGGGGGGTATAGGAAAATGCATATTTTATAGTTTTTGTTGGAGTTGGTATAGTAATGCTGATGTTGTGGTATTGACTATTGTTTGCAAACCACAACCGCAACAATTTAGTTTCAACTTCAGTTCAGCGTGATTACAAAAACTTTTGTTTATATAATCAGTAAAAGTACCTGGGTGACCCTAAAATAAACCTAAAATGATCCCAAAACGACCCCAAAATGATTCGAACATCAATCAAAAACGACCCAAAAATGATCCCAACATGACCTTTAAATGGTCCAAAAATTACCCTAAAATAATCCCTAAATATGTAGTTCCAAAGCGTCCGCAAAAAGACCCCCAAATGTTCCCAAAATTATACGAAAATGACCCCAAAATTGTCTCAAATTAATCCAAAATTGAACCCAAAATGATCTCAAAATAGCCCGTAAATTATCCCAAAATGATCCTAAAATAATCCAAATATGATCCCAAATAAATACAATACGGTAAATGGTAACCCTGGGCGGAAACACTACTTGAAAATATTTTAGTTGGTATGTCGGCGAAAATACCTTTCATTTGATACAGATAAGCCAATAATTTAAAAAAAAAAATAGATAGGTGGCAACCCTGTACACCCCCAAGTGGATAGTCTTAGAATCAATCATACTGTCTATGTGCCAAATTTCATCCAAATCGGTGAAGATATTCCCGAGATAGTACCGTATATACAAATATGCTTCGGTCAAGTGGCAACGCTAGGTGGCAACCCTACTTGAAAATATTTTAGTTGGTATGTCGGAGAAAATACCTTTCATTTGATACCCATATTGGCTTATCTAACTCCATAATTAAAAAAAAATTAGATAGGTGGCTAGTCTTAGAATCAATCATACTACCTATACGCCAAATTTCATCCAAATCGGTGAAGCTGTTTCCGAGGTAGTATCGGATATACAAATATGCTGCGGTAAGATGGCAACCCTACTTGAAAATATTTTAGTTGGCATGGCCCATATTGGCATATCTTGCTACAAAATTAAAAAAAATTGAGACAGCTGGCAACCCTGTAAACCGCCCCAGGTGGCAACCCCCAAGTGGATAGTCTTAGAATCAATCCAATTATCTATGTTCAAAATTGTATCCAAATTGGTCAAGCGGTTCCCGAGATAGTCCGGATATACAAATATACAAGTTTAGCCCGAAAAAAATATAAAAAAATTGCACATAGGCGGTTTTTTTTTTAATATTCGAGATAGAGCGTTCTTTAAAAATACTTTCAAACTAACACACCTGGCAGACGTTATTCCGCCCAAAGGTAGACCTGCGCGAACCTCCCATCCTTTTGATTTTCTGTCTCAAATTTTATGAGATATCTCTGAAACCAGCAGAGATGTTGAAATTTTTGGTCACCCCTGGTTTACATGTTGGTCGATAACTCTGAAACCGGTCGAGTTATCGAGATAAGGGATATCTTAAATTTTAAGCTGAACGTCAACTAATACAATGGTGAAAGTTCCATTTTATTTCATTCAGGAGTTTTTGAGTGATGCGACAACATACAAAAAGTTCTAAATTTTTATCAAATTTTTTTGAATATCTGCAATGTACAGACATCAAACTGTTACAATTTCATTATATCTAGAGATCAAGTGATCTTTCACTCAGCCATCGGTAGACATATGTATGTATTTTTCATACCTAGTTTATCTGTTCTAAAGAAAAAGCAGGATCTGACTATTATAGGTAGTCTCTAATAGTACATTTACAGTGCACCAAATTTGACGCTTTTTTCCATACAAATCTCATCTCAAGCTGGCTCATTTCATTTCGCCAAATTTGGTGCTATGGAAATTAACTATAAGTCCGTATGCCTATTAGAGAGAGAGATTAGAAAGAAAACTGCGGTAGACTGAACAATTTTACAATAGTTAAAAAAAAAAAAATTTTGAGAAATCTGGGAAGAACTGATGATGGGATCTTGAATTTCCGAAAATTATATTATTCCAGGTTTTTAGATATTAAACCGGGGGAGAACTCAGCGCTCTATTAAGGGACGAGTTTCAAGACGTTCTAACCCTAACAGAATTTCCTAGATCCCACCTTTAGAATCTATGTTTTGTTGTCCATGATCATCTTTGGAACCGGTTTTATCTCTATATACTCACGCTCCTCCGACTTAACGCCTTTTATGTGCATTCATAACAGATAGAAGTTACAAGACTTACCTAAAAAGAGAAAGAAAAAAGCAATTATTAATAACGGTAAAAGGTATTTGTCTAAAAAGGATTGTATTACAAAATAGATCTCAACATCGGAAAAATATTTGCTCAAACCTTTGAGAAATTTATCGGAAAAATACCGAATACCGATAACCTTTGAGAAATCCACAATTTTCAAGGTGATATCCAACAGCATTCTCCAAATTTTGATAAATTTTTGGGAATATTATGGTTCCCCAGTTGTCATCCGGAATCAGTTGTAAAGTGAGTGATTCTCAAGTTCAGGTTGAATTTAGAAACAACCTTTGAGATTTGAGAGTAGGCTGGGCTTTATCTTCAGATCGAATGGTACAGGTTAGGTTCAAATGGCTGCCGCAGAGGCACACTTAGGCCATTTTTGAAAGGCCCGTTGTAATACCCCCACAACAGGGAAAGTCAGTCTCGGAACTCGGTCCGGTACTTCGTTTTCCGAATCCTAGAGCGAAGCCGAAATAACAGCGCGCTGTGCATCGCCACGGTATACATACGTGGAACACGATCTGGCCTCGGCGGTATTGCACTCGTCCATTGCACCTTTTAAGGGGCTGGAGTGCCTCCTTATTAAAGGTTAAGACCACCTGTCTATCAGGCCCAACCGCATCCCCTACCATATTGACACTCCAGTCCTGCGTCGGGAGGAACTGATTCATGATCAGCAGCATCGTGAGAATTCTGTCAGGTTCTGAAGGTATGGCAGGAATTCATGAACGAAGTTCTTGCATTACGGGTTTTAGCTACATATGTATTTTCAAAAAAACAAAAATGTGATTCCCACAGATATGTCAATTATTCACGACTTGGGCAATAATTTCGCTTTTCTTCACTTTCCATCAATTGTCTCCTCAACATTTTTGTTCGCCGCTTCCATCTTTTAGACACTGCGATTTGAAAAATTTAACTTATCGCTGCAGCTGCTGCAGCTGCTGGGTCAAATGTCATGAATGTTGCAAGCGCAGATAATTCAAATACTCAATTAGATGTGGCGTATGCATAAAATTTTTGATGTATAAACATCTTTACCCTGGGGGTCGTCCAAGAAAGTTACGCGTAATATTTAGGCTGTAATGTGTAAGGTGTTTTGTGTATTGACTGTAGGTTGTAGGCAGAAAAGAAAGGTAAAGGAATGGAAAAGAAGGGAAAGGAAGGGAATGGAAAATGATTGATGTGTAAACATTTTTGCCCTGTGGGTCATCCAAGAAAGTTACGCGTAATATGCAGGCTGTAGGATGTAGGTAGTAGGTTATTGACTGTAGGTTGTAGGCAGGAAAAAAAAGCTAGAGAAATGGAAAAGAAGGGGAAGGAAAAGAAAGGAAGGGAAAGAAGAGAAAAGGAAGGGACAATTTTTGATGAGTAAACATTTTTACCTTGGGGGTCATCCAAGAGAGTTACGCGTAATATGAAGGCTGTAGTGTGTAGGCTGTAGGGTGTATTGACTGTAGGTTGTAGGCAGAAAAGAAAGGTAAAGGACTGGGAAAGAAGGGAAAGGAAAGGAAAGGAAATAAGAGAAGAGGAAGGGAAATCAAAATTAAGGAAAGGGCGAAAAGGGAAAGGAAAGTAAAAGAAAAAAGGAAAAAAAATTAAGGTAAAGAAAAGACAATTTTTTCCTCTCCCTTTTCCTAAAAGAAATCAAAGGAAAGGAAAACGTCAAGAAAATTGTTGGAAAAGAAAGGAAGGCAAAGGACTCGCCCATGTGTTACTTATGACTCACCCATGAGTCATTTATGATGCATTCATCCATGAGTCATATTTGTCTAATCCATGAGTCATTTATGAGTCGTCTATGAGTCATTTATGATTCGTCTTTCGAGTCATTTACTACGGTTCTATGAGGTATATTTCGTTAATACGAGTCTTTTATAGGGGAGCTATCAAAAGAAATAAATAAAAGAAACGAAAAGGGAAAAAACAAAAAAAAAATACATATAATAAATGACACATGTTTACACATCAAACTTCACGAGTAATTGGTACTCACGCCTTTTTTTAAGCAATAACAAATTCAAAGATAAATGCAAGTGTTGCCAATAAAGATTACCACACTTGAGCTGCAACTCTATTATGCGCTTTGTCGTCGTTAAGTAGAATGTGTACAGGTGTCGTGCTTAAAATGTTTAAGCTGAAAAATTCAATGGTTGGTTAATGTTTTGCATAGCTATGAATATGCCAGTTTAATGCTTAAAACCCATTATGAAATTGGCATATAATTTGTGGCATAATTAGTTTGGCAATAATTACATGGCATTTGCATTTGCGTTACGGTGCTGTGATGAAGGTAAAAATCTTGAGTTAAGTGATGCTGGGTGTAATTTATTTATCGAAGATACTATATTAGAGGTGGTGGGAGTGATGCTGCATGACCTATTCTGGGACAGACTGACTTATGTAAAAAATATTGTTGATAAATTTTGGGTCTCCTGAAGCACCGATTGGACCTCTAGAGGCTTTGGTCAACATTCCGTCCACTACGCCACTGTCAAAAAGTTATTTCTTCTTTTTGAAAAAGTAAATCTAAGCAGTCCTGCACAGTTGAGAAATTTTGTGGATAATAAAAAGCAATCCACCTGTCAATAGCCACACGATGTACTCAAGGTAAATTTGAACATGAAAGGAACATTCACATTTTAATCAGCACGTAGGTGAGCAGCAAATTTACAAATTCAGAAGTGGAATAAAGTTTAGATTCAAAAAGCAATCTGGATAATGTAATTTGCTGATAATTAAGGTCAGAGAAAAAACAAATTATATATACTACCAGCCGACAAAAATCATAAAAATATGGCTGCATAGCCAAAAAGCAAGCAACAACAAAAATACCACAATTTAAACCCACCAGAGGTCGTCTAAACGATTATTGATTGTGAGAAAAGTAAACAAAGCGCATAAAAATAAAATATAAAATTATTAAAAATAGGTATACCAACAACAAAGGTGAAAATAAGCATTCGCCACGCTAAATGTTATTGAAGAAAGGGAAATCATTGCCGTTTAACTGTAAATAACGCCGACTCAACATTCATAAGGCGGGCAAATACATGCAAACTTTTATTGTTAGCAGCAATTGCTGTGTGAAAAAATTTTCTTTTGCTGTTGGTAAAATTTGTACAAATTACTTATAGCTAAGTTCACTCAAAACAACATGGCCGATTTTGTTTAATGTTGTCAGATATTCAGCAAATATGCTGAAGAGCGCTGAGTTACACATACGCAAGCGTGTAAAATGCACAAACACAGAGAATTAGTTGGAACAATGAGGCTGGGAGAACAACGTACGAGGGTTACTAAGAAAGTCAAGGCAAAAGGTTTGATAGTCCAAGTATAAGACAATGAAGAAAGATAAGTCTCACTTTGTGGTATTCAAATAAGAAATTATTCATTATTTATAAAATTTTGAATGATGACTGACGGATTATTTTTTGTATGTTACCAAAATGATCCCAAAAAAGAAGTGATCCCAAACCAGTTCCGAAATTTTACGAAAACAACCCCGAAATTATCGCGAAACAGTACCGAAATTATCCTGAAACGGTTTGGAAATAATCCCGAAAATGGTTATTTGATTTTTTTGAATAACCAATAGCCGGTCACTCATCACTCGGTTTTTTTTTTTTTAATAATAAATCAAAATTAATTTTTTATTTTTTCGTCACTCGTCCGCTGGTTCCTGGTGAAACGGAAATAGAGGCACGTATATTTTCAAAACCTTTTTCCACCATTTATAATGGAATTTTCAAAACACTTGATTTTGGGACTTCAAAGAAAGAGGGGTGTACGTTTAAATTAAGGAACATCGGTAGGACGTTCTGTGGTCTGCTGAGGTAAGATTGGTTTACATTGTTTTTCATACCACAGCTTCCTAACCTAGTCTAATTTCGAGGCAATAACGAAAATGAAAAAAAAAAATACAGTGTCGGACCAAACATTTTGTACCCCCAAAGACGTTGTTTTTTGACCATTAAATTCTTGTATAGAAATTTTTATTTAATTTCAAATGAAAATATCGTTAGAGATCTAACGAATGCCATTCAAATCGATATTCTAAGACTTGCACGAAAATCAGCAAAATTTCTGCCAAATTTTGGTTTAATTTTTGAACTTTTTCTCAGACTTTTTAGAAAAATTCTGATTATGCAGTTTTGAAGCCTATACAATTTTACTAGTCTAACAAAGTGCAAATCTCAAGTAGCTTTGAAAATTTTTTTTGTGAATTTTTTCTCCACATAAAAAATCTAAACATTTTTTTGTATCGAAAAAAATGCAAATGTGAGCCTGAAAAAAAAAAGTTTAAAATCAACGCGCTCTCAGAGCTATATGAAAGAGATTTGCACTTTGCTAGACTAACATTGAATGGACTACAAAACTGCATCATCATCATTTATTGGCGCTTAACCGCCTAAGCGATTTTGGCCGAAACCGTACCGAACTGCATAATCAGAAAAAAACAACGATTTCGGCGGTTAAAAATGTCTCGTCCGACACTGTAATTAACGAGGTATAAAGTAAGCCTATAAAGGTAAAAAATGAGGAAAAGTTAGAGGAAGAGACCGTATAAGTTCCGGGAAAAGTGAGAAGTAAGTAAAGTTCGGACATGACAATATTTCCTCATTTTTAAAAAAATATCTTTCGCCCAAAACTGAAGAAAAATGGACTCTATAACTTCCTCTCGAAGAAAAAAAAATTCTGAAGTTATGTCCAAGGATTTTATCAACTATATATATAAAGTCGTGGCATCACAAAACTTTTTGTTTAAAACAACTTCTTTATTGAAGAATGACCCAACTATCTGAGAACTGTTTTGAAGAACATCCTCAAACAAACTCAATTGAAAAGGTATTGAGTTAAGGTGTTTTCAGACTCATTAGACCAAAACTCATTCGGCTAATAAATCCTGAGAGCATTCTTGGAACAAATTCTGAGTTGGGATGTTATTCAAACGTTTGCTGAAAACTTTCTACTCAGTTACCAATGTGGGTAATAAGCATAGCAATAGTTCAAATAGATATGGCGGACATTAAGCAACAACCCTCGTAAAGAGAAGAAACCCTAAAATCCCATAGTAGGACAGCATAATGTTGGCAAGTGATGGCACCATATAAGAATACGGTGGTAAGAAAAAAAATGTTTGCTGCTGAACGAATAAGAGCGAATGCAATGAAAAATCACTCAACTTTGCTCCACCGCGTGAGTATTGGTGGTCACTTTTTTCTGGGTGATAAGAGAGCCAAGCATAACAGCGTATTGTATTGGAATTGGAGTAGGGGAAAGCATGAGATGTTGTGAGTGGTTGATTTGAGCTACCGTAAAAAAGTCGACAATGTTTTTGGTGTATGCAGGTACCTAACTACGCTCATCTGATGTATGCAACATGCCCATACAAAATGTGAGTAGAGTCAACGGTAAGGTTCATAAATCTCGAGTTACAGATGCGATACTTGCAGACAGATTTAGATACATACATATCTGTATATGTATCTGTTTTTCTTTTGCTCTTGTTTTGCAATGCAATGGTGTCTAGAAATTTGTAGATAAAAACTGGATAGTCATATCAGCTGTTTATATATCGCATTGTCTTTATAACTAATCAAGCAAATAATTGATGTTCCTTTGTGGGGATTCCCTGCTGATTCCTTACAATTGAATGGCGCCAGCACTTGTCCGGTAGGTATGTACATTTGTATGTGGAAGGTTATGTGGTCCATCCAGGTCATAGCTACTAGATTTTTTTGTTTTTTTTTTACCCAATTTTTTCCGAGGTTAAGGTAGGTATCTACTGGGTCTGAAAAAAATATTTTCAAATTTTTCCTAACATCGTACTCGCCACGAATTGTCATGACAAACATTCATCCATTTATTTCGAGCAAAAGGCTAAATAACAAATTTCAGTAAAATGAACCTAATTGAATTGCAGCCAAACAATAAAATTGCCGCCAATTACTTTTTGTCATCAGTATTGTGGCTATTTTTAGCAAAACCTCATACAGATAAACAAACAAACAAACATCATACGCAATTTTATTTGCGTTTATTTTTAATCTTACTTTTTCGCAATTGTTGATACAATTTTTTTTATTAGCGAATCAAATGTAAAATTAAGATGTGAAAAATATTGAATGAAAAGCTAGCAAACAAAGCGTTTGTGTGCGAATTAATAATCGACAATAAAATTTTATTGTGCTTTTAGTAAAATGCAACAATTTTTTAACGAGTGTTGTATAACAGATAAAAATAAATTTTGAGCATCACTTACTGCTATAATTATTATCGTCATGCGACGAAAGTGTTAAAAGAGTAATTGGAACAAAATAAAACAAATATTTCTTCTTATCAAATCTCAAAATTTTTGGCGGGACAATTTAGCGGGAACACCAGAAAAATGTTTCTTGGACTACAAAAAGGTTTCTTTTGACTAGAAAAAGGTATTTGACTGTAAAAAGGTTTTTTTACTAGAAAAAATTTTTTTTTACTAGAAAAATGTTTTTTTTCACTACACCTTTTCCACCCAAAAATGAGAAAACGTAAACTAAAATGAGAAAAAGTTAATTAAAATGAGAAAACAAAAATTATAATGAGAAAATAAAAATTATAATGAGAAAAAGTAAATTGTATTGAGAAAACATAAGTTGTAATGAGAATACGTAAACTTGTAATGAGAAATCGTAAATTGGAAATGAGAAAATATAAATTTATGTTGAATGAAAATATTCCCATTACTAATTTACGATTTCTCATTACAAGTTTACGTATTCTCATTACAACTTATGTTTTCTCAATACAATTTACTTTTTCTCATTATAATTTTTATTTTCTTATTATCATTTATGTTTTCTCATTTTAATTAACTTTTTCTCATTTTAGTTTACGTTTTCTCATTTTTGGGTGGAAAAGGTGTAGAAAAAGGTTTTTTTTTTAGTACAAGAAGTTTTTTTTTTCGTACTAGAAAATGTTTTTTTTTTACTAGAAAAATGTTTTTTTGTTTACAATAAAAAGATTTTTTACTATAAATAGTTTTTTTACTATAAGAAGTTTTTTTTTACTATAAAAAGGTTAAGATTTTTTTCTTAGAAAAATGAAAAAGGTTTTTTCATACTAGAAAAGTTTTTTTCTAACTAGGAAAAGGTTTTTTTTCTAACTAGGAAAAGGTGTTTTTTCTTATAAGAAAGAGGTTTTTTTACTAGAAAAGGTTTTTTTTCTAAAAAAAGGTTTTTTTTCTAAAAAAAGGTTTTTTTTTACTAAATAGGTTTTTTTTTTAAAAAAAAAGGGATTTTTTTACCAAAAAGGTTTTTTTCTAAAAAAAAGTTTTTTTACCAAAAAGGTTTTTTTTCTAAAAAAAAAAGGTTTTTTCTAAAAAAAGTTTTCTTTTCTAAAAAAAGGTTTCTTTTGACTAGAAAAAGGTTTCTTTTGACTAGAAAAAGATTTTCTTACTAGAAAAAGGTTTTTTTAGTAGCAAAAGAGTTTTTTTGTACTAGAAAAGGGATTTTCTCTTGCTAGAGAAAGCTTTTTTCTTACTAGAAGTTTTTTTAACTTGAAAAAGGTTTTTTTTTACTAGAAAAAGGTTTTTTTTTACTAGAAAAAGGTTTTTTACTAGAAATAGGTTTTTTTACTACAAGAAGGATTTTTTACTAGAAAAAGTTTTTTTTTAACTAGAAAAAAGGTTTTTGTACTAGAAAAAAGGTTTCTGTACTAGAAAAAGATTTTTTTTACAAGAAAAAAGGTTTTTGTACTAGAAAAAGGTTTTTAACTGGAAAAAGGTTTTGGTTACTAGAAAAAAGTTTTTTTCTCTTAATAGAAAAGTTTTCTTTCTTACTAGAAGACTTTTTTTCTTATTATGAAAAGGTGTTTTTCTTACAAGAAAAAGGGTTTTTACTAGAAAAAGGTTTTTTACAAGAAAGTTTTTTTTTTTACTAGAAAAAGGTTTTTTACAAGAAAAGGTTTTTTTTACTAAAAAAATCTTTTTTACTAGAAAAAGGTTTTTTACTAGAAAAAGGTTTCTTTTTTTTACTAAAAAAATTTTTTTTGTCAGATGGAAATATATTTATCAGCTGCGTGGATTTCTTATGGAACGACTCTTGTAGTATATTCAAAAAAAAAATGCACCCAGTGAAACCTACTTTTTGTTAGTAGGTAAGTCGGTGAAAAAATCATGCAAATGAAAGGAAAATCCCAACATTAAAAAATTCATGAAAAATCTACCATCTATTAAAAATAATTAATTGCAATTACATGTGCACGTTTATACAATACCAAGCTGAACAAGTGTTTGAAATTTATAATTATTGACAAATGCAAATAGCAACAATACTAATGCACTTTAACAAATAATTGCCACAGCAACAGCAAAATAATGTGTTGTAGATAAGTAATCGCAACAGCCATTTGTTGAAAGATAAACCGAGCTGATGGAATTAACAAGCTTGCTGTTAGCTTAAAAAGCGCTTGGTTACGCGCCAAAAGTTGATGTCAAGCAAAATTGAGCGTCACAATGCATTTCGCAGTTTTTGAGAAAAAAAAATTAAAAAAATTTTT
The DNA here is from genome assembly GCA_964058755.1 of Campiglossa producta. Classification (NCBI taxonomy): domain Eukaryota; kingdom Metazoa; phylum Arthropoda; class Insecta; order Diptera; family Tephritidae; genus Campiglossa; species Campiglossa producta. The sequence continues at coordinate 12,987,374 of CAXKVI010000003.1, forward strand.
GAACCACCAATAAACGAAGTATTTGGTGGTTATGAGCCAAGTTAGTTGCGCGCGTAACAAAAGCTCAGTGACAACAGCAACAAATGTCACTCTATTTGAGACAGTAGACTGTGGTTGCACCTCCTGTGCTTGAAATAGCAATAACTACACAAAACCAACTTAGAAAAAATGAAAAAAAAAAAAATCAGCAACTGAAATTGTTAATATGACACCAAGAGCAAGCAAGCAACGATCAGCTATAACAATGCACCCAACAATCGTAAACAACAGTCTGACAATTCAAAACCCATCAACTATTACACAATCACCAGCCATTGACTGCACTCGCGAACATGCCAAATTTGAAACCTCTAAGCTGTTGCACTTCGCTTCAGAGTGCATGTGGCCAACGGCGTGGAACCAACCGTATGACGTCGTTTGTTGTCAAGTTGTTGGTCATAAAAATTAATGCAATTAATATGGTGCATATAAATAGATGGATAATAGGAAATTGAAAAGAAAAATACAAAAAAAAAAACTCAGTGAAAATACTTTTGACATTTTTGTGCCTGAATTTGTTGGTATTTGGGTTAAGGGAAAAACCATACAACACATTGGCGCGGAGAGTGGGCATACTTTCTACTGTAATTTAATAGCGAGTACTTATGCGCAACAAGTGTGACGAAATTTTAAACTTATTCAATCAAAGAAAGGTAAAGGTTTCTATGAAAAAAAACCAAACAATAAAAAAATTATGAAATTAAGTTTCTTTTGACTAAAATTTTTTTTTTTTTAACTAGAAAAGGGTTTTCTTACTAGAAAAAGGTTTATTTTTTTAGAAGAAAAAGGTTTCTTTTTTTTAATAGAAAATGGTGTATTTTTACTAGAAAAAAGTTTTATTTTTACTTCTTCTTTTTTTTCTGGTTTCTTTTTTTTAATATAAAAGGGTTTCTTTTTTTAATAGAAAAAGGTTTCCTTTTTTTACTAGAAAAAGTTTTCTCTTTTTACTAGAAAAAGCTTTCTTTTTTTTTACTAGAAAACAGGTTTCTTTTTTTAATAGAAAAAGGTTTCCTTTTTTTTTACTGGAAAAGGTTTCTTTTTTTACTAGAAAAAAGTTTCTTTTTTTACTAGAAAAAGGTTTCTTTTTTTACTAGAAAAAGGTTTCTTTTTTTTACTAGAAAAAGGTTTCTTTTTTTACTAGAAAACAGGTTTCCTTTTGTACTAGAAAAAGGTTTCTTTTTTACGAGAAAAAGGTTTCTTTTTTACGAGAAAAAGGCTTCTTTTTTTACTAGAAAAAAAAAGGTTTCTGGTTTCTTTTTTTTTAATAGAAAAGGGTTTCGTTTTTTAATAGAAAAAGGTTTCCTTTTTTTACTAGAAAAAGGTTTCTTTTTTTACTAGAAAAAGGTTTTTTTTTTTACTAGAAAAAGGTTTCTGGTTTCTTTTTTTTTAATAGAAAAGGGTTTCGTTTTTTAATAGAAAAAGGTTTCCTTTTTTTACTAGAAAAAGGTTTCTTTTTTTACTAGAAAAAGGTTTTTTTTTTACTAGAAAAAGGTTTCTTTTTTACTAGAAAAGGGTTTCTTTTTTTTAATAGAAAAAGGTTTCCTTTTTTACTAGAAAAAGGTTTCTTTTTTTACTAGAAAAAGGTTTCTTTTTTTACTGGAAAAAGGTTTCTTTTTTCTTAGAAAAAGGTTTCCTTTTTTCTTAGAAAAAGGTTTCCTTTTTTCTTAGAAAAAGGTTTCTTTTTTTTTACTAGAAAAGGGCTTCTTTTTTACTAGAAAAAGGTTTTATTTTTACTACAAAAAGGTTTTATTTTTGCTACAAAAAGGTTTTATTTTTACTACAAAAAGGTTTTATTTTTAGTAGAAAAAGGCTTTATTTTTACTACAAAAAGGTTTTATTTTTAGTAGTAAAGATTTTATTTTTACTAGAAAAGGGTTTCTTTTGACTAGAAAAAGGTGTCTTTTGACTAGAAAAAGGTGTCTTTTGACTAGAAAAAGGTGTCTTTTGCCTAGAAAGAGAATTATTTTTTGTTAGAAAAGATTGTCATTTCACTAGAAAATTGTGTCTTTTGACTAGAAAATGGTGTCATTTGTCTACAAAAGTTGTTTTTTGCCTAGAAAGAGAATTATTTTTTATTAGAAAATATTGTCTTTTGACTAGAAAAGGTGTCTTCTGACTAGAAAAATGTGTTTTTAAGCTAGAAAAGATGTCTTTTGACTAGAAAATGTTGCCTTTTAACTAGAAAAAAGACACCTTTGTCTACAAAAGTGTTTTTTTGTTTTACTAGAAAGAGACTTATTTGACTCGAAAAAAGACTGAAGTTGGTTCAAAAGTTATTGAAACCTAGCTAATCTGACACAAAAAGTTGACAATTGCTTTCTATGGACATTATATTTTTACACCAAATCGTTCTGCATATTTGTTTATGTTCTCATTTAGATTTGCATTATTTTCTATTACTTAGTGACATGGCGAAGATAATGATAAGCTTAGCTTATTAAATTGCAATTATAATTTCCATTACAATTGTTGTTGTTATGGTGCATTTAATCGCACTGACGCGTTGCTGTTCTTTGTTTGCATGGCGCCAAAGTTTCTCGTTATCAAAACAAAAAAAAAAAAAAAATATTAAGCGCGACTACTCCAATACCCCAGTTGCATTTCTATGTTTGAACTCATTTGCTTTATTTTTCAAAAATCCTTGTCAACAACGGATTATTATTATTTCTGCATTAAAAAGTATTAAGTATTACATATTGTTGTTTGTTCTTGATTTGGTTTATTTCATTTATTGTACGTGACCATAGCAAATATGTTTTTTGTCACGTCCTACTGAAAATGGGATCACTCAAGTGGGTGCTGTTGTTTTACAAGTGGGTGTTGATTTTCAAAAATTTGAATTAAAAGTAATACACGTACGTATGTATGTTTGTATGTATGTAATTTGATGTTCCTGAGTGCAGGTTTGTTTTTAAATGGAAGTTGGGAAGGTTAAGCTTTTGTTTCTTTATGTTTAAGTACTTCAAACTTGAACAGATGAACCACTCCATTTTTTTTTTTTTCAAAGGGACGTTCTTCTTCGTTCATTGAACTGTTGAGGCATACAAGCATAGTAATGACGGCCTCAGATCTTAAATGACGAGGGTACAAGTCATTTCCAAACGGCATCTTTATTAGCTGATTTGGGTGCTATAATCAACTCTTGGCTTTATTAGAGAAATTTTTTTCTTTTATGAAATAACAGAAAAATAATCTGCGTGACCTCCTCTCTATGAGCTAAACACAGCTAAAAATAATGATTACAAATTGCTCAACAAACAAAACAACTCATTATGGTTAGCCGGCGCAACGGCTGAAGGACAGTGAACGTACAATCGCTTGCATTTTTCTTACTAGACAAATATTTATTTACATTCGCAAAGTAGTGCATTATATATGTATGTAAATATTTGCAATAGAGATGTGCGTGGGATATTTGGTTCAGATACCGATACCTATTTGGCTAATATACCGGTCAAACGCCATCCGTTAAGTCATGGATGTGGTATATCGGTTTTTTTTTTTTAAAGGAAAAGCTTTCTTTGAATAGGAAAAGCTTTCTTTTCAATAGGAAAAGCTCCCTTTTGAATGGGAAAAGGTTTCTTTTGAATAGGAAAAGCTTTCTTTTGAATACGAAAAGGTTTCTTTTGAATAGGAAAACCTTCTTTTCAATAGGAAAAGGTTTATTTTGAATAGGAAAACCTTCTTTTCAATAGGAAAAGGTTTCTTTTGAATAGGAAAAGCTTTCTTTTCAATAGGAAAAGGTTTCTTTTGAATAGGAAAAGGTTTCTTTTGAATAGGAAAAGGTTTCTTTTGAATAGGAAAAGTTTTCTTTTGAATAGGAAAAGGTTTCTTTTGAATAGGAAATGTTTTCTTTTGAATAGGAAAAGGTTTCTTTTGAATAGGAAAAGGTTTATTTTGAATAGGGAAAGCTTTCTTTTGAATAGGGAAAGCTTTATTTTGAATAGGAAAGCTTGCTTTTGAATAGGAAAAGGTTTCGTTTGAATAGGAAAAGCTTTCTTTTGAATAGGAAAAGCTTTCTTTTGAATAGGAAAAGGTTTCTTTTGAATAGGAAAAGGTTTCTTTTGAGTAGGAAAAGGTTTATTTTCAATAGGAAAAGGTTTCTTTTCAATAGGAAAAGCTTTCTTTTCAATAGGAAAAGCTTTCTTTTCAATAGGAAAAGCTTTCTTTTCAATAGGAAAAGGTTTCTTTTCAATAGGAAAAGGTTTCTTTTCAATAGGAAAAGGTTTCTTTTCAATAGGAAAAGTTTCTTTTCAATAGGAAAAGGTTTCTTTTTAATAGGAAAAGGTTTCTTTTGAGAAGGAAAAGGTTTCTTTTGAGTAGGAAAAGGTTTCTTTTGAATAGGAAAAGATTTATTTTCAATAGGAAAAGGTTTATTTTCAATAGGAAAAGGTTTCTTTTCAATAGGAAAAGGTTTATTTTCAATAGGAAAAGGTTTCTTTTCAATAGGAAAAGGTTTATTTTCAATAGGAAAAGGTTTATTTTCAATAGGAAAAGGTTTCTTTTGAGAAGGAAAAGGTTTCTTTTGAGTAGGAAAAGGTTTCTTTTGAATAGGAAAAGATTTATTTTCAATAGGAAAAGGTTTCTTTTGAGAAGGAAAAGGTTTCTTTTGAGTAGGAAAAGGTTTCTTTTGAATAGGAAAAGATTTCTTTTCAATAGGAAAAGGTTTCTTTTCAATAGGAAAAGGTTTCTTTTCAATAGGAAAAGGTTTCTTTTCAATAGGAAAAGGTTTCTTTTCAATAAGAAAAGGTTTCTTTTCAATAGGAAAAGGTTTCTTTTCAATAGGAAAAGGTTTATTTTCAATAGGAAAAGGTTTCTTTTGAATAGGAAAAGATTTATTTTCAATAGGAAAAGGTTTCTTTTCAATAGGAAAAGGTTTCTTTTCAATAGGAAAAGGTTTCTTTTCAATAGGAAAAGATTTCTTTTCAATAGGAAAAGATTTCTTTTCAATAGGAAAAGGATTCTTTTCAATAGGAAAAGGTTTCTTTTCAATAGGAAAAGGTTTCTTTTCAATAGGAAAAGGTTTCTTTTCAATAGGAAAAGGTTTCTTTTCAATTGTTTTCAATAGGAAAAGCTTTCTTTTGAATAGGAAAAGGTTTCTTTGAATAGAAAAAGGTTTATTTGAATAGAAAAAGCTTTCTTTTGAATAGGGAAAGATTTCTTTTGAATGGGAAAAGATTTATTTTGAATAGGAAACGCTTTCTTTTGAATAGGAAAATGTTTCTTTTGAACAGGGAAAGGTTTTTTTTAGTAGGAAATGGAATGGAAAAAAGAAGTCTCAATTATTTTGGCTTCTATTGCCCTTTTTAATTTAAAAAAAAAACGACCGTGGGGTCGCTTCAAAAATACAAAAAAATAGAAGGAGAAACCCGTTTTTTTTTACTTAAAAAGGGCAATAGAAGCCAAAATAACTGAGACTTCTTTTTATCTCTCTCTGCCTGTCTGTTTGTTCGTGCATCACTCAAAAATCGCTGGATAGAAATGAATGCCAACTTAAAGTTTTGAATGCATTTTACAGCACAGTGGTGGCAATAAAAGTTGGATCCAGTTAGAAAAAGGGCGTAAAAAACTACATTCGAGAGAGTTAAGCACTTCACGGTGCCCCGCTAACAAGGCTTTAAAGTCCATCCCTATGTACCTTATTAATTTTTCAAATTAGTACCGTGGGGTCCCGATTTTGGCACCCATCCCTAACTAGTAGCTAAGTAGACACGTGGTTGACTGCTGATAGGCTGTGAACTGGATTAATAATCAACTGACAAAACAACATTAAGACGAAGGGGTTATAGGCAGCTGAGAAACGGGTTAAGTAGCCAAGGCAAGACAGACAGCGAGGAATATTGATTATAGAAACAACTGAACCGTTGCTAAGCAGATTTATTATTAAAATACTAGCGATATAGGCATGTAAATAGCATGCATTAAAAACTATATATTAGTGGGTGTGATTGTGCACTGAGATGGTCACCTTGGTGCCGCTTTTGATTATAAATGCTCACTCGCTCGCATTATTTCATTTGTTTAGCTTACTAGGCATCGATGCCAATCAGTAATTTACTTTTACTTAATACAATTTTCTGTGTGCGGTGTGCCTGTTGCTGCTATTGCAAGCCATATGGGCTTTTTCATTTATTTAAAATGTTTATACAGCTGTCTGAATTTATTGCTGGCGTGACATTGACCAGTACTGGCGGCTTAGCTAACAGGCTGACCCAAAGGTAGCAAGCAACAACAATAAAAGCAGCAACAAAGTAAGCAATCACAATCAATTTGAGCGCACGCATTAAAGGATCAGCTGTGTCCTTGGAAAATTATTGACGCTAGAGACTATAAATCTTTGCATACTTCGACTGTTGCCACAATAGAGCGAGAGCCCAGAGCCGTCAGACATCAAATATTTTATAATGGATGAAACCATTACTCGTGGATAGTCCTCCCCGAATGAAATTTTCAAAGCTGTACCTAAGTATTATGAAATGTCCCCAGTTTTGAGGTGTCTCCACGAAGTTTTTGTCATGGGACGAAATCTGGAAACGCCTGGTACTACTTAGTGGTAGTGTTCTACGACACATATGTGAAGATCCGCCCTTTAAAATCAGCCAAAGTTGGACAAACTCGTTGAAACAAGTGAGAGCGAAGTAAGAGTAAAAGAAAAGTGCCCGAGCTTCGAGGTGTCTGGCTGCAGTTTTTGTCACGGGACGATATCTGGAAATGCCTGATACTACTTAGGGGTAGTGTTCTACGACACATGTGTAAAGATCCGCCATTTAAAATTAGCCAAAGTTGGACAAACTCGCTGGAACAAGTGAAAGCGAAGTAAGAGTAAAAGAAAAGTCCCCGAGCTTTGAGATGTCTTTGCCAAGGGACGAAGTCAGGAAACACCTGATACTACTTAAGGGTAGTTTTCTACGACACATGTGTAAAGATCCGCCATTTAAAGACAACCAAAGTTTGACAAACTCGCTTAAACAAATGAAAGCGAAGTAAAAATAAAGGAAAATCTTCGACCTTTGAAGTGTCTGGCTGAAGTTTTTGTCACGGGACGATGTCTGGAAATGCCTGATACTACTTAGGGGTAGTGTTCTACGACACATGTGTAAAGATCCGCCATTTAAAATCAGCCAAAGTTGGACAAACTCACTTAAATATGTGAAAGCGCAGTAGGAATTATGAAAAGTCCCCAGTTTTCAGGTGTTTGGCTGAAGTTTTTGCCATGAGGCGAAATCTGGAAATGCCTGATACTCCTTACGGGTGGTCTTCTACGACACATGTGTACAGATCCGCCATTTAAAATCAGCTGGAAATTGGACAAACTCGCTTAAACAAGTGAAAGCGAAGTAAGAGTAAAAGAAAAGTCCCCCAACTTCGAAGTCTCTGGCTGAAGTTTTTGCCATGGGACGAAGTCTAGAAACACCTGATACTACCTTAGGGTAGTGTTCTACGACATATGTGTAAAGATTCGACATTTAAAATCAGCCAAATTTGAACAAACCCACCTAAACATGTGCAAGCGCAGTAGGAATTGTGAAAAGTCCCCAGAATTCAGGTGTCTGGCTGAAGTTTTTGTCATGGGACGAAGTCTAAAAACACCTGATACTACTCTAGGTTAGTGTTCTACAAAAAATTATAAAAAATTGGGTATTTAAAAACAGCCAAAGTTGGCCAAATCCGTTAAAATGGTTAAGACGGAACTAATTTCCATAGAGAAATCCGCCAGCTTGGGGTGTCTGGTTGGAACCCTGTCACTCGTACCGCTCTAACAACGCTAAATACTAACTCAGGGTGATATTCCACGACATATATGAGAAAATCATCCATTATAAAATAAGTGAAATCGATGTAATTTTTTGACAACTTTTACCCCTGATTTCTAGGCGGCCCCGTCATAGGTATAGTCTTGAAATTTTCACATTGGATTCGGGAAGGGTTATCCATGAGTAATGTAGTTTTGGGAGGTGGACTATACAGGAGTAATGGTTTCATTTATTTCAAAATAAGTGATGTCTAGCGGCTCTGGATTCTTCGTCTATAAATGATTGCTTCAATAGTCAATAACTTTTTCTCTTTTGCATAAAATATTTCATTTTCCAGTAATGATTTAAGTTTTCTACTTAAAAGGCCAGCAAGCTAATTTAATAAGCGTGAGCATGAAGCCACCCATGCATTAGAAAGTCTATTTTCACTTCCTTTTTTGTAAATTAGATTAGGCTTACGGTTGAGCGCGCAAGTGCAACAAGCCAATGACTGACGGACTGAACTCCTCCTACAATGTCTATTATTAACGGTAATTCAAGTAGCCCAGCAAATCAACTTTAGCCTTGTTGTTAGTGTCAACGACTTGGCCACATTAGCAACGCTTGATGATGTAAGGTGGAATGCATGTCAAATGTACATTAGGGTGAGCAATATTTAAATGAACTTTTTTGAGGCACTGCGACGAATCCATTTACATCATAGATTTAAAAAAAAAAAAAAAAAAAAAAAAAAATTAGGCAGAAATTTCGGTTTTTTTTGATATTTTTGGCTGTTTGTCAATCTGTTTGTTCGCTCATCACTAAAAAACAACTGCATTAAATTTTATCAAAATTTTCAAAGAAGTTTTGGGAGGTGCCTACTTCAGATTTAAAACCATTTTAGAGCAGAAAAGTACTTTTTCTGGCAAAATACAGTCGTGGCAAAAAAAACTAGACGCAAGTGTTTTTTTTTTGTCTATCAACAAGGGTTTTCGAAATTTTTGTTTGTCTGTCTACATGTTTGTTCTAGCATCACTTAAAAACGGCTGTCCAAACAAAACAATTTTTATTCTCCCTGCTTACACTGGTGGCAATAAAATTTAGCTTCAAATGTTTATAATGAAATTGAAAATGAAAAAGTATAATTTAGTTGAAGTTTAGTTACCGTTTCACCGTAGTAAAATATTTTATTCTCCCTGTCTACAGTGGTGGCAAAAAAATTATAACAGCCCAATTGTCGGTTCAATACAGATTTTAAAGAAAAAGTATAATGTGAGGTCTTCGGTAGAGTAACGCAAGCAAAAACAGCAGTTTTTAGTTTCGTTTCCACATCTGCATATTTGTACGCGCATCACTCAAATTCTGATGAAAAAAATTTGAAGAAATTTTCACCGTTGTATTGCTTAATGTTCAACTTGAAGTTTAGGAACCCTTTTAGTGCGGTAAAATTGTTTGTTCTCCATGTATACAGTGGTGGCAAGAAAATTAGGCTTGAAATTTTGTTTTTTGTCCTGATGTATCAAGAAATGGCAAGACGGTAAGGTATTCGGGCCGAATGAAGAGATCATTCCTGAAGTAAATGACTATCTCAAGAGCTTGGAAAATAGATCTATTAGAAAGAAATACAAAACTTGGAGTGGACTAAATAAGATGATTATATTGAAATATGGAATGCTTTTTTTGGAGAAAAAATTGATCAAAAATATACCAAATTTCCTAACATAAACTTTTCCCTGTTCACGAAATTTTTTTACAAAAAAAAGCCCACCCTAATCTATATAAAGTTTTACCTGTTGTTACGATATCGAAAAGGTGAGTGATTTTTATCAAAAAATCATAATAGAATGCCTAGGGGGTCCATCCTAGCCAAATTATATCATTTTAGCCATTTCCCTTACCGAATTATGTCAATTTAGGTGATTTTCGAAATTTTCGCTATCGAAGGTGGGCGTGATTGGGGCGGCACCACGCCCACTTAAAACAATTTATCAAAAAATTTGAATAGAATGACTAGGGGGTTCATCCTACCAAATTATATCATTTAAGCCATTTCAGCTACCGAGATATGTGATTTTCGAAATTTTCGATATCGAAAAATGTGGCGTGGTTATCATCCGATTTACCCTCTGGTTTCAGGTGGCCTTACATTGGTCCCAGCCAATTCTGTAGCATGCTATATCTATAATTTGCAGACTTCCGAAACTGTTTTATCATATTTTATTTTATTAGGGGTATTCATCAAACCTTATAAACACCGTATAAAGCGGGTAAACGTATAAATTTATCATGTGTGTAAATGAACTGTCACAAATTTGTATCGAGCGAATTTACACAAACTTGATAAACTTCCGCGTCGATTTTGGTGTGTAAAAGAGTTCGACATGTAACTTTTTGTAATGCATTCAATGAATACTGGACAAAAATAGAAGAATATGCTAAAAAGGTGTCGAAAATTACATTTTAATGAGAATTTCGAAATAAAAAGTTTTTTGTTTCTATGGCGTTCATCTTCAACTGAGCTGATAAATAAATAAATTTACGAATTTCGTAAACTTATAAGGTTTCATGAATACCCCTATTATATGCAAAGTTGTATTAAAACTTTTCATCACTAGCACTTCGTGTCATTTCGAAATAAACTAGCTACGCCGACATTGATTAATTAGACAGTCAGCTTCATACTTTTACACTTGCTCTAATACTTATAAAATTTTGCAATTAATAAATATGTCTGAGTATAATAAAAATCAAGAAGAATAATGAACTTGTCTGTTTACGAACAAGATAAAAAATAGAAAAAAAAAAAATTACTTAAAAAGCTTTTCTGAAAAAGTTGCGTTTCAAAATAAAAACACCAAAGCACACGACAGTTAACTTATATAAATTTATAAAAAAAATTGATTAATTGTTGCAGTAAAATTTGCACATTCTCTTGTTTATATATTTATATGGTGTTGGTGTGGGTCCAACTGCAGCAGACGCTCATTAATTGTAACCGACCTTGACACCACAGCGTTGGCACATTGTGCTGGTTATACATAGCTTCATAAGCTATAATTATGAGAGAAAACTCGTTGCATCAACTCCCACTAGAATAAGTTCGATGCTAGGGAATGAAGATAACGAAAAGAGCGAATCATAACAAAATCGATTTCATCTGAGCTTTCACTGTTATTAACTATAAGTGTGGGTATACAAATTAATTATATGCAATTGATGAAATTGAAAAGTGATTATTTTTCACCAGATTCTCAAATACAGTGCTGGGAATAAATATAATTCTCAACCTGAAGCTCCGTCATAATAGCTGATAGACCCGAAAGTGTCAAGAATTATAGCATTTTCTAATGCGGAAAAAATTTCAAATAAATTTGTTCACAGTACTGTGTATTATTTTGTTAAGTGGGTGTGAATACCCTGCCGGCAACAACAACAGCTTTTAACAAACTGCAACTGTTTACATAACGTGATTTTTAAATAATACATAAAACAATGAAACAAGTATATTTGGCAATAAATCATATTATTTTTACAAGCAACCACTTTAAGTAAGCAATGAGAAATTTTCTAATTTTAGCACGACATGCTACTGAGATGCAAAGATATATTCGAATGATGTCTTTAAAGCAACATCTTGATATACAGGTTTGTTGAAGTCGTGAATGATATTAATAACTATAGGAACTTGGCTTTCACCAGCCTTAGGTAAAGGTTTTTTTTCCACTATTCGTAAGATATAAAATCACATCACGAGCAGAAAGATTTGAAGTCACCTTATAACAAATAATATCACATGCAGAAAATGAAATCACATCATGTATTTCAAATGGTATCATATCCATCAAATGAAATCACATCATGCATTTGAAATCATATCATATCCAGCAAATCACATCATGTATTTCAAATGATATCATATCCAGCAAATTAAGTCACATCATTTTAAATCATAAAGCTTCAATCACATAAAGCTTTATTTTGACTTTACCTCGAACTTTGACTTTGACAGAAAAAGTTTAATATACGTATTTAAACGAAGCATGGCAAATAGAAGAGCTCAAAGTTGAAGCAAGGTTAAAATTTGGCAAACTATCAAATTTTGCTTGCTTTGACAATCAGATGCTGATGACTTTGCTTTAATTTAAGAATTGGCATAGACGTCGAGCATCACTATAGAACTACCTGGGGACAGCTTGTAACTTTTCAACAGTATATATAACAATATATTACTCACGTTTTTCCAAAATACATATGATTCTTTAATTCATAACAGATAAGAGTTCCAAGACTTACCTAGAAGGAAACAAGAAAAATTTGTTATTTTTGGAGTTGAAATGCATTTGTTAAAAAAAAAAAAAATAATATTAAATTAAATATAAATCATTTTAAGTATGTACACAATAGAGTTAAATTATATAGCCAAGTCGGAAAAAAACGACGAGACATCTTCGTTACACAATAAAACCCAATAAACATGTTCCAACAGAGGGCGCCCGATTTTTTTGTATGTTGTACTTATTTATAAAGCTTATGATGGGTTTTGTATACAATAAGTACACAAAAATATATTATTCATTGACACTTTCCATTCACAAACACATCATACAAAACCTTTGTGCTTTAATTCGCTGCACTATGGTCAGGTCTGCGTAAAGCTCGTACAGCTCAACGTTAAATTTCCTTCGATACTCGCCGTTGGCATCACGGGTGGGACCATATACCTTCCGGAGAACTTTTCTCCCAAATTCTCCAAGGGCCATCTCATCTTCTCTCGACACTGTCCATGATTCCGAGCCATACATCGGGACTGGTATGATGAGAGACTTATAGGGAGTGATCTTCGTTTGTCGAGAGAGGACTTTACTTCTCAATTGCCTACTTAGTCCAAAGTAACACTTGTTGGCAAGAGTGATTCTCCGTTGGATTTCTAGACTGACATTATTTTCGGTGTTAATGCTGGTTCCCAAATAGACGAAGTTTCTCACCGTTTCAAACTTGTAGCTATCAACGGTGACTCGGCTGCAAATGCGCAGGTGCGCCGATTCTTTCTTTGATGACAGCAGATACTTCGTCTTGTCCTCGTTCACCGCACGACCCACTTTTTTCGCTTCTTTATCCAAACCAGAGAAGGCAGCGCTTACTGCACGGTTGTCTGCTGCTCGAATTATCTTCTCCAGCATCAGGTTGAAGAAATCGCACGAAAGGGAGTCGCCCTGTCTGAAGCCTCGTTTGGTTTCAAATGACTCAGAGAGGTCCTTCCCGATTCTGACGGAGCTGTTGGTATTGCTCAACGTCATTTGGCAAGGCCGTATAAGCTTTGCAGGCAAGTCAAATTCAGGCATGGCGGCATACAGGCTACTCCTTTTTGCGCTATCAAAAGCGGCTTTGAAATCGACAAAGAGATGGTGTGTGTCGATTCTTTTATCGTGGGTCTTCTCCAGGATTTGGCGTATCGTGAAATTCTGGTCGATGGTGGACTTACCAGGTCTAAAGCCACACTGATAAGGTCCAATCAGTTTGTCTACGATGGGCTTCAGCCTTTCACACAACACGCTCGAAAGAACCTTATATGCGATATTAAGAAGACTGATTCCGCGGTAGTTGGTGCGATTAGCGGGATCGCCTTTCTTGTGGGTTGGGCAGAGCACACTTATAAAAAAGTAAAATCAGCTTTTCATATCCAATGATATCAAATCACATTACACAAAAAAAATCGAATTTTAAATCACGTCATACCTAATCATATCTTAGCAACAATATCAAACGGTATCAAATCACATCACACAATTAAAAATCTAAATTTAAATCACGTCACATCAAATCTTATCATGACAACCATACAAAAGGCATTTAAGATCACGTCACACCATATAATATCTTATCAAAATCAAATCCCATCATACAGAAAATAATCGAATTTTACCAGATCAATCAGAGCTCTATAAACGTTTTCGCTTTTGAAATATAATCTTCACAAAATAGTCTTAAATTTTACACCAGACTGCGACAGCTCAGTATTAAAAATGAATTGAGCTATCCAGTAAATTCTGAATGCTCTATTTTTCTTTTGAAACTAAACACGAAAATAATTAAAAATTTACATTGCAACAATATATTGCATATTCATTATTTTCATTAGATTAATCTCAAGATAATTGTTTTGTAATTGGTTGTAACTTGAGCGCAACAATTAAAACTGGTTTTAGCTGACAGATTTTTTCTTTTGAATTCAATTGATTGTGAATGTATTAAGAATTAATTCAAATTGGTATTACGATATGAAAACCTGTTTTTACTAGCAGTAAGCGGGAAGTCATTACAATATATAAATTGAGTTGGCTCTCACAGCAGAAGCAGCCACAAAGTATTGTTTGGATTTGAGCTCAAAATGAATATTTAATATTTTTTTTTCTTTTATTTTAGCTAGAGGCTTGTCTTATCTTAAACAAACTAAACTTTGAAACACAGATACCTGATGGGTTCAAGAGATGGATCGCTAATTATTTGAATGGACGGCAGGCGTCGGTCAACTTTAGAAACGCAACATCAAAACCTAGACGTATTAGACAGGGGGTGCGTTACAGGGTGGTGTCCTATCCCCGACACTGTTTAACTTCTATATATCGAAGATGCCCCCACCACTGGAGGGCGTCACCGTCGTTTCATATGCCGACGACGACTGTACAATAATTGCGACGGGGAAGGGCCCCTATACTGATGAACTCTGTACAAAAATCAACGGTTACCTCTGCGACCTTTCCAGATTTTTCACTGAGCAAGATCTGACGATATCTCTGACTAAATCTACGGCGACGCTTTTCACGACATGGACGCACCAGGTGAGAAATGAATTAGACATTTTCGTTGATGGCACCAAGCTACCAAAGTTATTAGGGGTGACACTGGATAATACTTTCTCATCTGCTGGTCATGTGTCTGCAATGTTCTCAAAGGTACGTGGTCGCAACAAGATCCTCAAGTCATTTGCCGGCAGTACTTGGGGAAAAGACAAAGAAACGTTGCTGACTACATATAAGACCATTGGCCGACCAGTCTTTGACTATGCCGCACCCATATGGTCGCCTAATATGCATAACACCAACTGGACGAAGTTGCAAGTCTGCCAAAATGCTGCTATCAGAACTGCTACGGGATGTCTCCTCATGTCTCCCGAGTCTCACCTCCATCAGGAGGCAAAAGTGCTCAATGTAAAAGAGCACGCGGAAATGCTGAGCAGGCAATTACTTCTGAACTGCCACAAGCCAGCACATCCAAACCGTCATCTTTTGGACACAGATCCGCCCCCGAGAGACATAAGGAAACATCTCCGTAAGCATTATGACGAGATCCGGCATCATATTACCTTGCCGTTTGATCTGCGGAATCATAAGCGGGCTCTAACCGACATCCACACCGAGTCGGTAGACACTTTTGTCAGTTCTCTACCTGTGAATCCCGTTCTAAACAGTCCTCCACCGGATATTGCTGAAGAAGAAGGCACCTTACCAAGGGAGACAAGAGTCACCATGGCACAGCTTAGGTCTGGATACAGTGTGAGATTAAACTCCTACTTATCCAGACTAAAGGATACAATTTAAAACACATGCCCTGCATGTGGTAGGATCCCCCCATGATACTCTACATCTCTTCAATTGTTCAACTGAACCTACTCTTCTAACCCCTCTGTCCCTCTGGATCAACCCTGTTAAAACTGCACGTTTCTTTGGACTTAGAAAGTGCGAAATGATAAAAATGCCTATCCCTTTTGTCACAAATCAACGCGATTTGAGAGTCAAAGTGACAAGGTGAGTTGGAAGAGAAAATTTTCAAAGAAAAACGGGTATGCCGTGGCATATAAGTAACATTCATTAATGGCAGCGAATTACTAAAATTTGATTAAAATCTTCAAGCGATAAATACATATAACAAACTCAAGAGCAACACTCAAAGCAGCACGCCGAATGTCACAAATTTCAGCCAGTGCTTAACACTGCCTGACACTTCAACTTATTGATTTTAATAATTGGAAAGAACTGAGTGTGTGCCCACTACAGGCTGTCACATATACATATAGTTATCTATTGAAAACAAATAGTACTTAAAAAAAATAATTTATAAAAAGAGCAAATGCAATCACTTGTACTCAATAGAAAGTGCAAAAAAATGAAAAAAAAAAAAAAAAATCATTTAAAAAAATATTGCGTCGCATGATATCAGCTCACATCATTCCACACTATAACATCATCACGTGATATGAAATTAGATGCCATAACATCAAACCAAATCAAAAAATTAACAAAATTTATAAAATCAAACACAAAACAAATTAAATCACATCAAGCCGCTATCCCCTCACATCGCATCAAATCAAATTGTGTGTGAGTTGATTCAAACGTTTTCAAATCACATCACAAACAGAAAGATTTCAAGTCACCTCATACCAAATGATATCATAACCAGCAAATCAAATCACCTCATGCCGCTATCGCATCGCATCGCATCACATAAGATCAACTCAAATTTAATCACACCAACTTAAATAAAATGAAATGTGAAAATTTGACGCCACTTCAATCAAGTCTAATAATTAAATTAATGAAATATTATGAAATTAATCATAAAAAGAAAAATGAAACTTAAAAGCATGTGACATGATTCCTATGAACCTCCTATCAAACGATATATAATCACATCACAAGCAGAAAGATTTGAAGTCACCTCATACCAAATCATAACATTACAGCAAATCAAATCACATCCTGCATATCAATTTGTAACACTTCAACCATATCAAACGATATAAAGTCACACCATGCAAAAAAAATCTTATTTAAAATTACGCCATACCAAATCATATCATATCAACTATATTCAGCGATATCAAATCACACCATACCAGAAAAAAAAGCTAGCTTAAATTCACGATACACAAAAACATATCATATCAATCACATCAAACGATATCAAATCACACCTTAAGGAAGTAAAATCAACTTTAAAATCACCTACCATCAAATCATATCATAACATATCCAACGATATCAAATGACATCACACAAATGATATCTAATTTAAAATCACGTCATACCTAATCCCATCTTATCAACCATATCAAACCATATCACACCACACAAGGAAACATCGAGCATAAAATCACGTCACACCAAATAATATCATATCAACTATACAAGCGATATCAAATCACATCACACAAATAAAATATAATTTAAATCACGTCATACCAAATCACATCTTATCAACCATATCAAACGATATCACATCACACAAGGAAAAAGCGAGTTTAAAATCACGTCACACCAAATAATATCATATCAACCATATCAAGCGATATCAAATCACATCATACTAAGACAAATTCAATTAAAAATCACGTCACATGAAATCATATCATGGCAACCATATAAAATCAAACTATCCAAAAAAATAACTCATTTAAAATCCCGCCACACCAAATCACATCTTCAAACCATATCAAATCCCATCATACAGAAAATAATCTAATTAAAAATCATAACCTATAGGTGGAAGAGTAAAATATCACCGCATTTCGGCTGCCGATACAAAAGCGTTTGAAAACCACCTCATCTCTGAATTTGATTTTTGTTTTTTTTTTTCAAAAACAATCAGATAATTTGGCTCAAAAACTCTATATCAGTGTAAAACCACACAATTTCTAACTGAGATAGGGAATTCCTTAACCGTATTCTGCTATAGAACGGAGTCGGACGTTATTCAAAAATAGCCGAAAACGAATACCTGACTCGGTATAAATTAATATTTTATCAAAATCATAATATCATATGATAACAAATCAGATCAACTTAAATAGCACGTCACGTGATATCAACCCATATCATATCACATCACACAAAATCAAAATCTAATTATGAACTGAGCAAAAAAACAACAAATAAACACCAAAAAATATATAAAAATTATAACTTACTCTTCGGTGCTGAACATGCGCACCATGTGACGTTGTAATACCTCTGGCGTAGTATTCGCCGGTGAATGTGGTGGTGTTTGATATGACAAACTCATCATGTGATCATCATCATCATCAAAGAAACCCGATGAAGTATTTGAAGTGGTACGCGGATATTTCATTATGAACTCAAATGTCTTTCAGATGTTGCATAAAGATACGTACGAAGGTAAGGTAGAAGGTGTAAACGTTGCAAAAAAAAAACACAAAACACAAAGCGAATGGCACTTTAAAAATAGAAATTCAACAGGTACTTCACAACAAAAAAAAAAAATTAATAATAATAATTGCTGAAGTTGTTTGCTTGATTTCGTTGCTTATGAAATTTTGATAGCACTCCCCTTTGTACTTTCTCCTACTGGCTCAGAGCTACAAATTTTGGGTTGATTGTTGTGAGGCAAAATCTTATTTTGCGCTATGATGAATGTGTTCAACAGTGTTTGCTTTGTTGTAGAGTTCAGGTAGATTTGTTAGTGATTTTTTGGATGATGTTTGATTTATTTTTGGAAGCTTGGATTACCTGTAGGCATTTATTCAAATATTTTTTATCTTTGATTTTTTGTAAATTTTTTTGCACAGCTTCAGGTGTAGTATTACTGTAATTGGTGTTCGATATCAGCGCACAATGCCATCGAAATAAAATAAAATATTTTTGTGTAGCTCAAGTGTGGCTATTTTTAGACAGACAAGTTTGTGTGCAAAGTTTAGGTTGTTGTGATATTTAAATTTAACATTTTTTTTTAGCTTTAGGACATTTTTTTGCATAACTGAAAAGGTAGTACAGTTATAAACTACTAGTTCAACAATTTCTTCTATTTAAAGAAGGGTGGCGTGATTTGGAATAATTTTTGATTTCAAATAAATACACTGAACCAAAAACGTACTTGTTTTTTACGAACAAAGTTTCGTAGAAGTTCATGCTGATTTTTTCTTAGAATCTAAGAAAAATTACATATAGTTTAAGAAAAGTTTCTTATTATATATGAAAAAATACGTTAAATTGTATTAATGCCAGAACTTCTCTTTAAAATATAAGAACTAAAATTCGTTGATTGTTTTAGCTGAATTTGTTCTTAAATGTTAAGAATTTCTTCTTAAATTTTATGAAATTACGTACGTAAAAAAATAAAGTTGCCTGAAAAAGTTGTGTTGTGTTGTGTATCATAATACAAATTTTACAACTACAACACAACTTTCGATTTAGTTGTGAATCACAATATGGGCCTATGATCATACGAATTTTTTCTATTATTTACAACTTGTTTCTTAGATTTTAAGAACTTTTTAATGTGTTTACCTTACGCATAAAAATGTTCATAAAATCTAAGAATATTTTCTAGCACATTATTGCATTATATCATGTGCATAAAGTGCTGTCGAATAAAATTGAAGAATTCGCCTTGGAGTGGGCAACATATTTGGCCACAGAGCATATTTCAAGGAGAGTATGGCAGGCCAGTTGCTGAAGTGGGATGGAAAGAAGGGACCGCTAAAACGTGTTTAACATTGCTGCTGCCCCAACGCCATATAAGCCTATCGGTGAGTGCAGCAATAACTTTGTTAAAATTATAATTGTATTCCTTCTCTTTTACAGTTTTCCTCGAAAAGCTCAGTAAAGTATATTCTACAACTGGCGCCGATTTAAAACGCACCATCTTACGTTCTATCGGTCCGACTATTAAAAAAATGGGCGCAGAAGATCAGACAGTACTAAAATTCCTCGAAGACTGCCCGAAAGGCTCGGAAACTTTAATCAACTAAATCAAATTGTAGTCAAAGAGGTGTTCAATGAAGTTACTAATCAAACTATGGCTACAGAAGCTTTACGTGAAGTCATATTTTGTGGGACTTTCTAAGATACCAACTTGTGCGCTATTCATGCAAAACGTTCACCTTTTTATATTATTTTATCAATGATCATTATTTTACCATTTATTATCTTAAATTCTATTTAAATAACAAATAAAAGTTATAATAAAATTGCATTTTAGTAAATTTTTATTTTTTGAAGTTTTAGGAATGAGTTCGTAATTTTTAAGAATGAGTTCATATGTTCTACGAATGAGTTCGTATAATTTTTAAAATTTAAGATTTTGTTCATACATTCTAAGAACGAGGTCGTATAATTTAAGAATGGATTGACATTTCTATTCTAAGAATGAGTTCGTAAATTCTAAGAATGGGTTCTTGGATTCTAAGAATTATTATTAAAATTTTGTTTGGCATGAATATTTACGAATTTTTGTTCTTAAACTCTATGAAAACGTTCTTTGGAGAGCTTTTAATGAAAAAAATTCTTAAAATATATGTACTTTTTCGTAGAAAATATGTACTTTTTTGGTTCAGTGTAATCACTTTGATTCGCCTTCCAAATCAAAGATACTTTTTTTGTGATTTGATTCATCGAATCCAAGTCACTTTTTGTTTGCGCATTGATTCTGATTCAAATGAGAGATACTTTTTATTCGTGATTTGATTCTTGATTCAAATGAAAGTATCTTTTTTGATTCGTTGAAGATTCAAATCACAAATAAAAAGTATCTTTTAATTGGCTGAATTGTGGTTTGAATATTAAACGAATCAAAGATACTTTATATTTGTGATTTGAATCATAAACCAAATCAAAGATACTTTTTATTCGTGATTTGACTCTTTATGCAAATTAAAGATATTTTTTATTTGGGATTTGACTATTTATGATCAACCATCGAATCACAAATAACGTGTTTGTGTTTCGATTCGTTAAAGATTCAAATCTCTAATGAAAAGTATGTTTTAAATGGTAAATTAATCAAATCACAAATACAAAGTATCCATGAGTTGGTTGAAGATTCAAAACACAAATTAAGCTGATCTTTAATTCAGTCGATGAATCAAATCACAAATAAAAAGTATCCATGATTTCGTTGAAGATTCAAATCACAAATTAAGATGATCTTTTCTTTGGTCGATGAATCAAATCAGAAATAAAATGTATGCTTAACAACTTCCCTGTCCCTATACAAAGCGCTTTTAGTATGCCCCACGCCCAGTTTTTGTATAGCTTAACTGAGTAATATGAACATATTCTTAAGTATAGAGAAATGAGTCACATATGACTCATGAACTTACTTCAATACGCTCTCGTGAGTCACATATGACTCATTGGACAGGGAAATTTGTAAGTAAAAAGTATGTTTGATATGAAAAAATATTCAAATCATAAATAAATTTTAACTTTGTACTCGTGATTCAACCAAATCAAAATCACGCAACCATGAGGGAGAGTAAGAAACGCTTGAGGGGTAAACAAAATTTTTCACATTTTTTGGATGAAATTTTTCGTTTTCTTTAGGTCGATTTAGTGTGTAGACATTCTTTCCAATATATTATTTTTCATATATTTTATCTAGATTTTTTTTTTGGTATATTTTGCACTATTTAAATTTTGTTTCGTTCTCACTTCAGCATTCATTTATTATTTTATATAACTTTTAATTTCCTTTCAATAATTAAATTAAACATGACTTTTTCAGTCTTTGATTATCTGCTTTTCGGAAAATATTTCAAGAAATAATGCTTTCAACAGCAAGCTTTCTATAAAACTACATCGATTTTCGCCTTCAACTGAGAGTGTATAAAAAAAAAAAATGTACACAAAAACACTTTTACGAGCAAATGCGAATGGCTGGACGATTAGATGTTAGCGTCAGAGCAACATCAATAGTGAATTGTGTTTAGCGAGCAGATGCGTAGTAAATTCGGAAATTTTTTTTTTTTTTTTTTTTTTTTTTTTTTTTTTTTTTTTTTTTTGTGATAAACTAAAGATATAGACAAAAAATAAAAATCCGCTTGTTTAGATCAGGTGTTGTAGAACAAACACTTTCATTTATAAACTAAAAGAGCAACTACAAGATTTTTTAAAAATTTATTTTGCACAAAACGTAAATAATTAACATTCAAAAATAGATAAATTAACACATTTTTTCTTTTCTTTTTTGCACTTCTTTCCTGCTCCTCTGGGCAGGTGTTTATTTACTTGCTTATTCGTATTTATTTAAGGCGTTAATTTATTGTATGCCGAATCTATTGCAGTTTCGATGATAGATCTAGTATATAGCTGAAAACCGGAATGTGTCTGCTAATACACAAATTTATCGTATTTTTTAATATTTTATCCGTGCCAAAATTGGCGCCACTTGCGCTTTTAAACGTTCATCAGAAAATGTTGTAGCATGCAAGATTAGTTCAGTTCAGTGAGTTTAGTCCATACAAACAGAAAAAAAGATATATGAAGGTGGTGTCATTCTTTTATTGAAACAAACAGGGTTGCATGTAACAAGAAGTATAAATTAGGAGCAACAGCGAATGTTGAACCAAAATAGTAACATTAGCTAATACTGGGTCTTTAAAACTAAAATGAAAAAAAAAAAAAAAAAAAAAAAAAAAAAAAAAAGTTATAATAAAATAATATAAAATGAAATAAAATTATATCATCGCTCCCTTGCCAGAAGCATGAATGTGACAAAATTGAATGAAATCGATTTGAAAGTTTATTCCTTCCTCTCTTAGAAAATTTTGTGGACTTTTGACCAGTGGAATAATTTTTATCAAACTATTCATTTGAGTTTTTGGCTTGGAAGGCCATTGTCGCTCAGAACTAGAGAAACTACTTTTTTTTTTGTAGTTTTTTATTGCTACTCTGTAAACCAGCCTAAAATTCCCTTCGTGTTATAACCATAGCGACATATATATTTATTTCGATTTTCAAAAAATTTAGAAATGAGTGGCAACCTCGTATAACGTTCATCATCCAGATTAGCAGTACCAAGCTAAAATAGCTTAGAATGTGGTGCATTGCATACGTAAAAAGTTCCATCAAAATCTATAGTGGTTGTCCCGAGATAGTATAGGAAGGTCATCATGGAGGGGTGTTCCTCAGAACCAGAGAAACGATTTTTTTTTTTTTAATTTTTTTATTAGTACTCTGTAAACAAGCCTAAAATTCCCTTCGTGTCATAACCATTGCGACAAATATATTCATTTCGATTTTCCAAAAATTTAGAAATAAGTGGCAACCTCGTATAACATTCATCATCCAGCATAGCAGTACCAAGTTAAAATAGCTAAGAATGTGGTGCATTGCACACGTAAAAAGTTTCATCTAAATCCATAGTGGGGTTCCCGAGATAGTATAGGAAGGTCATCATGGTGAGGTGTCTCTCAGAACCAGAGAAACGATTTTTTTAATTTTACTTTGGAGACCAGCCTAAAATACCTTTCGTTTGATATCTATGTATAACGGCATATTAACTTCAATTTTCAAAATTGTTTGATACAAGTGCAAACCTTGAATGTGTAGTATATTCATGTTTCTGGCGCAACAAAAATGTTTAAAAACTGAATTGTTAAATTTTTTTAAATTAACGTTTTGCCAGAAACATGAATGTGTTGTACTCTACAAGGGACACCATTTTTGCTATACATATATTCATGTTTCTGGAAAACCGAAATTTTTAAAAAATTTAACAATTCAGTTTTAAAACACATTTGTTGTGCCAGAAACATGAATATGTAGCAATTTTCAGAGATTGAACTACGCATTCATTAAAAATGGCATTGCTAAATTCCGGGGGTTCCTTGTGCTTTGAAATAAAGGATTTTCGGGAATCGTGAAGAAACGAGAGGTTGCGAGCAACGATGCAAAATAAAATAAAATAATAAAAACAAAAAAAAAAAAATTATAAAAAAATATTTAAAAAAAAAAATTGAATAAAAAATATTGAAAATACAAAAATAAAAAAGTACAAGAAAATAGAGCAAAATATAGTAAAATAATATCAGACAAAGTGAAATGAAATTACGTGAAGTAAAATGAAATAAAATCAATTCAAATCTAGTAAAATGATTTCCTCCTTTTAACTTCACTCCTTTCGCATCACCCATTACAAATACTTAATCAACCATCTATTTTAGGCGCTGAATGCAGAAGCCAGCCAAGTAAAATAATCAAGTTGTCTGTGTGGCTAAACCAATAAATATTGAATAGTGTATATACACGAAACAGCAAAAAAAGTATTGTATATACTGGCTGTCAAATTAAAATGCCAGCAACCTCTTGTGTACTACATTTTCATTTCTTCTTGGACGGTTTAGCAGAAAAAGCAAAGTTCTTAGCTATTTATTATAAGCTTTTAGTAGTGTTTTAATTTGTTAATATGCTAAAAATATGTAAATAAAAAAACGTGTCCGGAAAATGCCTAGCGAATGACTCGACAGTCCAGATGATGGATTGACTGACACAAGCAAATGAAAGTACAAATGTTTTAAGCGATTCACGAAGAAAAAATTTTGTATCGAAACTAGAAGTGGGTGAAATAATTGTTGAAGGGAAAAGAAGATTAGAGTGTGCGTAGAAAGACAATGTAAAAATAATCCAAAAGTAGGTTGTTTCACTTGGATATTTTTTTGGAAATCGAAGTAAATATGTCGTTATAGATATCAAACGAAAAGTATTTTAGGCTGTTCTCCAAAGTAAGATTAAAAAAATCGTTTCTCTGGTTCCGAGAGACACTTCTTCATGATGACTTTTCTATACTATCTCGGGAACACCACTATAGATTTTGATGAAATTTTCTACCTATGCAACACACTACATTCTAAGATATTTTTGCTTGGTACTGCTATGTTGGGTGATGAATATTGTACAAGGTGGCCACTTATTTTAAATTTTTTTGGAAATCGAAGTAAATATGTCGTTATAGATATTAAACGAAAGGTATTTTAGGCTGTTCTCCAAAGTAAGATTAAAAAAATCGTTTCTCTGGTTCTGAGAGACACTTCTTCATGATGACTTTTCTATACTATCTCGGGAACACCACTATAGATTTGGATGAAATTTTCTACGTATACAATACACTACATTCTAAGATATTTTTGCTTGGTACTGCTATGTTGGATGATGAATATTGTACAAGGTGGCCACTTATTTCAAATTTTTTTTTGTAAATCGAAGTAAATATGTCGTTATAGATATTAAACGAAAGGTATTTTAGGCTGGTATCCAAAGTAAAACTAAAAAAATCGTTTTTTTGGTTTTGAGAGACACTTCTCCATGATGACCTTCCCATACTATCTCGGGAACTCCACTATAGATTTTGATGAAATTTGCTACGTATGCAATACACTAGATTCTAAGCTATTTTAGCTTGGTACTGCTATGCTGGATGATGAATGTTGTACAAGGTTGCCACTTATTTAAAACTTTTTTGGAAATCGAAGTAAATATGTTGTTATAGATATCACTTGAAAGATATTTTAGGATGGTATCCAAAGTAAAATTTAAAAAAAAAAAAAAAAAAAATGTTTCTCTGGTTTTGAGAGACACTTCTCCATGATGACCTTCCCATACTATCTCGGGAACACAACTATAGATTTTGATGAAATTTGCTACGTATGCAATACACTAGATTCTAAGCTATTTTAGCTTGGTACTGCTATGCTGGATGATGAATGTTGTACAGGGTTGCCACTTATTTAAAACTTTTTTGAAAATCGAAGTAAATATGTCGTTATAGATATGAAACGAAAGGAATTTAGACTGGTCTATAGAGTACTAATAAAAAAAACTAAAAAAATCGCTTTTCTGGTGCTTAGTGACACCTTCCCACAATGACCTTCCTATACTATCTCAGAAACGCCCCCAACGATTTTTATAAAATTTTCAACATATTTAATGCACTACATTCTAAGCTATTTTAGCATGGTACTGCTATGCTAGGTGTTGTACAAGGTTGCCACTTACTCGATATTACTTGAAAATCAATCCTTAGTCGTAAACTTGTTTTGTTTTCAAAAATTCCTCTTAGTTTACTTTTACAGATGCAATAAATGTATGTCTGCTTACTTAAAAACAAATTCCATTTCAAGTTTTTGGCAAGCGCGCAAGAAATACATATCAATCTACGCGACGTGGAATGATCTATCGAGACAGTATGTTTATAATAAATATGTTTACCAATCTTTGAATATATTATTATTTGCTTAATTCAATTAAACACTCAACTGAAACATTAATTTCCGTTTAAATTTAAATTATTATTGATTTCGTAAACAAGTTCTTATTTGTATTGCACAATAAAATATGGAGAATATCATAAGTTTTATAAAAATCACGATATCTATTGTGGACAGCGACATTTTACATTTTTTAAGAAAAAAGCTCACAGGCACATATAAGAGCTGTCATAAAATGTATTTACTAATTTATTATTCACCTACAGAACTTATCATTTGTACTTTGCTATGTACATATTTACTTATAGTTTTTTTTCGCAAAACGCGCACGACTTGAAGATAACATTGAGTGGACATAATAAAAAACAAGTACTTAAGGGCTTAGTAAACGAAAAGCTCTAGTAGACAGTTAGGCATTGTACAGCATATGAGTAAATAAAGAAAAACTATTTAAACAAACCTTGCAAAAAGTTGTGCTACAAGGCCCTGAAGAAAGTGCTCCCAGAGTAGCTTCTATGAGGATAGAGGTGTGTTCCAAACTTGGAATTAAATCTAACTTTTTGTTCGATATCACAAACTAAGTTTCCTTTTTGTAGAAATATCATAAGGGTATAATCGTTCTTGAGCCTTCTACTCAAGAGAACTTTTGAATCGTTCTCTAACCTACATGTTTGCTGGGATAACACTTTATTCAAGTTTTTTCAAACACCGTCAACAAAAATTATATAAAAAAGAGGTACGCCCAGAAAACGTCCGTGCTTAAGTAGTACCACTAACTGATTAACGCCTCCAAAAAGCATTGCTAGTTCAAAGTCACGAACTGTTGTCCTTGAACGGTAGACTTGACCGAAACAATTGTCATTAATTTTTCACCTCTGCATAGCTACAAAACATGACAAAATTTTGTAGGTAATTTTTTTTTGGCTGAGTCAAGTGATTAATTAATAAGTTAATTTTTTTCTACTTGAGGTGAACGAATTTTTGTGGATTATTGAGGTATTAGGCGAAACGTCTGTGTATTTAAAAATATTATACTAGATGGACGCCGCATGTATTAAGGGTAATCATTTAATGTTGCAAAGTTATTGCATTTATTGTAAACGTTGCGTATGGAATTTGGTTTGTATCATAATGGTAGCAATATCAGCTTATCGTAAAAATGGATAGCACAAATTCGGTACTTTTAGCAATAATTTCTAAACTTTTTTGTGATCATTTTGGTTTGGTTTTCGATCATTGTGACCATTTCGGGACTTTTTCGGAATCATTTCGGGACCATCACGGAATGATTTTAGGGAATCTTTTAGAAAAAGTGGTCACGAAAACAGTAATACGGATATGGTCCCCAAATATTCCATGAATAATCTAGAAATAGTTTGAAAATGGTACCGAAAAAGTATGGACCATATTTAAAAAAAGTACTGAAATAATCCAAACAAAAGTCCCGAACTGATCCCAAATAAGTCACGAACTGATCCCAAAAAAGTCCCGAAATTATCCCAAAATAGTTCCGAAAGTCATCCCGAAATTATCCCAAGAAAGTCGCGAAAACCATCCCGAAATGGGTCGAAAAATTTCCAAAAAAGTCCCGAAAAATTTCGGAACATATGCCGGAATGGTACCGAAAAAGTCCAAAAGTTATCCCAAAAAAGTCCAGAAATTATCCCGAAAAAGTCACGAAATGATTCCAAACAAACATCAGAAATGAAACGAAAAATTCCGAGCCATGCTTTTGAGAAATGACAAGCTGGTTTTGCCATTGGACACTCATTTAACGGTGATGACCTATCTTTGTTGTACATGGATATTTGCATTTTTGACCATTTTTAAAATAAAAAATGGGAAATCGAAAAAACAATTTTTGAGGCTAGAATACTAGAAAACGGCTAGTCTGAGAAAATTTTTGTCAATGCAAATTTTGTAGGGAATTCGATTTCCTTCAAAAATATTTTCAGGTAAATGGTGTTTTACAGCAATGGTTTGCCGTTTTTATACCAAATATGAGGTTAAGTCTGTAAAATCTAAACTAGCGATGATAGACCTCTAGATTTTAATTTAAAAATCTGAAAAAATTACAGTAATTATTTTTCACTTTTCTTAAAAAGAAAATCAATATAATTTTTGAAAAAAAAAAAACGAAATTTTTTACTGGCCTAGTCTAATGTAGTACATTAGGGTGGATCGACAAAAAAAGTTTTTCCAGTCCACCCCTAGGATTAAAGATATTTTGAAGGCGATCGTAAAAAAAATTTTTTTTTCTGCCATGAACAACGGTGTACGTCTCATTAAAATCGGACTTAGAATGGCGGCGTAGTGTCAAAATAGTAAATAGCCTATCGTGGGGTGTGGTAAAAACAAATTTTTTATTTCCGATATACTTCAATCTCCAACGAAGATCGTCATCAGGGATCAGATCAGATGATTGCTGTTTTGCTTTCATTTTTAGTTTTTTTTTTTTGGTTTTGTTTTTCGACGTGTTTTTACTGATTTTGTAGCTTTTGAATTTCTATATTTTTGTCAACAGCCGTATTAAATGTTAAATAAAACATTTTTTATATTTTTATCAGTTGCAGATAAAACAAAAAAAATCTACACTAATCGAACGAATATTGCAAAATCGAACACCACTCAAATCAAACTGCTACGAACTCAGATACGTCTTCTCAAAAAGGGGCGCGCGGAGATCTTAGGAATGCGTTGCGATCGTACACTGTATTTAGCGCTAATCAGCAAATTGAAAATATTTCAAACTGCACCTTAAAAAATACACACAGAAAACACAAACGCGAGATGACAAACTTGTGCCGGCAACCAATATTTGTTTACTGAATGTCACAAAAAAAAAGCGTGCCATAGTCGTCAGTAGCGATACTACAGCAGACCAAAAATTAGAAAATAAAACACAAAAGGTAATAGTAAAAAAAAAAAAATAAAAAAGTAAAAAAAAAATGTGCAATAAAAAACAACATTCAATAAAACGATAAAATTTGAGAAAAAGCTCAAGACGTGTGAGTACAACGTCTAAACAGATTCTAAAAATAATTTCGAAAAAAAAAAAAAAATTTATTTATTAAATCGTGCGTTTTATACTATGCCATGTCTGTTTATTATTGCATTTTTTTCATTTATTTAAAAAAAAAAATTTGTTTCATTTATTTAAAAAAAAAATATTTTTTTTCATTTATGTATTAAACATTTTTTTTTATCTATTTAAACATTTTTTTATCTATTTAAACATTTTTTGTTTCCTTTTTCTCAAATAATTCTTTATTTTTGTAATTTTTTACACTCCGTAACATCAGTTTTCTCTCTCGCCCTCTTACTATCTTTTCCTTCACTTCACTGATAACACATTTTTTTTTTTTTTTTTTTTTTTTCCACCGGCCGGCCACTAATTATTGCTTGCTCACACAGTACTAACGATAAAGCGACTGACTGTTGCTTGTTTTCTATTGCCGTTTTGCAAAAATTTTATAAATTTTTATGAATTTTATTTTATTTGTTTTTTTGTGCATTATTTGTTATTGTAAAATTTTGTGCGATTAACACGTTCAACACCCCCGCAAGCCCACAACAACAACGGCGAACAAACAAAACAGCAGCACCTTTGAATGGCTGAGACATCAGCCTGCTAGCTAGCCAGCCGGAGACCAGACACCTGCTACAAAAATTAAGCTATCATCGCTCAAATAGCTTAGCGAGCACTTAAATGACGCGTGTTATGGAATATATGTATTTGCATTTACATACAGCTGTTAGCTGCTACAACGCGTCCCTAAGTTGTTTAATTACAGCTGAGGTGTCAGCCCTTCACTTCTTATGAGAACCAAGTACTTTAACTTATAAAAGCTCTTATAAGAGGAATGAGTTGATTATAGTGTGCTAAGTAGTTTGTTGGTTTCTGAAACGTTTGTTCTGCAAGATCTAGGAGTGATCTAATCAAAATTAATTAATAACCAGAAAATTTTTTTTGTGCATTTTGTAAATTTTTTAAAAATTTTTTATTTTTGTAGATTCTAGACAGTTTTTTTGCCGAAAAATAAGGGCCTCATTATGTATGGCGAACGATAACTCAGACGAACGATTAGTCTGCTCACAATATCGCGTATCCATCGCATTATCAATCATTTTCATTCACTCCATAGATTTTTTAAAATATTTTCGACATTTCGTTGAGTTAAAAAACCAAAAATGAAAAAAAAAAATGCGATTTTGGAAGCAGACCAACTGTTCGTCTGAGCTATCATTCGTCATACATAATGAGACCCTTAATTTTTATTCAATCACGAATTTTTCAAACTGCCCTCGTAGCGAAAAAAAAATTTGTATTCGATAAATTGCAAAATTTTCAAGCTTCCCTCGTATATCACTTTTTTTTTGTTAATTACCGAGCTTTAAAACCATTTATATTGTTTTGTTGTTGTTGTATTTATTAATTATTTATTTTTAACTGTATTTTGTTAAAAATCCTTTAATTATTTTATAAAAAAAACTGAAAGGAAATAAATTAAAAAAATTTGTATTCGATAAATTGCAAAATTTTCAAACTACCCTCGTAATGTTAAAGGTATTTTTGTTTTTTTTTTAATAAAAATTTTTTGCCGAAAAATTTTTTATATTTAAAAAAAAAGCTACCGAATTTTCCAACTTCCCTTATAACATCAAACGTATTTTCTTTTAAATAACCCTCTTTGCAGAAAAAAATATTTTTTGTTGAAAAAAATATTTTTTGTTGAAAAAAACGAGTTTTCAAACTGCCCTCGTATCATCAAAAATATTCCTTTTGTGAACAATTATTTTTTATTCGAAAGATCACTGTCATTTTAAACTATCCTCAAAAGCAGTCAAATTTTTTTTGAGAAAAAATAATTTTTTAATGAAAGTCATTGAATTTTCAAACTGCCCTTGTATTCATTTTTTATACAAAATTGTGTTCCTAAATAATAAAAAAATATTTTTTATTAAAAAAATTAGAGTTTTCAAACTGCCCTCGTATCATCAAAAATATTTCTTTTGTGCAAAAATTATTTTTTATT
Source organism: Campiglossa producta (assembly GCA_964058755.1). NCBI lineage: Eukaryota > Metazoa > Arthropoda > Insecta > Diptera > Tephritidae > Campiglossa > Campiglossa producta. The sequence continues at coordinate 13,018,183 of CAXKVI010000003.1, forward strand.
CGCAAGGTCGCCGTATTTTTAAGCTACCCTCGTAGCATCAAAAGCATTCAAATTTTTTTTTTTGCAAAAAATTCTTTTTCATGAAAGTCACTGAATTTTCAAACTTTCCTCGTATCAATTTCTTTTTTTACAAAATTGTGTTCCCAAATAATTAGTACCTACTTGGGGGACTGAGCTTTCTCGATGTTTTCGATTTTGTCAAATAGTCTGACCTACCTACCTCGTTTTTTCCTACTTACCAACATAAACTTTTCAAAATATGTAGATTTCCGAAAAAAAACATAACAAAAACAAATAAGTGGCAACTTTATAGACCGCCTCAAGTGAAAAATCCAAGTAGAAAATCTTAAAATGACTTATACTATCCACATACAAAATTTTATCCAAATCGGTCAGTATACGAAGAAACAAATAAAATGCAGTAAGGTGGCAACCCTAGGTGCCAACTCATTTTTAAGATGGTTGGTATGGAGCTGAAAGCAACTTTTATTTGATACCCATGTTAGCATACCTTGCTTAAAATATAAATAAAAATGAGATAGGTGGCAACCCTGTAAACCGCCCCAAGTGGCAACACTCAAGAAGACAGTCTTATCATCAACCATACTATCTCTATGCAAAATTTCATTGAAATCGCTTAAGCGCTTAAGCGGTCCAAAATGGTCCGAAAACGATCCCAAAATACCCCAAAAATGGACCAAGAATTAACCCAGCAAGCTCTTAGAGAGGAATATATTCCTCAAACAGGTAAGGGACTGCATAGACGAGGAGGAGCCTGAAACAGTGAAGCATCTTCTATGCGAATGTCCCGTGTTGGAGGGCAAGAGGTTGAAATACCTGGAGTCGGGTATTTTCTATCACCTTGGCGAGTTATCAAGAGCTAAGCCAAATGATATTCTGCGGTTCTATGGGGCCTATGTGTACTAGTCCGTTTACTAGTAGCCTTTAAATGATTCCAAAGTGAGCCGAAAATGATCTAACAATTTACCCTAAAATGATCCCAAAATTATTACAAAAAAAAAAAAAAAATCACAATAGGATCTGAAAATGACCCCAAAAATGATCCCGACTGGATTAAAAATTAACCCAAATTGATCCTAAAAAGACCATGAAATGAACCGAATATGATCCCAAAATGAGCCGAAAATGATCCAAAAATGAACTCTAAAAAAAAAAAATCAAAATCACCCCAAAATGGTCCCAAAATTACCACTAAAAGATCTAAAAATAACACTAAAAATATCCCAAAATTACCAAAAAAATATGATCCGAAAATGACTCCAAAATTAGCAAATACAATACTGTAAAATGGCAACCCTACTTGAAACTATTTTAGTTGGTATGTCGCCGAAAATACCTTTGATTTGATAAACATATGGGCATATTTTGCTCAATATTGAAAAATTTGAGATAGGTGGCAACCCTGTAAATCACTTCAAGTGGCAATACCAAAGTGGGAGTTCTTACAATCAAGCATACTATCTCTATGCCAAATTTCATGCGAATCGACTCGTGTCTTTTTTCTTTCATTTTTTACTGAGTCAGCCTAATGTAATGCATCTCATATCAATAAGATAGTTACAAGCGGCTGAGGGTATGCAAATAAAGAAACCTTTGTTACTGAAGTAATTAATTTTACAGCTTTTTAAAGCTTTTGATTGAGTTGTTATTGGGAGAAGAGAGTGAGTTAGCTTAATTACGGTTGCTAATTAAATAATAGTAGTCGATTATTTTAAATATTCAAAACAATATTGGCATAAACAGCTTGAAAGCTTTTGTTTCCCGACTATAAGTGTAAGATGATAAAAAATTGACAAAAAAATAAGTAAGTAAATATTTGAATGAAAATTGAAAGCTATTCTAAGTAAATATTTAGAAGTCCTCTTGCACGCGCGAATTTTTCAAAGGTTTGCCTCATATACTCATACAACTATCATATCATACAAATCATCAAATGGTTTTATGGAATTTATTAATGTTCAACCAACTTAATCCAATTTCATGCCATTTGAAAAACTAAAAATTATAATTTCTATGACAACAGACATATTGAATTATTTATTTTGTATCAAAAATATGAGGAAAACAAATTTTATACGTTTTTGACCTTCATGCAAATTTTCTGCTTCGTTGAAGTCTATTTGGCACATCACATGATATCACATCATACGATGATTTGTCACAAAGCGCCCAACCTCACAAGCAATTAACACATACGAACGGACAGGTTTTTAGTCAAATTTGCAAGATGATTTTCACATGCAATTCGCACATTCTTTGAGCATAGCTAATTGCAAATATGAAGGTGAGGTAGTTGAGTATTTTTGAGGAAAGAGAAAAAAAAAAAATATGATTTGTCTGCGGACTGAGGAGCAAAAATTTGTCCTTTAAATAAATTACCAAACATGCTGTACGACAAAATGCAGTGATTTATCAATTATGTTACACAGCGAGAAATATATAGGAGAGAATAATGGAGCTGATCTAAATTTATGACAAAGATGCTCTCAGAGAAATCGTCTCTTGCTTGGGTGAAAAGTGCTCAATTGGCGACCCATTGCCCTTTTATTAGCACTTCAGCAGCACCTCAAACAAAAATATTTAAGTAAATTTTGTGTAAACATTTGGCATCCGGCCACCTGCAGCACTAATTTATTGCTTCATTAAGAATTACAACAGCAGCGCACTTCAGCTAAATAAATGTGAGTACCTAAACACAAAATGTAGCCAAAAAAAAATTAAGTCTGTTCTTTGTAAAATCAATGTATTGCTAAATAAATCTAAAATCTAAAGCACAACAATGTTGTTTGATGAAATAAATGCCAATGAGGTGTCTTTGGTGGTACACCTGGGCGTATACGCAACTAAAATAAATGCAGGTGATTGTAGTGACAGACCTGTTAAATAATGATACAAATTTTAGTGATTAAGTATTAGGTACAGAGTTGCTTCCGCCCTAATTGCCGACCAAATCTGAAAAACAAAATGCCCAAAAAAAATTTGTTTTTTTGATGGGGACTTTTGAAGTTGTTTTTTTGACGGCGATTCTAAGCTCTCTACCAAAATTTTGCTCTGTAGGAATTTTCTTATAACTTTAAACTAGCTAATCTTGATCTTCTCGGTAACCGCTTGACCAATTTGGATGAAATTTGACACATAGATAGTATGATTGATTCCTAGACTATCCACTTTGGTGTTGACACTTGGGTCGGTTTACAGGGTTGCCACATATCAAATTTTTTTTGAATTATGGATCATGATATGTCAATATGGGTATCAAATGAAAGGTATTTTCGCCGACATACCGACTGAAATATTTTCAGGTAGAGTTCTGCCTAGGGTTGCCATCTTATCGCAGTATATTTGTATATTCGGTACTATCTCGAGACCTGCTTGACGGATTTCAATGAAATTTGGGGCGGTTTACAGGGTTGCCACCTATCTCAATTGTTTTTAATTATGGAGCAAGATAAGCCAATATGGGTATGAAATAAAGGGTATTTTTGGCGACATACCGACTAAAATATTTTCAAGTAGGGTTGTCGTCCAGGGTTACCATTTTACCGCATTGCATTTGTATGTTTTGGGATCATATTTGGATTAGTTTGGAATCATTTAGGCGTAATGTAGGGATAAGTTTGAGTGCATTTGGGGTCATTTTCGGATCATTTTTGGTTCACTTAAGGGTCTTTTTGGGATTATTTTGGGACCACTTTTGGGTCATTTTGGGATCATTTTAGCGCCATTTTGGTGTCATTTTGGGATCATTTTGGCCTTATTCTGCGGTTTCGATTACACTTGGCATGGAGATAGTATGCTTGCTTCTAACAATTGGGTGCTGCCACTTGGTTTGGTTTACAGCGTTGCCACGTATCTAATTTTTTCTTAAATATTGAGCAAGGCATGCCAATAGGGGTATCAAATCATAAACACCGAGCAGGCTCGCTCAACCCAAGTACTTCTTTTTTAACCAACATTTTTATGTATATTTTGACCGGACTAAAAAAGCCACTAAGTTTCTAAATCATTTAAATATTTTGCCTTTATTATATCACTCACTTATTGCATGCTAATTTTCAAATAATAGTTAGGACAGTTATTGATTATTCTGTTTACGTATTGATAAGCTATAGAGTGGTATTCGAATTTTTAATTTGTTTATAATTATAAAGAGAGCTCTTATATCACTTGATGGAGTGCCAGAAAACAAAACTAATCAGTTAATCATATTGACTTAAACTAATGAGGTATATTTTGTGCTTCAAAGGGAACACTTATCACGACAACTGATTAGATAATGCACATAACCTAAGTAAAATAGAGAGCCCCAATAGCATGTATTCAGTTAACCTTGTTTTTGAAACTTGTTCTAGATATATCAGAACCTTCTTTGGAGAAGTTTTGAGATTAATATTCTTTTTGATATTTTTCCCCAACCAAATGTCTAACGCGGAAGAATTTTCTTTGTGAACTGTTCTTACAACGGAATCCATATCTTTCGAAAATGATGATTTTTTGAATATTTTTTAAAAGTGTTTACTTACGACATTACAAAATGAAGTCTTACCTGAAAAGATAAAAAAATATTGAAATTAGTAATCGGCTTTAGTTATATAATTATTAAGGAGAAAAGTTAAAAATAATCAATAAATATTGAAGAGACAGTAAAAATTTCCTATAAAAAAGGCGTGAGTACCAAGTACAGGCGAGTCGTAAATCGTCGGCTAAGAGTGTAAACCTGCCAAGGACCAAAAAAATATTTTTCAGTAGAGGCAAAAAATCAAATTTAACTTGAACTTTTAGGTTATGGTTTGAGGGCCATGATTGCCTTGAAATATCAAAAATTAAATCATATTCGCTGACTATTACCTTGACTTAGACCAAGAAAGTAATACTCTAGAATAGAACAGTAACCGGACGACAGAAGCTCTATATGTTGGATTTAGCAGCTTTTCTCATCAAACATTTTTTGATATTTGTATATTTACTTTGAGTATTTTCGTTTCGTTTGCTAACTGCAGAATCGGCTACTGCTTCGAACCGCATTGAAAAGTCGATTTGGCTAAGAACGGGATTTAGCAGGTTTACACTCTTAGCCGACGAAATGACTCATATAAGGGTCGTATATGACTCATGTTAGAGTTAAATATGTATTAATCCTATAAGATTCGGACATACATATCACTTCCCTGCCTTTACTTTCCTTTTCTTGTTTCGGCTTTCCTTTCCTTCATTTTGATTTTCCTTTCATTTCCTTTTATTTAATATACTTTTCTTTCTTTTCCTTTCCTTTCCCTTTCCTTTATTTTCCCCTTCTTTCCGTCCTTTCCTTCCCTCTGCTTTTCGGTAATCTGCTTTCTTTTTTTGCTTTCATTTCTTTCCCTCTCCTTTCCTTTCCATTCCTTCCCTCTGTTTTCCTTGAATTTCCTTTCCCTTCCTTTAATTCATTTCCTTTCCTTTCCTTTAATTCCATTACCTTTAGTTCCCCTTTCCTCTAATTTCCGTTCCGTGACTCATAGGCGAGTAATATATTTTTCATATACATACATATATCACTTCCTTGCCTTTACTTTCCTTGTTTCTGTTCTCCTTTCCTTCCCTTTCCTCCATTTAGCTCTTTTTTTCATTTCCTTTTATTTAATATACTTTTCTTTCCTTTCCTTCCCTCTCCTTTTCCTTTCCGTTATTTTCCCCTTCTTTCTTGTCCTTCCCTTCCCTCTTCTTTTCTTTAATCTCCTTTCCATTTTTCATTTCTTTTCTTTCTCACTCCTTTCCATTCCTTCCCTCTGTTTTCCTTTCCCTTCCTTTATTTAATTTCCTTTCCATTCCGTTCCCTTTCTTCCCTTTAATTCCATTAGCTTTAGTTTCCCTTCTCATTAATTTCCGTTCCTTTAATTTTTTTCTTTTCTTCCCTTTCCTTTAGTTTCCCTTTCCTTTACTTTCCTTCCCCTTCCTCTCCTTTATTTCCCTTTGCGAAAATTTCGATTTTCCAAAACCTCTCAAACAAAAAATTTACACTCTCAACCATAGACAGACCACACAACAACATGAAAAGGAGTTGAACTTTTACTCAAATTTACTTTTTGAATTCTCGCAATAAATGCCCACACACATGTCTCATCTGCGCCGCGCATGCAATTAATTAACGTAAACGCCAATTTGACCAAAAACGAAAGCACGTCATTAACGATAAACAAAGTTGAAATAAATTTGGCAAATATCCAGATTAAATGCTAAATAATTCTACACCATCGATTGCACTTGGGCGGTATGGTGAATGAGTTGCTGCGATAACTTAACGGCCGGCCGCTGTGAACATTAGCGAATGTGAAATGCAATGTAATTGAATTTCGTTAGCAACAAGTATGTGTAATAACAGCTGTAGGCAAATAAATAGGAGAACGGTGCGTTTGAGGGTTGTCATTTAATTCTATTATACATCTTTTTTGCAGATCAGCTTTAATCTCGAAGACTAATTGACCAATTTGGGTGAAGTTTTAAGTAAAGTTTATAGGATTTTTTTCAAGATTACCTTCTAAAGCATTACCGCTAAGAAGAATGTTTTTTAGGGTTGCCACCTATTTTAAATTAAAAAATCTCAAAAGAGAAATGCAAACATACATACGCAGGTATCAAACTAAGTGTACTTTATTTCGTATGTGAACAGAAGCATTTCTATTGCCGTATAATTACACACTAGGGTTGCCACCTAATCCTCTTTTATATATTTTTTTGTTAATCAGTCACTATCTCTATAACTACTTGACAAATTTCCTGGAAATTTTGGATAGATGTAGGTTATATAAAGCAATCTGCATATCTTCTTTTTTTAAATGCTGTCACTCGGGATTTTTTTACAGTGTTGCCACCTAGTTTAAATAAAAATTAAATAAACAATAATCTGATATCCGTATCAAAGGTACGTATTTGAAATCATATTTGAAAAAAAATTCTGGCTGGGGTTACCTCCTAAGGTTGCCACCTAATCCTATTATATTGGTATTTTTTGTACGGAGCTGCCACCTATTTAAAAAAAAAAAAAAAATTAGATACATAAAGATGGGTATCAAAAGAAAGGTATTTTACTATTATTCCGGCAAAAATATTTCCAGATAGCCGCGTGAAGACACCAAATTAAAATACCAAAAATTGTTTGTGCTTTTATATTTTTTTCCCGCAACTGTTTGTTGTGATGCATAAAATTGTTCAAAAACGGAAGCAAATGCATGAAATGCCAATTTCTTCTTATTTTTATATAACGACAAACAGAAATGAAATTCCTCTTTAGCAATGGTTACGCTACAAATTTAATTTATACAATTTTCTTGTTGTTGCATACCTAGCTGCTGTTGCATTTCTGTGCGCACTCTTAAGCTCGTCATTAAATTACCGCTACTAATTGAGTGGCAATGATTGGCTGTCGGTACTCAGTGCGCTGAGTGGCAGCCCTTTGACGATACGAACTTGGCACACAGACGCACACGATTATCGTCTGACTACTACCGACGCTTCAATAAATTGGCATCTAAAGCAAATAGTGAAAGCAAGCAATGTCCAATCTGCAATATTAAAGGCAAAACAAAGAGCACCCAGATGAGCCAAACGAACAGGAAATAGAGCTCTTCGTTAGTCAGTGCGCGCTTTTATGTGGCAGCCAAGCCAAATATAGTCGTATATTTTTCAACACCTTGTGGGTGGGCGATTTATTTTATATATATAATTTGTAATATGTAGCTGCATACATTTGTAGAAATTTTTACTTTTAGTCCGGTCAATATAGAAATTTCAACAACAACAATTCCCATAGAGCCAACATTTTGTATACAGCTTAGGTCCACCTTCAGATAGAAAAGTTCAAAGACCCCATTGATCCCATGTGTGCTAAACAAGTTATTCGGGGTCAAAGGTAAAAATTTTGGGTTTTTGGGACTTTTCTCGAAAACGGGGAATTTTGGAGTTTCTTTCCTGGGGGTGAACATAAGCTTTTGACAAAAAAAGGCCCCGTTTGAGGGGATTTTTGTTATACAAGATAAGCTAAAAGGCTCTAGCTCGAGAATTAACTATTTTCTTTGTCGATGGGGAGCTTCGTGACAAATAAGCGACAAAAGTTTTCGAGAAAAATCCTGAAGTTTTTATTTTCGTTTTATTTCCATTTTATTATTTTATTTTTATTTCTTAACTTTTATTTTTTTAGTTAGTTTTAATTTTTTTTTTTATTTTTTTTTAATTTTTTTTTTTTAATTTTTTTTTAATTTTTTTTTTTATTTTAATTTTTTTACTTTAATTTAATTTTAATTTAGTTTTCATTTTAATTTTCATTTTCATTTTTATTCTAATTTTAATTTTGACTTAAATTTTAGTCATATTTATATTTTATTTTATTTTTATTTTATTTTTTATTTTTTTATTTTCGTTTTTATTTTACTTCAAATTTTAGTTTGATTTTAATTTTAATTTTCATTTTAATTTAAATTTTAATTTTAATTTTACTTTAATTTTAATTTTATTTTTATGTTATTTATATTTTATTTTAATTTTATTTAATTTTTATTTTTTTGTGTTTTTAACTTTTTTATTTTATTTTTATTTTATTTTTATTTTATTTTTATTTTTTTTAATTTTTTTTTTCATTTTTATTTTACTTTAATTAATTTAATTTCATTTTAATTTAGTTATTATTGAATGTAAATTTTATTTTAATTCTAGTTTTAATTTTGACTTTAATTTTAATTTTAGTTTTATTTTATTTTTAATTTTTTATTTTTTTTATTTTTTTTTGTTTTATTTTAATTTTTTTATTTTCAATTTATTTATTTTTTTTATTTTTATTTTTATTTTTTATTTTTTATTTTATTTTTATTTTATTTCTTGTTATTTATTTTTTAATTTTTAATTTTTTTTTTGTTTTTTTATTTTTATTTTATTTTTATGTTACCTATTAATATCTTACTTTTATTTTATTTTTATTTTTTTTTATATTTATTTTTTTTTTACTTAATTTAATTTTTATTTTTTTGTTTTTAACTTTTTTATTTTATTTTTATTTTATTTTTATATTTACCTTATTTTTTTCTTATTTTATTTTATTTTTATTTTTATTTTATTTTTTATTTTAATTATTATTTTACTTTAATTTAATTTAATTTTAATTTTGACTTTAATTTTAATTTTTATTTTATTTTTTATTTTTTATTTTATTTAATTTTTATTTTTTTAACTTTTTTATTTTATTTTATTTTTATTTTTATTCTATTTTTATTTCATTTTTATTTTATTTATATTTTTTATTTTATTTTTATTTTTATTTTATTTTATTTTCTTTATTTTATTTTATTTTTATTTTTTTATTTTATTTTATTTTTATTTTTATTCTATTTTTATTTCGTTTTTATTTTTATTTTTATTTTTGTTTTATTTTTATTTTATTTTTTTTTTTTAATTTCATTTTATTTTTTTTTTTATTTTTTTTTTAAATTTTTATTTTAATTTTTTATTTTATTTTATTTTTATTATTTTATGTTTTTAACTTTTATTTTATTTTTTTTTTTTTTATATTTATTTTTTTTACTTAATTTAATTTTTATTTTTTTGTTTTTAACTTTTTTATTTTATTTTTATTTTATTTTTATATTTACCTTATTTTTTTCTTATTTTATTTTATTTTTATTTTTATTTTATTTTTTATTTTAATTATTATTTTACTTTAATTTAATTTAATTTTAATTTTGACTTTAATTTTAATTTTTATTTTATTTTTTATTTTTTATTTTATTTAATTTTTATTTTTTTAACTTTTTTATTTTATTTTATTTTTATTTTTATTCTATTTTTATTTCATTATTATTTTATTTTTATTTTTTATTTTATTTTTATTTTTATTTTATTTTATTTTCTTTATTTTATTTTATTTTTATTTTTTTATTTTATTTTATTTTTATTTTTATTCTATTTTTATTTCGTTTTTATTTTTATTTTTATTTTTGTTTTATTTTTATTTTATTTTTTTTTTTTAATTTCATTTTATTTTTATTTTATTTTTAATTTTTTATTTTATTTTATTTTTATTATTTTATGTTTTTAACTTTTATTTTATTTTTTTTTTTATTTTATTTTATTTTCTTTATTTTATTTTTTATTTTATTTTTATTTTAATTTTTTTTATTTTATTTTTTATTTTATTTTTTTTTACCTATATTTTTATTATTTTTTATTATTTTTATTATTTTTTTTATTTGGTGCATTTTTTTAAATATTTTATTTTAATTTAGTTTTATTTTTATGATATTTATTATTGCAAAATTAGGTGAACAATTTAAAAATTGAGTTTAGTTAAATTTTTAAACATTTTTATTTTTTTTTGTAATTTATTATTGCTTTTATATTGCACTCGTTGCAAGAGTGATGGTCACGCGGTGAAAATTATAAAATTAAATTATTACAATGAGTCACTTTTAGGTGGTGCTGACAGCTATGCCGCACAGATGTCTAAGTAGACTTGTTTCAAAAATATATATTTTTATGTAAATGTCTTTTTAGTTCTATTTCGGTTAATAAGCTGTTGGCCGCGAAATGAGCAACAGATTATGATGCAAAAGTAGAAATGTTCACAAAATTGAAATATGTATTAAATTTAAAATATTTTTTTTCCTTTGAAGATGAATTGCGAATGTTTTAAATTGTGTGCTCAAAATAAGACACAAATAAGTAGAAGAAAAAAATTGTGTGCGGCAGTCGAGCGTAGGATGAACATTTGCATTTAAAAAATATAAAAAATTAAAAAAAAAATCTATAAAAAAATAAAAAAAAATTTATAAAAAATTTAAAAAAAATCTATAAAAAAATAAAAAAAATCTATAAAAAATTAAAAAAAAAAAAATCTATAAAAAAATAAAAAAATTAAAAAAAAATTATAAAATAATAACCGCCTTCGGTTGGGCTCGAACCACCAACCTTTCGGATTCTAAGTTTTACGTTAAATATGTAAACCTTCGACGAGGTTTAATGAAAAAGGGGCGGTGTCACACCCATTTTCAAATATTTTAATTTTTTCGCTTTTCTTTTAACGGTACTTTGGAAGTCAAATAGAAATGAGTGAAAATAATTTTTTGCAGAAAAGTTGTCTATTATAGAGGAATTTTGATTCTTTTAAAAATCTTTTATATACCAAAAAAAAAAAATTATAAAATAAAAAAAAAGAATTTATAAAAAAATTAAAAAAAAAAACTTTATATAAAATTAAAAAAAAAAAATTTATAAAAAATTAAAAAAAAAAAATCTATAAAAAAATAAAAAAAAATTAAAAAAAAATCTATAAAAAAATAAAAAAAAATTTATAAAAAGTTAATAAAAAAATCTATAAAAAAATTTAAAAAAAATTAAAAAAAAAAAATTTATAAAAAATTAAAAATAATATAAAATATTAACCGCCCCCGGGTGGGATCGAACCACCAACATTTCGGTTTCTAATTTTGACGTGAAATATGTCAACCTTAGACGAGGTTTAATGAAAAAAGGGGCAGTGTCACACCCATTTTCAATTATTTAATTTTTTTCGCTTTTCTCTTAACGGTACTTTGGAAGACAAATAGAAATGAGTGAAAATAATTTTTCGCAGAAAAGTTGACTATTATGGAGGAATTGTGATTCTTTTAAAAATCCTTTTAATTTTTAAAAAAATTATAAAAATTTTTTTTAAAAATAAAAAAAAATATAAAAATTAAAATAAAAATAATAAAAAAAAAAATTTATAAAAAATAAAATAAAAAAAATTTATAAAAAATTAAGCAAGATTTATAAAAAAATAAAAATTATAAAATATTAACCGCCCCCGGGTGGGCTCGAACCACCAACCTTTCGGTTAACAGCCGAACGCGCTAGCCAATTGCGCCACGGAGGCACTTGAAAAGTAGAGCGCTTCAATGCTACTTCACACAAAAAAAAAAACACTCCGAGCAGGGCTATCAGCAAGCAAGTAGACGTAGGGCGAACAGCTGGTTAGAGTCAACCAGTGCAAACAATAACTAGAGCGCAATGGAACACCAGACAATAGTAGTGATTAGAATATTTGTTGATTTTTTGTTGCTGTTTTTGCGAAAAAAAAAACAACAAAACACTTGCTAATTAGCGGCTGAACAAAATATTTTTTTTTTTTTAATTTTTGGGTTGTGATAACACAGTTGAAATTAAACAAAAAAATTCTGTTATCAATTCTTATCACTAGAGAAAAAACAGGTGATAGCTAGTGTTAGAATAACAGGAGCACAGAAAAATGATACAAGTAAGGCAGAGGCAGGCAATGTATGTATAAAAAAATATGATGAAAATAAATATTAAATTTTAGTACAATAAATATTGATAAGCGTAAGCGAGTAATGCAGATGGTGGGGTAAGGGTGTAAGGGTGTGTGTGGTGTACATAAGTGGTGACAAGTGTGAAGCAATTTCATTATCTTTGGGTGACATTTTTATTTGTACATGAGTTTTTTTTGTGTTACTTTTTTTTTAGAAGCACACACCAACAGACACACTCCATATATCAATTGGTTTTATTGCTTTCATTGGGGGGATTAAATAACAAATGCAGTGTGCCTAGCCTTATCGCAGGCAATGTGTATGGCACAGTGTGTAGTGCGCGCTTAGGAGCGATAAAGAGCTGTTGTAAATTAAAAAAAAAAAAAAAAATCGCATATAAAAACTAAAACTGTGAAAAAAAAAAATGTTTAACAGTCCAATGTGCGCTGATCTGTGCCTAACTAACAACAGAAAAGCAATACTGATAACGCTGGCAAATATATAAGACTACTAGCCAGGAGCCTGCCTTCTGCGCGGGGCGCGAAGTTTCCACTATTTGACCATTTGGCCGTATGCTTGCCAAAATTAAAGAAACAGCTTTGGTCAGAGAACTTTCCCACAGTGAAGAAAAATACTCAACAAATTACACTGTACAACAAAATTGAAGTTTTTGAAAGTCCCACCGAATATCTCAATGGTTTTTGAAGCTTTTGGGTGTGCTGATTTCGAATCTTAAGTCATTTTTTTTTCGGTCATCCTAGATTATCACTCCAGAGAGTGGTTTGTAAAGAGATGGGCAGTTGCAAAAAAAAGACGTGAGTGCCAAGTACTCATGACGTTTGATGTGTAAAGATGTGTATCCGCACATAAGTTTAATTAAATTATTATTTGTAGGCTTATTTCCTTCGTACCAAATGCGAAAATAACGCTGCTTTCATCGAATTACCTTCAAAACAACACAAATTTTGTTTCCAATATGACCCCGAAATGTTCCTAAGAAAATACCAAATTGTCCTCGAAATCATCCCCAAGATGATCATAAAAATGATCCCAATATGAACCCAAAATGTCCCTAACACTACCCTTAAATGATCCCAAAAGGACAACAAATTAAACCCAAGGTGATCCTTATGACCCCCAAACCATCCCAATATGAACCCAAAATGATCCGAAATAAAATCCAAAATTAACCTGATATGACCCCAAAATTACCTCGAAATGACCACAATATGATCCCATTTCTTTCCTTTTAATCTTCTTTCTTTTCCTTTTCTGCTTTTCTTTTCTATTACTTTCCTTTCTCTAACTTTTCTTTTCTTTCCTTCTCTTGGCTTTCCTTTCCTCTCTTTTCCTTTCATTTCCCCTCCTTTCCTTTCCATTAATTTTAATTTCTTACTTTAATTCTCATTCCTTTCCTGAATTTTCCTTCCCTTAACTTTCCTTTCTTTTCCTTACCTTTCCTCTCTTTTCCTTTCCTTTCCCTCCTTTCCTTTTCCTTCGATTAATTTTCATTTCTTACTTTAATTCTCATTCTTTTCCTGACTTTTCCTTTCCTTAACTTTCCTTCCCTTCTGTTCCCTTCCTTACTTTTCCTTCCCTTAACTTTCCTTTCCTCCCCTCCTCTTCCCATCCCTTCCCTTCCATTCCATTGAATATTTCTTTGAAAAAAAGAACTGGAGGTGAATTGGAGGAATGTTGTAGATGTCCGCCATTTTTAGAATTATTTTCTGTCTGTTTGAACTCAGGAATCTCGCAAACTGTGCAATGGATCTTCATGAGACTTTCACTAATGGATAGCTTGAAGTTTGGAAAGTGACCTAAACTTTGTTTAATCAAAATCGGATGATAAACAAAAATGATATACTAATTTCAAGCGAGGTATCTACGAAAAGTTTTCTTTCAAACCAATTTAAATGAAAAAAAAAAACAGAAAAAAAATTCACTGGGTTTGTCAAAAAAATGTCAAAATTATTTTTTTTTTACATTAAAATATCTTCCTCGAAATATATTTTTTCCTTATTTTTTGCTAGATATTAGGGGTATTCTCTCTAAATTTTTTTCATAAAAAAACAAGAAATGAACACACACACTAGTGTCCAAATTGTAAACTTGTTTTTTCAAATTTTTTTTCGTGCAATATCAAAATACGTGTTTTCTTGTTGTTGCTGGAGAAAGTTTTGAAAAAAATTTGCAATTTTGACACTAGTGTGTAAATTTTTTGTATTTTTTATGAAAACAATTTAGAAGACCCTTTTTTGTGTTAAATTAATTTAATTTTTTTTATTCAAAATTTTTTTCACTAGAATTTTAATCAGAAATTTTTTAAAATTATTAAAAAAAATTTTCTCATTAAAATTCTATAAAAAAATATTTTGAATAAAAAAATTAAATTAATTTCATACAAAAAAAGCATTTAAATTGATTTTTCTTTTTTTTTTTCACTGTAAACAAAGATTTTTATTTTATAAAAATTTTAAAAAATTCTCAAAATTCCAAGACCCTTTTTTTGTGTTAAATTAATTAAATTTTTTTTTATTCAAAATTTTTTCACTAGAATTTTAATCAGAAAATTTTTATTTAATTTAAAATTATTTAAATTTTTTTTAAAATTATAAAAATTTTTTTTTCTGATAAAAATTCTATAAAAAAATATTTTGAATAAAAAAATTTAATTAATTTCATACAAAAAAAAGCATTTAAATTGATTTTTCAAAGATTTTTATTTTATAAAAATAAAACTTAAAAGTAAAAAACTTTAAAAATTTGAAAAAATTGAAAAAATTCCGAGACCCTTTTTTTGTGTTAAATTAATTCAATTTTTTTTATTCAAAAATTTTTTTTTCAGATTAAAATTCTAGAAAAAAAAAATTTGAATAAAAAAAATTTAATTAATTTCATACAAAAAAAGCATTTAAATTGATTGATCTTTTTTTTTTTTTCATTGTAAACAAAGATTTTTATTTTATAAAAATAAAACTAAAAAAAAAAGAACTTTCAACATTTGAAAAAATTCTCAAAAATCCATGCTTCAATTTTTTTTTCGGTTAGCCGCTGTACAACACAAACAAACAAAAAGCAATGCAATCAACAAATTTTTATAACACATACAAACATACATTCAATTTAACTTTTACTTACCTAACAAAATCTTTGACAAAACAATAAACGGTAAATAGGCCGCGATCGCTGAGCACAACATCAGGCTTTAAAACGGGCAAATAGCAAACATAATGACTACTCGCTGCAGCGGTATTGTTGCTACTGCTACTAGCATGACTGGACTCTACTAGCATTTCCGGTTGCTCTAGCACAGTTGCAGCTGTTGTCAGCGCATTCGGTGCAATCACATTTCCTTCATCAATTGTTGTGGTTGTTGTATAATGTAGTTGTTGTTGTAGTTGCTGCAGCGTTTGCGGTTGTGCGGGAAATTGATGGTGATGTTGTTGATGATCATGATGTTGATGACTATGATGCATGTAATTATTAGTATGCTGTGTTGTTTGTGTTATTGTAGTTGCGGTTGCAGTTGTTGCATGAACAGCAGCAGCAGCAGCTGCAACATTAGCTGCTGCGCAAGCGCAAGTATTCATATTGACATGCTATTGTTAGAAATATTTGTTGTGGTTGTTGTTGTTATAATTGTTTGTTTGTTTTAACGTTGGTAGCGTGTTTTTTTTTAGCAGCGTTGATTTATTAGTTGCGGTGCTCTTGCTGATGGTTATGCTGATAATTGTGTTGATGTTGTGGTTGTTGTTGCCCAACTTTGCGGGCATTGTGCAGCAGCAACATTTTTAAGGCGTGCATGTGTGCGTGTTTTGGTTTTTTGTTGTTGGTGCTTTTTGTGTGCACTTACATAAGACTCAGCACTGCTATTGTTTTCACTTTTTATTTTGCTTAATTTTTTTTTTTTTTCAAATAATATTTTTTTTTTTTTTTTTCAAATAATATATATTTTTTTTTTTTCAAAAAAATTTTTTTTTTTTTTTTTCAAATAATATTTTTTTATAATTTTTTTCAGTTTGTAGTCTTAATTAAGCTGTAAATTTTTAAGCGTGCGTTTTAATGCTGTGTTAGTTTACTAACGTTTTTAACAACATTTATGCAAACAACAGTAACTTTTTTTATTTTTTTTTTTTTTTTTTTGCAAAATTTTAAATAAAATTCTATATGCAACTTTAGGCCGAATTTTGACTAACTAGAAACAAAATTTTTTAAACAAATACTATGTGCGACATTTTTTTTCTATAAACACAACAACAAACAAGCTAGTAATACTTTAATGTGCGTGCTTTTTTTCTCAGCGCAATAGCTGATGTGTACGAACGAAACTAGAACTAAACTCAATAACTCCTTTCAAAAATTACTAAAATGCTTAAATAAATGCATGAATTGTGCAGGCTACCTAGTTATGACATGTAGTAAGTGTTTTATGAGTTTATGATGCCGATATGTTCCCAAAATGACCACAAATGGAGCTCAAACTGACCACAAATGGAGCCCAAAAAGACCCTAAAATGATCCCAAAATAATCTGAAAATGACCAAAAAATTATCCCAAAAGATATCCAAAATCGAACCGAAAATGATCCCAAAATAGCCCCAAAATTATACCTAAATGATCCCAAACCAATCCCCAAATAATTCAAATATGATTCCAAAGTGACTCCAAAATATTCAAATACAGTAGATATGGTAAGTAAAATGTTAACCCTGGGCGGCAACCCTACTTGAAAGTATTTCAGTTGGTATGTCGCCGAAAATACCTTTCATTTGATACCCATATCGTCATATTTTACACAATACTTAAAACAATTAACAAATGAGATATGTGGCAACCCTGTAAACCACCCCAGGCGCCTATACCCAAGTAAAAAGTCTTACAGCTATCCATATGCCAAATTTCATCGAATTCTGTCAAAGTGTTCTCGAGATAGTACCGGATATACAAATATTATGCGGTTAGGTGGCAACCCTAGGCGAAAAATCTACTTAAAAATATTTCAGTTGGTATGTCGCCGAAAATACCGTTCATTTGATACTCATATTGGTCTTGCTCAATATTAAAAAAAAAATAAATAAGTTTGGTGGCAACCCTGTAAACCGTAACAAGTGGCAACACCCACGTGGATATTCTTAGAATCAAGCATACTATCTCTATGTCAAATTTCATCGAAATCGGTCAAGCGATTCTCAAGATAGTTACGGCTATACAAATATTCTGGTGGCAACCCTACTGGAAAATATTTCAGTTGGTATGTCACCGCAAATACCTTTCATTTCATACCCATATTGGCATATCTTGCTCAGTATTAAGAAAAAATCGAGATAGGTGGCAACCCTCCGAACCGCCTCAAGTAAATAGCATAGGCCAAGAATAGCTGAAAAACCAAGATAGATTGAAACCCAAATATGTATTCATCACATAAGAAGGGAAGATTCGGTTTCGTCCATTTGGTAGCATTAAGGATGCCAGTCGGGATATTTACACGCAGAATTACTCGTCAAAGAGATAATTTAGAAACTAAGGCTTAAACAGAAGAAGAAAGACCAAGCTCTGTAAATCTGTCATGATACCGGCCTTGATGTATGGCTCGAATTATAAACCTTGTCGAAAGAAGATTGTATGACTCTTGAACTATTCGAGAGAAAATGGAACATATGTAAGAGGTCCTTACTTCGATGCGAACGGTGAATATTACGAGCTTTAGTAATTAGTGCAGTGAGTTCAACATAAAGGACTTCGATGGCTGGGTGCTCTGCCAATGACAAATATTAAGTTCGCCGGCAGATTAAAGGGCAAAGCCCGATTGCAACTATCAGTAGTTTGGTCAGCTGGCCGAAGCGGTTATTGAACCACATTGGAGAACTGTGCTATGTGCTATGCATTCATGCTTCTGGCGCAAAAAAATGTTTATAATCTGAATTTTAAAATTTTCGTTACGCCAGAAACATAAATGTGTAGCCAAATGGTTACGTATACGCCACAGTGTCTGTCAAAACAAAAATTAAAAAAAAAAAATTAAAAATTCAATTTTTGAACATTTTCGTTGCGCCAGTAATATGAATGTGCTACACATTGTCGAAGGTTTTGCATAACAAGACTTACAAAAGGTAAAGCAATCTGTAGTCTTATATGGGGTTATGTTTTACATACAAAAGTAACTCAAGAACTATGATCAACTCTTCAAAATAACTGAAGTCTATTTGCTAGTCTTAACAAACTACTAAAAGTAAACAACGAAGACACATAAGAAATCAAATTCTTTCAGCAATTAGTATAATGAGATGTGATATTTGAAGAGATATCGCCTACACTTTATCGTACTCTTCCTAACAATAAAATATGAAAGCAAATTGTATTTCATATAGGAAACCTGTAAAAAAAGGTCAACGACTGATGTGTTGTCAGCCATTTCAACGCTGCTGATGTTGGCATAATCGTGCCATTTGAACAAAGGCAGTTTGCGACAGCAACACATCATATCTAAATAGTGTGACAACTCAGCAATGCAATCAACAGTTAGTCAGTGAGTGCAAATAATTTATGGATATAGAACAACTATGGCAAGCAATAAATCATAAGGCATGAACTGACTGGAAGACAAAGGGCAACAAAAGACTAGTCAGCAGAAGGAAAAACAACGTAAGTACTTGCTGCAATGTAAACAAAGAAAAACTTTTATCAAGCAAACAAAAGAAGTCACAGAAAAATCGAGAACAATTATAGCAAAAAGTCAAATGACATGCGAGCGATATCAGAAAATGATAGCAAAAACTTAAATGACATGCGAGCGATATCAGAAAATGATAGCAATAAGTCAAATGATATGCGAACGATATCAGAAAATGATAGCAAGAACGCAAATGATATGGGAGAGATCTCAGAAAATGATAGCAAAATGTCAAATGATATGCGAGAGATATCAGAAAATGATAGCAAAAAGTCAAATGACATGCGAGCGATATCAGAAAATGATAGCAATAAGTCAAATGACATGCGAGCGATATCAGAAAATGATAGCAATAAGTCAAATGATATGCGAGCGATATCAGAAAATGATAGCAAAAAGTCAAATGATATGCGAGCGATATCAGAAAATGATAGCAAAAAGTCAAATGATATGCGAGAGATATCAGAAAATGATAGCAAAAAGTCAAATGATATGCTAGAGATATCAGAAAATGATAGCAAAAAGTCAAATGATATGCGAGCGATATCAGAAAATGTATTGAAGTGAGTGACACATTGTGTTAACTACTTTGTTGATGAATAATAACTATCTAAGGATATGGAATCACTTTAAGTTATTGAAGGGGATATTTAATTATTATTTTGGCATTTTTTATTATCATGAAAATCTCAAAAAGGCGTTGCGGTCCCTAGGTGAAAATCGAACATAGTATTCATTTTATTGGGATCAGTTAACAATTGTTTACATTTTTAATATGTTGTCTTTTAATCATAACACATTCGCAGAGCTGTCTGCCAACTGTAGGCATTCACATGAATGTTTAATAAACAAATGGAAAAGTAGGTCAATGCAATTTTCCACACTAGCACATAAGAAGCGCGTGCCAAGAAATTGGAAAAAAAATCTGCCCTTTTTGCTCACGTCAGTGGGTAGCATAAAACGTATAAAATATGAAAAATTATGTTTGCTTATGTAGTTCATTTTTATTTCAATCTTTTGCATTTGTTTCCCTTAGATTTCGATCTAGCTCCCCAAAATGAACTAGTTCATGTAGTTCACTTTTAATTCAATTATTTCATTTGTTTCCCTTAGACTTCGAACTTGCTCACCAAAATGAACTAGTTCATGTAGTTCGTTTTTTGTTCAATTATTTGCATTTGATTCCCTTAGATTTCGAACTAGCTCACCTAAATGAACTAGTTCATGAAGTTCGTTTTTTGTTCAATTATTTGCATGTTTCCCTTAGATTTCGAACTAGCTCACCAAAATGAACTAGTTCATGAAGTTCGTTTTTAGTTCAATTATTTGCATTTGTTTCCTTTAGATTTTCAAAGTATTTTTGCAGTCTTAGAAGAAACAAATACCACTTTATGTACCGTAGTACAAAATCCGCTTACCTGCGACGGATAAAACCTTGGGAAATTACTGGGTTGCGCTTACCATAAAAGAGGGTAAAGAAGTGGGCAATTTTGTTTAACGAGGTTCCTTTTCTACCCGTGTCGTGTCGAAAATTATCGAATTATTCGTTGTTATTTCGATGCCTAAGCATCGGTCCCCAGCACTAATTTGTCATCATGACTAGCCCTTGTTGGCAGGGACTTTTCTTTCTCTTCTCAAGAAATTCTATAAATTTCACGAAAATTTTACATAGTTCAAGTAGTTCATTTGAAGCTTGGAACTAGGTCCCACGATCACTTCCATGATCTAGTTCAATGAACTAATTAGTTCATAAACTACCCAAGTCTACTAGGTACATATAGACAAATTTTCAAATTAAATCTAGTCCAGTTTTCAAGAAAATTGTTTAAATGAATGGGGTTTCAATTTCAAAGCAGAAATGTCTTAACAATTTAAAAAAAAATATTTTTTTTGTCTTTTGGCTGGGGTTCGAACCAAGAATCTCCGTATCATACTCGATTGCTCTACCTGCTCTGAGGTACATCGCACACATACATGTCGTGGGTAAAACTCAATGACATGAAAATGCTGTCAAAAAAAAAGGAAAACGAAAAATAGTTTAAACCAAAAAGTTTTAATTTTAAACCAAAAAAAAATTGTGTGCTGGCAGGATAATATTTAATGACTTGAAAAATCTTAAAAAAAAAAATCAAATTAAAAATTTTTGGACTGCTTTTTCAGTTAGATCCTTCGAATAGATTAGAAGAAATTGGAATTCCTGGTAGGTAAAAATTGCTTGAACAGTTATGGTTACGGCAAAGGGGACTTCGACTCGATGAGAAAAGTAAGAATGATAGCAGTGACCGTGAAGGGAGTAGGGACTATGATCGAACCATGACTCGATCGGAAATGTGAAAGTTTTGAAATCTTCTTGAACTTTAGAGTGACTATGACTGCAACTATGACGATCCCTATAGCGACTATGTATGAACGGAACCTCAACAGTGAATGTCACTATGATCATGACAGTAGATGTGAAAGTGTCATGCACATTACCCTTACACATTACCTTTACACATTACACTTACAAAGTTATCACTGTCACTGTTCCTGAGTTCTAGATAAGGTGCTCATCGATAAAATACTTGGAAAGGATGTTTTTGAAAAAACAAAACTGGAATAAGGAGATACTACGAAAGTTATCTTATATGGGGATTTTCACTGGAATGACTTAGGAACGCATAATATACATAATTATTTTTCAATAGTAACCTATAATAAAAAAAGAATAGTCAACCTACAAAAATCCCAAAGAACAATGGCGCTACTGACATTCGCAGAAAATCTCTTAATCCTGCAAATAAAATGCAGTGAAGAACAAAAATTTTATAAAATTGTATTGTTAGCTTGATTATTTGCACAAATTTCAACCACTATATGTAGAACAGCTAAACTGCATTCAAATTTGTATGGAGCAAAATATGAATAAAAATGCAAAGTCAGTTTCGTTGAAAATACATAAGTCCTTGAGATGGCATACGTCACATACGAGTGGAATACGTTGCAACCGTCACTGAGATTTTGAATATTCACCTCAGTACGAAGAGGTGTTAAATTTCATGAATAAAACATGTACCACTAAGCCATCATAGAAGAAGAAGAGCAGCATATAAGCATGATAATATCAGCTAACACAATTGCCTTAAGCCGCAAGTGGTATGTAATGAAAGGATAAAAGATAATGCAACACATACAAGCAGCAGAAGCCTCAAAGCCGAGCGAGTGACTAATAAATCTGCACATCAAAGACGGAATTTGGTTACGATTGGCACAGTGTGTTTGTTTTTAAAGTTGCTGTATCCTTTTTTTCTGTAAAAGATATCCTGAGCAACTGAGGATATCTTTTAAAGAATCAAACCTTATATAATTTTTTTTATTTATCCTTTAAGGACATGGAAATAATGTCCTTTGGATTTTCCAATATGGGCATCAAATAATAGGGTTTCATGAGAGCCAGAACGTAATGCAAGTTTTATTTCGATATCTCTATCCGTTTTGAAGATATCAACCAAAATATAAAAAATTATCTTACTTCAATAATTAAATGTTACTCATACGCCGTGTAAAAATTGCAAAATTTCAAGATATTCACATAATGGCAACCATGCGAGCCTATTCTGAGTGGCATTTGTAGCAATATCATCAAAATCGATAGCACAAATTCGGAAATTTTTTGAGTTTTTTCGGTACTTTTAGCGATAATTTCTGAAAATTTTCGGGACCTTTTCAGGATGGTTCTCGGGACTACTTCGGGATTTTTTCGGGATCATATCTGGCCTTTTTTGGGATCATTTCGGGATGGTTTTAGGAACTATTTTGAGACCATTTCGGGACATTTTCCTGATCATTTCTGGACTTGTTTGGGATCATATTAGAATGGTTTTCGATACTATTTTGAGACCATTTAGGAACTTTTCCAGGATATGTTCCGGACTTTTTGTACCATACCGGGATTGTCTTTGGTATTATTTTGAGACCATTTCGGGACTATTTTGGGATCATTTCTGGACTTTTTTGTACCATATCGGAATGGTTTTCGGTACCATTTTTGTACCATATCGGCACATTTCCGGGATATGTTCCGGAATTTTTCGGGATCACTTTTAGACTTTTTTTGTTTCATTTCGGAACTATTTTCAGAAAATTTCGGGACTATTCTGGGACCATTGCCGCACTTTTCCGGGACATGTTCCGGACTTTTTCGGGATCATTTCCGGACTTCTTTGTACCATATCCGGATGGTTTTCGCTACTATTTTGAGACCATTTCTGGACTTTTCCAGGATATGTTCCCGGCTTTTACGGGATAATTTCTGTACCATTTCGGGGTGGTTTTCGGCACTATTTTGATACCATTTCCGGACTTTTTCCTGATCATTTCTGGACTTTGTTGGGATCATTTCGGGATAATTTGCGAGACTAACAATTTTGGGACCATTTCGGGACTTTTCCGGGATATGTTCCGGATCTTTTCTGGACTTTTTTGTACCATATCGGGATAGTTTTCGGTAGTATTTTGAGACCATTTCGGGACTTTTCCGGTATATGTTCCGGGCTTTTGAGGGATCATTTTTGGAATTTTTTGTACCTCTTCGCTATGGCTTTCGGGACTATTTTGGGATCATTTCGGGACAATTTTGGGATCATTTATGGACTTTTTAGAGATCATTTCGGGATGGTTTTCTAGCATATTTTGGTATAATTTCGGAACTTTTTTGGGATCGTTTACCTACTTTTTCCGGACCATTACGGAATGGTTTTAGGAAACAATTTGGAACTTTTTCGGGACTGTTTTGGGAAAAGTGATCCCGAAAGAAAATTCCATAATTGATCAAATAAAAAAGTATGAAATGAACCCGAAAAAGTCTAGACCATATCCAGAAAAAGTATTGAAATTATCCCAAAAAAGTCACGAAACTATACCAAAAAAGTCAAAGAATCCTGTTGTCCTTATAGAAATTCAAAGAAGGAGATTTGTTATACAGTCCTTTGAGCAAAATATTAAAATTATGTAATTTTCAAATGGACTTTTTTTTGCGAACTTAGTTTAAGCTTCTAGCAAAAACTTTAACTAAAAATTGGCACGGATAATCCGTTAGGTTGCGCTATGGTCGAGCTATTCATAAAACCATTTTTTAAGGTTAGTTTTTCACGCTTATTTCATTTTACTTAATTTAGTAAATGTACTTATGTAGCTGCAAGTAAAGTGTGTGTGCAACGTAATGAAAAATGCAATGCTTATGCGATCTGGCACACGTGAAAACGCGAGTTTTTTTTACACCTACACCGAAGTATGTATGCAATAATCCATATCAAAAAAAAAAAAAAAAAATTAAAAAAGAAAAAAAAAAAAAAAATTAAAAAAAGAAAAAAAAAATTTTAATTCATTGAGGCAAACGTGACTTTAGCACATAGCATGTGGCATAGTTAGAGGCATGCCACATGCACTAGCAGTAGCAGAACATAAATATGTTTCGCAGCACATTTTATGCGGTTTCGCATCAGCGCAAATGCAACCGCAACGCACAACTATTCTTACTTCATATAAAAAGCAATACAAAATTTAATGTACAAAAGTTTGACTGCATGTATACTGTGTGTGTGTGTGTGTGTATGTGTAACTGCATGCTTTTAGAAAATGTGATGCAACCTTGACCTGGAAAATCGTATGTACTCGTATTTGAGAAGCTTCGCACTGCACTGTTTTCCTGCAGCATCATTTGTGCACGATAACAGTTGGTGTTATAAAAATTTTTGTATACCATCACGCGAAGTCGACGTGTTCAAATAGTGATGGGGGGTGGTACATAATAGTTTTATAGCACTTCGAACTGCAACTAACAACTTTGCGGTTTCTTATTGTTGCTGCTCACTATTTTTAAATAAAAGCTCCTTTCTTTCAACTTCCATTTAATATCCTGCCATCATCATCAGTTGCATTGCATATTTGTCGCTCTAGAAAATTGTTGGCTGACTAAAAAATAAAAACGCTTATAAATGCTTGTCACGTATTGTTTGCATTTTTGGGCGCCAACGACAGACAACTGGCGACACTAAACCACACACAAAAGAGTGACGGCAAGCGACCATCACATCACTGGCATCAATGGCGCTTCAACAAACAGCTGCTGTCGTCATTGTAATGGACACCAGCCAACCAACATTTACATACACTCCACTCATGAAGCTACATATATGAATTTTTGGTAAAATATCACGTATTTGGAGCAACAATATTTATTTGGGTGCCAACATTTTGAGAATTTAATTTGGTGTATAGCACTGAGTAATGGTTGGTGATGGTATATTACAATGCGAATTTTAACCACAAATGGTTTAAAACTGAAACAGGAAATAAATTTGAAAAGGCTACGCACAGTAGGGTGGGTTGGATTTTTTTGTATGGGTGTCGTTTTTTAGGTTCCAACGAAAAATTTAAATTTTTTTTTTTTTTTTTTCAAAGTAGCACGCAAAAAAATTGGAGTCTGGTTTTATTTTATGA
The DNA here is from genome assembly GCA_964058755.1 of Campiglossa producta. NCBI lineage: Eukaryota > Metazoa > Arthropoda > Insecta > Diptera > Tephritidae > Campiglossa > Campiglossa producta. The sequence goes on from CAXKVI010000003.1 coordinate 13,043,623, forward strand.
TTTTCCACGCATCTAATTTTTTTAATTTTCAGTTGAGTTACAAAATCTATTTAACCTCCAAATTCAAATTTTTAGTAACTAAGATTTTTTGCATTTCATTTTATTTAGGGCCTGATTATGTATGACGAACGATAGCTAAGACGAACGATTCGTCTAATCTACCCATCGCATTTTCTTTAATTTTTGTTTTTTTTTTATGTCAAAGAAAAGTCGAAAATATTAAACAAAATCTATGGAGCGAACGAAAATGATAGATCATGCGATGGCTAGGCAATTTTGTGAGCAGACAAATCGTTCGTCGGAGGTATCGTTCGTCACACATAATGAGGCCCTTAGTTAATTTTTTGTTATTACTTTCATTATTTCATATTATTTTTTTATTTTCTTTTTAATTTTATTATTTTCGTTTTCTCTTGTAACTTTGTCTGTTATTATTTTATCCATTTTCTTCTATTTTTTTTTATTTTTTAACTTAAATATTTTTTCGTTATTTTGTTTTTATTTTATATTTATATTCTTGTTCTTATTTTCCTGTTAATGTTTAAATAATTTTATTTTTATTTTCTTGTTAATTTTTTAAATTTTTTTTTGGTTGTTATTGTCTTGTTATTTTTTGTCATTATTTTTCCCCTTTTTAATTTTTTTTTGTTAACGTTTTTAATTTTTATTTTTATTTTTTTTTCAACTTTTTCAATTTTTTAAATTTTTTTTTAATTTTTTTCAATTTTTTTTAATTTTTTTTCAATTTTGTTAAATTTTTTATTTGTTTTTATTTATCTTTCAATTTTTTTTTTAATTTTTCTTTCAAATTTTTTTAAATTTTTTTTAAATTTTTTTTTAATTTTTTTATTTTTTTAATTTTTTTTATTTTTTTCAGTTTTTAATTTTTTTAATTTTTTTCAGTTTTTAAATTTTTTTATTATTTTTCTTTTCTTGTTAATTTTTTTTGTTCTTATTATCTTCACAGAACCAAAAACGTACATGTTTTTTACGAACAAAGTTTCATAGAAGTTCGGGTTGGTTTTTCTTAAAATATAAGAAAAAATTCATAGAATCTAAAAAAATGTTCTTACAATTTATGAATGAATACATGCTTTCTGTGGATTTGTTTACATATTTTACGAAAAAGTACTTATATTCTAGGAAATGTCCGTAAATTTCTACGAAAAAGTTCTTTGGAGAGGTTTTAACGGACAATTCTTAAAATCTATGTACTTTTTCATTGGATACATGAACTTTTTTGGTTCAGTGTTGTTGGTTTTTTATTTTTTTAAGATTTTTTTAAAATTTTTTACTTAATTTTTTTGTTATGATTTTCTTGTTATTGTTTTTGTCATTATTTTCCTATTTTTGTTATATTTTTTGTGTTATTTTTTATTTTCTTTTTAATTTTTTTATTATTTTCGTTTTCTCTTGTAACTTTGTCTGTTATTACTTTATCCATTTTCTTCTATTTTTTATATTTTTTAACTTAAATATTTTTTCGTTATTTTGTTTTTATTTTATATTTTTATTCTTTTTCTTACTTTCTTGTTAATTTTTATTTTAGTTTTTTTTATTACACGTTTTCTTGTTAATTTTTTTAATTTTTTTGGTTGTTATTGTCTTGTTATTTTTTGTCATTATTGTTCCCTTTTTTAACTTTTTTGGTTAAATTTTTTTTAATTTTTTGTTTTATTTTTTTTTTAATTTTTTCAATTTTTTTAATGTTTTTTAACGTTTTTAATTTTTTGTTTTATTTTTTTTTTTTAATTTTTTTAAATTTTTTTAAATTTTTTTAAAATTTTTGATTTGTTTTTAATTTGTTTTTATTTTTCTTTAAATTTTTTTTTAATTTTTCTTTTAAATTTAAAATTTTTTTTTTTTTTTTAATTTTTTGTTATGACTTCCTTGTTATTGTTTTTCATTATTTTCCTATTTTTGTTATATTTTTTGTTTTTTTTTTATTTTTTATTTTTTTAATTTATTTAATTTATTTAATTTTAATTTTTTTGTAATTTTTTTATTTTTTTTTAATGAAAAAAATTTTTTGGTTATTCTTTTTCTTTTCTTGTTAATTTTTTATTTTTGTTGTTATTATTTTATTTCTTATTATTTTCTTCTGTTAATTGTTATTGTTCTTATTATCTTGTGGGTTTTTTATTTTTCTTTTTTTATGATTTTTTTTGTAATTTGTTTACTTTTTTTTTTTGTTAGTTTGTTACTTCATTTTTTTTTTATTTTTTTGGTTATTGGTTTTTATTTAATTTTTTTTTTGTTATGATTTTCTTGTTATTGTTTTTGGCATTATTTTCCTATTTTTGTTATATTTTTTTTCTTTTCCTGTTAATTTTTTATTTATTTTTAATACTTTATTTGTTATCACTTTCTTGTTAATTTTTATTTTATTTTATTTTCTCTTATTATATTGTTTTCTTATTTTTATTTTTTTATAATTTTTTTCTTTCACTTTTTTCTTGCTAGTTTGTTATTTAAATTTTTCTTATTTCTCTTTTCTTATTTTTTTGTTGGCTTTTATTTAAATTTTTTTGTTATTACTTTTATATTTTATTTTATATTATTTTTATATTTTATCTATTTTCCTTTTCTGTTTTACACATTTTTATTTTGTTTTGTGATTGATTGACAAAAAAAAAATAGTTATGGTGTTCTTAAGGAAACCCAATTAAAGATACACTCTGTGCTTTTCCCCGTTAAGAGTTTCTGGCATAAACAGGGCACCCTGTGCGGTGAAAGAAAGTAGTAGTATATATCGAATATATCGTCTTAAAAATTGTAGTAAAAGCTTGATAAAACTTAAATGAGCAGTGAATTTCTACTGAAAAATTATCTTAATAGCGCCTCAAAGTTTAGCCAATACCGTATATTCACTTATCGCGTATCAGACTTTGTCTCTTAGCCACAGGGTGTACATTTAACATCTTTATCTAATAAATTGATCTACGAGTACTTCCACATGGAAGATCATCCATTTGTGTAACAACTTTGTCTGCTATATTTAATCCATGACATTCAGAACTCCAATTATGTCATACTTTTTGAGATCATTATTAGAAAATTACATCCAACAGCTATACAAATATTTACACAGCAAAATAAAGCGCATTTTATATAAAATTTTGTTAAGATTAGATCACTTCAAATAATTGCAAACAGCTTTTGACGTTAAAAAATTTAACGCTTCAACAGACATTAATTGTCGCTGCTGATCGACATTTTGATGTGCGGCACTTAAATTATAGCGAAACCAAAAGATTAATTTTATCGCGATATTTCTTCTTAATAAAGAAAAGTAATTAGTTAAAATATATGGGATTGTGATATATGATGCCTGCAGATAAATACATCCAATTCCAGGAGTAGTTTTTTTCGATACCGCTACTGCAGTGTAATTCAGTAACTTTAAACAATACTATAGAACGTGTGGCTAGCTCAACATTTTTGTTGTTTGCACTAGGTTAGGTTCAAGTGGCTGCCGCAGAGGCACACCTAGGCCAGTATTAAAAGGCCCGTTGTGACCAAACTTTTGTTTGCACTAACGATTTAGTGATTCTGTAGCTATTCCTTAACAGGTGCTAATAGGTGATTGTCTCAGCTAAACACAGTAGTGTCTAATCCAAGCATACAACCAATAGGTGATTGTCTCAGCTAAAATATATAAGAAAAGTACCTTTATCTCGAATGCAGCTTTTGCAACGTCACCAAAAGAGCCGCAATGGCCGAGTGATAAGCATCTTGGTTGTTGTTGTTGGTTCATTAAGCTTGCTTGGTTCGATTCCGAATGTCGCTTTAAATGAGCTAAACTTGTATATATGTATGTATATTTGTATATCCGGTAGAATCTCGGGAACAGCTTGACCGATTTGGATGAAATTTGGCATATACTAGATAGTATGATTGATTCTAAGACTATCCACTTGGGGGTTGCCACTTGTGGGGTGTACAGGGTTGCCACCTATCTCAATTTTTTTTTTCAATTATGAAGCAAGATATGCCAATGATATCGAATGAAAGTTAATTTCGCCGACATACCAACTAAAATATTTTCAAATAGGGTTGCTGCCCAGGGTTACCATTTTACCGTTTTGTATATTTGTATTGTATATTTGTGGGATCTTATTTTAGGATCATTTCTGGAGTAAAACTTTGGATTAATTTAGAACAATTTTGGGGTCATTTTCGGATCATTTTTATATCATTTTGGGATAGTTTTTGGGTTCAATTTTGGGAACATTTGAAGGTCTTTTTTGGTTCGTTTTAGGATTATTTTAGTATTATTTTGGAATTATTTTAGCGTCATTTGGGATCATTTTTGGATAATTTTCTGGTCATTTTCGGATCCTTTTTGGTACATTTAAGGGTCTTTTTGGGATCATTTTAGAGTCATTTTTGGATCATTTAAGGGTCATTATGGGATCATTTCTGGGTCGTTTCGGGTTCAATTTCGGATCATTTTTGGATTATTTTGGAATTATTTTAGGGTCATTTTGGGTGAAAAAAAATTGATAGCGCCGAGCAAGCTCGCTCACCCAGATCCAACCTTCATTAAAAAGGGTACCAACGAAAGTTAAGCAGAGGGAGCCTACAAGCTCACCTCGGATACATACTATTCGAAATATAGTATGAGAAAATTTTTTATTTTGAATATAAAAATACTTAAAAAGGAATTAAGCTTAAGAGGGATTCAAAGCGTAAAAATTGCGATAAGCAAATGAATATTTTAATCCGTTGCACATGTACAAAAACAAAAAAATACTAAAAACATTCATAATAGCAAAAAATTTGCATAATGCTAAAGGTTACAGCGAAATAAGATGAAATCATACCACAAAAGTAAACACCCACACATAAAAGTTACAACAAATGAAAACAGTCAAGAATTTTACGTTGTAAGAGCATTGAAGTGTAAGACAAGTTGAGCGAATCATTGAAGAAAGAAATGAATATGGAAAAAAGAAAAAACAAACAAAGCAAGAGATGCTCTAACATAACAATAGTGAGCAAGTACATTTCGAAAAGGAGATGAGCTCAAGAAAATTTTATTTAAATATAGAAAAACATTGTGTTGCCAGCATTGAAGTTAGGTCACTGGGTAAGCAATAAGTAATCAAAGGATAGTAAAGAGGAAATCATAAAGAAATAAAATTGTACAAGCAAAAATGCTATAAGCATTCAAGAAACGTTTTGAAGATTTTTAAAAACCATTAAGCAATGGAATTCAAATAAAAGGTACAGGAGGTAAGCAAATCTAAGCTAGGATGCTTACCCAACTAAATGGCTCTTACTGTTACTAAATATTCCAAAAAAGTAATATGAGTCGAAATGTGGGCAAGCGTGAAAGTATGCAAAATTCTTACCAAAGAAAACTTGTAAAGTGTTTAAAAAGTTTTCAGAATCTTATACAGGAATATTTATGAAATGTAGAAACTTGCAACAGTTAACAATTTAGGATTTAGTGCAACTAAGCAAAAAAACACTTTAACGTGTCATTAAAGTGTAAGTGTTCTATGTCGGCGTGTATCAAATAAAAGTATGAATGTGGCCGGAGTGAAGGAGGTGGTAGTCGAGCACTTAAAACGGTGTAAAGTGTGAATAATTATTACATAAAGAAAAAACAAATTTATGGGTCGCTTACTTTCAACTACAGTTCCGAGATGACTACTTATAAATAAAGATGCATTTGTGTGAGTTTCAGAGTTTGTATAGTTGAAAAAATTTTTTCTGAAATTTTTCCTCTCCTTCCTTTTGATGAAAGTGCAACAAAGTTTTATGTAATTCGGCCATTAGAATGAAGTATAATATCCACAAACAAAATGTCATCCAAATCGTTCAATATACGAAGAAATTATTATAAGGCAGTAAGGTGGCAACCCTAGGTGCCAACTAATTTTTAAGACATCATAGTTGGAATGTGACTGAAAGTGCCTACGATTTGATATCCATATTGGCAAATATTTAAGAAAAAATTAGATAGGTGGCAACTCTGTCACCGCCCCAAGTGGACAGTCTGAGAATCAAGTATACCATCGTTATGTCAAATTTCATCGACATCGGTCAAGCAGTCCAAAGAGACCCCAAAATGATCCCAAACTGACGCTAAAATGATGCCAAGATGACCTAAAAAGGGTCCGAAAATAATTCTAAAATGACCCCAAAATTATCCCAAAAATACCCAAAAATTATCCCAAAATAACCTAAAAAATGTACTAAAATGATGCAAGAAAGACCCTTAAAAGAACCCAATATGATCCGAAAATGACCCCAAATTACCTCTAAATGATCCTAAAATAATACAAATATGATCCCAAAACTACCTCGAATTAAACAAATAAAACTCTGTGCGGCAACCCTACTTGAAAATATTTAATTTGTTATGTTGCCAAAACTATCTCTCATTTGATATCCATCTTGCTCCATAATTAAAAAAAAAACCGCCCCAAGCGACAGCACCCAAGTGGAAAGTCTTAGAAATCGCGTACCAAATTTCGCTATGCCAATTTTCGTCGAAATCCGTCAAGCGGTTCCCGAGATAGTAGCGGATATACAAATATTCTGCGGGAAGGTGGCAACCCTATATGAAAATATTTTAGTTGGTATGTCCCGAAAATACCTTTCATTTGATACCCCCATTGGCATAACTTGCTCCATAATAATAAAAAAATTAGATAAGTGGCAACCCTGTAAACCGTCCCAAGTGGCAACCCCCAAGTGGATAGTCTTAGAATCAATCATACTATCTAGATGTAAAATATAAATATACAAGATTAGCTCTTTTAAAGTTATAAGATATGGGTATATCTTAAAATTAAAAACAAACATGTGGCAACCCTGTAAAAACATCCTCAGCAGCAACATCTTGATAGTCTTGAAATGGAGTACATTATTCTTACAGCTCACAGTATTACAGCCGCGTAAAAAATTCATTTTTATGAGATAAATAATTTTTAGTTTGGCTATTGAAATGTTAAAATATGAACAATTCATTAATTACTACTTTGCATGATATTGAATTTTTGTTGAAAATGTGTATGTGCTACAGTGTGCTAAACCTACTAACTATAAAAAAATGAAAGTTTGGAATATTTTCTATTGATTCCGGAAAAAAATTATTGCCCATATTTGCCCCTCTCTATGTAAACTATGATTTATTGACGAAAAGTCATATAGAAGAGGAAGATCGGGCTAGTATCAGAGAGTACTAGTACCGAAGGTAACATAAGTCTTTACCCAGATTATACGCTTATTCCTAAACCCATTAGGCGTTCTGGAAACAAAAGTCTGCGCTTGTTCTTGCTCTCATGACTAGTTTGCCAAAAAGACTAATACTTCCATAGAAGTAATGAGATCTTAGTTTAGAGCAGGTCAAGCACTTGGTGGGACAATTGTCCGAAAAATTCACACAGATTATTACGCTCTTTGCTTGGCCTCTCGAACCATGGAATTGTTGGTGAGCTCGTGAGAGCGTTATGATCTCATTGACGAATCAAAGGACGTCGTTGGTTATGCTCAGCCACTTGCATAATTTGATTGGTGTGACGACCGCTTTTGCACTACTACACCCTCACCTCCAAATCTGCCGGGCCCTGCTTTAGAGCAAGGCATAATATATTAGGTTGTGAAAAACCACTTATCTTCCATGCTTATTTTATTTCAGTCATTTGTTTTATTTGTAAAGAATTATTTTCGCTCACAAACCAAAAATTTTAATCATACGCAGTGTCACAATTCTTCTAATCATTTCTGTGAAACCCTCAAGCGTATCTGCTTGGTTTGTTAAAAATTTATTCTCAAACTACAATGGGACCAACAGTGAGTAATACTAAATGTAAGAGCAACAACGTGGTTTTTATTAATATTACAAATTTTTCTTTCACCTCTTCTTTGACCTTTTTGTTAGACTCAGACTTGCGTGACGAAAGTTTATGTTTAGTTTCATGCTTGTTATAACAAGCGAGTATAGTAGTTTGGAGTGGAATGAGGGACGACTACTTTGGGACTTATAGCCTTAAAGCATGTATAATAGCCAGTGAGGGTTTTGTGATCCACCCTTCTTTGATTAATGAGCCTGGCCGATGCTCTTTGTGATGGTTCTGAAAAGAGTTCGGCCAGCCTCTGTCCTAGGCTGATAAACCAATGCTGTCTAAACTGTTTGTTTTCCCAGTTGTTTATGGTCTTTCTAACGTGGGCCTTGGTGAGTCCACAGAAGGGTTCCGGACTATAAAATGCTGCTAGAGCACCTTGTTTCATGCCGTGAGACCCAACCTAACAAAACTTCCAGCTAACAAAACGTTGTTAGGTTGGCTCCCAGATCATTGAGGACTGCGACGCACTCACCAACAGGCTTCGAAGTTGTTGGGTGAGACTGCAAAACACGTAGGGTGGCCTGACTATCCCACATAATGTAGATTCGCCTAGAGGATAGTTCTCTTCGAAGACTTTCTCTGTCATAGATTTCTATTGCATAGATTTCCGCTTGAAAGATTTTAGGGAGAGGAAGGGAGCAGGGGGGCTAGTTACCCATTGGTATCGATTTTTTGTAGTTTCGTCCATAGATACCAGCACACGTTTTACCATCTTCCAACTTCGATTCATCCGTACACCAAATCTCTGAATCGGATGCAGCATATGGGTTTCCTGTTTCCCAGAGCACTCGATCTGCGACTGAAACCTCAAAGTTTCGTGTGATATTTGAAATTATTTTTGGGCTTTTGACCAGTCTAATAATTTTTATCGAGTTTTTGCGAAGACAAGTTGCTACAAGCAATACCAACTGCCATGATTGCAATTTCGATTTGTTGAAGGATCTTGTCAACATTTAACTGCGACTCGATTCAGGGTGATCGGGATCGATTTCCAGTTAATCGATGCAGCTTAATCACCCTGGATCGAGTCTCAGTTAAAGGTTTGGAAAAATTTCTAACAATAAAATACAAAGCGATTTGATCCTTCAACAAGATCGAAATTGCAATTATTAGACTGGTCAAAAGTTCACAAAAGTTTTCAAGGTTCATGAAATTGTATACGTAATTTTAGGCACTGCTGTAGACAATTGAAGGTTTTAATAACTTTAAGCGCTAGATATTAATAAAATAAAGGAAATTAAGTTTGCATCCTAAAAGTATGCAAGCTATTTTGAATTATAATACGTATCTATTATTAGGTGCCCTAATGGCGATTTTAGATGGCTAAAAAAACTTAAAATTTGTTAATCTAAGTGTTTATCTTACCAATTTTTTAGTGAACAAAAATAAATATTATAAATTAATTAAGAACTTGAAATTCCAATTCACATTACCTTTTCTTTATAAAAATATTTCCGTTATTGAACGCAAATTCTAAGTTGCTTTTATTTTCCATAAATGTTGCTTTTTTTGACACAAAATTTGTTGATTGATGAAAATTTTTTTTGTAGAAAATTTTATTAGAAATTAAATTTTCGATGCGGTCAATGTCAGCACCATAGACGTTGAAAAGAGGTCCGCAGATTTCTCAAACCGCAATATTAAAAGCTGACAGCGAATTATGACAGCAACCAAAAAATCATACAAAGTCTACTGTCAATCAGTCAGCTGTTTAGCCGCACAATTGTGGGTAGGAGGCACTAAACGGTTGTGTTATACAGCTTGTTTGCTTGTGATTACTTGAGCGATTGATTGATTTGCTGTGTGGAGAATTTTGTTTGTAGGCGCTGAGGCGTAGCAAAATTTTTTACCGGAATAACAAATGGGGTGGTGACATTTGCAGTCAATCAGTTAGATGCGACATACACACAATTTGCGCACACTGTTACACTAGCTGCTAGCGAAAAATCCTTGAGAAGCCTGTGCGCGCTTAAGTAATGTTGATTTTTCTAGTAGAAGTAGAACGCATAAAGTAAGAAAATTTTTCGCTTGCCACCATGGATGATGTTAAGTAGGCGCCTTTTAAAACGTGTTTTGTGGGTGGACAGTTCAATAGAATTTGGAAAAAAGGCGTGTTGAAATGTTATAGCATATATAAGCTAGCTTGCTTTTGCTAGAACTTTCTTTCTTGGCGCTTGTGTTGCTTGGGAGGAAAGTTTTGATGTTGGTTAAGTTGATTGTTACGGCGGGGGCGGATTTTAAAAACGTTGTAATATATTTTTAATATAAAATTAAATGCTTTGCAGTCGGGTTGGGGGGGCTTGTTTAGTACTTTCAAATCTTAAAATAATTTTTTGTGTTTTTACTTCTTTTTTAGATTTTACTTGCAAGGTTGTTGCTACTTAATTTTTTTCAATTTTTATTACTTTTTATTTCGATTTTGTCTCCGGTTTTTGTGTCTTCTACGACCACTAAAATCACACTTACATTTTTTTTAGTGTATTTCTTTACTTAGATGTGTAATTAAATTAGTTTGCTATATTTTTGATTAATCAATATATTGAGTATTCTCTCATAATATGACTTCGAAATGATCCTAAAATGACCTCAAATTCACAACAAAAATTGATTGTAAAATGATCTCAGCACGACCCCAAGATGATCCCAAAATGATCACAATATGATCTCAAACTACCCCATTACGACCCTCGAAATGATCACAAAAATGTCCCTTTCCTTTCCAGGTATTTTCCTTTCTTTCCCTTTTCTACTTTTCTTTTTCTTTCTTTTCCATTCCTTTCCTTTGCCCAACTTTTCTTTCCTTTCCTTTAATTTATATCCCTTTCCTTTCCATCTATTTTCCATTCTTTCCCTTTACTACTTTTCCTTTTCTTTCTTTTACATTCCTTTCCTTTCCCTAACTTTTCTTTCCTTTCCTTGCCTCTAGTTCCCTCTCCTTTCCCTTCCATTAATTTGCTTTTCTTTCCTTTCCATTCTTTAATTTTCATTCCTTTAGTTAATTTTTATTCCTTTCCATTCCCTTTCTTTTTTGTCCTTCCCTTTCCTTTCCTTCCCTTCCCTTTCGTTTTCATTCCTCTCTTTCCTTTCCTATTCTATCCTTTCCGTAAATTTCCTTTATTTCAATTTTCTTTCCTTTCCTTCCTTTTCTTTCCCTTCCATCGCTTATTTTACCTTTTCTTTAATTTATTTTTCTTCACTTCCAACTAGAAGAATATCCATAATCACCCTCTAATTTGAATTATTTAAGGATCACTTCGAGATTGTTTTGATCGATTGCAGATCTTTTTTTTTGGGTCGAATTCATTTCATTAAAGGACCATTTCGGTAACATATGTGATACTTTGAGATATAAATCGGAACTTTTTTGTAAAAACATTGTGGTCATTTCCAGATTATTTTTAGAACGAAATTTGTATTTTTTCGGGATCATTTTGAGACTATTTCAGAAACATATTGGGACTGTTTAAGGATTACATCGGAATCATTTTTGGACTGTTTCAGGGATGTATTGTAATTATTTAGTGATGACTTCGGATTATTTGAGGTTCTCTCTGTGAACCAATCTGGTCTATTTAAGGAATATTTTGGGTAACATATTAGGACCATCTAGGACTGACTTCGGAGCCGTTTGGGAAAAATTTAAGAGCAATTTCTAGGCAATTTTTTTTTTTTTTGGAATTTCTCGAGACTATTTTGAGAACATATTGAGATTTTGTTAAAAATCACTTCGCTGGAAATTTTTTTAATCTGTTTTACAACAAGCTTTCCTCAGTGGTACATTGGTAAATTTGTATATATTTGGTTTTATTTTGTCATTATCGCTCTCACATGGTTCAATGTGAATATTACACTGCTTTTACAAAAAAAATTCCCAATTTATATTATTTCACTGTAAAATTCCTTAGAACGAATTTTAATTTTTTTCTCAAAGCTCAGCTTAAATTTTGCAAACGCGACTCTTTTCACTAGACTGAGCTTTTGCTTTATATTTTAATCTTTACCTTTTTCCCTTTAGTTTTTTTTCTTTTTTATTTAAATTTTTTTGTACTTTAATTTTTGCTTGTTGAAGCTTTTTTTATTATCTTCTTTTTTTTTTAGCACGCACCTCACTGCTGCTCGATTTCGTGCGTGCGTTTTTTGCTGCGTTACTTTTTCGATTTTCTGCTCTTTTTTTTATTGCTTTTGTGGGTATATTTGTGCACTACCTTTCTTTTTTCCAACACGTCTACTTTTTTCAGGAAAATTAAATTTTTTTTTTTTTTTTTTTTTTTTTTTTTTTTTTTTTTTTTATGTATATCTACTTTATTACATTTACACAATATTTTTTACCAACTTTAAACTTTTTCACACGTTTTGATGATTATTTCGCAGAATTTAAATTTTTCGTATGCTTTCTACTTGGTGCGTATTTCTTATCGATTTCAATGGTATTTTTTTTTTTTTTTTTTTTTTTTACTTTCCGTATACGAGACAAAAAAGCGCGTTTTCGTTACTTTTCTTGTATAATAAATTAAATTAAATTCCTCTTTTATTTGCAAATATTTTTAAATATTTATTTTTTTTTGCAAAACTACTTTGCTACTAATATTAAATAAATTTATGTATTTTGGTTGTTGGTTGTTGGTGGATAGTATGAAGCCAAAGTGTATATTGACAGGTCGGCCGAGCAACGAGCGTAACTTCTGCTCATCGTTAGCAACGTGTCGTCGTAGCGGTTGGTTGATAGAGAGTCGTCGTTGTCGTCGTCGAATCGGGAGACCAATAAAGAATTCGCTTTGCAGCGCTTCCAATTTTTCTGCACACTTACATAGGTAGTAGTAGCTGCCCCACACCAAATAATTACAAAATTGCTTCGTTGCTTACATTTTCAAGTAGTTTCGGTTGCTCGCTGTAGTCTCTTTTATCTGTTTTTTTTTTTTTGTATGTAATTCGTTTTCATGAATTTTTTGCAGCCAAAATGGCTACATTTTGCAACGAGCAGCAATTTTCATTGAGAAATAGCATACGAGGCACGATAACAACAATGAACGACGACAACGACCGTGAGACCGTGCATTCGTTGTTACTCGTTGCATACCAAAAATTGTTGTCTATGAGGGTGTGAGCAGCTGATAAGTGGCAACGATTGTATGAGAGACCCCCCAAAACGCATGTAGCTAAAACCATATACATACATACAGCAAAGCTACTAACGGTATTAAACGATAATGCAAGCACGTCGTTGGGTGGGTGGGTGTAAGAGAGCGCACAGCATTGTTTAGCCAACGAGACGCTAGCATTTCATGAGCTAGCTAGCAAGCATGCCAGCCAAACCTACCAACTGTGCCAGGTCAGTGCAATTGCATATCTGCAAAAAATTGATGAGCACCCAAGTAAATAGCGAGTGTAAAGCTAAAAACGAATACCTTTGGCATACTAAATAGCTGACTGCTTATTAACATAATGCTTAAACGCTCATTATTTTCCCTGCATAATCATTCTACCGTGGGGGCATCGCTCATTGGCCACTTGGTTGTCAAAACACCGCTAAGCTTAACATGATTTGTTTTTTTTTTTTTGCGCTACAAATGTTGTTATCTCAATATAATCAAATTCGGTACTGTACACATTTATTATTTAGTCTTTGCAGACTCTCACGAAAATTCATCATCTCTGTGTTCAACTTGCTCTTGTGCATAACCCAGCGAGATCATAAACAACGATATATTGTGGTCCCCGGGCTTTTTTGTAGAAGCAATAAAGCAAGATGCGTGTGTACCCAACTCTGAGACTAGTGCTTAGGATGTGAAGTAAAAATTTTTACTCTCGAAGCTGTCCAAAACAAACAAATTTTGGTAGAGAGAAGTCCAAATCGATCTCAGGTGTGCTAGAAAGTTATTCGGGTTCAAAGGTCAAAATTTTAGGTTTCTTGGATTTTTCTTGAAAACTGCAAAAGTTAAAAGTCGACAAAAATGCAAATTTGTTTTTGTTTTTTTATTTTTCTCGTCTTTTGACGCCGAATAACTTTTTTTGGTTACTCATAGAGAAAAAATGTTAACCACATTTTTAGAGAATTTCCAGGTCTAAAACTTGGCCTCGAAAAAACTTACCGCTTGGAAAAAAATATGTAAAATGTTGACCGAATAACTTTTAAATCACACACGGGATCGATGGGGACCTTGAAGGTTTCTTTCTGACGGCGAACCAAAGCTCTCAGCTCTAGCTATTTTTTTTTAATTTTTTTATATTTTTTTTAATTTTAACCACATTTTTAGAAAATTTCCAGGTCTACAACTTGAAAAAACTTACTGTTTGGAAAAAATATGTAAAATGTTGACCTTTGACCTCGAATAACTTTTAAATCAGACATGGGGACTTGAAGGTTTCTTCCTTTTTTTTAATTAATTTTTTTTAAATATCATTTATTTTATTTTTAATTTTAATTTTTTTATTTAATTAAAGTTTTTTTTTAATTTTATTTTTTTTTTAATTGTAACCACATTAGTTTTTCGAAAAAACTTACCGTTTGGAAAAAAATATGTAAAATGTTGACCTTTGACCGCGAATAACTTTTAAATCACACATGGGACTTTTGAACGTTTTCTTTCTGACGGCGAACCTAAGCTCTCAGCTCTGGGCTTTTTATACCTTTCATGAACATGAAATGGTATTATAACTTTGGTCCGATGTTTGTAAATATGAGAAGAAGAAGAGATAGACCCATCAATAAGTATACCGAAATGATCAGGATGACGAGATGAGTTGATTTAGCCATGTCCGTCTGTCCGTCTGTCTGTCTGTCTGTCTGTCTGTTTGAACGCAAACTAGTCCCTCAGTTTTTGAGATATTTGGCTGAAATTTGATATGCGGCCACCATTTTCCAATATAGGAATCATTTGTCGGAACCAGTAAGATCGGATTTTTGGCTATAACTCCTGTAATTAAACACGAAGGAACGTGAAATTTTGTAAGTATTGCTATTTTTATATGTGAAATATCGATGTTGAAAATCATAGAGATGGGATATATATTTCACATAGCTTCCAAACAATCGATTGTTCCGATAAACGGATTTTGGTAGATAACTCCTGTAATTATATAGGTAGGAACGTGAAATTTCATAACTGTTGCTATTTTAGAATGTGGAATGCCGATGTTAAAAATCAATGTGATTGGACCAATATAACACATCGTCCCCATATAATCGATAGCTCTGATAATTTCGGTATGAGCTAAAGTTAAATTCACACAGGCTGTACTGGGGATCAAACAGTGAAAATCGTGACGCTTATTCATGAAAGGTATTTAGTCTTCGGCACAGCCGAATACAGCTTTCCTTACTTGTTTTAATTAAAATTTAAAATTTTTTTTTGTTAATTTAATTTTTTTTTAATTAAATGTTAATTGTTCCCTTTTTTAAAAAAAATATTTAATTTTTTTTTATTTAATTTTTCAATTTTTTTTTTAATTTTACATTTTTTTTTCAATTTTATAATTTTTTTATTTTATTTTTATTTTTTATTTTTTTTTCATTTAATTTATTTTATTTTAATCATTTTTTTTTAATTTTATTTTTTTATATTATTTAGTTGAAAATAATTTTTTTATTTTAATTTAATTTTACTTTATTTTTTTATGATTATAATTTTTTTTTTTAATTTAATTAAATTTTTTTTATTTAAAATTTTTTTATTTATTTTTTTTTTTAATTTTATTTATTTTTTTTTTTATTTTTTTTTTATTTTTTTTTTTTATATTTTTTTTTATTTTTTTTTTTTTTTAGTTTTTTTATGTTAGTTTAATGACAGTAATAAATCAGTTGGATGTAAGTTTCAACAAACCAAAAATACAGCATTGTTCTTTAAAAAATCCTGTAAACTACCAGGCAAATGACAGACATTGTGTAGCCCCCTAGTATTAAAAGGTAAGCAAAGCGCTTGCGCATTACACGAACACTCAATAGAGAGCATTTAATGTGCAGAAATTTCGTAAACGAGCAGCAGAAGCAATACTTCGGCAAGAAATTGTAAAAGAAAGCTACTTTCAAGTGGTTGTTGGCCGCAACTGGGTGCTGTGTAAAGAGCTACGAATGATATGCATACCTAAATTTCTGCAAAATAAGCAGACTGTTTATAAATACGGAAACAAGACACTGCTATAACTAGATATACTTAACATGAATCGTAATGATGAGAACGATTTAAGTTAAAACCTACACTTTTTTTAAAGACAATGAAGGAAACTAAGACCTAACGAAACTGTAACTGTTTTTAAACGCGAAACCTAAACGACTATTTTCATCAGAGTCCATAGGGTTATAATTTTAACATTAAAGTCAAGAAGAATGATTCTAAACTTGAAGTAGAACATCTGGCAGTATATTAATGAAAATTGCATTTAATTCTACAACGAGATTTTTAATTGATGCGCGAACATACAAATAGACAAACAAACAAAATTAGCAAAAAGTGTAGTTTTAGATTTATTAGGAGAGTCGTTGCTGGGAGTCGGTATCATTTCTTGCTAATATTTGGATGCCCTGTACTGCCCTTTTCCTTACAGACACACAAAAATATACATGCGTCCTTACATTTTTGTCTGACAACAAATCAATGTTACAGACAGAGATGGAGAGTTTTAATTACCAGTAAAAAGATCCTATTTTTTATCTTTTATTTGAAATTTTATTTTAGTGATACTATCCTTCCAATATCATTCAACATTGATTTTGAGTGAAAATTCACATTCATTACCACTAAAATTGATTTGGTTGAACAAATCTAATGGCCGTATTTTGTAAGGATTCACTCACCGTGAATAGATTTTAGAATACTTATAAATGGAGTGACACAATTTATCAACTTTATTTTAGGATTGAAGACTCGTCCTTACTTCTGACAACAGTCAGTCATGGTAAGTGAATCTTTACAAAATACGGCCATAAGTGCCAATGAAAGTGAGTATCTATTCCCAATCGTTAATAGAATGAATGAAAATTTTTAATGATTATGAAAATGAATTTCCACTTAATAGATACAAAATTTCACTACCAATGAACATGGAATGGTTAGTGAAAGTTTTAAGGGCAACTGAGGAAAAAATAAAGATTGGAAACCATGTTTCCTTCCTGGTTTTTACTACTTCAACTGTTCAATTTGTTGGACTACTCACAGAAAAGACGCAAATCCCGAATAGTGCCCTCTCTAAGTTGCGCATTATTACGTTATACTGACAAGGAATTCCTTTTAAATTCTACATACGATAGTTATTTGCTGCAAGAAACAGCAACTAAACAATTATTTCAAGTTCAGATTATGAAGGTCATTCTGCTAGACGATTGACGTGCGACAGGACGTGTAGTAGAAAAAAAGGATTTTCAAGGTTTAGAAAATTAACGCTGGCGACATAATAATCCTAAGCCCTGAACGTGCCACTCAACTAAATGAAAAAAAGAGAAAACATTTTTATACAAAGAATGTAGACAAATATAAATGAAGTATGCGACAAAATGAAAAAAAAAAAAAAAAAAAAAAAAATAAGTAAGACAATAGAAACTTTCAAGACCATGATAAATTCCAGCAAGCAAAATAATGGTGTCATAACTAGTTAAGGACGTGAAGAACGTACATGAAGTATGGGGAGCGGGAAGATACCCACCCAGAATTTTATGAAATTTCTTTTCATATTCGAGTCTTTTTCGATTCTTTAACGCGATTAATCACAAATGAGCTCACTTTCTGATCATAAAAAAGACTATTTCGTCGGTAGAAAAATGTACCACCCTGCCCGCGATTCTTCTTGATAAACCTTGTATGATCTGTTTTGACTCTTTTTCGACTCTTGAAACTAGAGACGGAAAATAATTATTATTCTTCATTATTTCGACTAAAAAAATCAGAATGTTCTAAACATCGCGAAACAGTTTTACCAATACCACCATACTTGTACAGGTACCTATAACCTTTAGCAATCTGCAATGTTTTATATTTTTTGAGTTTTATCCATACTATTCGAAGATAATCATTACTTACTTACTTAAAATAGCCTTTAACCGCCTAGGCGACTTTGGCCGTCTAACATGTTTCGACAGTCGGCTCTTTGTTGAGCCAATTGGAGACACCGCGTGTTCTCAGATCTGCCTCCACTTGGTCCTGCCATCGGAAAGGTGGCCTCCCTCTTCCTTTACTTCCACCGGCGGGTGCCGATAAGAATATCTTCTGGGCCGGAGAGTCTTCGTTGATTCGCACCACGTGACCTAGCCAGCGAAGCCGCTGGGTTTTAACTCGCTGAACTATGTCGACGTCTGCGTAAAGCTCATACTGCTCATGATTATATCTTCTTCGGTACTCGCCGTCAATAATCATTATGTGTTGATTTTAATCATTTATTCATCATTTATTCCTCAAGCATAATGCTCAAAATAAAACCCAAAACATCATATCTCCTGAACCATGGGAAATTTCGGTTTGAAGATTTACACGAATCTACCTCTCGATGTTTTGAGTTTTATTTTGAACAAAAAATAAAAATCATAAGAAAATGATTACGCATAATGGAAAATTTATAAAAATCAAAAATCATAATTACGGTTGAGGAATGAGTCGTTTTCGAGTCTACTTTTAATCGTGTAAGTGATCAATTAGATTTTAATCACCCAAAGTGAACGAAAAAGACTCAATCAGGTGATTTATTCAAAAGTAATCTTCTAAATGCTATTCGGGATATAACTCAAGTATGATTTGTTGTCCATGATTCATTTCATTCCTTGGTATGAATTCCTTTCTTGTGACTATTTTGTTAAACTAAATGAAAATTATTAGGCTATAATTTCTTTGGTGGCAATATACTTTTAATTGCTGTGCGAGACGGTTGAAGGTCATTTGAAAGTGCATCCATCATCGATGCAAATATCACCAACTCGTTTTAATGACAAATACAACAAATTTGCTATACTAAATATAAATTTGTCATTCTTTAGTAAAAACGAAATACCGAGAAAATATACTTTTGTAATAAACTATATTGGACATTTTTAAGTGTGGAAAATTACAGCGAAAAATGCTATTTACTTAGCTAATTATGGTAGTGAGTGGTAAGACATATAAAATAGCAAACCTATGAGCAATGTCAACGAATGCATTACAAATTAACCTGAAGAACTATAAAGTTGCTATTAAAAACAGTGAACTATAAAAATTAAAAAAAAAAAGTACTATAAAAAATATATATGTATATAGTCAACTATTAAAATTAAGAAAAAAAAAGTGAAATGAATAACTTAATTACCATCAAAATCGACGTCTTGTTGTCTGACACAGCTGCATTTAATTTTGTAATTTTATTTTATTACAACTCAGTGGCGGGTCTAGGATTTTAGAAGGAGGGGGTTAGAATTTTTTTTTTTTTTAATTTCGAGGACATTGTTAGTTCACAGTTTCTCAAAAAAATATATGTATATCTACATTTGTTGGTATTGGTTATGTAAATCGTTTAAGAAGTTACCGAATGTGTATTACCTACATACGTAAACGAAAAATATTATTTGGCCGTTTTACTATATTTTTGGCGTATTTTTTGCTGTATTTTTTGTGTTTTTACTTTATTTTTTTCCGTAGATTTTACTGTATTTTTGTGTAAATTTTTACTGTCTTTTTTGTGTAGTTTTCACTGTCTTTTTCGTGCAATTTTTACTATATTTTTTGCGTTTTTTTTTTTACAATATATTTTGAGTAATTTTTTCGGTAATTTTACTATATTTTTTGTGTAAATTTTACTGCCTTTTTCGTGTAATTTCTACTATATTTTTTGCGTTATTTTTTTTATATTTTTTGCGTAATTTTTAGTATAATTTTTTGTGTAATTTTTACTGTATTTTTTTGCTTAATTTCTCCTGTATTTTTTGTGTCATTTTTACTTAATTTTTTAGTATATTTTTGTACGTAATTTTTACTATATTTTTTGTGAAAATTTTACTGCCTTTTTCGTGTAATTTTTCTTGCGTTATTTTTTGCGTAATTTTTTGGGTAGTTTTTACTATATTTTTCACGTTATTCTTACTATAATTTTTATACAATTTTTACTATATTTTTGTGTAATTTTTACCATATTTTTTGTGAAAATTTTACTGCCTTTTTCGTATAATTTTTACTATATTTCTTGCGTTATTTTTTACAATATTTTTTGCGAAATTTTTACTATATTTTTTGTATAATTTTTACTATATTTTTTGAGTAATTTCTTGGGTAGTTTTTACTATATTTTTTCACGTTATTTTTATACAATTTTTACTATATTTTTTGTGTAAATTTTACTGCCTTTTTTGTGTCATTTTTACTATATTTTTTGCGTAATTTCTCCTATATTTTTGGTGTCACTTGAAAACTATCCCCGTGGAGCCGTCCCTGTTACAACTACTTTGTAATTTATGAGAATATCTCTACTTAACGTGCCAATATATAATGCAATAAACACTTAAATATAGAAATGAAGAAAATTGCGAAATGCGCAATATAATTGTCAAGAGGCGAGCGAAGAGCAACAAATTAAAGCAAATTGATAGCTGACAAGGTTAAATTGTTGAGCTATACGCTACAAGCGTTATCACTAAATGAAGAAACACAGCTGGGAGAATCGATAAAGCGCTTCAAACAAAGCAAGTGCAACTAAATAACGCATGCGAAATATGCATACAAATTAGCTGGGGTTTAAAATATATATATTTTAATTTTAATTTTTTTTTTTGGTAATCGCTAACTGGGTTAGTAAGTGTTACAAAACGACATTCTCGAGATAATGTATCTTTGTCTAGCTTGATGAAGAGTTATTAGTTTATTTCGAAAAAATAAATACAGCTATGACCAAATTAATAGAAACAACTCATTTTGAAAATGTATAAGGGGAACTTTGTTCGAGATCACTGGCAGAATTTTTTTTTCAAGGGAGTTGATTTATTGATATTTTTTTCATATATGTACATATGTAACCCATGAAGAAATTTTGGATTTTTCCAAGCAGGGTTGCCATCTAACCTCACTATCTCGTCATCCTAGTGGCCGATTTGGATTTGGTGTATGGATAGCATGCTTAATTCTAAGATTTCTTACTTGGGTGTTGCCACTTGCTGCTTTCAGGGTTGTCACCTTTCGAAAAAATAATAGATAGTATTGAACATGACATGCGAATATGGGTATCAAATGAAAGCAACTTTCAGCAGTATACTAGCGATATATTCACTGCGTTGACACCTAGGGTTGCCACCTAGTCGCATTCATTTTCATTTTACTATTTGTCGACCACATTCTCGGGAAAATATTGAACGATTCGGATAGAATTTGGTATATGGATATTATGCTTCATTCTGATATATTTTACTTGTTAACAACCACTTAGGCCGATTTACAGGGTTGCCACCTGTATAAATTTGTGTATAAATATTGAGAAATACATTTGCTTAAATGGAAGGTATTTTAGAAGATATAAGAACTATATTCAAGTAGGGTTGCCATCTAGCCTCATTTTATTTATTCTTAGTGTATCGACCAATACTCCGGAGAAGATTAAAGGGATTTCGATCAAGTTTGACATATTGATGGTTTGCTTCATTCTAAGACTTTCTACTTGTAAGTTGCCACTTTGGGCGTTTAACAGGGTTCCCACCCATCTCATTTCGGCCGTATAATAAAGAAGATATTTTCGCGCAGGGTTGCCACCTAATCCCACTTGATTTTTTTCTTCTTATTATCGACCAATATCTCAAGACGGCGGTTGCTTCCTTCTAAAACTTTCTACTTGTGTGTTTTTTGACTTCAGGCGATTTAAGTGGTTGCCACCTATCTATTCTTTTTTTAAATTTTGAACAAGATATTATTATTAAAAAAAGTTATTTCGGACCGCATACCAACTAAGATAGTTTCAAGTAGGGTTGTCTTTATTAATATACTACAGATAAAAACAATTTCAATGTCGTCTCTATTATTTCTTCCACCACTGTATTGTGTATATTACAAAATGAAATAAATTTAAACGTACGTCTGTATGCACTAATCTTTTTTGTTTGCCAAGTGTTTAGATTAAAATGCATTGGTGCCATCTAAAACGAGGTCAAGTAATTTATTGATAGCCAGTTAAATGTTAGGAAAATTATGTGGTAAGCAAGAATATTCAAATATATTTTAGTGTAGGCAATGTTTTTAAGCTACGATCATTGTCGAACTCAGCTTAACCTTGACGCTATGGCAGTTGAATGTAAAATTCTACAGTCTAAGCTAAGTTGAAATATAATTTATTACTAGATTTTTCTGCAATTTCGTTTCTTTCCTGTCTTTTCCATTCATTTTCCTTGCTTTTCTTTTCTCTCCTTTCGTTTCCTTTCCTTTCTTGTATTTTCCTATCCTTTCCTTTCCTTCATTCCCTTTCCTTTCGTCTTTTTTCCCTTCGTATCCTCTCCCGTAAGTTCTTTCTTTTTTTTCCTGTCCTTTCCTCTTTTCCTATCCTTATCTTTCCTTTCCTTTACTTTCCTATCCTTTTCTTCCCTTTCCTTTCCTTTCTTTTTTTCCTTTCCTTTTCTTCCCTTTTCTCACCTTTCCTTTCATTTTCTCTTCCGTAATTTCTTTTCCTTCCCCGTCCTTTCCTTTTTGTCCTATCCTTATTTACCTTTCTTTTCCTTTACTTTCCCTTCCTTTCCTCTCATTTCCTCTGTGAGATTTGTTTTAGTTGTCTACACGGAGAGATAATTGAGCTGGTAATGGATAAGAATTGACAGTGGTTTTGGTCATATCAACCAATATATGGCTTGCTTGAAACCAAAATCTCGGTCAATTCTTATTCATTACCAGCTTATTTTTCTCTGTGTAGTTTGTTAATGCCTGTTTGAGATAACAGCTCTTGGGTACTTGAAAATAAATGTATGGCAGATAAAGTGTAAGAAATGGCTGCTTTAAAAACAGAACTAAAGTTCATTAAAGTAGAAAAACAGCGGAAAATTTCAGTTCACAACTTTTCTTTATAAATGTGAGTAATAGTACATTTACACCGCACCAAATTTGGCTAATTTGGCTCTTTTTTCCCATACAAATCTCATTTTCCAAATTTGGAACTCCATCACATTTGTCCTCATTTGCCGAAAAATACAATCTAAAGTTACTCAAAATAGCAACCCTGCGGCTGTTCCACATTAAGGATTGCCCAGCAAGAACATTAATGGGTAATTGAAGTGTGATTACTTTTGCACTATGCACAGCTGTAAATAAAAATTTCAACTAGTGTTTTTTTTTAAGAAAATGGGCCAAGATAGGAGCCTTCTTGACTCTTCTCTACAGGTGTTTAAATCATCACGGTAATGCATTTTCTTTATGTGGCTTTTTGTCCTGGTAGAAGATTCTTGCAGGGAAGGTGAAGCTCATTTCAATTCGTCAAATTTGGTGCGGTGTAAATGTAGTATTAGTTTATATGATATTCTCACTCTTCTTTTAGCTTTATAAAGCGGGAAACAGAATCAATCCGCCAATACGTCACGTACGTGACGTACGTAAATTTTAGAGCAAATTCTATTTTGACGTATCCGTCGTATCTGGCGTAACTCATACAAACACCTGCAGTCTACTTTGCTGTCAGTTATTTCGACGTACTGACGGATTGATTCTGCTGAACGCTTAAACAATCAACACGTGAACATGACAGAGAGTTGAAAATACGCATGGCATACAAAAAAAACCACTCTAGGTACCTCAGATTCTCTCAGATAAAGGGTAATAGATTCTAAGTTGTTGACTGCATATTGAAAACATTCAACATAAGTAGGTATGTATACATATATATTTTTTAAGCTTAATATATCTGTATCTACTATTTTTGTATATTTATATGAAACTAGGTAGGTAAATTGTTATCACACGATTAACAAACCTGTTTACCGGCTCTCAAGCACATCGATAAAGCCGACACTAGAAACACAGAGAGCAAGAGCATAGCCAAGCCGGCACAACACATGACAGCACATGATCTTCAGCACAAAGTGCCAAACACAAATATAAAATGTTATTGAACGTAAACAACAGAAGGGAAACAGTATAAATTCACTCAATGTGTAGATTAAAAGGAAAAAATATAACGATAACGCTACAAGTAGATTGCCTCAGAGAGCGGAGAAGAAAGAGAGAGAGCGCGCGCGTGTGTGAAAATTTATGCGAGTATGAAGAGCAGCGAGAGGTGTGTGACGCGTTTGGGGAAGGTAAAATTAAATGTATTTAGCTTGAAATGAAAGCAAACACTCAAAACAGGTAGTCAAAGTGACAGCATTGTTCAGTTTGACAGCGAACGCCGTTATGTGAATATAGTTAACAAATATTGTGACGGATGAATGGTTGATTGAGCGAAATTAAAGAACGTAAGAAAACATTTGGAATAAAATCTGTGTACAAAAAATCGAAAAGCGGACAGTATCTTCAGTGAGCTTCAAGTGTCAAGTTAAGGTAAACAAGTAGAAGAAGCGCTTTTGACAGCTAATGTTGTGCAGTAAGACAGTGAAGAAGAGCAACAACAGTTTAGCCGGCAACAAAACATATGGTGATTCACAGAGCATAGAAAAACTTGACAAGGAAAAAAGTTTGTAACTCAAATTGTGTAAACGTCAACAGATGAGCTGGAAATAAAGTTAAAAAACAAATAACTAAAGGCACAGGCAGAGAAATTCAACAAGAGTGCTTAAATCAAACTCAATATAAACAACGCAGAAAAAACTACTGCCAAAAAAAAAAGTCAAAAAAGAGGTCGAAAAAAGCCGTCAAAAACAGGTTAATAAATTCAGAAAACAATCACACAAACAACAAAATCAAATCGAAGCAAACAAAAATAAAAAGTACAACAACATACACACTGCAAGCGGAGCATACAACAAACAAATCAACAACAAACCCAAAAAAGTTAAAAAAAA
This sequence comes from Campiglossa producta, assembly GCA_964058755.1. Classification (NCBI taxonomy): domain Eukaryota; kingdom Metazoa; phylum Arthropoda; class Insecta; order Diptera; family Tephritidae; genus Campiglossa; species Campiglossa producta. Next base: position 13,068,394 of record CAXKVI010000003.1, read on the forward strand.
AGTTCAAAAAAAAAAAAAATGATTGAAGTCGCCTGTCTAATGTTCATTGGCCCTTGGGTCATATTTGTGCTGCTTATGCTATTCGCTATGACGGTGATTTAGGCAGAAAGAGGGTGAAAAAATGAAAAAAAAAAAAAAAAACATGCAGACCGTCCTTTTCATTGAAGTATAGCCACGTATCTACAATGTAACTACGTCACAGCTTTGGCTGGTAAACATGCCGCAATTGCGTGGTTAAATACCGAAAAGCTTATAAACTAAGGAAGCAAGATATATGTAAAAAGATCTCAAATTTTCCAAAAAAACAAAAAAAAAAAAAATAAAAAAAAAAAAAACATTTGTATAAATACGGACATATATTATATTTTTTTGTGTTATGCCAATATTTACTTAATAACCACATTTTAAGAATATGTCTAGCAAATAGATTTAAAACAAAAACATTGTAGGTAATTACTAAACATACTACATCATATTTACTTTTAAAATACCTTCAAAGTAATACGGTTGATACATTAGCGCAAATTCCGAATTAACTCCGTTTTTGGGAGTTAACTTGAGCATTATCTTCATTATAAACTCCCAAAAATGAAGAAGATTTGAGCGGCCACAACAAAATCTGCGCTGGCAACACTCTTCACATAAATAAACAAAAACTGCAAGAAAACGCATATTTCTTGCAGTTTACCGTTATTTGCCGCTAGATGTCGCCTGCAATTGTTTATTTTATAGCGAGGACAACTACCAAAATAACGATTTACCGCTACTGGAGACTAGAGTCACCAAAAAATAAACAATCCCCAGCGACATCTAGTTTAAATAGCAAGTTTCTTAATCTTCAATTTTGTGTGTGTCAGCGTAAAATGTGGATCTGATTAAAGAAGATTTATTGGAGGTAATCTCCGTGTCCTAGGCTTAAGTTTTCATGATGGCATAAGAACCACCGAAAACGCTGTTTAGATGTTAAAAGTTGCCTTTAGCAAAATAACGTGTGATTTTTAGTATATCTATGACATTAGTGTAAGTATCTAATTCTAAGAAAGTGTTTTTAATAAATAACTATTTTTAATAAATTAACACATTTTTTGTACAAAAAATACAAATAAAAAATGTTATTTTAAGATACAATTTAAAAAAATGTATTAGCTTGTTGTCTTTCTGGTACCTCAACTGAAGAGAGGCAAGTATTACTACAAAAGAACTAGGGTGAGCGAGAAAAACGCATTGTGGATCATTATTTCCCTGCTATATATCGAGCAATCGACATGTGACCCAGCACCTTTGTTGTCTACCGAAGAGTATAGGCTTAGCTCTAGGTCGTTTATAAAGCTAGTTCATTTGTTCTTGCATTGTTTGTTTGTACCATAACAGGTTAAGAATTCTCACCGAAACCATAGATACATATAGAATGTTCTTCGAACTATCAGAATTGATCTCGCTAGTTCAGTATTTTATTTTTTATTGAAGAGCGCTCTATTTACGAACTCATTTCAACAACCCACCATATCGTCGCTTCCTACTAAGACTAACACGCTTCAGTTCTCTGCGTGCAAAACTAGCACACTTCGCTCTCTGTGTCGAAGACTAGCACGGTTCGTTGTTTGCGTGGAAGACTAGCTTTGTTCTCTGCGTCGAAGACTAACACGGTTCAGTTCTCTTTCCCCTTCTCCTTTTCCTCCTTCTTTTTCTGTTCTTAATTTTTTTCTTCGTTCCCATTCTCTTTATTTTTCTCATTTTCTTTCACTTTCGATTTTATTTTCTTTTCCTCATTTTCTTCCCTGTTCTCGTTCTTTTCCTCCTTTTATTTCTCTTCCTGCTTCCTTATATTTCTTTTTCTCCTTTTTTATTTTGCTTTTTTCTCTTTATTTTACTCCTTTTCCTCTTCCTCCTTCTTACTGCTTTCTCTCCCTGCTTCTTTAACTCTTCCCCCTTCCCTTTCTAGTTTTCTTGCTTTCTTTACTTCCTTCTCTTGTTTTCCTTCCTTTCTTAGCTTTCTTCATTCTCCTCTCTTTTCTTTTCTCCCTCTTCGCCCTTCTTTTTTTGTCTCCTTTTGTTTCTTTTCTTTTTTTACTTCTTTCTTTATCTTGTCCCCTTTTCCTTCATTACTACTTTTTCTATTTTCCGCCTCTTCTTTCTTTACTTATTTCTCTTATTTCGTCGTCTTCTTTCTCTTATTTCGTCCTTTTTCTTTCTTTTCTTCTTTCCATTTGTTCTTCCTCCCTCTCTTTCTATATTTGTTTCCCTTCTTTTATTTCTTTACTTTGTACTCTTTCTTCTTTACCTCTTCTTCTTCGTCCTTCCCTCTCCATCTCCCTTTCTATTACGACAGCCTCACTGGTTACAACAGAGCTTTGCTTGCAGTAGCGAGAAAAACAAAAGAAGCGAAAAGTTATAAATATTTGTGGGTGAAAAATGGTAGAATTTTGCTGAAAAAGGAAGATGATGGCGAAGTTGTTTTACTTAAAACTTTTGACGACTTGTCAAAGGTTATATAAAACAAATAATTTTTATTTTTTTAATTCCTTTTACCTATTATGGTTTTTTGTAATTTTTTAGAGAAAAACAACCACGCCATAATCAAGCCCATCAGCGATTTAAATGTATTATCTGACTTAAATAATTTTTTTACCGTGATTCACCAAAATATACGTAGTCTTCGGCAAAATTTTGACTTATTGGTATGCAATCTGGAGGTGTTTAAAAACCCTCCAGAATTAATTTTTGTATCTGAAATCTGGATATACTCCCATGAAACTCCAGATTTTACAATACCTGGATATAATTTCTTCGCAAATAATAATGACCTCTATCCCGCAGGTGGTGTTGGAGTGTTTGTTCGTAGTACGTACGAGTGTGATTTTGTAAAATATAACATCACGAGCGCTGATATCTTAAAGGTTACGTTAAGTATCTCCAGCAAGGTTTTTAGTTTCATATGTGTATATAGACTACACGCGGTTTCCGTTCAAACGTTTTTGGAAGAGTTTTCAGGTCTTCTTTGTCGGGAAAATTCTGCAAATACCATTATATTAGGTGATTTTAACTTAGACATCCTCAACCTGAGTGCCACAGTGGATAACTATCAAACCCTTTTGGCTAATCATGGTTTCACATCTTTTTTAAACGAACCAACTCGTGCTATCTCTGGAAGTTGTTTAGATCATGTCTTCTGTCGGAGTAGTTATAATACTCTTAGTAGTTTTAATACAGTAAATTTTCATCTGAGAATTACAGACCATACCATGACTGGTTTAATAATAAAAAATGTATGCGAACAAAGCCGTAATAGAAGAAATTTTAACTCAAGCTTGACTAAAATAAATTTCGGTCTGTTGAATGAAAGACTACGGTTTGAATCGTGGGACATGGTGTATGCTGAGGGAGATGTATCCCATGCTTACAATACGTTTCTAGTTATTTTGCAGAATCACATAAACGCTGCAAGTTTTTCTTATGCACCCTGTAGAAAGCAAACAAAAATAAAGCCTTGGATAAGCAATCAGTTAGTCAGGCAAATTCGTCTAAAAAATAAGCTTGGTACGAAATGCCGTAAGCACCCATCTAATGCCAATCTTCGTAACCGGTATCAGAGCTTGTGTAGGATTTTAAGAAAGCAAGTAAAATTAGAGCGTGACAGCTATTATCGTAACGAGCTAAGGGCCTCGCATGGTAACTCGAAAAAAGAATGGGAAATCATTAACAGCCTACTCAACCGAAAATGTAGAACAAACATCACAGAAATAAATCTTTGCAATAGTGGTGAGATCTTTTATGACGCCGAAGTAGTGGCAAATCTTTTCAATGAGCATTTTTCGTCAATCGGGCAATTTGATGTGTCCGTGCATTCGTGTGAATCTTTTTCTCCGGCAACAGTAGCTTCATATGAAGGCGACAGTTTTTTCTTTGAGGCTTTCACTGGATTCGAGGTCCTAAAAGCCATTAGATCCTTGAATAACTCAAGATCGTGTGGTTCTGACGGGATTTCAAATCAAGATCTAAAGTATGTGGCGTTCAGTTTAGTTGATATTTTAACATATCTCTTCAATGCAAGTATTTTGTCGGGAACCTTTCCTTCTGATTTGAAATGCGCAATTGTTATCCCTTTATTTAAAAAGGGTGACAAAAAAGATGTGAACAATTATAGACCAATTTCCTTACTTTCTTCCATTTCAAAAGTTTTTGAGAAACTCGTTAAATGTAGAATTCTTTCCTTCCTTGAAAACAAAAATTTCTTCAGCCCGAGGCAATTCGGATTTAGATGTGGACGTTCAACAGAAGATGCCCTGTTGGACTTTTGTTCCCTCATATATAGGGATCTCGACAAAAAAAAGAACTGTGCTGGTTTATTTGTAGATATCACAAAAGCATTTGATATGGTAGATCATAGAATTTTACTGGATAAATTGCATTCCGCTGGTTTTCGTGGTTTCATCTATAATTGGTTCAAATCCTACTTATCAGGAAGAGTGCAGAAAGTAAAAGTTGGTAACTGCCTAAGTAATCCTGTTACAATTAGGTTAGGAGTACCTCAAGGATCAGTTTTGGGCCCAATTCTATTTCTAATATATATTAACTCGATATTTTCCTTACCATTTTTTGGAAAAGTTACGGCTTTCGCAGACGACCTTGCTATCGCCTATGGTTCATCGAACTATCTGGATTTGATAGCAGGCCTTCATAATGATGTGCATTTGTTGAGGGTGTGGTTTGCTGCACATAAGCTTGTTGTCAGCAAGAAAACAAAGATGATGTATTTCAATCTACAACCAAAAGTGACACCTGACATAGCCATTGTATTTCATGCTACTGATTGCAAGCGCTTCGCTCTGAATAGTATGGTGTGCTCTGACACAACATTTCAATCAAGTAACAAGTGTTCCGAAAAATGTTTCTCCATCGAAGAGGTAAGCGATTTTCAGTACCTGGGTGTTTCTGTTGACCAAAACTTGAGTTGGGCTGCTCATATATCTCGATTAAAGTCGTACATGCGATCTATCGTTCGGCATTTTTATAGCCTGAGAAAGATTTGCTCAAACGCAACACTTAAAACTATTTATTACGCCTTAGTTCACTCTAAGCTCGCATATGGCATAACCTGTTGGGGTGGTGCACCTAATACTAAAATCCAGCAGCTTTTAACTCTTCAAAAATGTGTTATAAGAAAGATATGCAGTGTGAATCGTCTTCATCATACCATCGACCTGTTTAGAGATTTGAAAATTCTTCCCGTAAGGCACATGTACTACTACAAGACATTGAAAATATTTTTCCTTCGCTGTGGGTACTTACATAGCCTGGTCTCGGATAGCTATAACTTGAGGCAAAACTCACACGGTCTGTTTATGTTCCCACATCGCGTACAACTCACTTCAATAACTTCTTCAGTATTGTTTCTTGTAAAATGTTTAATGCGTTACCCGCGTCGATACGCGTCATTAGAAATTTGCGGGAATTTTTAATAAAGGTTAAATCATTTCTTTTGGAGCAATCACACGATGACATCAAAATTTTGCTGAATCGTATGACTTAGTCAATTTGAAGAAAATCTGTTGTTATTATTATAATTGTTATTGTTATTCTTTTTCTCCATCATGTACATAGAATTTGTATAATTTAATTTATTAATAGTGAAATTCACCCCACACACATTTTTAAATGTTCATGAAATTTATTTTTTGAAAATGGCATTCGATACTAAAATATCAATAATTTTTACAGAATGCCTCACCTTTTCTTTCATTTTTTTTATTCTTAATGGCCTCAATTTAAGTTACCATTGTAATATACATACATATGTTAATCATGAAAGGAAATGAAATAAATCTAATCTAAATCTAATCTAATCTATTCCTCCCACCCCTTTTTTACTTGTTTCTCTTCTTCCTCTGCTTTCTCTTTCTTTTTTCCTCATTCTCTTTTCGCGTTTTTCTTTTCTTCCTAATCCCTTTCTGCACAGTTACATACATAGGATCAAGGATCCCTACAATTCACTGATACCAAAATCTTCACTTTATTCTCTACCAAATCAAGGACGTATTTAAAACCTTCCTTGCTAGGACAGAGCTCCAGCTGGTAGGTGCGTCACCATTGAATCTGGGCATTTTAAATTGTGGAAGACGTCGGGATAAGTGGCTGAACAGTTCGTGTGCATGGTGTAACGTAGCGGGGTGGGTAACGTGAAAGAAGTTTAGATCGATGAGCACACGGGGGCAGAGGATCAAGTCTATCAATGGGCCTTGCTTCTTACCACTTTGTTTTCAGTTGTGTAGAGCATCCGTACAAGCAAGAACGCCGATGGAAATAGGGACGTCGCTGATAGTATAGGAGTTCGGAGCAGTTGTAGGTCGAAGTATAACTTGCTCCTGGCCGTTGTGGTCTTACCGAGAAAATTGGCATATAGATGGTATGATTGATACTAAGACTATCCACTTGGTGGCTTTCGTTTTGGGGGGTGTACAGAGTTGCCACATATCTCAACACCAACTAAAATATTTTTAGGTAGGGTTGACGTCCAGGGTTGCCAATTTACCGTATTGTATTTGTATTGTATATTTTTATGATCATTTTGAGATCATTTAGGGGTCACTTTGGTATAATTTTCGGCCTTTTGAGATCCTTTTGGGTTCAATTTTGGATTAATTTTGGACAATTTTGGGGTCATTTTCGTATCATTTTGGGATAATTTTTGGATCATTTTGGGGACATTTGAAGGTCTTTTTGGGGTCGTTTTGGGATTGTTTTAGGATTATTTTGGGATCATTTTCGGATCATTTTAGGTACATTTAAGGGTGTTTTTGGGGTCATTTGGGAATCATTTTTGGTTCATCTTAGGGTCATTTTGGGATCATTTTTGGGTCGTTTTGGGTTCAATTTCGGATCATTTTGGGAACATTTAAGGGTATTTTTGGGATATAATCCTTAGGGTCATTATGGGATCATTTTGGGTAAGTAAAATTAGCGGAAAATTGATAGCACCGAGCAAGCTCTCTATATACTCTATTTCTTCAATTCCTCGAGATTCGACACATTCATCTTTTAAAAATTTCCAAAGAAAATTTTTCCACATTTTCGTTGTGCCAGAAACATGAATATGTTGCACTTCAACAGCAGACACTATGGCGTATACGTAACAATTTTGCTACAAATTCATATTTCTGGCAAAACGAAAATTTAAAACAATTCAGTTTTTAAACATTTTTGTTGCGCCTGAAACATGAGTGAGTAGCACATTCGTTTTTCTGGCACAATTTTCAGCAATTGAACTACATATACCTCTGGAAAGCGAACGTAAATTAGCTAGGATTTTATGAATGCAAATAGCAGTTGTACTTATTACAACATGAATTTCAGTCAAATGTTTGCCTGTTGCAATAAAAAAAAACCAAAATTACCTTTATAATTGCATATTTTGACCTGACTTCCGCATGCAACTGAAACTATGTATTATGCAAGTATTAGCACACATACAAAGTTTTCTCAAGCTTAATTCGTACAACCCAACCCATTTTAACCCCAACCCCAAACCAACATTTCGTGGCTCTAAACAACAACTGTAGCACTAGTTAGCTAGCTAACTAACCAAAATGCGGAAGTATGGCATATCAAATGTTACACGTGTAAAAAAAATGTTAGCAAAAAGCAGTGCAATCACCTCGCATAGGTAATAAATATATAGCGCGACTTGACTTAGTGCATGTAGGTCAGTGGGTCGACGAGCGTCGAACATTTGTCGTCACATATGTACATTCACTCTAGAGTCTCCTCGAGTAAAAGTTTAACTCCCAACGCGGAATTGCTATGTCAGAAATGTATTCAAACGCAGTTTTTCAATTCGCGTACCTAGTTATAAATATATGTCGGGTTTTTTTTTTTTTTTTTAATTTTTTTTTTTTTTTTTTGTAATTTTTTTTTTTTTTTTTTGTAATTTTTTTTTTTTTTTTTTGTAATTTTTTTTTTTTTTTTTGTAATTTTTTTTTTTTTTTTTGTAATTTTTTTTTTTTTTTGTAATTTTTTTTTTTTTTTTTTTGTAATTTTTTTTTTTTGTAATTTTTTTTTCGTTTTGAATTTTGGATGTTTTGTCACTTGCATGCTTCAAGAGTTGTGCTAACTTTATTTTGTTGTTTTTTTCTACAATTTTGCTGATTCCACTGAATGTACAACAACTATTTTTCTACTTCACTTAAATACTCATTTAGGGTCTATGAACTTTGTTTACATTCTTACTACAGCCAGCTAGTTTCGTAAACTTCACAAACAATTTTTCATTGTTGTTATTTTTGCTGATGTGTTGAGCTGCAGATAGCTTTTTCAGTTAAAGAGTAAAAAGGCAGAAATCATTCATATTCAGCTTTTGTATTTGCTGAGTTTAGGTTTTTTACTTTTCCTTAAAGGTCTGTTTACGTTGTTCGATTTTTCATACAAATTCTTGTTGATTCTGAAAATGGCAAAATTGCATGCAATAAAGTTGAAGGCCAGCCGACTTTGGTTCAACTTAGCATTCAACTTTTGTATTAACCTGGGTTTGTTTACCAATATTAGATCTTGATGTAAAATTTTGTAATCCGCCTAGGTATTTTTAGCCTTATTC
>CAXKVI010000003.1:13077180-13191953 GCA_964058755.1 Campiglossa producta
AGCCCAACCATCAAAAAAATTTCAGCCCAATCAAAAAAGGAAAACGCAGTTGTTTTCTCCTTATTTAATGCTAATTTAGTACGCTTTACTTTAATTTATTACACTTGGTTTTTTTAAAATTACCCTATTAACCTTAAGCTAGCCCAACCCTGGGTAATTTAAAAAAAACCAAGTGTAATAAATTAAAGTAAAGCGTACTAAATTAGCATTAAATAAGGAGAAAACAACTGCGTTTTCCTTTTTTGATTGGGCTGAAATTTTTTGATGGTTGGGCTAGCTTAACCTTAAGCTAGCCCAACCCTGGGTAATTTTAAAAAAACCAAGTGTAATAAATTAAAGTAAAGCGTACTAAATTAGCATTAAATAAGGAGAAAACAACTGCGTTTTCCTTTTTTGGTTGGGCTGAAATTTTTTTGATGGTTGGGCTAGCTTAACCTTAAGCTAGCCCAACCTTGGGTAATTTTAAAAAAACCATGTGTAATAAATTAAAGTAAAGCGTACTAAATTAGCATTAAATAAGGAGAAAACAACTGCGTTTTCCTTTTTTGATTGGGCTGAAATTTTTTTGATGGTTGGGCTAGCTTAACCTTAAGCTAGCCCAACCCTGGGTAATTTTAAAAAAACCAAGTGTAATAAATTAAAGTAAAGCGTACTAAATTAGCATTAAATATTGGGCAATTTAGTACGCTTTCCTTTTTTGATTGGGCTAAAATTTTGTTGATGGTTGGGCTAGGTTAACTTTAAAACCCTCGGTAATTTTAAAATACCAGGTGTAATAAATGAAATGAAAGCGTACTAAATTAGCATTAAATAAGGAGAAAACAACTGCGTTTTCCTTTTTTGATTGGGCTGAAATTTTTTTCATGGTTGGGCTGGCTTAAGGTTAAGCTAGCCCAATCCTCGGTAATTTTAAAACCCGAAGTGTAATAAATTAAATGGAAGCGTATTAAATTAGCATTAAATATTGGGCAATTTAGTACGCTTTCCTTTTTTGATTGGGCTCAAATTTTGTTGATGGTTGGGCTAGGTTAACTTTAAAACCCTCGGTAATTTTAAAATACCAGGTGTAATAAATGAAATGAAAGCGTACTAAATTGGCAATAAATATGTAGATAATAACTGCATTTTTACTTTTTGGTTTTGCTAAAATTTTTTTCATGGTTGGGCTAGCTTAACCTTAAGCTAGCCCAATCCTCGGTAATTTTAAAACCCCAAGTGTAATAAATTAAATCAAAGCGTATTAAATTAGCAATAAATATTGGGCAATTTAGTACGCTTTCCTTTTTTGATTGGGCTACAAAGGTTGGGCTAGGTTAAGGGAGCTTTTTCATGCTGCATATCTCTGAAAGTCTTAATTGAAGCATCATCGGGAATAACGTTGTAAGTACCATTTTTTTTAAAAACCTGTTTTTTTGTTGCATATTCCCTTTAAAATAGCTCTCTCACATTGGTTAAGCCTACAGCAATTTCGACCAACGGGAAACTCGATGGAAATCACCAAATTTATCGAAATTATCTACTGAATTCCGATAACTTTACTGATTTCTATCGAGTTCCGACTGAACTGTTAATAGGCCGCTATCTACTCTTTAGCTCTCAAAGTAAATCTCAAAAAAAAAAAGAATGAGTCGGAGAAAAACGGTGTCTGCCGCGACAAGCCCCTTGGAATTTTTCATGCTGCATATATCTGAAAGTCTTAATTGAAGCATCCTCGGGAATAACGTTGTAAGTACCATTTTTTTTAAAAACCTGTTTTTTTGCATATTCCTTTTAAGATAGCTCTCTCACATTGTTTAAGCACTAAATTTGCCAAAATTATGAGGCCTATATCGACCAACGGGAAACTCGATGGAAATCACCAAATTTATCGAAATTATCTATTGAATTCCGATAACTTTAGGGATTTCTATCGAGTTCCGACTGAACTGTTAATAGGCCGCCATCTACTCTTTAGCTCTCAAAGTAAATCTAAAAAAAAAAAAAAAAATTGTCGGAGAAAAACGGTGTCTGCCGCGAAAAGCCCCATGGAATTTTTCTTGCTGCATATCTCTGAAAGTCTTAATTGAAGCATCATAGGGAATAACGTTGTAAGTACCATTTTTTTTAAAAACCTGTTTTTTTTTTTGCATATTCCCTTTAAGATAGCTCTCTCACATTGTTTAAGCACTAAATTTGCCAAAATTATGAGGTCTATAGCAATTTCGACCAACGGTAAACTCGCAAGAAATCACAAAATTTTTCGAAATTATCTACTGAATCCCGATAACTTTAGTGATTACTATCGAGTTTCGAGTTCCGACGGAACTTTTAATAGCTCTTAAAGTAAACCTAGAAATAATAAGTCAGCGGAGAATCGTTCTTGACAATAAGGGGGGTTTTTTTTTTGCCTTCCTGAACAATTTTGATTTGTCACTTACAACGTTATTACCGATAATGCTTCAATTGTGGAATATTGAAAATGGATGAAGAGTTGAATAAGATTAGTCTCTAGCACCTGAAGAACAAAAAGGAGGAAAGAAGAAGGGAAGTATTCAAGGTAGAATAGATATAGGGATGAGGATACATACAGAATAATTTTTTTCAACATGTAATTGGAAACATAAGAATTGGAATAGGAAGAGGATTGGAGATAAAAGGAAAAGGACAATATGAAATATGAAATAGGAAAATGAGGAGAATGAACCTGATGGAGCATATAATAGAAAAGGATAAAAGAGCAGAATCACAGTCTTCTTTCTTGAACCGGACAACATCTGCGAGGCTTCTTGGACCTATTGTATAAAAGTGGTTTACCATGCTCAACACAACAGCATGGCAGCCACTTTTATGACCTGGCAATTGAGCATAAAAGAAGTAAACAAATAGCATACGAAAAGGAAATAACAAAAATATGCCGAAAATGTATGTATTTACAGTGGGTCAAATACAGTTTTCTCTAAAACAAAAATAATAATTAATTAAAATACTATGTCGAAAATGTTCGAAACAGAATCTTGTTTTGGGGGCTGTTTCTCTATAAACCGAACAAATTTTCCACAATGCGCCTGCCAACAAAAATTCTTTCAAGTAAGGTTGCCACCTTACTGCATTTTTTATGCCTGCGTATATCGTATCCTATCTCAGGAACCTATAAACCAGATTGGATGAGATTTGATATATGAATAGTATATTTTGAGATATTTTAATTGGGTGTTGCCACTTTGTCCAATTAACAACAGAGTTGCCACCTATCACAATTATTTTTAAATATTGAGCAAGATATGTCAATATGGGTATCAAATGAGAGGTATTTTAAGCGGCAGATCAACTAAGATATTTTAAAGTAGGGTTGCCACCTAAAAAACTCTAAAAGCCAAAGAGGCTTAAGTCGAATTTGCCGTTTTTATGGTTATTGTTCGATTTGTTTTGGAAATAAAGTAAGTAGAATCTTGCGACAACTTCGAAAAAATACCGAGATGCTATTGTTATTATTTGTGCTATACGAGATCATGTTTGGCCCACTGTGCGCCGAATGTTATGCGTGAAGTGTGTGTATGAAAGTAGTTTAAGTGGAATTCAATTGGTGTTTGTTTTTGTGGCAAATAATGAAAACAAGTAGGGCTCAGCAAAGGAAAAAAGACAACAAACAACTGATTGTTTTCGTTTTTTTCCATTGTTTCCACCATTATTTTGTTTTGAAGCTTTTTTCACTAAAAAAAAAAAAAAAATGCGAATTGTTTGAATTTTTTTGCGTTGCAATTTATTGTGTTGTTTCAATCGGCATCTCGCCGGTAATGAACATCGCCAAAAATATAAAATGACATCATTTCTTTGCGGTTGATTGTTATGAGGCATAGAAATGCCGGTAAACGCGTTTAGAGCTTTCTCATAAATTGCGGCCTGCGGTTGATATGAATGGAGTGAGTAAATGAGAAATCGAACGAGTACTTGAGGGAATCGAAAGCGTGGCTAAAGGGGGAAACGAAAGAGTAGCTGTGAGAGTATGAGTAAGATTTGAATGCCTTTTTGTGAAGTTGAAACTCTAGAGCGCTATTTTATTTGGCAAGCTCACTTCAGCAATCTGACTCTGAGCTTTCAAGTTTTACACAAAAAGTAACAAGCAAAGAGACCCATCATAATTTACTTCCACGCGCCACTTAATAGTTATTTGTTTTTTTTTTTTTTTTGTTGCCAATTCTTTTGTTCTGAGTCTTTCTCCATATCCTTGCTTCGGTCATTGTACACGCCCGCAGTCATGCACATTTGCCCTTGAACCTGATCAAAATAATTTTGGGTGCACAAATTTCCGTATTTGAATTTTGGTTGCATTGTATGCCACGCGCCTGCGCAAACGATTCAAACGTACCTTTTTAGCTTTATTCGTTATGCAGTGATTTTTTTGTGATCTCCGGCATGCACAGCGGTTTTTTTTTTGTTCTTGATGTTGACTTGTATGCACTTTTGCTTTATCAAGAATTTTTTATATTTTTTTTATTTTTCTGTTTTATTTTTCCCAAAAATTTTGAAACACAAACTTCACGATTTGAAAGATAAAAAATTGAAGTTTTTACGAATTGCGCGCATGCTATGGTTTCCAAGTAATTTTTTTTTAAGAATTATAGAATTATCAAAAGTTTTTTTGTGAATATTCGAATATTCAACAAGGCATTAACCCTTGTAATACTCGGATAAAGAGAGTTTGTGGTATTTTCGAAAACAAAAGTTTCTATTGTCCATGCATTTTTCTACCGTGTAACTGCAATGACCATAAAACAAACTTTCAAAAGTTTGTATTGTTGAGTGCAAAAGTTTTACTCTCATTTAGGGGCATATCCCTACCTCTACTCACATTCCTATCTCTATCTCTAGCTCTATCTCTATCCTTATCCCTGTCGATATTCTTATCCCTATCCCTATTCATATTCCAATCCCTTTTCCTATCTCTATCCTTAACCCTATCCTATCCCCATACTTATCCCTATCCCTATCTCTTTTCCTATTCTTAACCTTATCCCTATCCCTTTTAAAAATCCTATTTGTATAAAAAGTTCCACGCCCCTTTCTCACTTCAGCCTATTTTCTCTTGAAGTGTTAGAATTTATCTCATTTGACTCTTTACTCAATTTCAATATTCTAAGATTTGTTTAGTTTGGTGTTGCCAGTTGGGACGATTTACAGGATTGCCACCTACTTCAATTTTATTTTAAATCTTATATATGACAGGCCAAAATAGGCATGAAAAGAAAGGCATTTCCAGCCGTATACCAACTAAGATATTTTCAAGTAGGGTTGCCACCTAATGTTGCCACCCAGCCGCATTTTATTTATTCTTTTGTATATTGGCCACTATCTCGGGAAGCTCTTCGCTGACTTATATAAAATTTAGCATGTTCTAGGATTTTCTAATTCAGTGTTGCCACTTGGGGCGGTTTAAGGGTTGTCAGATGTTTAATTTTTTTTTAACAGTTTACCAACAAAGATATTTTCGAGCAGGCTTGCCACCTAACCGCATTCGAATTATTCTTTCGTATATTGATCACTATCTGATGTGTCAGTTAGGGCCTTTGTGAATTAAGCTAGCGATTTGCATAATTGCATATCCGCTACTATCTCGGAAACCGCTTCAAGTAGGGTTGCCACCTTACCACAGTATATTTGTATATCCGGTACTATCGCGAGAACCGTTTGACCGATTGGAATGAAATTTGGCATAGAGATAGTATTATGGATTCTAAGACTATCCCCACTTGGGGGGTTGACAGGGTTGCCACCTATCTCAGTTTTTTTAAATTATGAAGCAATATATGTCAATATGGGTATCAAACGAACGGTATTTTCGCCGACATATCAACTAAAATATTTTCAAGTAGGGTTGCCGCCCAGGGTTACCATTTTACCGTATTGTATTTGTATATTTTGGGGTCATTTCGGGATCATATTTGGATTATTTTAGGATCATTTTGAGATCATTTTGGATAATTTTGGGACAATTTTCGGATCATTTTGGAACAATTTTGGGGTCATTTTCGGATGATTTTGTAATCATTTTTGGGTCATTTTGCGTTCAATTTTTTTAGGGTCATTTTAGGGTCACTTTGGGATAATTTTGGTAACATTTAAGGGTCTTTTTGGGGTCGTTTCGGGATTATTTTAAGATTATTTTTTTTAGGATAATTTTGGGGTCATTTTCGGATCATTTTGGGTACATTTAAGAGTCTTTTTGGGGTCACTTTTGGATGATTTTGCGTTAGTTTTGGATCATTTTGGCATAATTTTTGAGTCGTTTTAGGTTCAATTTCGGATCATTTTGGGAACATTTAAGGGTCGTTTTGGGATCATTTTAGGATTACTTTGGGATTATTTCAGGGTCATTTTCGGATCATTTTTGGGTAAGTAAAGTCACCCAAGTTATATATTACAAGAGCGTACAACTGTTGGCATATGCCGACGACATCGACACCATTGGTCTCAACAACTGCGCCGTAAATTCTGCGTACTCCAAACTAGAAAAAGAAGCGGAAAAAATGGGTTTGGTGGTGAACGAAGGTAAAACGAAGTACCTGCTGGCATCAAGCAAAGAGTCAGCGCATTCGCGTCTTGGCAACCACGCCACTGTTGACAGCAATAATTTCGAGATAGTAAGAGACTTTGTATACCTGAGAAGCAGCATTACTACCAACAGAAGGTATAATGATGAGCTGTATGCGCTTTACGCAGACGTCGACATAGTTCAGCGAATTAAACCCAGCGGCTTCGCTGGCTAGGACGCGTGGTGCGAATGAACGAAGACGCTCCGGCCCAGAAGGTATTCTTATGGGCACCCGCCGGTGGAAGTAGAGGAAGAGGGAAGCCACCACTCGTGGCAGGACCAAGTGGAGGCAGATCTGAGAACAAGCGGTGTCTCCAATTGGCGCCAGTTGGCTCGACAAAGAACCGACTGGCGAAACATGTTAGACGGCCAAAATCGCCTAGGCGGTGAAAGGCTATTTTAAGTAGTTAAGTAAGTAAAGTCATCCAACTACTTATTTCCCTAAAAGACATAAGTTTTGGTAAACTTTTACTGCGCAGTAAAATCCTGTTGTACTTGCCACATATAAGTAATTCCTCTTCTATTAAATGCGCATATCTTTTAAAGCAAATGTAGTAAGAGATATAAATAACTCAGAAGACCAACAAGGGTACATACGCACTTGAACAGTTCATAAAAGGGCAACAACCAAAAATCACCAACCAAAATAAAGTTTATCTGCACAAACATAAATAAACCTTTTTTTCCAACGCCATTGGTAAGTTGCAAGATGATGTTGCCCCTTTGCCAAGGTAGGACCGTTGAGTAAGGCATTTGTTTGAGCATAAAAAATGAATGATTGTGCGTGTGGCGCATCACAATATAAAAATAAAAGTTGATGGCTTTCAACAATAACGTCAAACAAGAAATTTTGGAAGGAAATGATGGAAGTAGTCTAAAAGCGGTAATGATGTCATCGCCATTTTTGCGTAAACTAAAATTCTTTTTATTTGATTTGTAAGCTTTCTTGTGAGTTTTGTGTTGTATTTTTCGTTTTTTTTTTGGGGGGTAAGTAATTGTTGCGTGTTTTCGGTCTTTTGCGTCGTAAGTAATTGTAAGGTTCTACTTTTTTTTTTTGTTACTAATATTTGTGCGTAACAAACAGACATACGGCTGTATAAATAAGCATGTATGAATTTGTGGAAAATAAGTTTATTCACGGCTGAAAATTTGAACCGAAACTTTTTTGTGTCTTAATATATGGCCAGACCAAATTTGGTTTCAAATTCAATTTAGACCAGTTTTCAAAAAAATCGGTTAAATGATTTGGGTTTCAATTATAAACCAGAAATGTTTTAACAATTTTTTAAAGATAAAATAAATTTTTTGTCCGTTGGCGGGGATTCGAACCAAGACTCCTCGCATCATGCCCGTCTGCTCTACCACTGAGCTACATCGCACACATAAATGTTGTTGGCGAAATTCAAATTTGAATAAGCTTTCAAAAAATATATTTTAATTTTCAAACCAAAAAGCTTTAATTTTCAAACCAAAAAGTTTTAATTTTAAACCGAAATGCTTTAATTTTCAAACCAAAAAGTTTTAATTTTAAACCGAAAAGTTATAATTTTCAACCAAAAAGTTTTTTATTTTAAACCGAAAAGTTATGATTTTCAAACCAAAAAGGTTAAGTTTCAAACCAAAAAAGTTTTAATTTTAACCCGAAAAGTTATAATTTTCAAACCAAAAAGTTTTTTATTTTAAACCGAAAAGTTATGATTTTCAAACCAAAAAGTTGTAAGCTTTAAACCGAAAAGTTTTAATTTTCAAACCAAAAAGTTTTTTATTTTAAACCGAAAAGTTATGATTTTCTAACCAAAAAGTTGTAAGCTTTAAACCGAAAAGTTTTAATTTTCAAACCAAAAAGTTTTTTATTTTAAACCGAAAAGTTATGATTTTCAAACCAAAAAGTTGTAAGCTTTAAACCGAAAAGTTTTAATTTTTACACCAAAAAGTGTCAATTTTAAACCGAAAAGTTGTAATTTTCAAACCAAAAAGTTTTTGTTTTAAACCGAAAACTTTTAAGAATAAAATAAAATTAAAAAAATGTGGCACTTGAAAAACCAAAAGAAATTGAAATTTTTTTAAACTTTTGGAAGGCTTAAAATATTCCAAAAAACTTAAAAAAAATCGCCAAAACTTAAGACGGGTTTAAGATTTCGGCTCATTTTTCAAGATAAATATGTATGAACTTTTGAAATAATTTTAGATAAACCCGCTGGGCTTGAGACCTGTCACATACTTCCATTGAGGGATTAACTACCCGACAAAACCTCGGGTGAGAGCTCTGATAACAAATCTCTGTCATCGCCGTTAAGCGTCGAGACATGTCTCTTATTCGTCGTCGTCTCGGAAGAGAAGTAGGTACGTGGTGTGTGTGAGCCGCATTGAGACGTGACAAAGACTCATAGTCCGATAAAAAAGAGAAATAACTAATAAGCAAAAATAGTAGTCGCAAGCCCAGAGGATGACGGAAGGTTTCCAGACCGTGTGAAGTTAAGGGATTTAGAACATGCCAAGGTAGGTAGATATGCCTGTCGTTAAGACAAGTAAAATCCACTTCAACACACGCTACGACTTCAACGAAATCGTCCCGAATACAGTCGGGCTGGTACCACAAAGAGCTATTGACCGCCGTGTGCGGAGGACTGCCAATATTAGTAAAACCCTGTCTGGTCCGTCACGTCCCTTTTTACGAGTAGATGCGCCGACTAGGCAGGGCGAAGTACTATTACAACAACAGCCGTGTATGGTTCCATCAGGTTTGGGCAACATTTGTGATGGCTACTTGAAACTTTCTTCCTTAACGGCTAGCTGTGGAGTTTGGGTCAATAACTTTTTGCTTTCCTCACACAAAACAACTGGAAACATCATTCCATCATGTTTTAGTATCGATTTGCCAGAACATCCTAATAGTACATTTACACCGCACAAATTTTACCTCATTTTCCGAACAATACAATCCACAGTTCCAGTGAGTGTAAATACAATGTAAATATACTTAGGATATTTTTCAAGTGAAAGTTTTATAGGTAAGTCGAGCTCTCAAAGGGTTGCCACCTGTACACAAAATTGATTTTTTTGCATAGTCAGTTTTTAAATTTAAGGTATGAAAGGGCATCGGCTAAGGATGATAACAAGATCTACTTTTTTAACATGTTCAAACAGTTTGATATGTTTTGAGAATTTCTTCTGTTTTGGGATTTTTTTTTGGTCGAGAATAGGCTTTTGAGCCACTATTGAGCTGTTTTATAGTCCCTTCATAATAATAAGTACGCTAGATTTTTTTTGAGGAGTTGCCACATGTTCCAACAGCTTGGTCAGTTTGATAACTTTTTTGCTGTGGAATTTCTTTTGGTCGGGAACTTTTATAAAAAGGTTGGCAAGTGTACAACTGTACAGGCTCTTGAATTATTAAACTTGAGTTGTAGTAGGAAAAAAGGGTTGCCACCTAATCATTTTCAATGTGTTAGTTATCCAAGAACTCAAGAACGAGTTGGCAAATTTTGGCAATTTTTTGGGTTTGGATTTATTTTCATTGGGAATAGTAAAATAAGTATTTAAGTACATAATATTAACGAAAAAGGGTTACCAGATGTCCAAGAATTAATTATTACTATATAGCATCTTTAGTTTTATAATTGAGGTATCATATGAAATAACTAATGTAGACTGTTGATGATAAAATAGAAATTTTTTATTAAAAGCGTTGCCACCTGTTCCTATTCTATATGTTGTATACCCTGTAACTCAAGAACGGCTAGACAAATTTTGTGGATTTCTTTGGGTTTGAATTTATTTTCATCGAGGTGTTATATAGTAAATGGGTTTAGTCCGAGATGAATAAAAACATGTTTTTAATTTAAAAAGAGTTGCCAGCTGTAGAAGAAACGTTTTTCTATTCCATAAATAAACATGTTGAGAATTATAGAGGGGGGCAAATAGTTTATATACAATTTAATACACATATAAAAAATGGTATGTACTTTAGGGTGATCTATAGTTTTTTTTTTTTGTTTTCAACTACTAATTTCATGCAAAAAGCAGAACTAAATACTACTAACATTATTTGTATGTTATTCACAAAAAAGTAGTTTTTTTTTTCAAAAATCTAAAAATTGAATTTGTTAATATAGATTAGGGAGAAAGGTAGAAAAACACATGCAAAATGGGAAATGCGTTCTCTTGCAGAAATGAGCGTTTTCAGTGAAGAATGCAGAAAAATCGATGCGATGTAATGGCGGGAAAATATACTAAAAAACGCAGAGTTGCATGGGAATGTAGTGAATCTTATGAAAGGTTGTGTTTTATTTTTATTTCGTTGTAATATGGATTTGCGATTGTTTGATTGTTGTTGCTAAAATGAAATGCATCTGAAAAATCTGATATGAGTTAAAGTAACCAATTCGGTAATCAATCAAAGTGCATTCAAATAATTTTGTATGCAAAAATGAACTCCATCTTGGGAGAAATAACAATATCAAGGCGGATATTTATGAATATTTGCATATTTGGTGGATGAATAAATCGAACGAATCGAATGTCGCCAATCAGAAAAATATAAATATAAAAAAATATAATAATATATAAAAAAAAAAAATTAAAAAAAAAATAAAAAAAAAAAATAAAAAAAAAAAATAAAAAATTAAAATAAAAAAAATTAAATTTAAAAAAAAAATGCAAATTCAACAAAACAAAAAAATTAAGAAAAAAAATTAAAAAGATAAAATTAAAAAAAAAAAAAAAAAAATTAAAATAAAAAAAAAAAAAAATTAAAAAAAAAAATCCAAATTAAACAAAAAAAAAATAAAAAACAAAAAACAAATATAAAAAAATTAAAAAGATAAAATAAAATAAAATTAAAAAAAATATAAAAAAAAAATAAAAATTAAAAAAAAACGAAATCCAACATAAAAAAAGAAATAAAAAAATATAGAAATATTATAAAAAAAAATTTAGAAAAAAAATTAAATAAAATTAAAATAAAAAATAAAACTAGGAAAAAAAATTAAAATTAAAAAAAAAATATAGAAAAAATATAGAAAAAAGATAAAAAATATAAAAAAATTAAAAAAAAAATATAAAAAAAAATTTAAAATAAACTTTGTGCATTTCGCTCGAATGATTGGGCTAAGATGAACTGAGTGACTGATTTCTATTAACAATTGAACTGGCAGACAAACACACACACACACACATAAAGGTATGCATGTAGTACGTCGCACGATGCAGTCAAACGTTTAGGAAGGTAAGGCAGCCGACTGACCTGTGCAAAGATGTAGTCGGCGAGGTAGCAAACATAATAGCGGCTGCAGCTGGTGTTGGTGTTGAATTTTTCTTAACGGCAGATGTCGCTTTTGACGTCGATGGGGCTTCAAGAGATATAGAGCGTGGAATTAAACGTACAGCGGTGGGTTGTTGAGGTGGTTGTAATTGTTGTTGATGATGAGGTTGCTGTTGTGGCTTTTGTTGTTGTTGCTGCTGCTGTGGTTGTTGTAGTTGCTGCTGGGGCTGCAGGTGTTGTTGTTGTTGGTTCTGTGTCGCTAAAGGCATACGTTTCATAGTCGCACCCAACGCCTGATCATAGCTATAAGACATGCGTATGGGCGCGTGAGTTTGCGCTGGACCACCAACAGGCGTTTGTCCTTCAGGCGAACCACCATAAAAGGGCGAATAAGGATAACCAGTCGTAGTGGGACTAGCACTGTAGGCCACATGTGACGGTGAGGTTGGCAGTTGTGGTGGCTTTTGTTGTTGTTGCTGTTGTTGTGAACCAGTTGGGGCTGTTGTTGGCAAATGTTGTGGACTATTGCCGGCACTTAATGGTATCGGAATGGCACGACTTGTTGGATATATTGTTGGTGAGAATTGATCTACAGCCTCATCTTCATCCGCATCCTCATCATCATCATCCTCATCTGCATCATCATCATCATCATCAGCAGCTTTACTTTGATGTAAAAGTTTATAACGATTATGACCAAGCGCTATATTTGTATAAAGATTTGTATCTGAACGTCCTGGTATATAAGGACTTGTCGATTCGCTTGAGTTTTGCTCTAAATCTTGTTGTGATGGCGTTTTCATATAATAAACTAGTTGATCAGGTTTTAAATTGTTATTGCTGTTGTTGCTGGTATTCATATTTGTACCACTACTATTGTTAAGCAAAAACATTGTACGATCTACATTTGTCATATTCATTAAAGTTTTAGACATGGCTGGCGTTAGATGTGGTGTACTGAAAGCTCTTTTACGACTACTGCCATGTTGTTGGTACATGGCTTGTGATAGACTGGAAACATTGCTAGACGCGCGTGAGATGCATAATGGTGTGGAATTTTTTTTTTTTTTTTTTTTTTTGTAATTTGCCAATTTTTTTTTTTTTGTAATTTGCCAAAATTTTTGCGAATATTTTTTTATAAATTGTTTTTGTTTTTGAAAACGATAAGTAAAAAATAGAAGAATAAAATTTCCAATTAGATAATTGAAATAAAACATACGAATTGCATGTATTGAGGTAAATTAGGATATAGAGTTTGGGTGAGAATTATAAACAGGGTTGACGGCGAAGGGAAAAAGGAGGTGGAAGAATCGTTGAAATAGGTCGTCGGTCGCTTGCCAGAAGCATGAAATAGTTTATAGGTTAATATTCCTTTAACCCCTCGAAATTCGGCACATTCATCTTTTAAAAATTTCCAAAGAAAATTTTTTTTAAATTTTCGTTGTGCCAGAAACACGAATGTGTAGCAGATTCATGTGTCTGGCGCAACAAAAATGTTCAAAAATTAAATTTAAAAATTTTTTTAAATTTTTGTTTTGTCAGAAACATGAATATGCTGCACTCAACTACAGACAGCATGGCGTATACGTAACAAATTTGCTACACATTCATGTTTCTGGCAAAACGAAAATTTTAAAAAATTTAAAAATTCAGTTTTTGAAGATTTTGGTGTGCCAGAAACATGAATGTGTAACAAATTGGTTTTTCTGGCAAAATTTTCCGAGATTGAAAATGGCATTGCAAATTTTCGGGGGTTCCTTGTACTTTGGAAACCCAGGATTTTCGTGAATCGTAGAGAAACGAGAGGTTAATCTAGAAAAATGGCATGTTCATGCCTCTGGCAGCGAGCGACGATATATAAATATTTTATAAAAAGGTGTCCATCTACATAGGTATCAACCTTGTCAACAGGGTGTAACTTTATTCGAATAAAAAAATAGATTATAAATACATATGTTAGTTCAACTTTATTATTCTCAACGCAACTAATTTGATTTTTTTTTTTTTTTCAAGTTATACATGGGCCAATCGTCTTCTAGTTCTAATGACTACATTTTCGTAATCAATTTTTAAACTTTCATTTGCCAATTTGCCAATTAATCAACTGCTTTTGCTCGTTTAAATTGTTATTGGAGGTTATTCATGAATTAAATGAATGATTGCAATCATTAAATATTTTGGGTCAACGATTTTAAAATTCGTTGCTGGTTTTAATTTGAAAAGATTTTCAAACTAATTATAAATCTCATTGAAAAATCCAACAAAGGGTTTTTAAAAAAAAAAACACAATAACCGAAACATATTCATTGGTGTGAAATGCGATTGCATTTTATTTGTGATTTATTAAATCATTAAATAATTTTAGTAATTCATTCAAAGATTAACCTAAAGTTAGCTTTAGTATTTTGAGGAAAAAGTTAGTGATTTGTACTACGAACTAGCCCAAACTTAATTAGTCAGAGATTAATCGATATAAATTAGTTAAACGATTAACATCATTTTGATTAATTAAAATCTAATGGTATTGATTATTCATTTGAGTTTTAGTCAAGGTTCGCAAACATTCACTATCGTTCATTTAAATTCGCGAACTTGAACATTATAAAAAAAAATGTATTCACGTTCGTGAATAAAAACGCATCAAAAAACCACACCGTTCACGTTCATGAATGCATTCGCGAATCATTCACAAATGCCTTCTCGAATCTATGTATGAACGTACTTCTTGTGGTTCATCTTCATAAACGTGTGCATATAAACATATATTGCGTGAATAATTCGCGAATGTATTTAAGAACGTTTACTGAATGCGTGTGTCATATTCGCAGAAGGGTAAAGTAGAAATTTTTAAAAATGCTATTGCGGGTATACCGACAGGACTGTGAATCGAAAAATCTTTTGACCGGACTTCTGGGTTTTATTCGGGGATAGAAGGACCTTTTTTCGGGGTCATTTCGATAATTTTTCGGGCCCTTTTTGAATTGTTTTCGGGATAATATCGGGATTGTTTTTAGGACATTTCGGGATTTTCTTCGGGACTTTTTACGGATTATTTTGGAACTTTTTCGGGATTATTTTTGAATCATTTCGGAATTGTTTTCGAACCATTTCGGGAATTTTTTGGGCTTTTTCGGGATTGTTTTTGAATCATTTCGGGATTGTTTTCGCATCATTTCGGGATTGTTTTCGAGGTTATTTTGGGACTTTTTCGGAATTGTTTTTGAATCAATTCGGTATTATTATGGGATTGTTTTCGCATCATTTCGGGATTGTTTTCAGGATTATTTTGAGACTTTTTTGGCATTATTTTTGAATCATTTCGGTATCATTTTTGGGATTGTTTTTGCATTGTTTTTGGTTTTTTTTGGACTTTTTTGGATTCTTTTTGGATCATTTCGTGATCACTTTGCGACTTTTTCGGGATCATTTAGGGACTTTTACTGGATTGTGTTCGGGACTTTTCTGTAACGATTTTGGAATGATTTTTGGGCCAATTCATGTTCATAGAATTCTTAATCATTTCAAGGAAATTTTTTCATTAAATCATTAAATTGCAGTCTTAGGGCGAATGCAATTGCTATCACCATAAAGACAAACTTTATTTTTTTTTAATAAAACCATTAATTCTCTAAACTCTTATGTGTGCTAGTCTGTATAATAGGCATGTATGAGTAGTATATCAATCAAAGATGCTGGTTAATCTAAAATTGATTAGTTCATTGAGTAAAAGTGATTATTTACCCGATAATATAATTAATTTGATTAGTCAAAGTGATCATATTTAGAATTTGATACATTTTATGTTTTGAGTGCATAGTATGTATGTCAGAGAGTTAATAAAACCTTGAACAATTTTTTCTCGAAAAAAATTTCACCCTAGTGTTACCCTCTGAACTAAAAATTTAAAAGTTTTTTTTTTTTTGGAACAGACTTCAAGTTTTCAGTACTGTGGGCAGTACTGTGTGTAATTATGCAAGTGAAAAGGAAAATAGGCTATGCTTTTGAAAGTTCCTAAGACAAAAATTAACTAAAAAAAAAATTGAAAAAATTATTTTTTCATATAAAGTGCCACAAAATGGTGATTTTTTTTTAAGTTTTATATAGGGAACCCCCTAGGAGGAGTTTCTGGGGTTGTACCACTGGCATGGGTAGGTCGGCCCTTCAAAGGGGTCGCTCATACTTTTGGACTCGATTGTGGAACTCTAAATGGGTCAACTTGAGATTTTTCAAACTTTGGCGCTCAAAGTCAAAAGTACAAAGTCTTCAAGGACATCAGAATTCGTTTTAGAGTTATGATTCCTTCGGCAAAGTTTCAAATTTTGATCCCTAAAATATGATTTTCCTTGTCACTTGAGCGATTTTGAAATCGACCAGCCTAATTACACGCAGTGCTCCTGTAGGGCGCTTGAGACCAAAATATTAGATTTTGGTTTATGCTGCATATCTTGAAAACTCGAAGTCCTTTCCAAAAAATTAACTGGTATAGTTAAGTAGTGAATGCCTCTCGATGAAATATGTCCAAAAAATATCATTCATTGCCAATTAGTGTCAATAAAATGACTTCAAAACCGGAGAAACCGAAAAATTTTGCAAAAAATTCAACTTCTCGCATTAAAAACAAGTCATACTTTTTTCACATGAACACAACACTAAATATAGTTCGAAAGTGTCCGAATTTATCTATCCAAAACCGTTGAGAATTTGGAAATCGGTTGAAAATTAGATTTTTAATGAATTTTTTTTAACGAAGACACTGAAAAAAAACCAAACCAAAACCAGATTTTGGGGATGTTACAAATCTTTTTTTTACCGGTGTTTCGTGTATAATTCTACCAGGTGAACAATCTCTACTAGGTCGCTGCAAAAGTGTAAAATCACTGTAACACTGTGTAATTTAAGCTGAATTCTTGCATACTTAAAATATTGACTGCCAATTAATGTCACTCATACGCAGTGTAGCACCCATTTTCCCTGTAATGAAGAGCATAATCAGCGATGTGGACACAATGTCGTTTTTAGCACTCATCAAGCGGTTTTGCATATCGTTAGTGATTTGATTCAACAACTAAAAGCAAGTTAGAACGTTTTACATTTGAGTACTTAAGTACATACATACTTGTGTATGTGCTTAAATCTCTTCTATTATACGCTCGCGTGTGGTCGTTCAGCCATATCGTTAAAAAGTTTATTGGCAACAATAGCAAACTTTAGCAGCGTAGCACATCGGCGCAATCAAAAGTAGTAAAAACAAAAAAAAAACACATTAAAGTTGCATTGTTATTGTAATACTGCATGCATGCGTGGTGGCATGAAGCATATGTTGGTGTGCGCGGGTGCTTTATTGTTTACACATACGCTCATATGCTCATATATTTTCCAGCATGTTACGCAACGTCAATTATTATGCACGTTCTGCTCCAGTTATGCCAATTGTATAAATCTGTTAAAAGTTTTATGTGCGATCCATCGATGATGGCTCCAGCAGAAAATGTATAGAAAAAAAAGATGGAAAAAAGCATAAAAAAAAATCAGTCTAACGAAATGTAAATATTTACACTGAAACGCATAAAGTAGAAGCAAATTGTGCTTAATGCAAGTGGCCCAGTGCCGGATGGTACAGTCTTGCGCAAAACATAAGCTAGACAAAATTTGGAGTCTTGCTAAATGTTATTTTTTGTGAGGAATCAAAATTAATAAGGACAGAACTTAAAGTTTGAGATAAGAATTCATTAAAGAAATTTTGGAGGTTATTACAAAAATGTACCATTTTAAAGGAAAAAAAGCTTTAAATTAAAATTAAAGAAAAAAATATTAAAATGTCCAAATTTGAACAAAATTTATCATTTTTTTTAATAAAATTTTTACCAAATTTTTTTTTATAAAATGTTTACTAAAATTTTTTAATAAAATCTGTTTTCATAAAATTTTCAATAAAACTTTTCAAGGTCCATTACAAAAACGGTATAATTTTCAAGGAAATGGACCAGGCTTTAAATTAAAATTAAAAAAAAAATATTAAAAATGTTCAAATTTGAAAAAATGTATACATTTTTTTTTATAAAATTTTTTACTAAAATTTTTCAAGGCCCGTTACAAAAACGGTATAGTTTTAAAGGAAAAAGATCAAGCTTTAAATAAAAATAAAAAAAAATACTAAAAATGTCCAAATTTGAAAAAAATTTATAAATAATTTTTTAAAAAATTTTTACTAAAATTTTTCAATCAAATTTCTTTTTATAAAATTTTAACGCCAATTTTTTTTTATCATTTTAAAGGAAAAAGATCAAGCTTTAAATTAAAATTAAAAAAAAAAAAAAAAAATATTACAAATGTCCAAATCTGACAAAAAATTATAATCTTTTTTTATATAAAATGTTAACTAAAATTTTTCAATAAAATTTTTTTTATAAAATTTTTACTAAAATTTTGCGGGGTCCATTATCAAAATGGTATCATTTTAAAGGAAAAAGATCAAGATTTAAATTAAAATAAAAAAAATATTAAAAATGTTTAAATTTTTACTAAAATTTTTCAACAATTTTTTTTTTATAAAATTTTTACTAAATTTTTTTTTAATAAAATTTTTACTAATTTTTTTTTTAATAAAATTTTTACTAAAATTTTTCAATAAATTTTTTTTTGGAAAATTTATACTAAAATTTTTCAATAAAATTCTTTTTTATAAAATGTTCACTAAAATTTTTCGAGGTACATTACAAAAAAGGTATAATTTAAAAGAAAAAAAATCGAGCTTTAAATTAAAAACAATATTAAAAATGTCCAAATTTGAAAAAAAATGTAAAATGTATAGTTTTTTTATAAAATGTTTACTAAAATTTGTCGAGGTCCCTTACAGAAAAGGTATCAGGTTAAAAGAAAAAGATGAAGCTTTAAGTTAAAAAAATATATATTAAAAATGTCCAAATTTGAAAAAAATGTATAAATTTTTTTTTAATAAAATTTTTACTAAAATTTTTCAATAAATTTTTTTTTATTAAATTTACACTAAAAATGTATCTTTTAAAGAAAAAAAATCAAGCTTTAAATTAAAATTAAAAAAAAAATATTACAAAATTTATTAGAAATGTTTAAATTTTTACTAAAATATTTTTTTATAAAATTTTTACTAAAATTTTTCAATAAATTTTTTTTTATAAAATTTTTACTAAAGTTTTTCAATAAAATCTGTTTTTATAAAATTTTCACTAAAATTTTTCGGGGTACATTACAAAAAAGGTATCATTTGAAAGGAAAAGAAAATCAAGCTTTAAAATATTAAAAATGTCCAAATTTGAAAAAATATATAAATTTTTTTTAATAAAATTTTTGCTAAAAATTTTCAAAGTCCATTACAAAAACGGTATAGTTTTAAGGAAAAAGATCAATCTTTAAATTAAAATTTAAAAAAATAATAAAAATGTCCAAATTTGAAAAAATTTATAAATTTTTTTTTAAATCAAATTTTTACTTAAATTTTTCAATTTTTCCAAAAAACAAGCTTTAAATTAAAATAAAATAAAAATATTAAAAATGTCCAAGTTTGAAAAAATCTATACATTTTTTATATAAAAGTTTTACTAAAATTTTTCAATAAATTTTTTTTTTTTATAAAATTTTTACTAAACTTTTTCGAGGCCCATTACAAAAAAAGTTATCATGTTAAAGGAATAAGATTAAGCTTTAAATTAAAAAAAAAAAAAAAAAAAAAAAAAAACAAGGTCGTGTGGCACTCGGGGACTGCCACGGTAAAGCTATTGCATAACACTTTTTATCAACTTATGCAATTATAATATTTATGAAAACTCAATGAGCATATTTATGACTTTAGAGCAGTACAGTCTTAACCTGTTAACAGTATAGCCTAAAAATAGTCAAAAACCTATTTTATGTAGTGTACAGCTCCAATTTTCTGTAATCGGCCTGCTGCTAACATCAGTACAACGTCATACGCCTAAATGTAGGCAACGCTTATATTTATTTTTGTCAAGTTATGTTGCCAACGCCGAACCTTTTAACATTGAAAAAAGTCTGTTTCGAACTTTTTTAACATTAACATTTTTTTTAATTTCACTCCCACCGCCAAGGCCTGCGATAAAATCTATGCAATAGCTTAAAAAATATTAAAAATGTCCAAATTTGAAAGAAAAAAAAAACGCAACCTTTAAGGCCCCATTAAACATATTTCAAGTTCTAAAGCCATAAATCTCTAAAATTAATTCTGAATCAGCTCCTTAAATCCAGATTATGCTCCACTCTGTCACACCCCATAACTACACTAGCTGTCTAGTTGCTCAACTCACTGCAACAACTTTTTGTGCCGCCTGCCAATTCGTTTCGATTTCAATTGTTGTTTGCTTCCGGAAACGTGCAACTGCCATATAGACTTTTGTTGTTGTTGTTGTAATGCATAATTATATGCAGATAAAAAACTCGCGATATGTAAACATATATCTAAAAAAAATCATTGTATGTTAAGTGTGTCGATCGGTAATCATCAGACAGCTGCCTGCCACTGGTTTATGTTTAGCTCAACAGACTTGTGCCACAAATGCTAGTGAAATTGTGGCAACTAATTATGGTTGGCAACAAGTTAAGCTATCGACAAATTTATACATTTTTGTAGTATGTTGTTTCTGCTATTATCAAGTAGCATAGAGCCACAAAAGGAGGTTAGACGGCGTAAAAAAACAAAACAGCAATGAAAGCAAAATTGTGCCGATTAAATAGATATATAGCTGTATGGAAAAGACACTCTCTGATTTTGATGGATAAAAATTGCCAAGTGTGGTCATGAAGTCAAAAACCAGTATTGATTTGCCGCAAGGCTGTTTTGACTATTTTTGGGTTGCATTGTAAAGGCATCCGGGTATCAAGTGGTAGTTTTAAGAGGCATTATTAATTTATAATTTTTTTATTTATTTTTTTTTATTTTATAAAATTTATTTTATAAAATTTTTTTGATTTTTTTTTTTTTGAATTTTTTTTTTTAATTTTTTTAAATTTTTTTTTTGAATTTTTTTTTTTAATTTTATTTATTTAATTTTTTTTATTATTTAATTTTATTTTTTATTTAATTTTTTTTATTTAATTTTTTTTATTTAACTGTTTGTTATTTAACTTTTTTTTATCAAATTTATTTTATAAATATTTTTTTTATACAATTTTTTTTATTAAAATTTTTTTTATTTAATTTTTTTAATTAAATTTTTTTTTAAATTTTTTTTAATTTAATTTTTTTTATTTAATTTTTTTATTTAACTGTTTGTTGTTTAACTTTTTTTTTATCAAATTTTTTTTATAAATATTTTTTTATACAATTTTTTTTATTAAAATTTTTTTAATTAATTTTTTTTAATTAAATTTTTTTTAATTAAATTTTTTTTAATTTAATTTTTTTTAATATAATTTTTTTTTATTTTATTTTTTTTTTATTTTAATTAGGCAGTACTAGTACAAGGGTATTATAATTTTGTCCACATAACGCTACTACTTAACGGCACAAAATAATCTAGATAGATATAGAGTTCCATATATGAAAATTCTTAGGTTGAAAAGAGGAGGTGATTAAGGCATGTCCGTTCATTCGTCTGTCCGTCCGTGTACCGATAATTTGTGTAAAAATTGATACATATTTGCATGAAATTAGGTATACAGGTTGCCTTCTGGCCAAGGTAGATTGCTATTGAAAATGGGCGAAATCGGTTGAGAACCACGCCCCCTTTTTCGATATCGAAAATCACATAAATTGACATATCTTGGTAGCTGCAATGGCTAAAATGATATAATTTTATAGATGAGTCCAGCTGGTCGTCATTCTTTTATGATTTTTTGATAAATTTTTCAACGTGGGAGTGGCACCGCCCACTTTTAAGGGAGGCACTTTTGAAAATTCGACTGGTCGTAACATTTAAACTGATGACGATAAAACAATGAAATCTGGCACAAAGCATTCTAGTATCGTTGCGAGCATACCTGATGAAATTGGATAAAACCGCCACGCCCACTTTCGATATCGAAAATTTCGAAAATCACCTAAATTGACATATCTCGGCAGCTGAAATGGTTAAAATGATATAATTTTATAGGTGAATCCACCTGGTCATTCATTTATGATTTTTTATAAATTTTTAAGGTGGGCGTGGCACCGTCTCCTTATATCCTTTTAGCCGTCTCTTCAAGAGATGGCCCAACAGAACCGCGTGAAGCTCACATGGGTTCCAGGACACAGGGATATTAAGGGAAACTGTGGGCAGACGTACTTGCCAGGCAGGGTACGACGAAGCAGGTTCTTCGGGATAAAGAGCGCTTAGGTATGCCGTTTGCCACATGCAAGCTAATGCTGAAGGAGTACACACTTAGTCAAGCCAACGAAAGATGGCAACAATTCCCAGGGTGGCGGATATCCAAACAAACCTGGCCAAAAGAGACATTCAGGAGCCCTAAGAAGTAGAAAAATCTTCATATTAATAGTCGTATTAACCGGGCATTGCCTATTAGGAGTTCCCTTCCTGGATAGCCTACGCCAGATCGTGGAACTGGACATAAAGGACTTGATTTCCTTTATCAAGTCATCTAAATGGTTCAAGGAGGAGTCGGTTTAGGAGTGTCAGTGCCGGGTTTCTACTATGTGGATAATTCCAACATCTAAGGGAATTTCCATATGGCCGGGTCCCAAGATTAGACTTTCCTAATGTTGGTGGTATCACAATGGGCCTTTCAAAACTGGCCTAAGTGTACTTCTGTGGCAGCCACTTGTACCTAACCTAACCTACATACATATGTACATAATTTGGAAGTCGCGTATAATATTTCACCATGATTTTAAAAGCTCTCATAACTCCTGCAATTGAAATAAAAAAAACCATTAACTGTTTATGTAGCACTCAAGTTTCGGTATAATTGGTCACTAAGAAAAAAAAAAAAAAAAAAAAAAATGTGTTTGCAATTAGGATGGCATAAAACTCCCGAAAATAGCTATGTTTCTACAATTTTCAATTTTCCTTCTACTTATTCATTTGGTTTTGTGATTTAAGTAATTTTGCAACATCATTTTTCGTAGAAAAGGCACATTAACTTTTAAGGCGTCATTATTTACATTTTGTGGCAAAATAACGTCAAAAATGTCATTTCGTTGCCAGTACAGTGTGTTTGAAAAGCAATTTACCTTTTTTGCGAAATTAAAATTGAGTTTTTTACTATCACATTCTCTTCCTTCTCATTTTATTCCCTTCCCTGTCACATCGCTGAGTAAAATATCCCGCGGATGGCAGAAGGTTCCTTTTCAATCCTTAATTATGCAGATGACGAATACGAAACCCTAATTCCTGTAGATGGAGAACACGTCCAACTAAGGGGGTGTAAGAGTAGGGGTCGCCTACCCGTTGGTGCACCTTGGGTAACGCTAAATGACCTATCTGGCCTACACGGCTAGTTTCTTGTATTGCCGGTTCTACGAGAACGGTACCAGTACTTGTGCTGTACCCATCGTGCCGAAACGACCCGAGCCGTTTTCTTATATCGAGCCGGCCAAGAGTAATACACTCGGGGTGACCATGTCTGACATTTAGGTAGGGCTACACCTCGTTACAACAACAACAACCCGGCTATAATGGAGTGAGGATGACAATATCCCTTCAACCCTTCATACCGATCAAATACGGAGACGAAAGCGGCTGCCAACCTAGATAGTCTACCACAAAAAAAAAGGAATTCACACACATCATCTCTTATAGGGCTATACCAATCCAGCTACCTTCGAAACCAACCAGTATTTCAGACAAGGCGACTTCCTGACGTGCGGTCTTTCGGTGCACACTTCATATTTCTTTATTAAGGATACCAATCCCGGGATCACGTGCGTTTTGAGGTGCCGAAAATACCGGGTAGTTTTTTTACACAAGTTATTCACTTACTTCCCAGCAGGGAGGAATGGGAGAGGACGGATCGGTATCCCGATACTATTGGCGGCAGAGTTGAAGGAGGAGTTTATTCAAGGGATCTGGACCTTGAGCTCTCTTTCAGACTATCTGATCATTGCAGCATCTTCCAGGCTGAAGCCTCAGCATTCTTGGACCACCGCGCTCAGATGTCGTCGATCTCTTCAAGAGAACCGCGTGAATCTTACATGGGTTCCAGGACACAGGGATATTAAGGGAAACTGTGGGCAGACGTACTTGCCAGGCAGGGCACGACCAAGCACGTTCGTCGGGATAAAGAGCGCTTAGGTATGCCATTTGCCACATGCAAGCTAATGCTGAAGGAGTACACACTCCGTCAAGCTAACGAAAGGCAACAATCCCCAGGGTGCGGGATATCCAAAAAAAAACCTGACCAAAATGGGATCATAAAAGATCTAGAGACATTCACGCCCTAACAAGAGGAGGGTATTAACCGGGTACTGCCTTTTTGGTAAGTTTGGTGTACGTGTTGCAAAGATGATGAGGAGGAGTAAACGGTGGAGCACCTCATCTGCAACTGGTCAGAATATAAGCGGCACGATAACGCGCTATTTGAGAGTTCCTCGATATCCTACGCCAGATCGCGATGCTGGACATAAAGCCCTTGATGGTCTTCATCAAGTCATCTAAATGGTTCGTGGAGGTGTTACGGTGTAGGTTTAGAAGTGTCAGTCCCGGGATTCTGCTATGTGGAGAATCCCAATAACTCAGGGTTTCACTTTCTTCAAACTAAGCTGTTATAGTTAGAAACACTTCAAGGGATTACATAAAACTAAAACTAGTTCCGCAAATGGTTTACCTCTAATTTAATTCCTAGAGAGTTCACTTCAGGGTTAAACAAATCTATTCAGAAAAAAAAAAAATTAGAAATGTTGTATACATAATTTTTGTAAACACTGTACCTAGTTGCCGCATATACGATATTGTCGTTGCAGCTGTCGCTATTTGAATTTTGCGTTTTTGCAACTGTCAATGATTTTTACGGCTACTGTCCTAGTGCGAGTCTCAGCGCAAGTTGCTGCTGACTACACCGACTGCTGCAGCTACGTTCAATGTTGCATTGGCTTGTCTTATAAACGCTTTCTCATTAATTTGCCAACAAAATTGCAAGCAGCAACTGCACAGCAAGAAGCAGACTGGGCATATATGAAATTTGTTGCTTTTGTTGTTTTTGCAAGTTTTTTATGTTGAAATATGTTCCAGTGGCACACGACTTGTGTCGCGTGTTATGTTTTCCTCAATTTCACCGATTTGTTGTGCATAAATAAAATGTTTGTTTTTTTTTGCTAAATTATTTTCGGCATGCAACAACAATAATAATAAATTTGGTTGCTTTTTCTGTGTATAAATTTAATTTTTTCCAGTTTTGTAATGATTTTTCGATGTACGATTTTGTTAGCGCGCCATAAATAACATTTGTTTACCAGATTTTGGTCATGTTTTGTAACGCTATTAATTTTTATTGTTTTTTTTTTAATATTTTTTTTTTAAATTTTTTTTTTTTTTTAATTTTTATTTTTTTTTTTAAATAAATTTTTATTTCTTTTCCAAAATTTTTTGAGTATTTTTTTTTAATTTTTTTTCGCTATTGTTTACGCTTAATTTGTGAAAATTGGGTGAGTGAGTGTAGTTGCAGTCGTGCTGGTGCTACTGGTTTTTTCTGTGCGAAATGCATTTTTTCTAGCCTCTTTGGCTGTATGCAAAAATTTGGCTCTGTGAGATTTTTTTGTTGTTTCAAATGTCTAATATTGACCGGACTAAAATTTGACATCAATTTGTATGAAGAAACTTACAAAATTTGAGAAAAGGTTTCTAAAAAGCAATTGATTTTTTTATTAATTTATCCCATTGAACAGGTTAAATATTTCTCTAAGAGTTGAATGGAGAGGAAAGGAAAGGGGAGGGAAGGGAAGGAAAGGGAAGGAAAAGGAAGGGAAAGGAACGAAAGGAAAGGGAAGCGAAGGGAAGGAAAAGAAAGGGAGGGAAAGGGAGGAAATTAAATTGTTTAAGGAAAGGAGGCTAAAAGAAAGCGAAGTAAAATAGAAGAGAAAAGAAAAAAGGAAAGAAAGGGAAAGGAAAGAAAATTAAAGGAAAAAAAGAAACGGAAAGGAATGGAAGGAAGAGAGGGAAAGCAAGAAAGGGAAAGGAAGGAAAAGAGGGAAAGCAATAAAGGGAAAGGAAATTAAAAGAAGGGAAAGGATATTAAGGGAAGGAAAAGGAAATTAAAGGAAAGGAAAGAAAATTAAAGGAAAAAAACGGAAAGGAAAGGAAAGGAAAGAAAAGAGGGAAAACAAGAAAGGGAAAGGAAATTAAAGGAAGGAAAAGGAAATTAAAGAAAGGAAATTAAATTAAATGAGAGGAAAAGAAAGGAAGGAAAGGAGAGGGAAAGAAAGAAAGGAAAAGGATGGGAAGAAAAGGAAAGGATACAAAATAAAAGTAAATGGAAGGAAAAGCAAAATAAAGGAAAAAAAGGAGAAACAAGTAAAGGAAAGAGGAGGAAGGGGTATATGACCGAGTCTTACAGGATTAATATTTAACTCTTACGTGAGTCATATACGACCCTTACATGAGACATGTATGACTTGCCTATGATTCATTTATGACTCGTACAGCAGTCATTTATGACTCGCCTGTGAGTTACTTATGACTGGCCTAAAAGTCGTTTATGACTCATCTATGAGTAATATATGACTCACCTATGAGTCATTGTATGACTCGTCTATGAGTATTTTATGACTCGTCTTTGAGTCATATGTTACGGCTCTATGAGGCATAATTGGCTTTTAGAAGATATCAAAAGAAATAAATACAATCAAGGACAGGGGAAAAATATCAAAAATATAATAAAAATGAAGTTTTGTGGCTGAAGCTTTGTTTTAAATATAAAACTTTTTTTTATTTATTTATGATTTTCAATTCAAATTCTGAGATGGAACGTTGTTGAAAAATATTTTGAAATAGGGTGACCTTCCACTCAGCTGACGAACTGTTCCTCAATTTCGACGAAATAAAGATTCATAAAATTGTGACATAGATTTATGCTTCTCCAGCCTTCCATTCACAGACACAGATTTTTGATTTGATATTAAAGATATGTACATACATCATAAATCGTTTAGTTAGTAATAACATTCACAACAAAAATCCTTCCAAAAAAGCTCATTAACAGCATTTATTGTTTTGAACACTTCTTTGATGGAATTTAGAAAGGTCACAACCAAAACTTTTTTTTTAATTTTTTTTTTTTCTTTTTTTTAATTTTTTTTTCTTTTTTTTTTAATTTTTTTTTTTCTTTTTTTAAATTTTTTTTCTTTTTTTTTTAATTTTTTTTTTTTTTAATTTTTTTTTTTTTAATTTTTTTTTTTTTTTTAATTTTTTTTTCTTTTTTTTTATTTTCTTTTTTTTTTCAGAAGTTTTCATAGCAACCTAATATTATTGAAAAAAATTAGTAATTTTTTTTTGGTTATTTGATAAATGTTTTTCTTCTTAGAAGTACCCAGAAGTTTTACAAACCAAAAATACTGTGCATAAGTTATCGATTACCGAATCACAATAGTGGTATTCATGTAACCATAAAACTTTAACAAATGCGTAAATTTACATATATGTAAGTGTAAAACTTCTTTCCATCCAACTTTTGACAGTTTCTTTAGTGTATTTAGTAAATTTATACGTTTAAGTCCTTCACGCGCTGTTTCTACGTTTACATGAATACCCTTAAAGTTACTTTATTGATTTTTAAT
The DNA here is from genome assembly GCA_964058755.1 of Campiglossa producta. Taxonomy (NCBI): domain Eukaryota; kingdom Metazoa; phylum Arthropoda; class Insecta; order Diptera; family Tephritidae; genus Campiglossa; species Campiglossa producta. Next base: position 13,104,712 of record CAXKVI010000003.1, read on the forward strand.
AGCCCTATTAGTTAATTAGTAATAGAAAGCGCACATATATCAAGCATTTTTGATTATTGTGGTTAGTAAAGCAGTTTATTCTCCTCTTGGTCCGTTGTTAATAAATGAATTCGTATTAATATGAGGGTTGTATTGTATGTCTTTTCGCTAAAATTTTATGAATAAAGCAGCGATTTTTTTTTTATAAATTTTGATTTCTATGTACCTAAATAATTTACCAAAAAATATTTTCTAGCCAAAGTAATTTAAAGCAAAATTGAGTTAAGCTAGGTTTCAAAAAATTTAAAATTTCGATTTGTTTAACTACATAAATTTTCATAAAAATACTTTTTTTTATACATACTTGGATGTTGAATTTCAGCGTAACGATTGCTTACCTGCAAATAAAAAAAAAGTTGAAAAAAATATATATGAGTATTTGTAGAGTTAGCAAGAGTTTATAATTATTTTTTTTTATTGCTTACATACAGGTACGATAAATAAATAAAACTTAAACCTCTCATCCCTATCAAAATTTAAATTTCTGATGTTATTTAACATCTACTGGCAAATGTTAAATTGCATTAACAAAATTTATTTAACATCCCATACCCATACCGAATGTTAACTACAGTTTGCTGTAAATATTCGAATCAGTAACATACTGCAGGTTCGTGTATGTGCTCACCGAACCGGTTCATATGAACACATTTCGCATACAAACCAACTTCGAATTCGATGTACTACAACTAACAGTTTGTAAAACATTGCAGAAGCGGATTGTGTCTTGGCTAGCAAACTGCTAATGTAAAAGCCTAAAGTTTTAGTGCCAGTGAGAATTTAACAGTTTGACATCTTAACAGCATTTTATACTGTTACTTGCACCAGCTGTTAACAGATATCAATTTTGAGCCGCTTAGCTGCAAAAAGATATAAGTACATAGTTGTTTGTAAAATATTGAATTGAATTGAATTTTCCAGTGTCGTATTGCAAAAAGCGCTTAAGTCGACTTATCATTCTTAGACCAAACGACATTTCCTCTAGCGATTTTTAATTTATTTTGTGTAAAAACGATTCAATGGCTAATTTGTGAAGCAGTGCAATATTTTATTCCTATTAATGAGTTCAGTTGCACTTTTTAGCCAACAAGTTTCTCAGAATCGTAGTAATGTTATAATGAAGGAGGCGAAAATATAAAAAAGATGCGCAATTTGCGCACTTAACGACATTGTTTTTTATTGACATTACAAACAACAACAATAACAACAAACAAATGCATGCGATACACTCTAACACGTTTTAAAAAATGTAAACAGCAGAGTTCAATATTTTTGCTGATTTGATTTTGTTTTTTTTAATGTAAGTACAGTAGAGGGCACAAAAATAGTAGCAAAAATAAAAAAAAACCGTTCGTAGTTGATTTTAATTTTTTTCTAATCGTTTCCTATAACTTTTTTCTGATTTTGTGCGATTTCTATCAAAAATAAATATTTTAGAACAGTGGCGGACCCAGGATTTTGGGAAGGGGATTCAATTTTTTTCGAGTTTATTTTTCATCAATTTTTTTTTTTTTTTTTTTTTTTTAAACATAAAAAAATACATTCCTACATTTTTTGGAATGGGCAATGCCAAATTCAAGCTTTCATGTAACTTTTATTGTATTTTTTGCGTACTTTACTATATATTTGTGTAATTTTTTAGTATATTTTTTGTGTAATTTTACTATATTTTTTGCGTCATTTTTTACTATATTTTTGCGCAATTTTTGTTCAGTTTTCACTATATTTTTGTGAAATTTTACTATATTTTTGTTAAATGTTTACTATTTTTTTGTGTAATTTTTACTCTATTTTTGTGCAATTTTTACTATATTTTTGTTAAGTTTTTACTATAATTTTGTCATTTTCACTATATTTTTGTTTAATTTTTTACTATATTTTTTTGTAAAATTTTACAATTTTTTTGTATAACTTTTTACTATATTTTTGTTAAATGTTTACTATGTTTTTGTGTAATTTTTACTCTATTTTTGTGTAATTTTTACTATATTTTTGTGTAATTTTTACTATATTTTTGTTAAATTTTTACTATAATTTTGTCATTTTCACTATATTTTTGTTTAATTTTTTACTATATTTTTTTGTAAAATTTTACAATTTTTTTGTATAACTTTTTACTATATTTTTGCTATATTTTTTGTATAATTTTTACTTATTTATTTTTATTTTTTACTATATTTTGTGTCATTTTTACAATATTTTTGTTCAGTTTTTAATCTATTTTTGTGTCCTTTTAATGTTTTTATTGGGACAGCAGGATCCTTTACAAGTATATTGAAAAAGCGTATTCAAAAGGAAGTTACAATGAAATTATTTCATTAGACAGTGTAACAATATGTTTTCGAGCAAAAATAATTGGAATAAAGGACAGGACAGTGTAAAAAATCTAACTTTTGAATTATTTTATAAGGACAACATGTTTCTTTAGGAGGACATTGAAAAATCGTATGCCAGAGAAAAAATCAATGAAATTATTTCACGTGACTGCGTAACAATATGTTCTCAAGAAAAAATTATTGGAATAATGGACAGAACAGTGTAACAAATCTACCTTTTGAATTTTTATAAAGACAACGGGATCCTTTACAAAGGTATTGAAAAAGCGTATTCCAGAGAAAAAGACAACGAAATTATTCCATAAGACTGCGTAACAATATGTTTCCAAGAAAAAATGATTGGAATAAGGGACAGAACAGTGTCACAAATCTACCTTTTGTAAATTTTTTTTATTAGGACAGCAGGATTCTTTAAAAGGCTATTAAAAAAGGTATTCAAGAGAAAATGACAATGAAATTATTTCATTAGACAGTGTAACAATTTGTTTTCGAGCAAAAATAATTGGAATAAAGGTCAGGACAGTGTCTACCTTTTGAATTTTTATAAGGACAACGGGATCCTTTAAAAGGCTATTAAAAAAGGTATTCAAGAGAAAATGACAATGAAATTATTTCATTAGACTGTGTAACAATATGTTTTCGAGCAAAAATAATTGTGTATATCCTAAAATATTGCAATTACAGTGCACTTTTTAAAGGTCATACATGGCGTATGAGTAACATTTAGTTATACAAGTAAAAAAAGTTGAAATAAATTGTATTCATGATAACTATCAGAGAAACTGGATCGCTCTCTAGGGTATGGCTAAGGTGTAGATGCATGTGTAAAATCTCTTAAAATTCAATCAAGCGATTTCAAAATTTTTAAATTTCTCTACGCTCGAAACGTTTTTAACAACACTGTAGCTATGTTGTCTACTCTCCACCCAACTGTTGGCGTTGTCATTCATTAGTAGGTAGCTCAAGCATTTGTAGACGATCGTATCAAAACAAAATGTGAAAAATGCAATAATTGAGAAAAAAACAACAAAAACAATGTAAAATAAAAGCAAAACAAGCAACAACCTATTTACCAACTAAATAAAGCTATACGAATAAATGTTGAAAATGTAAATGCTGATAATAAATCAAAACAAAACACTTAATAATTACAAATGTCGTCAATAGTTGTTGTTGTAGCAATTGTTGGATGCAAAAATGAGCAGCAAATGTGAACAAATTAATTTTTCATTTATTCCACCTCTTTTTTCATATCTTTGTTTGATGTTTGTTGCTGCTTTTTATGTAATTGTGTCAATTGGTAGAAAAGAAAAAAAAATAGAGAAAGCCATTTAGCATACGAAATGGATGAGAGGAATGAAAAATATAAGAAAATAATGCAAAAAAAAAAATTTAAAAAAAGAAAAAAATTTAAAAAAAAATAGTAGTGAGAAAAAAATACAGGTAATGATATGGTAATGGTATGGTAATGGTATGGTAATGGTATGGTAATGGTATGGTAATGGTATGGTAATGGTATGGTAATGGTATGGTAATGGTATGGTAATGGTATAGTAATGGTATGGTAATGGTATGGTAATGGTATGGTAATGGTATGGTAATGGTATGGTAATGGTATGGTAATGGTATGGTAATGGTATGGTAATGGTATGGTAATGGTATGGTAATGGTATGGTAATGGTATGGTAATGGTATGGTAATGGTATGGTAATGGTATGGTAATGGTATGGTAATGGTATGGTAATGGTATGGTAATGGTATGGTAATGGTATGGTAATGGTATGGTAATGGTATGGTAATGGTATGGTAATGGTATGGTAATGGTATGGTAATGGTATGGTAATGGTATGGTAATGGTATGGTAATGGTATGGTAATGGTATGGTAATGGTATGGTAATGGTATGGTAATGGTATGGTAATGGTATGGTAATGGTATGGTAATGGTATGGTAATGGTATGGTAATGGTATGGTAATGGTATGGTAATGGTATGGTAATGGTATGGTAATGGTATGGTAATGGTATGGTAATGGTATGGTAATGGTATGGTAATGGTATGGTAATGGTATGGTAATGGTATGGTAATGGTATGGTAATGGTATGGTAATGGTATGGTAATGGTATGGTAATGGTATGGTAATGGTATGGTAATGGTATGGTAATGGTATGGTAATGGTATGGTAATGGTATGGTAATGGTATGGTAATGGTATGGTAATGGTATGGTAATGGTATAGTAATGGTATGGTAATGGTATGGTAATGGTATGGTATGGTAATGGTATGGTAATGGTATGGTAATGGTATGGTAATGGTATGGTAATGGTATGGTAATGGTATGGTAATGGTATGGTAATGGTATGGTAATGGTATGGTAATGGTATGGTAATGGTATGGTAATGGTATGGTAATGGTATGGTAATGGTATGGTAATGGTATGGTAATGGTATGGTAATGGTATGGTAATGGTATGGTAATGGTATGGTAATGGTATGGTAATGGTATGGTAATGGTATGGTAATGGTATGGTAATGGTATGGTAATGGTATGGTAATGGTATGGTAATGGTATGGTAATGGTATGGTAATGGTATGGTAATGGTATGGTAATGGTATGGTAATGGTATAATAATGGTATGGTAATGGTATGGTAATGGTATGGTGTTGGTATGGTAATGGTATGGTAATGGTATGGTAATGGTATGGTAATGGTATGGTAATGGTATGGTAATGGTATGGTAATGGTATGGTAATGGTATGGTAATGGTATGGTAATGGTATGGTAATGGTATGGTAATGGTATGGTAATGGTATGGTAATGGTATGGTAATGGTATGGTAATGGTATGGTAATGGTATGGTAATGGTATGGTAATGGTATGGTAATGGTATGGGTATGGTAAAGTTCATTCAAATCGAAATAGCTCGATTGTAACTATTTGACGATTTGACATGGAATGGCCCCTAAAAATTATTGGCTTTAATTTTTTCATTTTATTTGCCTTTAAAATTAATTTCGCTTGCTCGCTAGGTATCTTAATTTGGTTTTATTTACACACTGCCTCTCTTATCAATTATTTATTTTTTTCATATGCGCAGTGAAATGATAAATTGCGCGCCAAAAAATACAGAAAATATTTTTTTTTAAAACATTGGCAGGCTATGAAATATTTAATTTGAATGACAGCAGCACCCTGTTCGCTCACCGTCACAATTGTAGGTACATTTAATAAAGCTTTCGTTCACGCCGATCTCCACCCGCCTCCCGTCACATTTCACATTCCGTTTTGTGTTCATACTAAAAGTCGCTTTGCTAATAATAGTTTAGGAGGCGCTACCGTCTAAAACGTAACTAGGCGCCATCAACGCGAATACAAAGATATCGAGTCACACGCGCTCCTCTCAGTTTACCGCACCACCAGCCCCCTCAGACAACAATTTGTTTGCCGTCTTTGTGCAAATGCTTTTAGCGCTTTTACAAATGAAGCCGACTACGAAGAAGAAGACATAAGAAATAGTCAAAGCAAAAGGAAATTATTTAAATGGCTCACAGATACCATTCATTTATAGGTGTTGGCCTAGGCCTCTGGGTGTCTGGTTGTGTGCAAGTGCGAATGGCCAAATGCCAATATCGCTCAACCAGAAAGCACGAATATGCCGATAATAACAAAAAAAAAAAAGCAAAACGCTTGAGGAAACCTTTTCGCAAAGCGAATTTGCAAAACAAAAGAAGGTAGAAGAAGAAATCGATCATTAAATAAAACAAATATTAATTTATAAGTATTTGCTCGAGGCCATGAAATTGTTTAAAACCAAATATTGAAGATCGTTGGTAGGTACAAAAGGTGGCATAGGTAAAAAATGGTAACCAAAACAATGAAGCAACTAAGCATGAGTAGGCATCTTTAGAAATACTTTTTAAGTTATATTTGAGGTTAAGTTGAGAACTTTGGTGTTATCGAACCTTTCGCTGATTTGTCCATGTAAAGTGCCAAAAATGGTGATTTTTTATGGGGAACCCCTAGAAGGCGTTTACGGGGGTGTGCCACTGGCATGGATGGGTCGGCCCTCCAAATATAGTGGGGGTCGGTCATACATTTGCACTCGATTGGGGCACTCTAAATTGAAGAAAGTAGGATTTTTCAAATTTTGAGGCTCAAAATCAAAACCACAAACTCGGGACATCATAATTCGTTTTAGAGGTATGCTTCCTTCGGCAAAGTATCACATTTTGATCCCTAAAATACGATTTTCCTTGTCACTTGGGCGATTTTGAAGTCGACGCAACTTATTAGACACATTACCCCTGTAGGGTACTAAAAATTTACAGAGACCAAAATATTCTCATACTTCATCTTACTTTTCTTCTCTTCTTTTATCTCTATCCTTATTCATATTATCGTTATCCATCTAGCCTTATTCCAATCCGCATTCCTATCACTATCACTATCCCTATTCCTATCACTATCCCTATTCCTATTACTCTTCCTATCCCTATCACTATAACTATCCCTATTCCTATCCCTATCCGTATCACTATCCCTATCACTATAACTATCCCTATTCCTATCCCTATCCGTCTCACTATCCCTATTTATATCACTATCCCTATCGCTACTCTACCATGAATGCTATGCCGTACAAAAATTTGTGTTGGAGGTGCCACGCTTCCTTCTACTTTATACCACCCGAGAACCGGATTGTGAGTATAAACCCTTCTCGAGCCCATCTCAATACACACAAAATATTTGATCGATCAAGATTTGTCGAGGTATGTAGAGGGTTGGATTGGTGTCTGAACCGGGCTCACAGAAGATTTTAGTATATAAAGATTAGAATGGTCTCTCACTCAGCCATCGATACAATAAAAGCGAAGGTGAGTAACATTTCGTGCCTGCAAAACATTTGCGATAGTTCCCAAAGGACTTGCCTCTCGTGTAAAAAACCCTGTAGGAAAATTAATGAAATAAAAAAAAACAGTGAAGAATGCCCCTGCGGGTTAGAAGTTTAGTATATGCCCGAGGTAGGCATACCGGTCGCAAGAGGCGACTATGATGCACATAGGTAATGACGTGCCAACTCGATGGTTGATCTACGTATATGATGCCTCTAACCTTTCATTAACCATCTTCTCCATCCTTACGGATAGAGGGATGACATAACGTAGAAGGTTCCACTGGTCATACCAAATCGCTTCCGATACAATCGGGCAGTACCGCAAGGAAGTACCGGAGCGTACTGGGTTCATATCCGGCTAAGGACTGTCAATTTCGACATCACTCCCCAAAAACTTCGGAGAGTATTTTTGTCGTTGACAACAACACCACCAACAACAAGAACAACAACAACAACAACATGTTTAGAGTGAAGATATGGTCGTCAGATGCTTGGAGTTTAGTCCAACAACTGTAAGATCTCCAACATTCAATATGCCATCATCCTCATCAGTTTAGCGATCAACAATGGAAACTAATGGATTCAACGTACCGTCGGTCAAATCTTAACTTTAAGTTAAGGCAACCCTATCGTAGCCAATATACAAAACAGCTGACTCATTCATTAACTGGTTGCTGTTTTCGTCGCCGATGTGGCTATTAAAGCACGCAGCAACAACTTTAACAGCTGATACTTGTACTGCGAAATACAAACATACATACACACATAACGTGATTCACAACTTCACCCACAAATATTGCCTAAGTAATTAGACTAACAACAACAAAACAAGTACTACCAGCTAGCCAGCTGTTCATAATCAAATAGGTTTAATGGAGATATGTATACAAAACTACATACCTAACTAGACAACAACAATAGCAATAAATATCAAACATCAATTTTTCAAACCACCTACCTAACAAAAGCTCACACAAAATACCAACAAAAAAAGAAAAAAAAAACACTTTGCGCGTGCGCGATGCCGACTGTTAACTGTTTGCAAAATTTCGTGCAAAAAGATTTTTTTTTTTTTTTGGTTTTTGGCAAAAACCATGAACAACATTGGCGTGGCTATGTTAAACAAAATCAGACAGTCGATCCAATAGACCGTCAGTCAGTTCATATTTGTATGTATGATTGACTTTTGACAGTTAATAGTTTTTTGTTGTTGGTGGCTTAAGCATATGTATGGTTGTACCGTGTAGGAAAACTGTACTACTATAAAGTACCTATTTATAATCGGTTACAATTTTACTGATGAGAAACAGCAGATATCTTATAACTTTAAACGAGCTAAACTTGTGTATTTGTACATTTGTATATACAGACTATCTCGGGAACCGCTTCATTCAGGGTTGCCACCTGAGGCGGTTTATAATTTTGTTTTTAATTTTGTCGCAAAATATGCCAATATGGGTATTAAATGTAAGGTGTTTCAGCGACATGCCAACATAAATATTTTCAAGTAGGGTTGCCACCTCACCGAAGTATATTTGTATATCCTGACTATTTTGGGAACCACTTGACCGATTTGGATACAATTTGGCATATAGAGATTATGATTGATTCTAAGACTATCCACTTGGGGGTTGCCACTTGGGGGTGTACAGGGTTGCCAGCTATCTCATTTTTTTTTAAATTATGGAGTTAGATATGCCAATATGGGTATCAAATGAAAGGTATTTTCGCCGACATACCATACATGGGTTACAATTTTACCGTATTGTATTTGTATTGTATATTTTTGGGATCATATTTGGATTATTTTCGGATCATATTGAGATCATTTAGGGGTCACTTTGGAATAACTTTGGGGCTATTTTGAGATCATTTTGGGTAGAATTTTGTATTAATTAGGGACAATTTTAGGGTAATTTACGGATAATTTTGGAATCATTTTGAGATGATTTTTGGATCATTTTGTGATAATTTTTAGACCTTTGTTTTATTATTATTAACATTTTAGGATTATTTTGGGAACATTTTTGGATAATTTTGGGACGATTTTAAGGTACATGTAAGGGTGTTTTTGGGGTCATTTGGGAATCATTTTTGGATCATTTCGGGATCATTTTCGCACCATTTTTTGGGCCCTTTTTGGGGGATCATTTTAGGATTATTTTGGGATTATTTTTGGGTCATTTTGGGTAAGTAAATCAGGGTTAGGGGATCAGACCACCCTTTGCCCAAGTATTTTGACGCCCTGAATACGAGTCCGAGGTCCGTTTTGGTCCAGCACGTTAGAAAAAAATCCAGACATGCTGGACATCGGACTCGTGTTCAGCACGTCCCTCAACACCGACATTTTTTTTTTTGTGGGGCTGTGTTACAGGAGTTATAGCCAAAAATCCGTTTATCGGAACTATCGATTGTATGGGAGCTATATGTGATGTTGGTCCGATCTGGTGGATTCCGACAAATTATCATTAGCCTACAAAGTTTCATTCAGATATCTCAAAAATTGAGGGACTAGTTTGCGTTCAAACAATACAGATGGACGGACGGACAGACGAACCTGGCTAAATCAACTCAGCTTATCGTCCTGATCACATCGGTATTCTTATTGGTGGGTCTATCTCTTGTTCTTCTCATACTTACAAACGCGGAACAGTGTTATAATACCATTTCATGCTGATGAAAGGTAGAATGACTAGTCGAACCATACGGCTATTCGAACGTAATGTATATATCGTCGCTCCCAACGAAGACTAATACAGTTCAGTTAGCGTGGAAGACTAACACAGTTCGCTCTCTGCGTCGAAGACTTCGTTCTCTGCGTCGAAGACTAACACAGTTCGCATAGAACTGAACTGAAACTGAAGTGTGTTATTCTTCGACGCAGAAAGCTGAAGTGTGTTAGTCTTCCACGCAGAAAACTGAATTGTATTAGTCTTCGACGCAGAAAACTGAAATGTGTTAAGGCCTACATGGCGCTCACTTACGTTCAGTTCCTGCAGGGTCTATTTATGAGATTTGATACCCACCAATATGTAGGTATCCAGAAACTAATGTTTTTGCTACTGCCGCTGGGTTTTTGCGAACTGTGTGGGTAGTCCAAAACTGCGTTATGCGTTTCATATTTTATAGTTATATTTATTATGAGCTTAAAGATGTTTGCTAAACTTTCCCCACGTTTGTTGTTTGAATTCGTTACTGTGGGAAAGCTAGGAAAATCACGTTATCGCCTGCACTCCCGAATGAAATTGAAGTATCTCAGATCCCCAGAAACCAACAAAAGTGGCGACGCTAACATTATAGCATTCACATTTCCAGCAATCCCTTCAATCGACCCCTTTTCGCGAAATTAACGTAACGACCATTTTTTTGAAATTTACTTTTTCAAGCAAATTTGTTTTGAATTCCTAGGCGCATCATATGCAAAAATCTTATAGGCGCATCATATGCAAAAATCCCATACAATTCATAAAAAAACCCCTACCAAGTTCCGAGTCTCTAACTCACCGGGAAGTAGGTAGTTAGCTCAAAAATATATTTGGGTCCAATTTGTAATCACGACCCCAAAATTACCCCAATGTAACTCTAAAATTAACCCAAAATGATATCAAAATTACCACAAAACGATCCCGAAATGACCAGAAAATGATCCCAAAATTCTCCTAAGATGGCCCCAAAATTAGCATAAAATTACTCCAATATGAAAATGATCCTAAAATTACCCCAAAATCACCACAGGGACCCTCATATCTTCTAATAAAACCTAGAAGTGCCGTCAAAAGATATTTTTGATTCACATTCCTGTCAGAAAAAATCTAAGCTTTTGATTTAACACGATCATGACCTCAAAAAGCTCAAAAGTGTACCTACTATGAAAATTGAGCCCACAAACACGCTGACATATTTAACGTATACCTACTTACAATTTATACCTACAGAGTTACTCATCATATAAGTTTAATCCATATCAGTTAATTGCTTTAATAAATAAACCAGACCAATTAGTACTTGAAGAATTTTTTTACTACATACTTTGTGCTTAAGTAACTCAAATGGTTGGAAAAAATATTTTAAATTAACATTGAATTAGTTAATTAGTGTTCTACATATTTGCACGAGATAGACGAATGCTTAAGTGCTGCATACACACACACGAATGACGACGATGACGACGACGAATATTTGAGCGCAAATTGCATTATTGCACGCCAACAAATTTGGCAGCAAATATTCGCTCTAATGTTCCCCAGAAAATAGTCATACAAATAATAGAAGTAGTAAGCCATTTTAAAGCGAATTTAACCAACATTAACACAACACCAGATCTTAGCACCAAAACTGAAAACTACTCGAGAAATACTTAGCTCTTCACTCTAAAAAGAGTTTCCTTACTTCAAGGAAAAATTTCCCTTATTTGGCTCCAAAAACATGGCTTCCTTAATTTGAAGATTTTTTTTCTCAATTTAAGGAAAACAAGTTTTTAAATTGAGGAAAAAAGTCTTTAAATTAAGGAATATTTTACTTAGTTTTAGGATAAGAAATAAGAAAACTTTCTTCTGAAGCCGATTAACAGCAGAGATTTGTGTTAAAAGTATTGAACCTCTATTGGACAGGTATGGAGTTGTAAACCACATCCCTGTTTTTTTCTTTCTTTTTTTTTCAAAAACCTTATCTCGCTTAAATACTTCTCCCTATACCTTTTTACCACCACCAGAAAAAAGCATTTCCTTGAATCAACGAACCAGTTTTCTTACTACGATTTACTTATTATATCTAAAAATATCCTTAATTTAAAGACTTTTGTCCTCAATTTAAGTAGATGTTGTCTTCAACTTTAAGAACACAGTTTCCTCAATACAAGTAATAGTTTCCTTAATACAAGTCATAGTTTCCTCAATACAAGTAATAGTTTTCGCAATACAAGTAAAAATTCCCTCTATATAAGAAATAGTATCCCCAATACAGGCAATAACTTCCTCAATACAAGTACTAATTTCCTTAATACAAGTCGTAGTTTCCTCAATACAAGTAATAGTTTCCCCCATTCTAACACAGGCAATAACTTCCTCAATACAAGTACTAATTTCCTTAATACAAGTCATAGTTTTCTCAATACAAGTAATAATTCCTTCTATAAAGTTATAGTTTCCTCAATACAGGCAGTAATTTCCCTAAAACGTGTTTCGACGCCATATTTGTTAAGTTCGATCGAGGAAAAAGGGTTTCCTAAAATTGGGTGAAATATTTTACTTATATTAAGGACTAATGATAAAAGATGTATCTTTGGAGCCAAATAAGGGAAATTTTTCCTTGAAATGAGGTATTTTGTACTTGCGTCAAGGAAACTTTTTTCTGAGTATACAAAGCTTATACTGCTTTGCCAAATGACGTTGATCCATACCAACAGCTCTGTCGGAATCGATAATAATAATTCGAGCAGCAGAGCTTAACCGCAATGCCTTCTCTGGACTAGATAAAGAAGCAAAAAAAAGTGGGTCTAGCGGCGAACGAGGACAAGACGAAGTATCTGCTGTCATCAAAGAAAGAATCAGCGCACCAGCGCCTTGGCAGCCACGCCAACGTTGATGATTACAAATTTGAAACTGCGAGGGACTTCGTCGATTTGGGAACCAGCATTAACACCGAAAATAATGTCACTCTAGAAATATGACGGACTAAGTAGGCAATTGAGAAGTAAAGTCCTATCTCGACAAGCAAAGATCACGTTCTATAAGTCTCTCATTATACCAGTCCTAATGTACGGCTCGGGATCGTGGACAGTGTCAAGAGTTCTCCCGAAGGTTTATGGTCCTTCCCGTGATGCCAACGGCGAGTATCAAAGGAAATTCAACGATGAGCTGTACGAGCTTAACGCAGACCTGATCATAGTTAGTTCAGCGAATTAAAGCCCAAAGGCACCGCTGGCTTGATCGACTAATCACACATCCCTATTACAAATGGTCTGTCTATCGATTTTTTAAGGTTTTCCCCAGAAAACGGCGTATGGTGGATTAAAATAATAAAACGGCGTGTGATGTGTTAAAATAAAATTTTTTTTGAAAAAATTTATCTCATTTCGTCCCACTGTGCTTGGTAGCCAAAAACTGTCATTACAATAAAAATTGAAGTTGATATTCGATTATTCTAATTTTCCACAACAAGGTCTAAGTTTGCCCATAGCAATCCCACATCTTCTATCTTTCTTGTATGAAGACGATCATTGCTGATGACACACATGTTTATGTGTTATTGTAAATGCATTTCGCACCTAATCATCACCAAACAACCAAACAAAAAAGGAAGTGTAAAAAACAATTGGCTGACAAAAGAGCGCCAGCGAGCGCTACGGCTAATGACCTCAAAAGAACAGACGCTTTGGCAAAACACCGCAAGTCTACGCAGCAACTGCATAAATTTTGCGTGATCCCAGTAAAGATAAATTTTAATTGCTTTTCGCATTATCGACGGACTCAAAAAGTCGCACTCTTTATACATATCTACATATGTAGCGACAAGCCCCATGAAAACGAATTTACCAAAAGTCTCGATCTCAGCGCCCCCTAGGAGAAATTCTTTCGTTTTTGAAAAAAAAAATTCATTCTCGCATCGGATTTTCTTTCGAATCGCGATACACCCCAGATTGTACTATAAAAACGCATTCAAGTGGTCACAACTTCGAAGAGTGCTTAGAATACTGTAAATATTTTTGTTATTGCACTTCTGAATTTGTAGAATAATTCTCGATTTCGTCTCGACTCTAACTCAAACATATGGGTTTGTTGGGTGTGGCTATGATCGTGCTTACTCACAGCCGAATTCACTGTAGAGGACAGCTGCCATGAAATCAAATATCAAGCTCATTCTCGATACAAATACTCGTAGTTGAACCCTGCCCTTGCGCAATGCTGTTTATTTTTTATTAAATTTTTTTTTTTCTGTTTTTCCCTCAAATCTCTTCGTCCTGTCACTTTGAGTAAGCTTCGGCTTTTTACACTTTTTTATTTCCTATTTGTGGTTTTATTATTTTATCAAGCAATTTCGCCAATTATAAAACGTATTTTACTTAATTTTTTTTTTGTTATCGTTTTTTTCTTAACCATTCTCAAGTTTTTCTTTTAGTACCCAAGCCAAGAGTTTTTTTTGTTTTTTTTTTGTCTCTCTTGCTTATACGTTCTCTCAGGGGCGGATTCACGGGGGTGGTTTTCGTGTTTGAACCCTCCCCTTCGGAATCGAAAAAGTCATATTTTTCACAGTAATACAGCAAAAAAAATAGTAAAAGTTACTCAAAAATATAGTAAAAATAACACAAAAATACAGTAAAAATTGAATAAAAATATAGTAAAAAATACACAAAAAATATAATGAAATACACAAAAATATAGTAAAAATTGAGCAAACTTACAGTAAAAATTACACAAAAATACAGTAAAAAATGGCCCATAAATAAAGTAAAAATTACATAAAAAATTTACTGAAATTACAGAAAAATATAACAAAAATAGAGCAAAAATATAGTAAAAATTACACAAAAATAAAGTAATAAAGGCTCATAAATGTAGTAAAATTACACAAAAAATTTAGTGAAATTACAGAAAAATATAACAAAAATTGAGCAAAAATATAATAAAAATTACACAAAAATATAGTAAAAAATATAAATATAGTAAAAAAGGACATAAAAAAATACAATGAAATTATACAAAAATATAGTAAAAATTGAGCAAAAATATAGTAAAAATTACGCAAAAAATATAGTAAAAGATTACACAAAAAATATAGTAATAAAATTACTCAAAAAATATAGTAAAAATTACACAAAAATATAGTGAAAATTGATCAAAAATATAGTAAAAATTTACACAAAAATATAGTAAAATTACACAAAAAAAAATAGTAAAATTACACAAAAAATATAGTAAAAGTTGCGTGACACCTTGTATTTGACATTGCCCATACCAACAAATTTATGTATATATTAAACCCTAAAAGGCTAGTTTTGAGAAAATGTGAATCAAAAATGTCCTCGAAAAAAAAAAAATTTCTCTAACGTTAACGACTGTGTTTGCTGGGTTAGTTCGATAGGTAATATTTCCAAAAAATGTCGATAGTAAGTAAGTCTTTTGTTAGGTAGAGACTATGTATACTGAGCTTCGGGACTTTTCTTGAAAATCATCGATCAGAATACGTCCTCGCTTCAAGAGCATAGAAGGTATGAAAATATTCTTAAAATTAAATGAAAAATTTAGCTAATTCTGGAATATCTTACCGATTTGCCATGTAAATTGATTTTGTTTAATATTTATTTCAAAATTTAATTATCAATTCAGCTTTGTTCTTGAACAAGTACTAAAAATCCTACAATAAGCTCATGTAAACAAATAGATAAAGGCATAACCGTTACTAAGGCAACTTAAGTTTGTATAAATTTTTGTTATTTCCGTTTTAAATATTAAAAGTTCGTGACATTTAACAAAGTTAACGGCCAAGGTCGTTGCATGAAAAGTAACAGTAGATATAGATAAATAAATAAACATATTTACTAACTAGTTTATTTAAAGAAAGACCGACAAAAACTCAGCTTAGGTACATGTCAATAAAGTTGACAAGAAAAAACAATACAGCAGAAAGTAGGTAAGTAAATAGTTAAATCCAAAACGTGAAAGGCAAGCATTGTTATAAGGCGCTGGTTGAGGGAACCTTTTGTGTGATCTTATTTGGAAATAAAATACAAATTATTTGTTCGATTTAACTCGTATGTTATGAGATAATGTAGTTCTCAGTAAACAGTTCTTAGAAAATACCCAGTGGAAAAGTAGTTAATGTGTTCCGTTTTCATCCATGAAAAGAAGCATGAACAAAGTAAGGAATGAAAAAATATTTAAAAAAATCCATCGATGTATGTTGTAAGGTTTTATTTTTCAAATACATTACTTTTTCTATAATCGCTGTAAAAAAAGTAATTCACGAATTCATGTATAAAGGAGCTATACATTACTTTATACATTACTTTTTCCCACTGGGTATTTACATATATGACAATAATCGAATTAAACTTCTTGTATTATGAAAAGGAGGATAAAGTTTCCTTTCTCTTTGTAGTCTTCACATACAGATGGGACCATATCAGAACATATTGGATCCGCGACAGTTTTCTCAAAAATTTGCTAAAAAACAAATTACCTCTGGCCAAAATATATTCAAACAAAACCGAGACAAATTGGGTTTAAAATATTTTAAAAATCTTTAAAATTATTTTTTAAATAGTCCTTGCTTATACATAAATACATACTTGAATATTGATTTTCAGTGTTACCATTGCTTACCTGCAAATAAAAAAATTTAAAAAATATAGCTTAGTATCTTCAAAGAAAATATAATTTTATAAAATTTTGTTTGCTAAAAAAATAGAGTTGGCGACACTTTTTATAACAAATTACTCATTTCAACCCTAAACGATTTACATGACACCTAAAATCTAAAAAACCAAAAAAACTACCTAATTGGAAAATAATAGGAAAAAAAAATTTTAACAAGTGGCAACCCTTTACCAAAAAAACATCTATAGGCTGAGACGTTTCATTTAACATCTCAACTTTGTAAATCAACCCTACAAGTAAATATTTTGGCAACCCTTTTCAAAAAAGTATAGATACCTTCCTGCACATCTACAGGTTGAGTCATTTTATTTGACACCTCACTTTCGTGATTCGTACGAACGGAGCAAATTTGATCTATTATTTTTATGTATTGGGTAATTCCATTCCAAAACGTCAAATGGTTGGAATCACTCATTCCGATGTGAATGAACTTCGGTAAGATCGTAAAACTAAGATCTACCAAAGGAAAAGAAATAACTAATAACGCCGTTTAGACAATGCTTTACACACTTTTTAATATTTAAAAATTCAGATAGGTGGCGACCCTGTAAACATATCCAAATGGTAACACCCAAGTGGAATATTTTTTTAAACATCGCCATCCACATTTTTAATATAAAATGAATTTTTGCTTGTTTTAATTTTTTCAATATTAAAAAAATCGCTCTAAGTGGCAACACCAAATTTATTATTTTTCATATGTTAAAAAATGCATACAGCTGGAAACCCTGTAAAGCGTTCCAAATGGTAATACCCAAGCCGAAAATTATTTAAACATTGCTATCCACATATTTTAATATAAAAAGTAATATGGGTGGCAACCCTGTAAAACACCCTAAGTGAAGTTAAAGTGGCAATACAACATTTTGTATTTTTGCTTGTTTTAAATTTTCCAATATTAAAAAAAATCAGATAGGTGGCAACACTGTTAACCCGTCCAAGTGGCAAATCTGCTGCAATATAGTTGAGAATTTTAGTTCATTGAAGTGATCAGAGATTTCGTAAAAGCACACCAAAACGAACTAGTTCGTGTAGTTCGTTTGTAGTTTATTTAGTTCAATTATTTGTTCCTTGGATCCACCCTTGTGGCCTCGGTATCAATACTCCACAGGCGCGTCTTTTGATACTTCCTCCTACACTTTTCAACGTCTTTCCCTGCTAACCAGCAGTAGATAAAATCTTGGGAAAATACTGGGCGTGCTTACCACAAAAAAAGGATAAAAAGTGGGCAATTTTGTTCACACGAGGTTGTTTTTCTACCCATGTTGGAGTTGCTAATTCGCATCGAAAATTATCGAATTATACGTTGGTATTTCCTCTTACCCACAGTAGTTTGTTGGTATTGCACAGCACTATTTTGTAATTTTGTTTTCACAATGGCTAGCCCTGGTTGGCAGGGTCTTTACTTTAGTACGCGTTTCGGCTTCTCAGTATTTTCTCATTCTTAATAAGTTCTATAAATTTGACGAAAAATCTTACATAGTTCAAGTAGTTCATTTGAAATTTAGAACTAGTTCCTGCAATCACTTTCATAAAAAATGCAATGAACAAAAAAGTTCATGATCTAGTTCAATGAACTAAGTAGTTCATGATCTAGTTCAATGAACTAAGTAGTTCATGATATAGTTCAATGAACTAAGTAGTTCTTGATCTAGTTCAATGAACAAAGTAGTTCATGAAGTACCCAAGTGTATGCTGCAAGCAATTAACCAATGCAGAAAAGTCGCTATATAACACATTTCAACAGATTCCACCTACGATTCATTATTAATCTTGTCATAATTTTCATGTCCATGGTTTACATTTTATTCGAAAAAGTACCAAAGAAATATGTACATAAAATGTACGACAGACAAATTTGTATGGGTGGCTTTTTGGATCACTTTTAATGAGACAAATAGGTAGAATACGAGTTAATTTAAATAAATTAATGACACGACAGTATTTAATGAGTGGGCGAAATATGTATACAGACAGTATGGCGTATTGCAGCAGACAGCAGACGACAACTGACCACCGACATTGTCAACGCCATAAATGATCGTTCAACCCGTCAATAATTCCTTACCTACTAACTGCATAGGTAAGATACAATGCAAGCGTGATAAATGAGATCATATAAAATTCATGATCATATATGCATGATCAAATTTTATAAGGAGTGAGGTAGAAGACTGGAAGCGGTTATCTCAATTTGGTCCCACGATGGATGGTATAGTACCCCAAAATGGTAGACTGGAAGTGGCTATACCAACTCGGTCGCTCGATAGACCCGTACTTTAATTTTTCCACACCTATCGCATCCCACAAAAATGTGATTTGTTGAAGCGTTATGTTTAAAAAAAAAACTTTGAAACAGAGGAAATGTATTTGAATGACGCACGACCGTAATAAATTTTGCGCGCAATATATGTTTAATAATTTCAAATTTTTATAGATAAAAATATTTGCATCACTTTTAAAAATGCAGACAATTTATTGGTATACATTTTGTTGTTTATACCAGAGATGTTGCGAATATCCTAAGCAAATATTCCCATCATCTATACTCTAAACTGGAATAAAAGATGATGACATCACCACTATGCCATTCAAATTTTTGCACATAATCGTTAAAACTAATATAGAATATACAGACTACATAGAAATTAAGCATATAAAATTAGCTAAGAAAGGCAGTAAAATTATATTACTGAATTCAACAACATGCACAAAAGTAATAAACATCGAACATTAAATTTATGTTGATACATTGTAAGTGCAGCGCATGGCTAATGGGAGTAAAAGCTAGAAACAATAAAAAAAATTTTAGTTTGAAACATTCTCTTAATATAACATAATCATCAATATTCGAAATATTTTCCCAGGAAAAGTTTTTCTTTGTCCACCCCTAGTAAAAAAGTTATTAAAAAAACAAGTTTTATTAAAAAACCAAAAATTTTTATTTTTGAAGGTTTTTTCCAGGATTGTCCAACAAACATTTTGGGTTGTCCACTCTTTGTTGAAAAGTTATTAAAAAAAAAATAAAAATTTGTTTGTTAGTAAAAAAGTTTTTTCAAAAATATGTTTTTATTAAAAAACCCAAAATTTTGATTTTTGAAGTCTTTTTTAGCTTAATCGTTTATCCACCGTGTGTCGAGTTTTCCGAGGCATGTCGCTTTATCTTAAGCTATAGATGGTTGTTTGCGCCAAAATAGATTCTGAACTAGAGTTGGGCATTTTAGTTCATTGAAGTGATCTGATATTTCGAACTAGGTCACCAAAACGAACTAGGCGTGTCTTTTGATATCTCGTCCTACAATCTTCAAAGTCTTTCCCTGCTGGGGAAATCACCAAAAAAGAGGATAAAAAAGTGGGCAATTTTGTTCATCGAGGTTCTCTTTCTACCCATGTTGGAGTTACTAATTCGTGTCGAAAATTATTGAATAATGTCGAATTATGCGTTGTTATTTCGATTCCTATTCTTACCCACAGTCATTTTTGGTACTTCAAAGCACTAATTTGTGATTTTGTTATCTCCATTGCTAGCCCTGGTTGGCAGGGACTTTACTTTGGTTTCTCGCTATTTTCTCATTCTCAATAAATCCTATAAGTTGACAAACATTTTACATAATTCAAGTAGTTCATTTGAAATTTGGAACTAGTTCCCGCGATCACTTCCAAGATCTAGTTCAATGATCTACATAAGTAGTTCAAAAACGTGCAAGCTATAAATTAATCCATAACTCGATGCTGACAACAAATATATGCGAAAGTGAACAACTAAATACAACCAAAAAACATTGCATTCACAACAAATACTGATCATAAAATACGATCACTTGCATCATATACATTTTGTTTTCCTGATATTCATTCACATTTTGTATTAAAAACGATCGTGCGATAGCTACCTTATAGTGCGAGTCAGCTCGAAGGAAGAGTAGGACGTAGTAGTGTACAGACGAGCCAAAAGTTCAATGAATTTATTTACAACTCGTAAAAATGCGAATAACGGCGCTAACAACAATGACAACAACGACACCTACCTACTTGCAAAATAAAATATAATTTAAAATAATTATATAACAACAAAAGTTGTATGAAGAAAATTAAATTAAATTAACGATTATTGAAACAATGATAAAAACAAAAGCAAATTAAAAGTTGGAAAAATAAAAATATTACAATTAGAAAATATAAGAAAGAAAGAACAATTAAAACGTTGAATGACGTTCAAGAGATTGTAATAAATTAGACTTGGGTAGTTCATGAACTAATTAGTTCATTGACCTAGTTCGTGGAAGTGGTCGCGAGAGCTAGTTCCAAATTTCAAATGAACTACTTGAAAGAAGGAACAATTCAAACGTTAAATGACGTTCAAGAAATTGTAATAAATTAGACTTGGCTAGTTCATGAACTAATTAGTTCATTGAACTAGTTCGTGGAAGTGGTCGCGAGAGCTAGTTCCAAATTTCAAATCAACTACTTGAAAGAAGGAACAATTTAAACGTTGAATGACGTTCAAGGGATTGTAATAAACTAGACTTGGGTAGCTCATGAACTACTTAGTTCGTTGAACGAGTTCATGGAAGTGATCGCGGGATCTTGTTTCAAATTTCAAATGCACTACCTGAACTATGTAAAATGTTCATAAAATTTATGGGATTTATGGCTAGACATGGTGAAAAAAAAGATCACAAATTAGTGCTGTGCAATACCAAAAATGACTGTGGGTAAGAGTAGGCATCGAAATAACAACGTATAATTCGATAATTTCCGACAGGAATTAGCAACTCCAACATGGGTAGAAAAAGAACCTCGCAATTACCCACTTTTTTATCTTTTTTTTGGTAAGCGCGACCCAGTAATTTCATCTTTTAATACCCCTCCAAACATTTTTGGACGTTTTTCAGCAGCTATTTTCCAAGGTAAGCAAATACAAATAATTGAACTAAAAACGAACTACATGAACTAGTTCATTTTGGTGAGCTAGTTCGAAATATCTGATCACTTCAAAAAGAACTAAAATTCCTTACTCTATAATAAATAAACAACATGGGTAGAAAAGGAACCTCGCTGAACCAAATTGCCTACTTTTTTATCCTCTTTTTTGGTAAGCGCGAGCCAGTAATTTCCCAAGGTTTTATCCGCTGCTGGTTAGCAGAGAAACACGTTGAAAAGTGTAGGATGAGATATCAAAGACGAGCCTCTGGAATATTGATGCCGATGCCACAAGGGCGGATCCAGGATGTTTTCTGGTGGGCGAGGCCTATTTTTATACCCCTCCCAACATTTTTGGATGTGTTTTAGCAGTTTTTACCTAATAATAATACAAATAATTGAACTAAATTAACTAAAACGAACTACATGAACTAGTTCGTTTTGGTGAACTAGTTCGAAATATCTGACCACTTTAATGAACTAAAATTTCCAACTCTATAATAAATAAACAAATAAATTTATATGGTTACATGAAACCCCCTACTATTTTTTTTGCCACTACTGTTGCTATATTATCTATGACATAAGGAATTGTAGATATGTATATTCAAACAATTGCCATTCAGGAATTTGTGTTGCTATGTTAGCAAAATTTGTTTATATGAATTTTTTATTTAAAATATTTTCAATTTTTTTCTTTTAAGCAAATTTTACATTTTTATCGCATTTTTTAGCGATTTGCACTTAGCATATGACTTTGGCATAATGCGGCTTGGGAATGTGGTTTGCGCAAGAGATGCGAAGGAATTCTTTATCAACAATCAACGATAACTACTAAACGAATAACACAGAAGACATACATACATATCAACAAAAAATGATAATAAGAAAACAAAAACAAAAAATGAAGGAAATAATGCGTATAACAAAATGACTAAAAGATAAATATTTTACAAATATATTGCATTAGGGTTGAAACTCAATAAAATATCTGTCGAAATAACAATCTAAACATACATCTTCAAAAATCTAGTAATAATAAAACTGGTCCCTCATGGGACCACAGACACCAAAGAGTGGCCAAGAAGATTTACCTGGGAACAATGTACGCACAAGCTTAGGTAAAGCTTTTTTCTCGACAGTATTTTTCTTGCCATTCTGAAAATTTGAAATTTGTCTCACCCTGGTGTAGATTTATCTATTATCTATTAAGGAAAACCACTAGCATACCACTTTTAATACGCCGTTCTCTGGTATCAGCCCAGCGAGCTTCAGGTGAAGTCAAACACAAGAGAGGTGCCAGAGAAAACACAAAAGGGCGCTCACGTAATCATACAAAACTAACACTAACTATTTTACAAAAGATAGAGAAAAATCACAAACAAAAATTAAAATAAAAACCCCACGCACAATTTTGACGAAACGCAACAGAATGCGCCAAAGTTATTTATAACAATGTTAACCAGAAATAACGCAAACAAAAAAACAGCTGCACTACAAAAAAAAAAAAATATTTAAAAATAAATTAAATAAAAATACAAAATCAACAGCTACTGACTGCTAAACATAAATGAGCATTCTAAACAAGTATGTGCCAGAGCACTGCAGCGCTACATAATAACTACAAGAAGATCGCACATCAACTTTTAGAAATTTTGAAATATTTGAAAATTTGGTTCCAGAACGGCCTATCTTAGAAGGACCCTGCAAAAATCATTGGATCATGTGTTCCCATTTTAAGCACTTTTTTTCAAATTTTAAAAATGGGGTCCAGCTGAAGTTTTTTTTAAAAAAAAAAAGGTGTTTCTCAACGTAAATTCATTATATGGTTAACTATGTCGGGTAGGAAGTTTTGCAATCGAATTCTGAGAAAGAGATCTATTGAAAATGTTTTGAGGCTATTCGTTTTCGAAAATAGAGCTGATGGGATCCAGTCTCGACAGTTTTGAATTTGAGCGATCTTCCACTTAGTTAGTCGTCGACAGACAACACGCCGTTCTCTGGTACAATTTTATACATGTACTTATACAATAGAGTGCCTCAACAAAAAAACTGAATTCTTTTCACTTGAATAAGAAAATTTGAAATATTTTAAAGGCCAGGTAAATATATTACGGAAACACATTGAGACTTACTGGAATAAATCAAAAATACCAGATAAAATAGATTTTCGTGAATACGTTTTTAAAAATATTTTTGTAAAAAAAGTCAGCTCAGATGATAAGATAAGTGAGAGTTTAGTGAAGAATTGGCTTGTAAAAAATTTAATTATCTTAACTAATTCATAAAAACGCGGGATGGATGCACGATTAATCAATAAATCGAACCGATTAATTTCCGATTAATTATATTTTGATTAATTATTAATTAATTTGTATGATTATTCAGCCAATTGAATAATCGATTATTCGAACCTATAAACTTTTGATTAATCATATTTAAATTAACAATCAGATAACTATAATCAACCTGAAAAAAGATTAATTTTGATTAATATCAAAATATGATCAAAAAATTAGTAATCTTAATTATTAAACTGAATAATTTCGATTAACAAAAAAAATTACAAATTTGATTAACAAAAAAAATTATTTATGTTGATTAATCGAAATATGATTAATTTTGAAAATTCAAAAGTTATTAATCTTTATTAAATTAAATGATTAATTTTGAATAACAAAAAATTACTAATGTTTTTAATAAAAATATGATTAAACTTGACTAATTGAAATATTTTTAAGCTTGTTTAACCCAGATATGCCCAATGACCTACATGTAGGACACCCAAATTTGTGCTTGCACAGCGCGCCACGTGCTTTTGTTTACCGTTTTTTTTGTTTACTTAGTTAGTGTTTGCCAGTACCTCGTGGTCGACAGTGCGTTTGGTTGGTCATTTGCTAGAATTTTCGTGTTATTGAGTCACAAAGTTCGCAGTTTTTCAGAATGTCGGAATATGGCATTACGTTTGCACGGTAAGTTAAATTTTTCTTTACTAATAGTTAATAAACAAAGTATTTTGCTTGTAATCAATTATAAAAGGTGTAGCGTAAGTGATACAACATGCGTCGTTGATTTCTGATACTCGGTGTTTTTGTAGTAGTAGCGAAAAAGTTAGTGTCCTACATGTAGGACATTGGGCACATAGTATACTACATGTTTTTTTCAGGGGATTTTCGCTGCATGAAGCTTTGGCTCTTTTGGAGGACGACGATTTGAACGCTGATAGCATTACATTATTTCCTCCCATAAATGCAACTGGGTACGTGACGGATGAAGATTCTGGAGATGAAGATTTCATGGATATAAACAATTTACCAGCATCTCAAATGAGAGCCGAGGTTGAAGTGTCTTCAAAAAAACGTCCTGATGATGACTGGGATTCAGATGATGATATTCCCTTGAGTGAAATACTCTCATTGCTTCTAAAGACTTGAAGAAAACAGATCGTGGCACCTATGACTACATGAAAATTGCTGAAAGCAACATCATTTTCATAAAATGGAATGATAATAATATTGTCACATTTTGTTCGAACGCAATTGGCGTAAACCCAATAAATAGCGCTAAGCGGTACTCCCAAAAAGAAAAGAAGTATATTCAGGTCGAGCAGCCTCGAGTTGTACAATATTATAACAGGAGCATGGGAGGAATTGACCGTTCGGACCAGAACATTAGCTTATATCGCACTGCCATTCGCGGAAAGAAGTGGTACTTTCCGCTCATCGCTCACTGCGTTGACATGACGGTTCAGAATGCCTGGCAAATACACAAGCATTATGGTGGCACACTGGACCAACTATCCTTCCGCAGGAACATTGCTACAACCTTACTCAGCCAAAATAAAAGAAATTCTGTTTATCAAAAAGGACATCCTTCGATAAATGGTGAAGAATTGCGCTACGACAGATTGGACCCTTTTGTAATATCACAAGAGAAACAAACCAGATGTGCGGCTTGTCATCAGAAATCTACTACTAGGTGCCAAAAATGCGACGTAGGACTTCACGTGAGATGTTTTGTTTCATATCACACCAATTCAATTTAAACTGACTTACAGTATGCTATGTGCCCAATGTCCTATATATAGGACGGCTCCAAAAATCACTTTTTCAAATAAATTTTTATAAAACCATAACAAAAATGTCTTTTTATTGTAATTTTAAGGAAATATAACTGAAAAGTATTTTAAAAATCTTCGCGGTCTGGCCATGGGCATATCTGGGTTAATCAAAAAATGGTTGATTTTGACTAACCGGAAAGTGATTGCTTAATCAAAAAATTAATTAATCTTTATTTATGAAAACGGAATGATTTCGATTAACAAAAAAATTATTAATGTTGATTATTCAGAATATGATTAATTTTCATAATTCAAAAATTATTAATCTTTATTAAAAAAAATGATTAATTTTGATTAACAAAAAATGATTAATGTTCATTAACAAAAATATGATTAATCTTGATTAATCGAAATAATTTTAAACTTAATTTACCAAAAAACTATTAATTTTGATTACGCAGACAGTGAATGAACTTGCTTAATCAAAACATTATTAATCTATTCATAAAAACTGAATGATTTCGATTGACATTGAATATGATTAATTTTGATATCTCACAATGTATTAATCTTTATTAAAAAAAATATTAATTTTGATTAACAAAAAAAAATTAGTCCAAAAAAAAATTTAATCTTGATTAATTAAAAAATGATCAATTTTGACTAACCGGAAGGTGATTCAACTTGCTTAATCAAAAAATATGAAGTCTTTATTAATAAACACGGAATGATTTCGCTTAACAAAAAAAAATATCAATTTGATTAACAAAAAAATTATTAATGCTGATTAATCGAAATATGAATAATCTTAAATAATCAAAAACTAGTAATCTTTATTTATAAAAAAATTATCAATTTTGATTAACAATTAATGATGATTAATAAAAAATTGATTAATGATTAATAAAAAATTGATTAATTTTTATTAATAAAATAATACAAATTTTGATTAAAAAAGATTAATTTGATTAAAAGAAAAATGATTAATGTTGATTAATCAAAATATAATTAATCTGTATGAAATAAAGTAGGATTAATCTTGATTAAACAAAAAATATGATTAATCATGAATAAAGAAAATAAGATTAATCTTGGCTAATCGAATTATGATTACTCAAAAACTTATATAAATTTAAATTTACAAGAAAGTGATTAATCGGGATTAATCAAAAAATTGTTAATTTGTATTAAAGAAAAAATAATTAATCTGTATTAATAAAAAAAATATTTATCTGGATTAATCAAAAAATTATTAATCTTGATTAGTCAAAAAATGATTAATTGACTACTTTTTAATCATGTCAAGTGATATTATAATAATTATAAACTGGGATTAACAAGAAAGTGATTAATCGGGATTGATCAAAAAATGATTAATCTTGATTAGTCAAAAAATGATTTTTCTTGATTAGTCAAAAAATTATTAATCATGATTAATCAAAAAATGATTAATCTTGATTAGTCAAAAAATGATTAATCTTGATTAACCAAAAAATGATTAATCTTGATTAATCAAAAAATGATTAATCTTGATTAGTCAAAAAATGATTAATCTTGATGGTTAAAAAAATGATTAATTTACAATTTTTTAATCATGTCCAGTTGGATTTTTAATTGATTTATTGTAAATCTCTGTTTTTGTTTGTAAGAAGAGTGGGGCACTCTAATAACCAATATAAGTATATTCATGTAAATGTAACAATGAAAACAACAAATACGCCTTACAAATGCGCGTTTCGTTGTAACGGAGTAGAAGAGGGGTGGTACTCAGGGGGCGGGCATTGCGACGTGCAAAACGTGTGCTATACAACGCACGAATGCATTATATGGCAGTATACTCACACAAAAATTAAAAAAGAGCATACGAATATTTATCAAACAACACACTCCGCAAAACCCGTTTACGTGCACACTCTCAACACCCCCTTCTCTCCGCTTTGAGAGGCGCTCCTACAAAGCTAGCAGTCAGCAAGTTGACTAGCAGACTGACTGATAATCGCTACAAAAGCCAATACTTGTTGCTATTTTTAGAAATTAAAAACAGAAATAAACGAAACTGCGTCGTTGATGTTGGCGGCGGCATCAACAAGAAAAACAAAACAACAAAAAAAAAAAAAAAAAAAAAAAAAAAAAACAGCGTACGACAGACTGGCAGACAGCACAACAACAAAAAGAATAGCGATAACGACGACGGCGCAAATGTAAAATGCTGTAAACCAGGGACAAGCGCACTGACATTCATAGACTTGCGCGCAGACAGACCGACCAACAGACAACCGTAAAGCAAGATAGACCAACAGTCTCTTGATAAAAGCATACTGGCTGATCGTTGCAATTTACAGCGAAAATGAGTGGAGAGCGAGAATACACAAGAGGTTCAAACTTGGCAGTACCTACTTAAAGAGTTTCTGAAAGCAGCTAAGTTCCCCCACTCAGCACAGCCACTATGTAAAATGAAGTTGGGGTCTGTGTTGCTGCTGTTTCTTCAGCTGTGTTGTAGTTATTTGGTTTATGGAGAACTCTGTAGTGCAGGTGACGGAGCGGACGACGTTGCAAGACTTTATTCAAGTTTAAGTGGATACAAGTGTATCATAAAGGCATTCGTTTTTGTACGAGGTGTGGTAGTGAGGTACTGCCGCTTTAGATACCACGAAGTAGGGACAGAGATATGGAAAGATGGGAACTTCCCTTAGCTTGAGTACTATAAAGATATTTCGGCGAGTAGGCTAGAGATAGTGGGTCATAAACTGTTCAGTTCAACTTTGGAATTAGCTCATATCGACGGCTGAAGATCGCCCTATGTCAAATCGCCCTATTCAAAAATGTTTCAGTAACGTCCCATATCAAAATTTTCAGTCAAGAACAGATCTCAGAATGAGTTTCAGGAACGCCCTATCTAAAAAAAAAAAGTCCAATGCATTTTCAGCTGCGATAGGACGTTTTTGAATAGGCTCAAAAAGGGGTCTAAACTCTTAAGCAGTGGTCGGCACGGAGAGAGCGCTGGCTATGTTAAAGCATTAGTATTTTCCTCCCAGGAAAGTTTTTGCCGGCCTATGGTCTAAAGTCCCAGACAATAAAACGATCTTCCGAGTAAAGGAAATCGTGGTACTTTTCGTACATTTGTGGGCAGATAGACAGGCATTGGCTTCGGAACGACCTTGAATTAACTCAGTTTACAGGCTCTCCAGGAAACTCCCACCTTTTTTGATAAATGTGCGCTTGGAAATTTGCCTTTCATTTGTGGAATTTTTCGGGACCATTCTGGTCTTTTCTGGGATAATTTTGGAACTTTTTCGTCACCATTTTAGGATGGTTTTCGAGACTGTTTTGGGACCACTGCGGGACTTTTTTGGGATCTTTTCGGGATTGTTTTTGGAACTATTTTGTCCCATTTCGGGATAATTTCCATACGTTTTCGGTTATGGTCCAGACTTTTTCGGGATCATCTCCTAACTTTTTTGAGATCATTTCCGCATTACGGTTTTCGGGACCACTTTTCCCAAAACGGTTTCAAAAAAGTCCCAAAATGTTCTCTAAAATCATTCCATAATGGTCCTGAAAAGTATCGAAATTATCCCGAAAAAGTCCGATGCATATCCCGAAAAAGTACTGGAATTTTCCCAAAAAAGTCCCAAAATGTTCCCAAACCAATCCCGAAAATCATCCCGAAATGGTCTCAAAATATTCCCGAAAGCCAACCCGAAAGTATCCCAACAAAGTCTCGAAATGAAAATTACCGAACTGAACCCAAAAAATTCCTTTTGTTTTACGGTTGTTAATTTTTTCGTCTTGGGGACAAAATGTAGATTCAAAAATTCCTGTAGTTCATGGTCACACCTTATACCCTCGTAGTACAACCAAAAAAAAAAACTAATCAAAATGTTGTATGATCATTACTGTCGCTGATGATTTTTCTGTTGCTGTTGATCGTTTTATAAGGGCAGAGGCGACATTGCAAATCGTTGGGCGGCGTTGCAACTACCAACGATGAAGTCAAGTCATATAGAGTGGTTATATTAACTCATAGGGTATATAAGATATATTCTTTTGTAATGCAGTTTATTTTCTTTGCAAGTTGAAATTGAGATTTTGGCGATAACGCTGGGATTATTGAAGTTTCTTGATTGGCTCAGGCAGTGAAAAAGAAGCGTAGGTATTGAAAATGAGGACATGGAAAAAAATTCATAAAAAGGCCAAACCCAAAATCTGGTGTTTTGTTGTCAGATAAAGCTTTAAATTCCCAAATTTTGTTTTTTTTTAAGCTATTGCATAGATTTTATCTCAGGCCTTGGCGGTGGGAGTGAAATGAAAAAAAAAATGTTAACGTTAAAAAAGTTCGTAACGGACTTTTTTCAATGTTAAAAGGTTCGGCGTTAGCAACATAACTTGACAAAAATAAATATAAGCGTTGCCTACATTTAGGCGTATGACGCTGTACTGATGTTAGCAGCAGGCCGATTACATAAAATTGGAGCTGTTTGGCTATACTATTAACAGGTTAAGGCTGTACTGCTCTAAAGTCATAAATATGCTCATTCGAGTTTCCAAAAATATTATAATTGCATAAGTTGATAAAAAGTGATATGCAATAGCTTTACGGCGACAATCCCCGAGTGCCACACGTCCTTTTTTCAATACACTGATCGCTTCAGAGAGTTGTCGTAATTAGATTTCTTTGATGGAGTCTTTCAAGTGCTACGCTTTGACGTTCACTGTACTTAAATCAGATCAGTGGCTGTCAAACTATAACAAAAATGTTAGGTTATGTTGCTTTAAAACCATTTGAATCATTTTATTCCTACCTCACCAATCATACGAACTACTAATCTAAAAAATTATTTTCACTGTTAAAATCAAAATAATATGACCCAAAATATATCATACGCCCACTAGCTAAAGAATGGTTACGACAAGCATGATGGAAATGAATTAACATGACCTTGAAAAAAAAAAATGCAAATTGAGTCATAAACAACTTTTAGCTTCCGACACACTCTGTCAAAGAAAATAGACAATGAGTGAGCGCGCAACAATAAATATTTCATAATTTTTCAATAATTACACTTTTTTTAGCATTTTTTTTTTGCGCAATTTTTTTTTTTTTAGGAAATTTGTTTTTTTTTTGTTTTGGGCAATTTTTTTTTTTTTTTTTTTTTTTTTGAGAAAAATATTTTTTTTTTTTTTTTTTTCAAAAAATATGGGTCATTTAATTATAACTGCAATACTTCTTATACTTTTTCTAGCACTTATGATTTATGACCGTGAAAAGTCATTACGTTATTTGTGGTTACTTTAGTGAGTGCTTGTCAAATTTGTATGTAGGTCTAAACCTTGTGCCAAAATTTAAATTTTTTTTTTTTTAATTTTTACTTTTTCCTAGGGTTATTTTCGTTTGCCATTAAAAGATTGTTTCAAAAATTTGCACAAAAAAAAAAGTACTGTCAATGTGTGTGCCAAAATTTTGCAAGGTGTGATTTCTATATTGTTTATCGAGATCAATTTACTTCCAACAATTGTAGAAATAAATATTCGAGTATTTGATTTGTAAACAAATCGCATGGATAAATATTATGAGTAAGAAAAATAATTAGAAACAAAAGTAACAGCTGACACTGGATTAGATACACACACATTAGAGTGGGGCAAAAAAAAAAACAAGTATTATTTTACATGTTCCAATTCGGTTGACTTACAAAAGTGTCAAATATACTCTCCAACGGTATTTATTACATATGACTTTGACATAAATTTGCAACAGGAAGTTGCACGTGTGCTCCAAATTCAAAAAACACCTATAATACTACAAAAATAGCATATACTTAAAGCACTCATTTACTTATATACACATCCAACTAAGTAAGTACACACGTCGCCCAAGTTAACTGCTAAAGCTTTTTGTCAATAAAAATAAATTTGAAATTCCATAAGCTAATAACAAATAGCCAGCTCATCGCGAAAGCATGTTCTGCCAACTCTGATTTTGTTTTTAACTGCAGTTGAATAATGAGCATGTTTATTTTAAAGTACATTTATTTAAAGTCGCTTTATTGTCAGCACCTCAGCGAAGTTTTGTTTTCGATTTTTAAGAAAACTAGGTTTCGCCCATTCGAAATTTACTTTTAACATACGTTTTCAACAACTTTTTTTTTATACCTAGTTATTAATTTTTTTTATTTCTATATTTCTTTTTAGCTTTTTTAATTCATACCTACTTTTGTTACATTTTTTATTTCATATTTAATTTTTTTTTTTTATTAGGTAATTTTTTTTTTAAATTCTTTTAATTTTTTATTTTTTTTTTTTTTTTAATTTTATAATACATTCTTTTAATTTTTTTCTTTAATTTTTATTTTTTTTTTTTTTAATTTTATAATACATTCTTTTAATTTTTTTCTTTAATTTTTATCTTTTTATTTTTTTTAATTATTTTAATTTTTTTATTTTTTTTATTGTTTTATTTTTTTTATTTTTTTGCATATTTTTTTATAAACGTTTATACATATATTTAATTTTTTTATTTTTTGTTTTTTTTTTTTTATTTTTTTATTATCACATTTTTATTTTTTTGTTTTTTTTTTTTTATTTTTTTATTATCACATTTTTATTTTTTTTTATTAAATTTTTATTTTTTTTTTTATTAAATTTTTAATTTTTTTTTAATTTTATTTTTTATTTTTTTTTATTAAATTTTTATTTAGGTATTTTTTTATTTTAATTTAATTTTTTTATTTATTTTTACTATTTTTTTATTTTAATATTTTGTTTATTTTTTATTTTCTATTTTAATTTATTTTTTATTTTATATTTTTTGTTTTGATTTTTTTTTATTTAATTTTTTTTTTTTAATTTTTTTTATTTCTATTTTTATTATTTTTATTGTACTATTTTTATTTTTATTATTTTTTTTTTATTTTTTTATTTTTATTGTTTTTTATTATTTTTATTTTTATTGTTTTTTATTATTTTTATTTTTATTGTTTTTTATTTTTATTATTTTTTTTTTAATATTTTTTATCTCTTTTTATTTTTTTTTTTATTTTTTTTTTAATATTGTTTAATTTTAATTTTTATTTTTATTTTTAATACTTTTTATTATTTTTTAATTTTTTTTTTATTTTTTATTATTTTTTTATTTTTTATTATTTTTTTATTTTTAATATTTTTTATTATTTTTTTATTTTTAATATTTTTTATTATTTTTTTATTTTTAATATTTTTTATTATTTTTTTATTTTTAATATTTTTTACTATTTTTTTATTATTTATTTTATTTCAAGTTTTTTTATTATTTATTTTATTTCAAGGTTTTTTATTATTTATTTTATTTCAAGTTTTTTTATTATTTATTTTATTTCAAGTTTTTTTATTATTTATTTTATTTCAAGTTTTTATATATTTTTATATATTTTTAATTTTAGATTTTTTTTAATTTTATTTTATTTTTATTTTTTTTATTCTAATGTGATACAATTTTTTTTTTCCTTTTTTTCTTTCATTATTTTCCTTTTTTATTTCATTATAGACTTATTTTTTTTAGTTTAATCTTTTATTTCAGTTTATTTCTATTTTATTTTATTTTATGTGGTTTCTCTAACTTTTTTTTAATTTTTATTTTTTCATCTAATTTTTTTTATTTTTTATTTTTTTCCTTATTTTTTTCGAATTATTTTTTAAATAAAAAAATTTCATTTTTATTTTTTTTAATTTTTGTTTACTTTAAAAATTAAACATTTCCAATTTTTTTGTTTTTTTTTTTTTACTTTTTTAAATTTTTTTTTTGATTTTTTAATTTTTTTTCAGTTTTTTTAATTTTTTTTCTATTTTTTCTATTTTTTTTTATTTTTTTTCTATTTTTTTTATTTTTTTTAATTTTTTTTTTTCTATTTTTAAATTTTTTTTTTATTTTTTTTTTTCTATTTTTTTATTGTTTTTAATTTTTTTTTTAATTTTTTTTTTTTTCTCTTTTTTTCAATTTTTTTATGATTCGTCTACTTTTTACTGTACAATACCCTCCTCAATAGTCTCCCTTTTGCTTGCATGAAAAATATGTTCCCTTTTTACTTCCACCCTTTCAATTAAAGAAAATAATTAATGGCAGCGCCTACTTTAATCCATAAAGCCATTAATTTGTCAAATTTGTCAATTCGCTGACACTTTTAAGCCATAAAATGACGCATTAACAAAAACACACTTGTAAAGAAGCAAAAAAGAGGAAATACCTCAGAACATTTCATAGCCATCTACAAATTTTTTGAATGCAACACATGTATGCGATTAAATGGGGGAAGTTGACGCAAGCTACAAAAGCGGAAAAGGGTAATAAGAGGAAGAAGACAGCCATTTAATAAAAAGCAAAAAAAAATAAAAATTTATGAGTAAGCCGCAGCAACAACCTCAACCACACCCAATTTGGTTGTAAAAAAAAAAATGCATTTCATGCGTTTTCATTGGGGTGTTCTGGAATTTACTTGAAAAAAGTACACCCTGGAAATCGACCCGCGATTTTGAATCGGTACATTTAAGAACGTTCTTTCTTTTTTGTGAGTCTATACGCGAACGTGAAGAAAAAAAGGTTTATCTAGATTAGGATTCGCGAATGTAAAAAACACATCGTTCGCGAATGCATTCGTGAACATTTTTCTTGTCGTTTAACTTCGTAAATGAATAGTAAATTTGAAACAAGCTCTCGCAACCCGTTGTAGGGATATCGGGTGAAATGTGAATCAAAAAAGGTCTTTTGTCGGCAAAACTTTATTTTTTTCTGGAACATGTAGAGACCTTTTCGATATCCAATCATTATAGGATAGTTTTTGGGACTTTTACAAAATTGTTTTCCCGATCATTTAAGGAATATTTCACGGTTATTCAAGGAAACTTTTCGGGACCATTTCTGAAAAACTTTCTTTTGTGAGTCTACACGCGAAGGGGAACATTAGAAAAAATATTTATCTAGATTAGGATTCGCGAATGTAAAAAAACCACATCGTTCGCGAATGAGAACGTACACATATTTTTGTATTTATGCGTTCGCGAATGCATTCGTGAACGTTGTTCTTGTGGTTTAACTTCGTAAATGAATAGTAAATTCGAAAAAAAAAGATCTCTCAACCCTTTTTAGGGATATCGGGTGAAATGTGATTTAATTCGGAAACATGTAGAGGCCTTTTCGATATCCGATCATTTTGGGATTTTTTCAAAATTGCTTTCCTGTTCGTTTAAGGACTTTTTGACGAGTATTCAAGGGTTTTCGAAACTATTTCAGAACCAGTTTAATTCCTGTTTCCAGACCTGAAAAAGTGGCTCGGCGAGACTAGACTTGGTCAAAATTGTTTTCGTGATCATTTAAGGACTTTTTCTCGATTCTTCAAGGGAACTTTTCGGGACCATTTCTAGAGAGTTTTCGAAACGTTTTCAGAAGCAGTCCAATTCCTGTTTCCAGACCTAAAAAAGTGGCTCGGCGAGATCAAAGTCAAATAAAGGGGAGATAACTGCAACAAAATTCCTATTTCACTTCTTCCAAAAATACCTTAATTGGGAGGAAAAATGAAATTGAACTACCCTCGTATGTAAAATATCATAAGTTATGAAAATAGCCAAGTGTTAATGGTGGCGTAGACACTTGGCAACTGTTTGGGCTGCTTGAAAATTTCAACTTCAGTTGGGTACTTAAAAGGGAGGTGAAAAATTGTACTTTAGCTACAGCAGTGGCTACAATAATGCAACAACAACAACAAATTCCATTAACATACAACAAATAAAACATAATGCAGCAATGATCGATGCGAAAAGAAAACAGTGGCGTTGGAGTGGCTATTTTTAAATTGATGAATTACAGCTGGCGCGCGTGAGGTTACTTTTGTATGTAAAAATGTAATGAATGCACTTGAAATGCATGAAGCGGTTGTGTTCATATTTTTATACAATTTCGAAAAAAATTTATGTTTTACATAACTTAATCGAAGTTATTGGATATGTCTAGATATATTATTTTATTGCAAAAGTTAGCTACTCAAATTACCTTTTAAATATTTACAAATAGCAAACTAACATGGAAAAGTACCTTGAAGCCAATACTTATGCGCAGCACAAATGTTATGGCTGCATTTTATTTCTACCTTTACTACTTCTCTTCCGCCTTTAAGCGCCACTAGCGGCTTACGCATCGATTCTCAGGTAATTTAATCCATTCGTGCGTACCGACAAAGGCTTTAAAAAAAATATACAGTGGGGTTCAAATAAATAGAACCAAATAAAAAAAAATTAAAAAAAATCATGTAGCAGCAAAGGAAAAGTGTATTTTAACGTTTCACGTTGTTAATGTTGTTGTTGTTACCTCCAGCAATACATCGCTGAAGAAACCAGTCAATTCCATCTAGTAGCTATTCAGTGATGCGAGTACAAATATTCATATATACAGACAGAAATTTGTTGGCTAGTGTTGGTCTAATAAAAATTACCCGTATACATTTTCAGTTAATATTTATTAAACGCAGACATCGTCCTGCTCCAATTATACTGTATGTATAAAAATATTTTGTATACTATTTTATTGCCACCACTGTGTTCACGGTTATAATATAACATTGCTTTAAAATTGATACTGAACCTTAAGTTGGATACCCATCAATGCATTGGTGAAAATTGCATTTGATTCCATGCAATGGGTTTTGAGCGATGCACTTACAAACATACATACAGACAGGCTGGTGTTGCCACTGAAAATGTTTTTTTTACCAAGTTGGCACCTATTTGAAGGTTTTTAAAAATTAAGTGAGGCGTGCCAATATGGGTATCAAAGGAAAAGTATTTTACGTCGTATTTAAACAAAAATATTTCCAGATACGGTTACCAGATAGGGTTGCCACCTTATTTTATTGGGATTAATATCCACCAATAGCTAAAAAAAAAAACTACTTGAAACCTTTTTATGTAATTTTATAGTTACATATGTAGGTTATTCCGAACAATCAAGGCTATCATACTTAAGTGTTACCACTTAGAACTTTTTTACGGAGTTGCCACCTGTACAAAATTTAAAAAAAAATTTATAAAAAATTGAGATAACTATGATAATATGGCAATCAAACAAAAATATATTTTAGGTCGTATTTCACTAAAAATAATTCTTAGTAGGGTTACCATCTAGCGTTGCTAGTTGATAAAAGTAAAGTAAAATCAAAATGCTGCTAAAATTTTTCTCGCTGCTGTATACATGTTGAAACAATGTTAACAATTACGATAGCCACCTCAAATCATTTCTATGGTTGCTAATTGTATAATCACTTAACAGCTTGATACTTTTTGATTTTCTTCTTCTTCTTTTGACCTAGTCGGCTGTCCATTTACATATAAATATGCACTACACTCTACAGTTGCCCCCACACGCCTGGTCAGCATATTAGGATGAGTTAATTTGTAGGGTAGGAAAAAATCCGGAAAATCGCCGATGTTTTGCGGATCAATCTGATAAGCTTACGTAAAGAAACTTTGAGTCTAAAATCAGTTTTGAGCCCCCGAAATTCACGTCGAAGTTAAATAATGAAATTTTAATCATTTTGTATTTGAAATTCTGGGTATTCAGTTTTTGAATGACTTTGGTGTGTTCCGTAAAAATAAATTCTCAATGTCGCATACAAAATTTTCCTTAAAACTTTGCCGTCAAATTTGGATCGTTAAACCCGATTTTAGATCGATAGTTTCTTCAGTTGCTTAAAATGATCCGTAGAACATTTTTCGGTATAGCAATTCTATAAAAAAAAAAAAAAAATCGACCCACTCTAATGTAAATTGCCAATCAATTTTAATTTCTTCAACATGGCTAAATCTGTTTTTAAGCTCTATTTACAGCACATTTGCAACACTTTTCAGGTAAGGTCCAAAAAAATGTAGACAGGGGAAGTATTTCAGAAAAGGCCAACTAAAATGGGCGAAAGATCCAACAAGAGCCAAAAAAAATCCCAGAGGGTTTTTCGTCGGTTTCTAAAGCTTTTGAGTGTGCTGAATCCGAACCTAAAGTCAGAATTTTCGGTCACCCTATGTTTTTCCTCTAGAGGGTTGTTTGTTTAGATTTTGGATTATACTGTACCACAAAATTGAAGTTTTTGAAAGTCCCACCAAGGTTCCACTAACTACCGTTAAATGAGTGCCCAATGGCAAAGCATACTAGGTGACCTTGTCATTTCTCAAAAGCATGGCACGGTATTTTTTGTTTCATTTGTGGACTTTTTTGGCATCATTTCGGGACTTTTTGGGGACAATTTCAAGATTTTTTTTAGATAATTTTTGGACTTTTTTGGGATATGTTCCGAAAATTTTCAGGATCATTCTGAAAATTTCTGGGATCATTTTGGAACTATTACGGCACCATTACCATGGTTTTCGGAAAAAAAAAAAATCGACCCACTCTAATGTAAATTGCCAATCAATTTTAATTTCTTCAACATGGCTAAATCTGTTTTTAAGCTCTATTTACAGCACATTTGCAACACTTTTCAGGTAAGGTCCAAAAAAATGTAGACGGGGGAAGTATTTCAGAAAAGGCCAACTAAAATGGGCGAAATATCCAACAAGAGCCAAAAAATCCCAGAGGGTTTTTCGTCGGTTTCTAAAGCTTTTGAGTGTGCTGAATCCGAACCTAAAGTCAGAATTTTCCCTATGTTTTTCCTCTAGATTTTGGATTATAAAAAAAAAAAAAAAAAAAAAAAAAATGGAGGCGTTATACCAACAGTTTATCATAGCCTCTAACGAGATTTTTAGCCGAGCTTCTCTTTCCAACTTGTGGTGAGTTGCTTTTGAGTTTTTTCCTACAAGTTGGCGGGACCTACAGTTTTTTGCCGACTCCGAACGGCACTTGCAAAGCAAATGAATTTTTTGCTGAGAAGCTTCTCATGGCAGAAATACACCCGGAGAGTTTGCCAAACTACTGCCGAGGGGCGACCCCGTTTAGAAAAATTCTTTTTCTAAATAATTTTTGATGTTACTTTTGTCGGGCATCGAACCACAAAATTGAAGTTTTTGAAAGTCCCACCAAAGTTCCACTAACTACCGTTAAATAAGTACCCAATGGCAAAGCAAACTAGGTGACCTTGTCATTTCGCAAAAGCATGGCATGGTATTTTTTGTTTCATTTGTTGACTTTTTTGGCATCATTTTGGGACTTTTTCGGGACAATTTCAAGATTTTTTTTAGATAATTTTTGGACTTTTTTTGGGATATGTTCCGAAAATTTTCAGGATCATTCTGAAAATTTCTGGGATCATTTTGGAACTTTTTTCGGCACCATTACGATGGTTTTCGGGACTTTTATGGGATCATTTGGGATGGTTTTCGTAACATAATTTCAGTACTTTTTCGGGTTATGGTCCAGACTTTTTTCAGGATCATTTCCTAACTTTTTGTAAGATCATTTATGAAATTTTTAGCGACCATTTCCGTATTACTGTTTTCGGAACCACTTTTTCCAAAACGTCCCCGAAAGTCCAAAAATGTTCCCTAAAATTATTCCGTAATGGTCCCGAAAAATCAAAAAAAAAGTCCCGAAACATATCCCGAAAAAGTACTGAAGTTATTTCAAAACAGTTCCAAAAAAATTCCGAAACATTCCCGAAATCATCCAGAAATGATCCCAACAAAGTCCAGAAATGATCCCAAAAAGTCCGAAACATATCCCGAAAAAATACTGAAATTTTTTATTTATTTATTGAGCTCTGTCCTCTACTCCTTTTTCATCTTTTTGAAGTCTAAAATTTTAATTAACATTTTTATTATTTCATTCATTAAAACTTTTGACGCCATTCACTTAGTGAGTCATTCATTGTTTGGCGCTGGTTTTCATATGCAATAAAACAGTTACTTTCGCGTGGATTAACGATTTCAAAAGTGTTCACAGAAACATCAAACAAGCAAAACATACACACACAAAATTTGTAGTCATAAAAGTATGTACAAATATGTATGTGAGTAGTAAATCGTATATATAATGGAAAACTACTTTGATTAAACTAAACTTTATTATGATTAGCCATAGCACAAGCATACCAAATACATTCAAACTCATATGAGGTATGTGACTTACATACTTGTTTAATAGTTAAAACTCGCTTTAGTGGGAGGCAATGACCGTACAAACAATAAAATAGTTTTAGAAAAATTATTATTTTTATTTTCAATTGCTCCAAGCACTTCGTGGCATAAGCGAGTACAATAGTTCATTGTGATTTGGCCTTTTAAGTACATCACTTAGGTGTTGAACTTTGAACTAACTTGACATTGAATTAAATTAGACTTGGGTAATTCATGAACTAATTAGTTCATTGAAATAGATCATGAAAGTGATCTCGGGAACTAGTACCAAATTTCAAATGAACTACTTGAACTAAATATGTAAAATTTTCGTCAAATTTATAGAATTTATTGAGAATGAGAAAATACAATGTTAAAAACAAAATCACAAATTAGTGCTGTGCAATACCAAAAATGATTGTGGGTAAGAGTAGGCATTAGAGCGTATCACCAAAAAAAGTTGAAAATGTTCCCCCCAGTTTGAACACTTACCTTATGAGGTTTTAAAAAAAAATTTTTTACATTTTTTTGTCACCCTGTAAAAACAGCGAAATTTGTTTTTTTTTCTATAACTTCTATATTTCTAGTTCGATTTTCAAAAGTGATACATTTTTAGAAAGGTATTCACCAAGGCAATATTTCATCAATAGAAACTTTTAGCCCTTCATGCCAAGTTCAGTTTTTATTTCATTTATATTAAAACCAACACCCTGTATTAAAAAAAAAATTAGTAGTGGTGAAGCAAGTGTCTACTTAAATGTCATTCACGTGTCATTATTTATTTCATAAAAGTCTCTTATTAACATTATTTAAAAATATATATTCGCTAAACTAAGTAGCCGAGAACGTTACAGCAAATTGGAGTCAAGGAAAGATTTAGCATAAATGCATTACACACTCAGAAAAAAGCATTTCCTTGAAACAACGAACCAGTTTCCTTACTTCGATTTACTTAACATAAGGAAGAATATCCTTAACTTAAAGTTTTTTTCCTCAAATTAAGTTTATGATGTCTTTAACTTCAGGAACCCAATTTCCTTAATACAAGTAATAAGTTCCTTAAAATATCGACGCCTTGCTTGCGACGCTACCCAACGGGACACTGATCCTCGCTGACATATGTTTTCGGTCGCACCACTATCATCTTTTCATGAGCCTCGTGAAAAAGGTGATGCTTTGTTGTGTATGATCTTGAATCACTTTCAGGGCAATTCTAAACAAAATTCCACACGGATTTTGTTCCCTCTCCCAAAAGTTATCCACTAATTTATTAACTTAAAACAAAATTTAAACTCGCAGTATTATGCCAATTGCCAAAAACAGATCATTCCCAATATTTGAAAATGTTCTTTGAGAAAGGAATTGAAGGAATTTTTGCGAAAGAATAAAAAAATTCAATGGCGAAACATTCCGGGCGAATATTTAGAATTGCCCTGTTTTTCTCTAATGTTCTTTGGCTATCTATTCAAAATAGATCCAACAGTTGATCAAAAACATTACCACGACAGACATCGTACTTTATCAGTAAAGACTCATATTCAAATTGCTTACATCAGCCCTGATCCAAATGACTATCATCACTGAAAGCAATAAGCCTAAGCAGTGACATCAGCGATGACGATAGACTCCCTAACCTCAAAAAGAAGTACTCATCGTTTCAATACCCTACTGATGTACACAGCCCATACCAATGAAAAAATTTAACTGTATGTCGCTTCTGTATCCTTTCGATAAGCATTTTATCGGAAAGTGCAACCCTATTCTGTAGTTATCGCTCACTACTCTACAAGAAACGCTAATATTTAAATGCACTATTTGCAATTTTTAAATTTCATTAACACCTTATTAAAAATTAAAATCACCCTTCACTTTCTTGCTACAGTAGCTCGTATTTGCCTTTTCAACAAAAAATTTATTTTTGTGTTGGTAACCATCACCCATACCTCGTAGGGTATTTCCCGCAGGGTAGCTTAAAATGCAATTTTATAAACCAAAGTAACGCGTGTCGAACTCGAGAAAATGGAGAAAAATTTTGACTTGCTGCAGCGATTACAGTTATTAAAAAGTGAAGTTTTTTATAATATTTTTAAAGGTAAGTGGTAATTAATTAAAAAGGTGCATTTTATAAGACGGTTAATTATATGAAATAAACAGTTGTCGGGTTTATGTTGTTGCTAGCAGTGCTTCGCGCTGGTTAGAGTACATGCGTCTTTTGACACCAATTTCAGCAATATTCCATAAAAATTAAATATTGGCCCGTCTTGTAAAATTAAACCTTTGAAATAACTATGTTTAAACAATTACCATAACCTAATAGTCGTCCTGCATAAATTACAGATTGCGGATTTACAGCCGAAACCCTAAAGTATTTAAAACCGGAGCACATATATGATATTGTACCCAACTCATTATACGGGGCACGAGTAGTCTTTGAGCACAATTTGTTGCAGTGGCAAAAGGAACAGGTGAGTGTTCAAAAATTAGTGCTAGTATTTGTTTACTTTAGGTGTCAACTGCGAACTGTAGTGTTTTGTTTTATATAAAACATATGTTTTTCGTCAGGGTGTCGTTCTGGATACCGCATTAGCAGCAACAAACAACTCTGCCCTTGCGGCTACAACAAGCTGTGCAGATAAAGTAGCAGATAGTGAAGAGAACGTTCTGGATAGTGAAGAGAACATTCTGGATAATTCCCTTGTGGCTACATCAAGCTGTTAACATAACGTTCTGGATAATGAAGAGAACGTTCTGGATTGTTCCCCTGCGGCTACATCAACTATTGTGGATTCTGTGGCTAAATTGGTGAGTAGGTATTGGGAACCCATCATAAGATTTGCAAAAAATTACATTTTGTATGGGAAAAAGTGAGTTCTCTTTTAATATTTAAATATTTGTTAATTTCTTTTTTTGGAAAGGATTCAAAAATTAAAAGAAAACTCACTTAAAATTCAGCTTAATATCCACGAACCAAGATTTTAGTAATTCATACATTTTCTTAGTTCTCGATTTCAGATATATTGGATACGTCCGGTATTGGCAAGATAATTGTTCAGTACTATGACAACAATAGAAGATTGGTATCAAAATATAGAAGTGCACTGGCGAAGTGTGTAACGAACTATCTTTTAAAAGACGAAATTAAACCAACCCCGTCTACATTTGATGCAATTGCAGATCAGATTATTGAAAAGTTCCCCAACGAAGAAAAGGTGAGTTTTATACTTCGTTGGCTCCACTATATATTTTTATATTATATTATATTTTAAGAGTATTTACTATATTCGCCGGGAGAAAAGGAAACCAGGTGGATGTCTCTATGCGAAGTACCATAATACTATTTATAATCTTAGGCGAGATGGTGTCATTGTGAATAAAGCTAAAAAAAATTCAAGCGACGGTGCTTCGAACCCAAAAATACGCCCATGTTTGTATAGGTTAAATGGTTGGACATTAGATTACTGAAACTCAACTCTGAATACATATACCGAACCATCATTAGCGCATGTGTGTTACATTTTTGTTTTTAAATTTTAGATTCAATTTCATTCATAACGGATGATACGAATTCGGCAAAAAATTGGCTCAAATACAACATTGAACCAATCGAAGAAGTACTGGCTAAATGGGAGTCCACGTTTGATATCCGATTATACGCACTAAAATCTGAATCTAGCTTAGATAATATCTTAGCGGAGTGGCCATTATACAAACAAACATTCGGATATTCTTTGGTATATAATTAATAATAAACGTCTTCTTCTTCAAGCTACATATATAATTTCTTTTCAGGTTGAGCTGGATTTCAAACGAATTTTTCTTGGCAAAGAGAACTCTTTATTTGAGAAATGGGATGGCTTCTGCAAAGCAGTTGTACGAATGTTTAACAATATAAAAGACCCCAGTAGCTTACGAATTTTGGAACGCTTCAAAGAATCCAGCAACGAAAGTAAGAGTTAAAAGCTCCGACAGAATCAACGAATGAACATGCTTGCAAAGTAAAAAGTTGGCTATCAGATGACGGTGTGGCTGTTGTTCCTATTCAAATACATACAAACATGTGGATCATGCGTTGATTCTGTCAAAGCCTTAACCATTCAATTATATTATTTATTAATTATTGATTTATTATAGGGTCCAAAGATAATATAGTAATTTCATTGCTACCTGCAATTTTAAAACCCGTTTCAAGAAGAGTCACCAACAGGACATCGAAAGTAACAATAGCCGAATCCCGAAAATCCCTATTTTTCTTCGCAGCTACACATTTAGAACTAAGTTCAACTATAAAAAACACTATTGAAAGCAACTTTTGTAAAAAAAATACTATACAACCTTTTATGTGCGGAGTTGGTAATAGTTTAGAAGAGATAGAAGAATATTTTGTGTATTTTGCAGAAACATACTACAAGTTTAACAATATTATAAAAAGCTTGGATATATGTTTTAAAATACATCATGTGCTCAACTTAGAGTATGCAAATGAGTGTAAGCTTGTATGGTTATTTTTTCAACAGTATTTTTATGACATTCCAATCAACTCGAATGACATGAGCTCATCTTTGTCGGCATTTTTAGGAGACTTAAGACATTTTGAATCAGTCTGAATGAACAATTTTTTACCTCTATGTTTCGTTTGTAAATCTAATGAATTTAACACTTAGTTTATAAAT
Source organism: Campiglossa producta (assembly GCA_964058755.1). Taxonomy (NCBI): domain Eukaryota; kingdom Metazoa; phylum Arthropoda; class Insecta; order Diptera; family Tephritidae; genus Campiglossa; species Campiglossa producta. The sequence continues at coordinate 13,149,067 of CAXKVI010000003.1, forward strand.
ACATACGTATTGTGAATGTTTGAAAAATGTCTCTTTTATGTTTTGTTTGCAAAAAAATCTTTGAAGAATGTAACTCTTTGTTTTTGCATTTAAAAATTCATCACAATTTGTTACCAAATGACACTTATATATGTGGATATAAAAACTGTAAAAAAATATTTTCTTCATTTAAGGCATTTTCTAAACATATCCGTGTTGAAACAAAAAAAAACGTAGCACCTAAAGAAATTTGTGAAGTTCAGCAAATAACCAATGGTTTTTGTACACCGCAGGTAATAACAAGTGCTTTTTCAAGTTAATAGATATTTTAAATGACTTGGAAACAAATGGAATAAATGTCAAATGTGAAGATGGTGATGAACAAATTTATTTTTCCGTCGGCCTGATAACAGGAGATAACTTGGCACTTAATAGTATTTTAGGATTTTCACGATCATTCTCAGCCGCATATTTTTGTAGGTTCTGTAAAATTAACAAAATAGAAACTAGACATGTTTACGCAGAAGACTTCAGCAAACTTAGAAATAAAGAAAATTACATACAAGATGTAGATTTAAATGATATAAGTCTTACAGGTATAAGAGAAAACTCAATTTTCAATAACATAAATAGTTTTCATATCATAGACAACTTTGCTGTTGATCTCCTTCATGATGTTTTTGAAGGGGTATTAAAATACGATTTTTGCAATATTATTCTTTTATATATTTCGAATAAAGTTTTTGACTTAGACTTTTTAAATCTACGGAAACAAAGTTTCAATTATGGTGAAAGTGAAATTGGAAATATGTCACCACCATTTGATATAAGGCACCTTAAAACTTTTTGTTTGAAATTGACTGGCAGAGAAATGCTAACGTTTGCGATTTTCTTCCCCCTCCTAGTTGGTGACGTTATTGACGAAAATGACAATTTATGGAAATTTGTATTAAATTTACTCGAACTAGTAGACTTATTACTTCTGTCAGAATATACTGCCTTAGATATTATAAATGTAAGAGATCATATTCATTATCATAATGAAGAATATACAAAAATTTTTGGTGACACTTTGAAACCAAAACACCATTTTTTAACTCATTACTGCAGAGTTATAGAAAATTCGGGGCCGTTGAAATACCTTTGGACTTTACCGTTCGAGTCGAAACACAGAGAGCTCAAAGCATACGTTAAAAATATTAGTTCGAGGAAAAACTTGCCTCTATCTTTAGCAATTAAATGGTCGATTACTTTCGCAGAAATAGTTATTAATAGCGAAAATACTGAATACAAGTTGACAAGCAAAGAATCTAAAATTCAATCTTCTCTATATTATCCTATAATTAAAACAAAAATTGATGTTCAAATAATCGATCAGTGTAGATGTTACGAAAGTATTAATACTATGGAACTTTGTATAAGTCTGAATTTGTGATTTATTTTTATAAACCATTATTTAAAGCTTTTGTTATTAAAGAACTAGTTGTAGCAAACAATCAAATTTATATTTTGTGTGAAAAACTGGAAACTGTAATGTATAAAAAGCATTTTTTATCATATCACATAAAAAAGCAAAATTCAGAAATTGAATTTTTCAACATAAAAGATATCACCTATCCGCCCGTTCATATGCATATTGTTAACAATATGATATTAATTAAACCTAAACAATTTTTTTGAAAAACATATACGTACATACATACATATCGTTACCTTATTCACAAAGGCCCTATCAGACATAAACAAAAAATAATTTTTGTACATTGAACGCAATTATATCCGTAACTATTGCTAGGAATACCTTAAAATATGTGCAAAGGCATTTTCGGAAAATGTGTCACATAGGGCCTTTGTAAATGAAGGTAGCGGTATGAACCTACCTACTTTATTAATTTATTTATAAAAATAACTATTTATTAATTGATAGTAACTAAAACGCTGAATACAAATTGACTAAAAAAGAATTTAAAATTCAATCTTTATATTATTAGTACCTATTATTTTATAAATAACAATATATTAACATACAATTAAAGTACAAATGAACTACATATGAACCAATAAAAATTTAAATATTGAAAATTTGCGTTTTATTTTTGAAAAATCCTAAATTAGATCTCCCAAGGCCTAGGAAATTTAAGTTTCCTCAATATAAGTAAAATTGCCATATGAATTTCCTCAATATAAGTAAGAGATTTCCTGCTTACAAGTAAAATTTTCCTTAGAACAAAGAAATAAGTACTTAAAGTAAGGAAAAACGGTTTCCTTAAACTGGGGAAAATATTTTACTTATGCTAAGGATGCCATTTCTTTGGAGCCAAATGAGGGAAATTTTTCCTTAAAATAAGGCATTTTTTCCTTGCGGTAAGGAAACTTTTTTCTGAGTGCATTTACTTCCTCATTACATGCAGGTAATAATCTTTTTTTCTTAGTTTTCCGGAAAAATTTTTATTTTTTTTTTTCAAATACAGGGTGTTGGTTTTAGTAAAAATAGAATAAAAACTGAACTTGGCATGAAGGGCTAAAAGTTTCTATGGATGAAATCTTGCCTTGGTGAATACCTTTCTAAAAATGTATCACTTTTGAAAATCGAACGAGAAATATAGAAATTATAGAAAAAAACAAATTTCGCTGTTTTTACAGGGTGACAAAAAAATTAAAAAAAAAATTTTGGAAAACCTCATAAGGTAAGTGTTCAAACTGGGGGGGAACATTTTCAACTTTTTTTTCCATCATACACCGTGATAGGCATCGAAATAACAACGCGTAGTTAATTCGGTACTTTTCGACACGAATTAGCAACTCCAACATGGGTAGAAAAAGAACTTCGCTAAACAAAATTACCTACTTTTTTATCCTCTTTTTTGGTAAGCGCGACCTAGTAATTTCCCAAGATTTTATCCGCTGCTGGTTAGCAGGGTTTGTACTACAGTACATAAGTTGCTATTTGTTTCCTTTAATAGTCAACTCCAAAAACACGTTGAAAAGTATGGGAGGAGGTATCAAAAGACGCACTTCTGGATTATTGAGGCCAAACGGCATCTTTTAATAGCCCAATAGCCCCTCAAACATTTTTGGACGTGGTTTAGCAGTAATTTCCTAAGGAAAACAAATACAAATATGTCAAATAAATGAACTAAACACGAACTAAAAGAACTAGTTCATTTTGGTGGGATATTTCGAAATCGCTGATCACTTTAATGAACTAAAACTGCCAACTCTATCTAAAACTGGTATGCAACTGGCGTGAAGATCGTATGCGATAATATATGCGATATAACAGCTCTGATCCTTTACTTTTCTGGTTAAGAGTAGTAGAACTGTTAAAATTAGAAAATCCGCTCTCAGTGCGAGAGCAACACCAAAGAGTAAGGGATCGCCAAAGTGGTAGAACTGTCAAACTGATCGCTTGACAGTTCTACAACAAGTAGTCAGAATTTACCAGCAAAAAATCTGCTGACCAAATCTTGCAACTCTCTGACTGGAGAGAGCTCAATTTTCTGCTCTCACCTCACCAGACAAAAAGTGGCGTACGGAATCACTGTCCTGGTAGTTCGTGACTGTTTCTTACTATTTCTGACTGTCAAATTATTGTAGGGGATCAGAGTTAATATATGTTATTGGGCTCGAAGGAGTGAAACTCGGATATTCGAAATTTCACTGGCATTGACATGCAGATGGCGCTGAAAACGCATACGCATGCTATTTTGTTTGAAAAATTAAAACTCTACTATTGATAAGCACCTAAACGATGGTGAAAATTTCAAAAACCTAGATCAACGGGAAGTTACTTCAAAACCCAAAGCAAAATCTCTGGGAATGAGATTTATCAAATATCGCTACCATGGAAGTTCGTTGAAAAACGAATTAAACGATACCGAAAACAGACCTTCGCATTTCTTAAATAGAGCGACTCACGCGCCACCTAACGGGTCCAATTTTTTTTTTAACATTTGGAAATTGATTAAGTAATACACACGCTAAATATCAGCCAAATCGGTCGATAATTAAGACTTTCACTTTTTATTCCACCTAGCGGATTTTTTTTAGGAAAATATTTCTTTTCATGTTAGTAATCCATGTTCCGAATAATAGCCAATTCGGATCATAAATGCGATTTTTGAAAATATAGCGACCACCGCGCCACCTATCGGATTTTTTTTTTTCATAATATTGCATTGCCATCGCGACCTGAACTGTAGTAAAAATTCCAAGACCCTAGCTCAAGAGGAAATTGCTTTAAAATCGGATGCGAAAATTTGCGGACAGAAACGGCGAAAGCGAACAAATAAAAACATTTTAATAATAAAGACTGATTTTGTGATACAAAAAAAAGTGTCAAAAAACATGTCCAAAACTTTTTTCATATATTCAAAAAAATAAAAATAATTTGAAAAAAAAAAAAAAAAAAATTTATGTTTCTTGGACCGGTACTTGAACCTTGGACCCCCGTGATAGTCGGGACGCTTAACGCCTGGGCTAAGTACTCGACAACTACAGCAAGGATGTCGAATGCGTTCGTTAAATTGTATACACCACACCTTAAAATGAGAGAGAGGGAGAATTTTGAATTTCTTGTGACTTTCTCTTAGAGAATACCGTAAACATCTCAAATTTAGTGACTTGATATGAGATCGAACTACAGAATACTGGTATTATTATAAGATTTTGTGCTTAAATGTTCCCACTTGTGGCGGTTTACAGGGTTGCCACCTATTCGATCTTTTTACTAAGATATGCCAATATGGGTATGAAATGAAAGAAATTCTCGATCGTATACCAAAATTTAGTGGTTCGTAGCTAGTTCATCTATATTTCAACGATTTGTTTGCATTAAAAAATAAAAATAAAAACTCTTATACAGAGGGATATGTTACTCAAGTGTGACTAGTGGACTTGTTAAACATGAGCATATATGCAATATCGCAATTTTTTTTGTTGCCTAACGTTTAAAGCTTGCTTTAGTGAATGCAACATGGTGTAAGCAACAAAACCAATTGTTAATGATCATGATGATTTTACAAAATGATGCATTATTATACACGTAGACACAAGATATGTACGCGTAAGACGAGACAACAAAGCACAGTCAGACAAAAACAAAAAAAAAAAAAAAAAAAAACCCAATTTTAAATGCACCACCAAAAGCATAGCCCACTTGCATTGGCTAACAGCTACTAGCAGCTACTACATACTAAAAACTCATACAAACATACACCCAGCCGGCAAATTGAGCAAGAAAAAAAAAAAATAATAACCGAATTGGCATCTCCAACACCGCCCAGATAAGCCGGCAGCAGCAACGTCAGCGAATTCAACTTTGCCGGCAAATAAACTTTAGCTTCTCAAGTTGCGCAGACTCAAAAGTGTTTTAAGCTGCAGCCACAACAACAACTACAATAGACACTCTTTCATTGCATGCGCATGCGTTTTTTTTCGTTTTTTGAAGGGTTGCCAACTTTATAAAATTCAAGCCAATTTTATAAAATTCAGTATTGCAAATCATCTTGTTTGGAAGCGCAAAAATCATATGATCAATCATGTTAAATTACGGTTGCCACAGTTGGTAGTTTTCTATTAAACTTGGTAGTTTTTTTTTACTTTTTCGAATTTGGTAGTTTTTTTTAAGCTATTGCATAGATTTTATCGCAGGCCTTGGCGGTGGGAGTGAAATGAAGAAAATGTTAATGTTAAAAAAGTTCGTAACGGACTTTTTTCAATGTTAAAAGGTTCGGCGTTAGCAACATAACTTGACAAAAATAAATATAAGGCGTTGCCTACATTTAGGCGTATGACGTTGTACTGATATTAGCAGCAGGCCGATTACATAAAATTGGAGCTGTACATTACATTACATTAAAATTGGATCTATAAGCGTTGCCTACATTTAGGCTATACTACTAACAGTATTAGCAGCAGGCCGATTACATAAAATTGGAGCCGTATAGGCTATACTGTTAACAGGTTAAGGCTGTACTGTTCTAAAGTCATAAATATGCTAATTGAGTTTTCATAAATATTATAATTGCATAAGTTGATAAAAAGTGATATGCAATAGCTTTACCCCGGCCACAACGTCCTTTTTTTTACTTTTTCGAATTTGGTAGTTTTTACTGTTTTGGTAGTTTTTTTTTACTTAGATATCATATCTAATCGATGGAACTCCCAAATTCTTTTTTTAATCTTAAATCTTTCATGTATGAAATACTTTTTTTACTAAAAAAAATTGTTTAATACATTTTTGTTTCTTTACAATAAGTACCGGAAAATAAAATTTGGTAGTTTTTTCTCATTTGGTAGTTTTTTTTCTAATTTGGTAGTTTTTTCTCATTTGGTAGTTTTTTTTCTAATTTGGTAGTTTTTTTTTTTAATTTGGTACATTTTTTTCATTTGCAAGTGGCAACCGTGCTTCAGATGATGTGTGTTTAACAGGAAGTCAAGTTATTTTTATCACGAAGAAATGTTAATTTACCTGGAAGACGTGTTAGTTTAACAGGAAGTAATTTCATTTCAGATTATGTTATAATAACATGAAGTCATGTTGATTTAACACAAATTCATTTAATAAAAAAAGAAGCTAATTAACAAAAAGTTCTGTTAATTTAACAAGAATGCATTGAATTTAACCGTTCACTCAATTTAATATGAAAGAAAGGCAGTAACAGGACGTATTTTTCATTTACCAGTAAGAAATGTTAATTTCACTGGAAGTTAAGCTAATTTAACAGGAAGTCATTTAATTTAACAGGAAGTCAAGTTAATTTAGCAGAAGTCATGTAGTCTAACAGCAAATCATGCTATTTTATCAGAAAGTCATTTAATTGAACAATAAGTCATGTTAATTTAACAAAAAGTTATGTTAATTTAAGACGAAGACGTTGAATTTAACAGGTCATTTAATTTAATATGAAGTCATTTTTATTTACCAGAAAGGGGTGTTAATTTAACAGGACGTCTTTTTCATTTAACAGAAGGAAATGTTAATTTCACTGGAAATTAAGCTAATTTAACAGGAAGTCGTTTAATTTAACAGGAGCTCAAGTTAATTTAGCAGAAGTCATTTAGCCTAACAGGAAATCATGTTAATTCAACAGAAAGTCGTGTTAATTCAATAGGAAAACATGTTAATGGAACAGAAAGTCATGTTAATTTAACAGGAAGTCATGTTAATTTAACAAAAAGTCATGTTAATTTAACAAAAAGTCATGCTAATTCAACAGGAAGTCTTGTTAATTTAACAGGAAGTAATTTTAATTTAACAAAAAGTCATGCTAATTCAACAGGAAGTAATTTTAATTTAACAGAAAGTCATGTTAGTTCAACAGGAAGTCATGAACAGGAACTCATGTTGAAAAAAAAAACATTTATTTTACACCAAAGTTCTTCTAGATGTGGTAACTTAATTTTTTCTCTCAAAGGCATCGCCGTTTATAAATGCAGCGGCAACACTGGCGATTTCACAGCTGCCTTTTTGTTAGCTGCTCTCTGACTGTTTTAGTTTTTTAAATCTTTTTTGTTTTAACATACTTCTTACTCTTACACTGCTTTCGACTGCCTTCAAGCTATGTTCAATTCAATTACTTATGTACTACTAACATCCCGACTTCTTCAAGACAGCAATCAAAAGCGTCTGCCCCAGTCGACATTCATGTGAAAAAATCTACGCCTGTTGTTCGGTTTTTAATTTATGAGTGAGAGCGTGTTACGCTCATAAAAAAAAATTAATAGTTTCATAGACAACAATACATGCATTTATAAAAAAATTAATTCATACATACTATATCATTAATATGTGTGTGTGGGTTTGCCATTAGATTGCAGCCAAAAGGTTAGTGGCATAGTAAAATTTAGAGTGTTGCGTTAGACAAATGTGAAAAGCCAAGTTCACCAACAGTTGGCCTTTCGTTGTTGGCAAAGAGAAAAAGATTTCGCGCAAAGAAAAAGAAATACGTCATTTATGACTCGTCTATGAGTCATTAATGAATCGTCTTTGAGTCATTTATGACTGGTCTATAAGTCATTTATGACTCGTCTATAAGTCATTTATGACCCGTCTATGCGCCCTTTATGACTTGTCTTTCAAAGTGTGCCCGGGACCTTGAAAGGGTAATTTTCGGCCTTTTTCGGACTTGTTTTGAGACTTTTTGAAAATCATTTCCGGACCTTTTCGGTATTATTTAGAAGTTATTTTCGCGATCATTTCGTGATTGCTCTTGAGTCATTTTTGTCATCATTTAAAGATTGCTTTTGGATCATTTCGGGTCCATTGGTCGGTGATTATTTTCCTGGAGATGAAAACTAAAACCTACGAACTATGCATGTTACAGCATAGGGTTGCCACCTATTAATACTGTCTATATTTTTTGCTTCTACTCAAATACTCGAAAAATTACGGTTGCTTAGATAGTTACTTAGTTAAGAATCAAGTAAAAACCAACTACAAATTTTATTATTTTCTGACTTACCTTTCAGTCTCTGTTTCTGCGCTTGGTTGTGTTTGCTGCTGCTGCTGCGGTGGTTGTTGTTGCTGTTGCTGTATTTGTGGCTGTTGCATTGGTAGCTGTTGTTGCATTTGTTGCTGTGGTACTTGCTGTTGTTGTTGTTGCTGTAATTGTTGTTGTTGTTGTTGTAATTGTTGTTGTTGTTGTTGCAACAATGGAATTGCTTGTGCTGCAGCATGTTCATCCATACTTGTAGTCACAATTGGTTGAGAAGAACCAGGAGCCATGAGCGTCACATTGGGAGCAGCAACATTGTTGCTGGCATTGGCATTGGCACTAGCATTGCTTAAATTTATATTATGTTGCTGCTGTTGTTGTTGTTGTTGCATATTCACAATAGCTGCTGGATTATTTATTTGGACATTGTCAAGCGACATTGGTTGTGGTTGTTGTTGCTGCTGCTGTATTGGTAGCTGTGCATGCGCATGTGGAATTTGTTGTTGTTGCTGCATGGGCAGCTGCTGCGGAGGCGCTTGCTGTATTGGTAGCTGTTGTTGTTGTGGATGTTGTTGCTGTGGCTGCTGGGGATGTTGCTGTTGCTGCAGCGCGATCTGCGGATGCATTTGCTGTTGTTGTTGTTGCTGCATGGGCAACTGTTGTTGTTGTTGTGGCTGTTGCTGCTGCATGGGCAACTGGGGCTGCATCTGCTGCGGCGGACCTTGCTGCATTGCTTGTTGCTGCTGTAGCTGTGTCTGATGCTGTTGTAGCTGTTGTTGCAATTGTTGTTGTTGTTGTTGCAATTGTTGCTGTTGTTGTTGTTTGTGTGCTTGTATGGCGGCAGCAAACACCGCTGGATCTGTAATTGTTGGTGGCGCACTTTGTTGTAAATGTTGTTGCGGCGGTGTTGGTTGCTGACCACCACCAGCAACTTGTTGCTGCAACTCATAGTTCGCCATTTGCGTAAGCAACGGTAAAGTGTGACCAGCCGGTGCTGAGGTTTGATGCTGATACGGTGGTGGATGTGTTGACAACTGTTGTTGTGGTGGTGGTGCCAACTGTTGTTGAGGTTGTTGTTGTTGCTGTAGGGGCTGCTGTTGCTGCTGTATGGGCTGTTGTTGCTGCTGCTGCAGTGGCTGTAATTGTGACTGGTGCTGAAATTGTTGTTGTGGTTGTTGTTGTTGCATTGGTGGTTGATGTGGAATAATACCATCGATTTGCGATGTTGGTGCGGATATAGAATGTTGTTGTTGCTGTTGCTGCTGTGGTGGCTGTTGCAAATGTTGCAAAGGCTGTTGCAAGCTCATAGCCTCACCGCCCGTCGGCAGCATTTGTGGTGGCGATGGCTGATGTGGCTGCTGTTGCTGTTGCAGCTGCTGTTGCTGTTGCAGCTGCTGTTGTTGTTGTTGCTGCTGTGCGACAACATTTTGGAAGTTCTGTGGTTGCTGTTGTGCAACAAATGTTTGTGGTGGCATTTGTTGTTGCTGCTGCTGCTGTAGTGGCTGTTGCACAGCTGTTGGCGGCATTACCTGCTGCGAGGGGTCCAACTGCCCCGGCATGCCAACTGCAGCGCCACCACCATCCACGGGCAGACCGAGGCCGCCGCCATTGTGAAACTGTAAATTTCCTGGCAAGCCGTGCGTCGGTTGTTGTGGTAGTTGTTGTTGTTGTTGCGGTGGATGCTGCAACAGCTGCTGCTGTTGCTGATGCGCCTCCGGCTGTGACTTCGGCGGCGGAACATACACCTTGCCCTGCGTCTCTGCAGCTAAAATCGCTTCCTCTTGCTTCTTCAGCTCCTCCAGCGACTTCTTCAATTTCTGAGCTGCAACTGTAGCATAATCCAGCGGCACCTGTTGACCAATAATGAGCTCTTGCGTGCTACCAGCGCCGCTGCCACCGCCACTGCGTATAACCACAGTCTGCTGTTGCTGTTGCTCCAACTGTTGTTGTTGCTGCTGCTGTGCCTGCTGTTGTTGCTGCTGTTGCTCCATTTGCACCAGCTGCTGCAAGCCATGCACAATTGTAGCTGGCGCTGTGGCTATGCCAGCTGGAGCGCTCACTTGCTGTTGCATTTGTAGCGCAGGCGAACCTGAGCCACCAGTGCCACCTCCACCGCCTTCAACATAGCTCCAATTACCCTCAGCGGCGGCTGCATTTGCTCCTCCACCTGTTAGCTGCAAACTATTGCCCGCCACATCGACATGATTTTCGAGCAATTGCGCAGCTCCCGTGCCTATAATCATACTCTGTGTAGTCTTTGTGGGATCAGTGCCCGGATCGGAGGAAACAGTCTTTTCATTGATTTGGCTACCGCCGCCCTCCTTTGCGCCAGTTCCGCCCACAGTTGAGTGATCCAAATAATCCATACACATCCAACGTCCACGCCGAAAAGGTTCTGTGGACTCAATCTTTACGACCTTGAAACGTTCACTACGATGTTGCGTCTCCTTCATATCTTCTGGTTTCTTTTTGCTACCATCTGGTGTTACGGCAGCGCTTACCACATTTATTATGTTGTCAGAGACATTCACCTGTACATTTTGTATAGTTTGTCCCCCCAGCGTTGGACCAATGGGATCCACAACCACTAGTCCATATTGTGAACTCGTCGGTATCACCGGTGCTGTTGTGTTCAATGCATTATTGGAGAAATACACATCCTCTTTGGAGAATGATGTGTCATCCGACATGGAAGGCGTCTCAGTTTCAAAATCGGTAACACGACTATTATCATCGGTATGCGATTCGTCCAAATCATCAGCCGACTCGTCACCACCATTATCGGTTTGCGACTTGTGCGCCTTTTTACCGACTGTCACCGATGTTATTTGAAATGACGAGGTCGTCTTTGGTTTTCTATTGTTTGACTGCTCAGCGTCGGCTGTGTCGCTGCCTTGACCTTGACTAAGTTGACTGCGGCTACTGTTAGCGCTGGCCGTAGAACTACTGCCACCAGCGCCACCTGCACCACTACCGCTTGCACTTTCTTGTCCACCATTTCCATCAGCTGCATCTGCACCATTATTATTCGGTGATGTGAGTTTGCTCGATGTCGACGCAGTATTGGTGGTCGTTGTTGAGTGCGGTGCAACCGAAGTGCTTGAACTGGTGCTGTTATTATGAGTCGAGTGTAGGCTGCTGTTGCTTGTAGCTTTCGAAACACTTGGTGTGGACGATTTAGTTGTAGAGCTGCCAGCTGTAGTAACCAACGAGTTTAGACGCAAACTTTCACTGGTGCGTCGCTGTACGGCATTTGTGTTGCCAGCACCAGCGCCTGCGCCACCAGCACCAGAGGAAGAGTGAGTATGATTCATAGCGCTATTCACATGATGATGAAAATGATGATGATGATGTGTACCACCGCTCTGTGCTTGTTGATGGTGATGTTTATCGGTGGTTTTTGTAGCGCCAGCACCGGCACCGGCACCACCTCCACCACCACCATTGCCACCAGCATTTGTTAGCGATGTCATTTTTGTCAAGGGTGGCTTCTTAATCGCTGTGGTGCTAGCAGCACGTATTGGAACATGTGACTGTATTGTATTGCGTCGTATCGCACTTGTCTTCAACACATCGTTGAATGGATTGTGATCCATTATGGTGAGTGGCTGCCCGTCGGCATTTACTTGATTTGCGTTGTGTTGATTGCTGTGCTGCTGGTGATGATGGTGGTGGTGGTGCGTATGATGATTTGTATTCGGTATGACAACAGTTTGTGTATCTTCGTTTGATGATGCGGAATTATTTTCGTCTGGTGGTGTTGCGGGCGATGCTAATGTTGAGGAAGGTGGTGGTGGTTGTTCTTGTTGTGGTGACGGCGGCTGTTGTTGTTGCTGCTGATGTCCTTGTTGTTGATGATGATGATGTTGCGATTGTTGACCGGAATCTTCCGTGGCGGTCTGATTCTCGGCCATAATCGGATTTTTAAGGGTACGTAATGTCTTTAGCAAATAATCCAGGACGAATGCTTTTTTTTGTTGTAAAGTTGTATGGTATTCAAAAAATTCTCAAGTACGTATAAATTTTGTCAAATATTTTTTTGTTGTATTTTATGTTATCGTTGTTGTAGTTATCTTATTTTTTGTTGTTGCTTTTTTTTAGTTAAATTTGTATGTCACCTAAGTATTTTCACTTAATATTACTGCTTAAATACTATTAATTTCTATTAATTTATATTTTTTTTTTTGTTTTGAATTTTAATTGTTATTATTATGAATGTTGTAAGTATTATTTGCTGTTGTTGTTTTGTTTTAAATTTAATTTTTTTATGCACTATAACTAAAACACAGACTACTTGCTCCTGGGCACGCTTTTATAGACACAGCTCTCTTTTTATTTAAATTTCTTCTTCTCAAATTTATATCTCCAATTTTAAAATAGAATTTAAAATTTTTAAGATTTTTCTTTTCTTGCGATTTTCCTATTCACCAATGCACCTTTGCCAGTTTAATATCACCAACTGGCCTGATTTAGGTTGTGTCAGCGAGCTCTTTTTTACGAATTTCACAAATTGACCGTTTGTGTTGTTTGCTTGCTCGGTTATATTGTGTTTCTCGTAATGGTTCTTTAGTTGTTGTTATTATTGTTGTTACTATTTTTACTAATATTTGCAATTGTTGTTAATTTTGTTTAGTGTTTGTGTTGTTATTGTTGAGGTCGCGGTCAATGGCGGCTGCTGCTTTAAACGTATAAAAAGAAATTTAAATTAATTTTAATTGAATTTGATCATCATCTAAAGAGAGGTACACACGTACAGTTGTGTTCAAAAAAAGATAGCAACAAAAAGTGGATATCAGAGCCGTGAATTAGGTTTCACTCGCTCGAGACCAGTTTAGAATAGTTACTACTGATATGGCTTTTTTTAAGTATGGTCTTGCTTGAGGATGGTGCCTTAACTGTCTCTAATTAACCTTCAACATAAGATGTGTACATGTTTCATCTTTCCAGCATTAGTCTTCTCTTAATTAATTATATTCCCAACATGCTTGAACATTTTCTTAATTTTTTGTACATTGCTAAGAGATTGATCTTTCTGTTATGTAATGAACCTCAATCGAGCATTTGCTCAGACTCGTCTTTCGAAGAAGAAGGCAGGTATTTTATTTTTGTAATAAAAACAAAAAAGCCACCCGTTACTGAAAAAGTGGAGTCTGAGGTTTTTTCGAATTTGGGCTTATTGGAGCGTTATGCAAAGGTTTTTAGAGATCCCTTAACATTTAGCTGTATTGTCCGGTCTAAGTCCAATTGGAATGTGCCTCTATATATTGACTCGACGTACTCACTATCCCTTTAATTTTATAGCAGTTAAATCTAATTACAACTATCCCGCCCATATAACGAAGAGCATCTAGCGAACTTAAAAATACATATGTTTAGGCTTTCCATTGCCGAGATCCGAGTTCCTCGATAAGATTACTTCTTTTTATTCCTAGTTCTAATTTCCCTGATTTTGAGCAATACCCGACAGTTTTCAGGCAACCACAATAACTGTTGTTGTTATTGTTGTTGTGGTAGCAGTGCTTCGCCCTGTCTAGAATGCAAGATCGCTCCAAAGGTCTACATCAAGCTCTTCTACCCGAAGTCCTAAGAAACGAGCAGTTTCAAGAGTTGGTTCAATTGAGTTGGTGTTAGAAGAGTTGGTTCAATTGAATAGTAAAAGAGATGTAAAGTGTCATGGGGGGACTGCATTTGGGGGCATGTGTCAGATATAATGTTATTTAGTAGTATTTAGAGTAAGAGTATAACATGTTACAATATCCAGGCCGAAGCTGGGCCAGAGTGACTCTAATCTCCCTTGATAGGGTGCGTTCTTCTTTAGCTATATCGGTAACGTAATGTGATGCCGAATCTCATCATAGTGCTTGCGGAGGTGTCGTCTTATGTCTCTAGTGGGCGAATCGGCGTCCAAAAGATGACGGTGTGAATGTCCTGGCTTGTGACAGTTCAGAAGGAACTGCCTGCTCAGCATTTCCGAGTGTTCTGCAACATTGAGAAATTTATCCTATTAATGAAGGTGAGACTCAGAAGACACGAGGAGACATCCCCTAGCAGTTCTGATTGCGGTATTTTGGTAGACTTGTAAATAAGTCCAGTGGGTGTTATGTAAATTGGGCGATCAAATGAGTGCAGCGCAGTCAAAGACCGGTCGACCAATGGCCTTATATGTAGTCAACAACGTTTCTTTATATTTTTCCCCAAGTACTGCAGGCAAATGAGGCAGTGAGGACCTTTGAGACCATTGCAGACACATGACGTGCAAATGAGGCAGTGTTATCCAATGTCACCCCCAATAACTTTGGCTGACTGACAGTTGGTAGCTTAACGCCATCCGTAAATGTCCTAACTCGTTTCTCACTTGGCGCGTTCATGTCGTGAGGAGTGTCGCCGTACATTTAGTCGGCGTTATTGTCAGATTTCGCTCGGTGAAAACCCTGGAAAGGTCGCAGAGGTAACCGTTGATTTTCGTACAGAGTTCGTCAGTATGGGGCCCTTCCCGTAGCCATTTTTTTGTTTTTTTAATATCGAGACTAATATTTTGAGCTCAGCTGTACATGTATACCTATTGCGTTCCATAGAAATAGATCATAGAGCATTTTCAGTTAAAAGTAGTACGATTGGTGTTTCAATTGGACATGAATAGCATGTTTCCTTTTTTACTCCTAGCTCTTCAATTTATATCGTCTTAGACATATATCAAACCAGATGACTTATAACTATGAAACGCAACTTACAAACAAATTTTTAAGGTGAAATTATTTTATGTGTTAGTAGTAGGTAGGTAAATAATAGATAAATAAATAAATGGCTTAGTACACAAACTCAGTGCGAGATAGGCTGCGGCGGCACAAGCTCTATGACATGCGACGAACAACAAACGAAATTGCAGAACAATAAGACGAAATAGACAAATGAGCGCGCGACGAAATGACGACGATTAAGGTGACGATATCAACGCGACGTTGGAGCACACGATAAACGATAAGGATTAGAGACCGTGACACGCTTGAAAGACTTAAGTGTTGTCTACGCGGTTTTTGGACTGTCTATTGTATCCGTTAACGTTAAACGTTTAATTTCAACGTTGAATGTAACTAAGAGTAGTTATAGTGTCACGGTTAGCATTGATGAAGTTGGACATTAACTTTCAAGTTGACCGCGACTATGACAGTGACAATGGTTTGTTGTATAGTATAGTTGTTCTAATTTGGTTATAGTTGCTGTTGTTGCCACTGATGTATTTGTTTTATGTTGTTGCTGGTAGTGTTTACGTTATTGTTGTAGTAGTTTTAGTTGTTAAAGTTGTTGCTTTTATTTTGTTGTTGCTGTTGCTATTTAAGTTGTTGAATTTTGTATTAACTATCTTTTCTTTCAACTTTTTGGGCTTGTTGTCGGTTGACTACAATTTTCTCTTGTCATTGTCCACATCAGCTCAACGATAACATCGACATCGTTATCTAAGCGACGACGTCGATACATATTGTCCACCACCAAGCGACATTACCGGCAGTCATATGGTTAGAGGAAGTAGCGGTGATGCAATCACAAAGTGGGTTTGTTTATTTCTTGATTCGCCTAACAAAATGAGGGAATGCAAGCAGAACTTGATCAACTGTCTGGCTGAGCTTCTAATGTGAAAAGAGTAGAGATGAAAAAAAAAAGAAATAAATAGAGGAACACGCGAATTGGCTGGATTGCAATGCAAATTTGTTTGCTTTTTTTAATTTTTATTGGGTGAATTGAATTTTTTTTTCCTTTAGGTCAATTGTTGTTGTTTTTCTTTTACTGCAGTTTAGTTGTTTTGTCTACCTTCAAATTAACCTTTATATTTATTAGAAAATTACACTTACAGCTCACTCCTTCGATAATCGCTCTTTCGCTCTCACTCAATCTCACGCCTTTGCTCTATTTGCATCATAGGCTAGCGCTTGCTGAGCTGAGATCTGACAAAAGCTCGTTTTGCATTTGATCATGATATTCTCGCCATTTGTTGCAACTTGCACTTGGAACTTTTTTTATTAAAATTATTTTGCATACGTCAAAAGCGTTTTTATTTAAAATAAAAAAAAAAATTATCAAGTCTTTTTTTTTAATTTTTTATTAATTTTTTTTATAATTTTTTTTTTAAATTTTTTTATTAATTTTTTATGAACTTTTTTGTATTAATTTTTTTTTTTTTTACTTTTTGCTAAATATTTTGCTCAATTTTTTTATCAAGCATTTATAACTATCGTTGTTTTAAACATTTCTTTGTTTTAATTTTTAAAACTTCTGTTTCAACATTCGTTGGTCTTCTTAGCGGGGCTATGTGGGCCTTAAGGCACCCCCTTTTGGTTTGAATTTACGCGCACTTCACTCTTCAACTGCTTCACTCACTAGTAGCTCGATGAAAAATAAGCTTCAAGCCTCCAAACTTCTAGTTTTCCAACAAAAACTTTTAGTTTTCCAAAAAAAAAAGCTCAAAAAATCATAATAATTTTTTGCTTTTGAAAAAAATTAAAATATTTTTGCCGTTGCGTTTTAACATTTTTTTTTTAATGATTATCAATTAATTATCTACACCTAAAAGTAAATAAATTTGAATTTATTTTATAAAATGTTAATTTTATCGTGGTTTGTTTTTTTTTTTGTTTTTAATTGTTGTTTCTGATTTTTTTTTGTTGTTCCTTTTGTTGTTGTTATCTTTCAGCTAATTTATTCCACTACACGTGCTCGCTATTCTCCAAAACAGTGAGAATGCAGTTTCATTTGGAATTATTCCTAGAAAGAAACGTAGGTAAAGAATAAATTAAAAATCAGTTAAACAGTCGCTTAAATACTAAGGGGTCATTCCATATCAAATCGACTAACGATCAAAGGCCATTTTTTGCAATTTTATATGATTTTCTATTTCGAAATTCTTTAAAATTTTTTTTTTTTTAACTTTTGTTTCAGTTTTTTTTCTAATTTTCTTTTTACATTTTTTTTTAAATTTTTTTTTCATTTTTTTTTTAATCAACTTTTTTTAATTTTTTTAAATTTTTTTTTAATTTTTTTGAATCAACTTTTTTTTAAATTTTAAAAAAATTTTTTTTTTTTAATTTTTTTTTTTGATTTTAAAAATTTTTTTTTTAAATTTTTTTTTTTTTTAAATTTTTTTTTTTTTAATTTTTTAATTTTTTTAATTTTTTATTTTTTTTTAATTTTTTTTAAATTTTTAATTTTTTTTAAATTTTTAATTTTTTTTAAATTTTTAATTTTTTTTAAATTTTTTTTAATCAACTTTTTTTCATTTTTTTTAATCACCTTTTTTTTAAATTTTTTTTTAATTTTTTTTTGGATTTTTTTTTAATTTTTTTTAAATTTTTTTTAAATTTTTTTTTTATTTTTTTTTTTTTTATTTTTTTTTTTTTTATTTTTTATTTTTTATTTTTTTCAACTGTTTTTAATTTCTTTTTTTACATTTTTTTTAATTTTTTTTTTTTATTTTTTTTTTTATTTTTTTCAACTGTTTTTAATTTTTTTTGTTACATTTTTTTAAATTTTTTTTTTTACATTTTTTTAAATTTTTTTTAAAATTTTTTTTTTCATTTTTTTTAATTATTTTTTTATTAATTTTTTTTTTTTGGCTATAGTCCGATATCCCTTTTTACCCCTTGTCATACGATAATTTTCTACTATTCTTCTTAAAGGTAATGTTTTTTGAAAATTTTGAGGACTTTTGACCAGTCTTTTGAGTTTTTGGCGAAAACAAGTTGAAAATGCTATAAACAATAGCAACTACGATGATTGCAATTTCGATCTTGTTGAAGGATCTTGCCAAACCGCTTTGTATTGCTGCTTAGAAATTTTTTCATTTCTAAAATATCCTTGGTTCGATGACCAGTAAAGGTGATGAACAATTTCTAAGCAACAATACAAAGCGGTTTGACAAGATCCTTCAACAAGATCGAAATAGCTATCAACGTAGTTGGTATTGTTTGTAGCCAAAAACTCAAAGAATAATTTGATAAAAATTATTCGACTGGACAAAAGTCCACAAAATTCTCAAAGTTTGTTATAATATTGACCAATAGTAACAATTATTAAAATTATAATGTTTTTTTGTTAAACAAAAGTATATCTACTATTTGATATGGAATGCTCCAAATACAATATTCTATTGTTATTAGACGCTTTGACATCTTAGTTAAAATTTTGCGCATTTTTCACGGTCAACTTTTGGATTGTGCGTTGTGTGCACTTTGGCGCCTTTTTTTTTGCTTTTTCTCCCCTGCTGCTGTCTCTGTTTTAAATGGCGTAGTTTAAATATAACGTAGCTAATATAAATATTTATTTTAATTTTTTATTCGTTTTGTCTTGCTTCTAACATTCGTTAGATTTAAGATTGCGTCTCAATGTTCATCAATACATCAATAATGCCTACATAAACAATTCAGTTATGTTTGCACGCTTCGCTAAAAATATGTATGCTATTTGATGCGAATATGTCATGTCTGGTTTTAATGTGGTTTTGCACTTACACTCAACTTATTATCAGCGAATCGGTGAAAAGTTTACCCAATAAACATTTTACGTAATTCACTTTCAGGTTGAGGAGAATTTTTAGTTTCTTCCAAAAATTATAACGTTTTCAGACTTATAATCATGTTATCGTTCTGCTAAATTTTTCCTCGACACTGTACATATGCACTTGAAAAATCACGTGCTTGTTGTTTGTATTATATAATTCTGTTTGTCTTCTTCGCATTTTTTAATTTGCGCTTACATAAACAATTCTTTGTAAGTTTTATTTATTTCTGGTGTTTGATTTCATTATTGCAATCGCTATTGATAGGTAGAAATTTCCGATACATCCAGACAAAAAAAAAAAAAAAAATCAGCATTTACATATATGTATTGCAAGTTCGATAAATAAAACATTGTTGGTATCTTCTTACTAATTAACGCTTTTCACCGCCATTCTCTAAACATTTTAATGAGGAAACGATCACATACGAGCTGTAGGTGACATTAATTGTATTCTGTGTGAGCTTTATGCGGTTGATGAGATTAATGAAAGCACAGCATTGCTTAAGAAAACATTCATAGGCTTGCACCTTGCTGAAATGACAGTGTATTTCAGAGGTACTCAGGTAATGCTATTGAATGAACCAAACAATAACTAGTTAGTAACAATAAAATGTTTTTACCCAAGGGGGCTGAAATTCAAAAACAAATTTTTACTCTATTTTATTTTGTTTTTGTTTTTTGTTGTTTTTTTTTGTTTTTTTTTATGTTATTTAATATTACTTTATTTTATTTCTATTTGCTTTATTTTTTTACTTTATTTTTTTTTTTTTATTTTTTATTTATTTATTTTTTTTATTTTTTATTTATTTATTTTTTTTTTATTATTGATTTATTTTTTTTTTTATTTATTTATTTTTTTTTTATTTTTTATTTTTTTTTTTTTCTTTTAATTTTACTTTTTTTTAGTTTTTTGTTTGTTTTTTTTTTTTTCTTTTTTATATTTCTTTGTAATTTTTCTAACTTTTTTAATTTTTTGTAATCTTTTTTTCTATTTTTTTAATCTTTTTTTCTATTTTTTTAATCTTTTTTTCTATTTTTTTAATCTTTTTTTCTCTTTTTTTAATCTTTTTTCTTTTTTTTTAATCTTTTTTTCTATTTTTTTATTCTTCTTTCTATTTTTTTAAAATCTTTTTGAATTTTTTTTTACTCTTTTTTCTTTATTTTTTAATCTTTTTTTCATTATTTTTAAATTTTTTTTTAAATATTTTTTTTTTTCATTTTTTCAATCTTTTTTTAATTTTTTTTAATCTTTTTTCATTTTTTCAATCTTTTTTTCATTTTTTTTTAATCTTTTTTCATTTTTTTTAATCTTTTTTCATTTTTTTATATTTTTTTATTTTTTTTACTGGATATTTATTTTGTTTTTTTATTTTATTTTTTTACTTAATTTTTTTTTTACTTAATTTTTATTTTAATTTATTTTACTTAATTTATTTTACTTAATTTTTTTTTTATTTTTTTTTTTTTACTTAACTTTTATTTTATTTTTTTTACTCAATTTTTATTTTATTTTTTATTTTTTTACTCAATTTTTATTTTATTTTTTTACTTAATTCTGATTTTTTTACCTAATTTTTATTTTAATATTTTTTATTTATTAATTTTAATTTATTATTTTTTATTTATATTTTTTATTTGTTATTTTTTATTTATTATTTTTCACATTATTTTTATTTTATTTTTTTGTTAAATTTTTTTATTTTGTTTTTGTTTATTATTAAATTTTTGTATTTTATTTTTTTTTTAATTTTTTGATTTTTGTTTATTTTATTATTTTTATTTGTTTTTTTTTTATTTTATTTATTTGTTTTTTTTTAATTTAATTTGTTTTTTTTTTTTTTAATTTAATTTTTTTTTTTTAATTTTTTTTTTTTTAATTTAATTTGTTTTTTTATTTAATTTGTTTTTTTTTTAATTTAATTTGGTTTTTTTTTATTTAATTATTTTTTATTTTTGTTTTTTTTTTATTTTATTCTTCTAATTTGTTTTTTATTTTATTCTTCTAATTTGTTTTTTATTTTATTCTTCTAATTTGTTTTTTATTTCATTATTTTTTGTTTTTTATTTGTTTTTTTTTTTTAATTAAATTTTTTTTTTTTTTTATTTTATTCTTCTATTTTGTTTTTTTTTTTATTTCATTATTTTTTGTTTCATTTATTTATCTTTTTTCAATTTTTTTTTATCTACATATTTCATTTTTTCTATTTCGTATTTTTATTTTTTTCTGTTCTATTTTTTTATTTCGTATTTTTACTTTTTTTTTGTTTTATTTTTTTTTATTTTTTAGTTTTATTTTTTATCCCTTTATTTCATTTTTTTTTTTTACTTTTTTATTCAATTTTTTTAATTTTTCCTTTCTCTTTCTTTTTTAATTTTTTTTATTTATTTTTTCTAAATTTTTTTTTTTTTTATTTTTTATCATTCTTTACATAACTTTTTATATTTTTTAATTTAATTTTTATTTTAGCTATTTTATATCCTTTTTATTTTAGTTTTTATGATAATTTTTAACATTTTTTTAAGTTTTGCGCTTGAAATGAGCCACTGCGGGCTTGTTGAGAGCCAAAAGGAGCCCAACGAGTTACAGGGCGGAACCACTCCTGATATATGGGTTTGTATACCTGAGTTATCAAAAACATTTGTATGTTTGACTTTGCAGTCAGCTGAACAAATATTGCATTTAACCAAGCGCGATACATTAATAAGTGATAAAAGCAACAAAACAACAAATGCAAGAAGAGATAATAAAAAAAACTCCGAACAATCACGGTACATTAAGAACAAAAGCGGTACATAACCACAACCAAAGAGAGCTCCAACAGCAACAAATGAAAGAAAGCACGAGCAATACGACGACGGAAAAATCAGAATTGAAAAAAAATATTTGAGAAGCGAAAGGCAGAAGCAGTAACAACCACAACAACAACAAAACTAAAAGCAGTATCAGAATGTGCATTTTATACAAGTAATGAAAGAGAGAAAATCGATAACAAACAAAAAAAAGAAAAACTTGAGCTATTTCCTGTTGCTGTTGCTGCATGACAAATACAGACAAACTTATAAAAAAGAGGAGAATGTACAAAGTCAAGCAGCAATAAAAGTGAGTTGAGTGGACTGTGGTGGTGGGGTGTAATTGGGTGGCTTTTACGATATGGTGTATGGAGTTTTTCAGCTTGCGTAGCATGGCAACTATTTATTCTTAGGTGGCAAGTGGCAAGTTGAAGGTGGTGTGGATGACGACGATGCGACGAACGGTTGGGTGTTGCAGTTGCAAGTGGAATGAAGATAAGAGTCTATATGTGTGTGTGTGTGTGTCGTGTTGGCAAGTGATGAGCAATGAGCAATAATTGCTGTCTGTACAAATTGGCATTCTTCACGGCAAACTAAATCGAAGAAATATTTTAAGGCAAAAAACCAAGAACACAGTTGAAGGAAAAAAAGAAAGCAACTGTTGCGGAGAAGAAGGGGCGCATGGACTAGTTGTAGTTGTAAACTGTATTAATTTGTATCAAATTTTTTTTTATGAATAAAAAATTCGTAAGACAAATTGCGAAACAGCAAGCAAAGTGACAACCATTTGTATAATTGCAATTAAATATGATGTCGTTGAAGACCAGCTATAAATGTTTGCAAGTATGTACATTAGGGTGGGTCAACTGAGTTATCGAATTTGATCAGATGAGACAAAAAATTTAACCAACAAAAGTTAATTGAAGATTAGCGGAGCATTAACCAGGATTAAATTCCACACATAATTTGATAACGGTCGAAGAAAATCCGAAAGAAAAACAACAATTTCTTTGAATAACACAATTTTTTTGGTGACTTTTGATAATTTTCTTTATAAACTTTTTTTTCAAATATGTATTTTTTTTTTAATATTTTTTTAATTTTTTTTAAGTTTCTTTAAAATTTTTTTTTTTTTAAATTTTCTTTTCAAAATTTTTTTTTTAATTTTTTTTCAAAATAGAGCAACTACATAGAGTATTGAAAAAAAATATTAAAAAATTTGTAATATTTTTTCATGCCGTTTTTCTTTAAATACGCAGTTTGCTAAAAATAAATTTATAAAAGCAGAAAAAAATGCAATAGTTAGCTCTTAAACACCAATTTTCAATTCTTATATTGGAAATCTTTGGAAAATTCAAATTTTTTTATAATTTATTTGTCAATTTTTTATGATTATTAAAATTTTTTTTCAAACATTTCTTTTTTAATAAGCTTTTTAAAGCTTTTTTAAATTTTTTAAACTATTTTTTAAAATTTTTTTTCCATATTTAGAAATTGATAGGACTTTAACAACGCTCAAAGAAAATCCGAAAGAAAAACAACAACTTCTTATAATATACAAAAATTTATTGGCCAATTTTGATGGTTTTTTAAGAAATTTTTTTTAAATATTTTTTTTTTCAAAATACTTTCTTTATATTTTTTAAAGTATTTCTTTGTATTCCTATTTTCAAAATATTTCTTTACTATTTTTTGTTTTTTTTTTTTCAGAGTTTTTTTATAAAGCAGTTTTCGAAATATTGAAAAAAAAAATGAAAAATTGTAATATTTTTTGAATAACCTTTTTCTTTAAATGCGCAGTTTGCTAATAATAAATTTAAAAAAAGCAGGAAATTATGCAAGTTTTCATAACTTTTGAAAAACAAATTTTGAATTCTTATATTGGAAATCTTTAAGAAATTCAGATTTTTTTTTATAATTTTTTTCAAAATATTTTTTCCAATATTTTTTGTCAATTATTTAATGTTTATTTCAAGTTTTTTTTTTTTAACTTTTCTTTTATAATTTTTTCAAACCTTTTTTTTAATTTTAAAAATATTTTTTTAAATGATTTTTTTTTATTTTTGTTTTAATTTTTTTTTTCAAAATTAGAAAATTCTTTTTAATTTTTTTCAAATTAAAAAAATTTTTTTATTTAATAAAAAAATAAATTGAAAGGGAAAACAGGTAAAACGTGCAATAAATCAACTTAAAAAAAAAAAAACAAAAAAAAAAAAACAAAAAAAAAAAACAAAAAAAAAACAATCTTAAATTCATATATTGGGAATGAATTCTTTTGTAATTTTTTCCCCATTTATTTTAAGCTCTTTTTTCTTATATATTTATTTTTTTTTATATTTTTTTTTTATTTTTTTATATTTTTTTAAATATTTTTTTTTTTTTAATATTTTTTTATTTTTTTTTAAATATTTTTATTTTATTTTATTATATTTTTTTAATATTTTTTAAATTTTTTTTATATTTTTTTTTAAATATTTTTTTAATATTTTTTTTTAATATTTTTTTATTTTTTTTTTAAATATTTTTTTTTTTATTTTATTATATTTTTTTAATATTTTTTTAATTTTTTTTTATATTTTTTTTTTAATATTTTTTTATATTTTTTTTAAATATTTTTTTAAATTTTTTTAATATTTTTTTTTAATATTTTTTTTTTAATATTTTTTTTTTAATATTTTTTTTTTTCATATTTTTTTTTTTTTTAATTTTATTTTTTAATATTTTTTTTTTCAAGAATAAAAAAGGTTCACCCTATTGCTATTCATCCGAAATATGGAAAATGACTCACTTGAAAACAATTGTCAGTTGTTACTTCGATTTATTGTTTTTTTCTTTCCATCTTTTTATACCTTTCATGAATATGAAATGGTATTATAACTTTGGTCCGATGTTTGTAAATATGAGAAGAAGAAGAGATAGACCCATCAATAAGTATACCGAAATGATCAGGATGACGAGATGAGTTGATTTAGCCATGTCCGTCTGTCCGTCTGTCTGTCTGTCTGTTTGAACGCAAACTAGTCCCTCAGTTTTTGAGATATTTTGCTGAAATTTGGTATGCGGCCACCATTTTCCAATATAGGAATCATTTGTCGGAACCAGCAAGATCGGACCAATATAACATATAGCTCCCATACAACCGATTATTCCGATAAACGGATTTTGGGCTATAACTCCTGTAATTAAACAAGTAGGAACGTGAAATTTTGTAAGTATTGCTATTTTTATATGTGAAATATCGATGTTGAAACTCATAGAGATGGGATAAATATTTCACATAGCTCCCATACAATCGATTATTCCGATAAACGGATTTTGGGCTATAACTCCTGTAATTAAACACGTAGGAACGTGAAATTTTGGACGTATTGCTACTTTTATATGTGAAATATCGATGTTGAAAATCATCGAGATTGGATAAATATTTCACATAGCTCCCATACAATCGATTGTTCCGATAAACGGATTTTGGTAGATAACTCCTGTAATTATATAGGTAGGAACGTGAAATTTTGGAAGTATCGCTATTTTTATATGCGAAATATCGATGTTGAAAATCATTGAGATGGCATAAATATTTCACATAGCTCCCATACAATCGATTATTCCGATAAGCGGATTTTGGGCTATAAGTCCTGTAATTAAACACGTAGGAACGCGAAATTTTGGAAGCATCGCTATTTTTATATGTAAAATATCGATGTTGAAAATCATTGAAATGGGATAAATATTTCACATAGCCCCATACAATCGATTGTTCCGATAAACGGATTTTGGTAGATAACTCCTGTAATTATATCGGTAGGAACGTGAAATTTCGTAAATGTTGCTATTTTAGAATGTGGAATGTCGATGTTAAAAATCAATGAGATTGGACCAATATAACACATCGATAGCTCCGATAATTTCGGTATGAGCTAAAGTTAAATTCACACAGGCTGTACTGGGGATCAAACAGTGAAAATCGTGACGCTTATTCATGAAAGGTATTTAGCCTTCGGCACAGCCGAAGACAGCTTTCCTTACTTGTTTTTACTTCAGTTAGTATTCA
Organism: Campiglossa producta; assembly: GCA_964058755.1. Taxonomy (NCBI): domain Eukaryota; kingdom Metazoa; phylum Arthropoda; class Insecta; order Diptera; family Tephritidae; genus Campiglossa; species Campiglossa producta. Next base: position 13,174,873 of record CAXKVI010000003.1, read on the forward strand.
GTTAGTTTTATTTGATACATTTCCAATACACGCTTTTTAATTAATTCTGCATTTTGTCACGAATGCTATATTGAGTGCAATGGCCATGTGAAAATTACAAAAAATTAACAACAAAACAAGAAGAAAGCAACTACCTAACAAAAGCACTGTAGAACAGCAGCGGAACGGAAGACGTATAAATTTCGAAAACTAAAAAAAATTGTACACATTTTTTTGTTGTTGTTAAAAAAGCGTGCACAAAAACAAAACAATTAAACATAAAACAATAAAAAAAATGTAGATAGTTGGCGAAAGGAAATGAGTAGGTAGCTGAAGTGAGCAAGCAAGCAAAAAAGAAATTTCAAATAAACAAAGGCAGGTTGCTTGCATAATTTGTTGCTTTTGCGAAAATGTCAATTAATTAACTTCGTTTTGAGATGGGCAACACACAAAAAAAAAAGAAAAAAATACGATAAAATTTGCCGAAAAAGTATAACTAAAAGCAGAAAAAAGTAAATATAATTAAGGAAAGAGCAAATGGTGATAAGAGAAATGGTAAATAGTAACTACTACAGTTATTGGCTAAAGCATTGTGACTTATGACTGTTTTACGACAAATTGTGGTCGCCAGGCCCATTCGCTCAATTTGGTTAATCTGCATTCGCTAGATTTAGGTACTATCAACTCGCTACATCAGCATAACAGCTACTCGCTAAAAAAAACCTGGATATAGATACGGCTTATATTCACTCGTTCAGTATAATATCCACTCGCTACATTAGAATAATATGAACTCGCTTTGTTGCTTTTGCGAAAATGTCAATTAATTAACTCCGCTTTGAGATGGGCAATAATACAAAAAAGAAGAAAAAATACAGTAAAATTTGCCAAAAAAATAGAATTTCAAAAAAAAGTAAAAAAAATTGCTTAAAGAGAGAAATGTTAAATAGTAACTAGTTACTAGCAATTTGGTTAATCTGCATTCGCTAGATTTAGGTACTATCAACTCGCTACATCAGCATAACAGCTACTCACTAAATAAACCTGGATATAGATACGGCTTATATTCACTCGTTCAGTATAGTATCCACTCGCTACATTAGAATAATATGAACTCTCTAAGTCAGAATAACAGTTTCTATCTAAAGGCCGGTATCTCAGCAAAGTAACTATACACCCGATAGATAAGGGTAATATCCACTCGCTAAACATAATATACCTGCGCTAGATTAAGCTAATGTCCACTCGCTACATCAACATAATATCCCTGCGCTAGATTAAGCTAATGCCCACTCGCTAACATCGACATAATATTTACAAGATAGCTAAATAGTTATTTGAGATGCGGTTTTTATCCACTCGCTACATTAACATAATATCCATTAGCTAGGTTGAGCTTACTGTGTTCACTCGCTCATCGGCATTTATACTCGCTACATCAGTACTGCGTTTCTGTAACTCAATTCGATCGATCGTCTCGGCTTAAATATTCGATTTGACGCCATATTGACGTCACACTCATTTTTTTTGTTTCTGTAAAAAAAAAATATTTTGTCGATTTATTTTCTCACTTGCTTTTGAGGTAGTGACAAAATTTTTTTTTTGTTTCAATTTTGAATCGAGTCGAGTGTGACGACATTAAAATCGAGAATTTGTCGATTTTTTACAGAAACGGGGTACAGTAACTATAACCCCTACTTGCAGGATTAGGTTAATATCCACTCGCTACATCAAAATAATATCTATTCGCTACATTGAGATGCTTTCCACTCCGTTGCATCAGTATAATATCCACTCGCTACGTCAGCATAATATCCTCTCGCTAAATTGGGCTAGTATATACTCGCTAGATTATCCGCTCACTACACAAGGCTACTATCCACTCGCTACATCAGCATAATATTTACTCGCTAAATTTAACTGTCTACTCGTTATATAGAAATAACGAGTTGAATACAAAAAGGGAGCAAATTTTATACGTAAGAAATTTTCAATTAAAGTTCGCCTTTTTCGGTTCATTTGTGGTCATAATTTAATGATCAGCGACTGTAGATACAAAAACATGTTAATTGCTCAAAAGAAGAGTGTGAGTAGAACTAAACAAATTCGGGTAAAGCCCAAACAAAGGTGGAATAGTAGCAGCTGTTTATTAAAAAAATGTATCTAACTGTGTTTAGTTTCTAACAAAAGACAAATGCAAACACGAGTTCTGGAATAGAATTGAATTTAAATTTTACTGCAATGCAACTAAGTTGCCAACAACAATAAGAACAATACCAAACGAAAAGATTATTGTGTGCTATATAACCAACAGGTAATCTTTCCAAACCCGGTACAGTTCATCTATGCGGACGTGATTTTAGTGACGTAGGTACGTATAGGACGAACAGCTGAGTTATGTATGTATGTACGTACGATTTTCGTAGGTACATATGTATGTCATCAAAATCGGATAAGCACAAACCAACAAACATAAACAAAAGTAATAGTATTGCTCACGCGCCGGCACACTATCAACGTGACTTTGTTTCGCTGTTGTCAAGCGATCGTCTTTGCGGCGTTGCACTGTGGAGGATTTTGAAAAAAAAATTGTCTAAAATTCAAAGAGCCCTGAAACAGCAAGAGCCGAAGCAGGCTATGTAAAAATAGTTTTGAGGATAAAATATATATCATATATTTAATCACGAAATTACTAGAAAAATAAAATAAAATTGATTCGAAATTTTTTTTTAAATTTCTGAAACTTTGTAACTAACTACACTTTTGTAAATTTCGAACTGTGTTTTAAATCCTCCAAAAGGTTTTCAAAAAAAAAAATGTACAAATTCTTCTTATTTACGAAAATTTTTGAAAAACTTCAGGGTTTTTTCGAAATTTTGGAAAAGTTAAATTTTTTTCTGAAACTTTGTTCATTTTCTTGACTTTTCTCCTGAGTTCTGAAACCCAAAAAAACGGAGTTTTCAAAAACGTTTTTGAAAAGGATAAAATTTTTGCTTTTTTATACACATTTTTGAAAAATTTTGAGAAAGGGTTTTCAAAATTTTTGAAAAGCGTTTGAAAGTTGTTTGTTTATAAACATCGTACATATTCATAAATTTTACAAAATTATATTTCACTAATTCGAATTCAGTATCTCTAAAACCATAAAAAATGCGTTTTTGAAAATAAAAACGGGATTGGTGTTTCTTTTTACAACAAAAAAAGTAAAAAAAAAAAATTTAATTAACATTTTTTAAACGTTTTTTTTAGTTGCGATTTTTCCTCTTTTCACCTTCTTACGTTGCTGAGAGATTTTGCTTTTAGCACAAGTGCCTTAAAAAGGTCCCATTTTTAAGAAAAGATATAAGTTTTCCTTTTTTACGAAAATTTTCAGAAAATTTTAGAATTTTTATACTGGGACTTCGTTATAAAAGGAATTACTTAAAAAACTATCCTCGAATTTTTTTTCGAAATTTTGGAAAAGTTAAATTTTTTTTCTGACACTTTGTTCACATTTTTAACTTGTCCCTGAGTTCCATCGATCCCATGTGCGCTAAAAAAGTTATTCGGGGTTCTCGAAAACGCTAAGTTTTTTTCGAAAAATTACCTAAGACCAAGACCTGGAAATTTTTGCAAAGGCGGACGTAGATGCGCCTGCTGATACTAAACTTCCAACAAGGTACGGAAACCGATCTCTTAACGTCTGTGGCAGAACCACAGGAATCGAAAGAGAAAAAAGTCACAACTGACCTTCTAACTGTGTCCACCCACCTTTCAAGACACCTCTTCTCGTCGCCCTGTGCGCTGGGATAAAAAAACGGACCGCAAGGGTCCAAAAGAAATAGTATGAGGGAGTATCGCGGGACATGTTGTCGCCGAATGCCAGGAGTTTTCAAGACACTTTTGCGTCAAAGAGGGAAACCGGAACTCCCTTCCAACGACAGAGGCCGGACGGGGAGTTAAACCCCATCCGAAGAGGCACACCCTCCGGTGGGAAAAATCAGGTTTGCTAAGGTGACTAATGACAGGATCGTCGTAGGTATGCTGGACCTAGGTAATGACCGTTGGGTCATCCCTAAAGACCGGTGGCCGTACGCCCGGAAAGAAATCGGTAACGCCGTTTACGAAGTTATGATGGACTCTCAGGGTGGTCCGCCGCGATACTGATGGCCAGATCAAAGTCTTTTCTTGCAAGGATGCAAGAACTGTGGCACCGAACAAGGCAGCAGATGCAAGCATGGATGAAGTCTACCCAGGGGCGAGCATCGATAACGTCGACTGGAAGGATATTGAGGCTATGTATGCCACGGGTTCCTGCCATCTCTGCAGAAACTGAAAGAATATCAAGATGCTGCGGGTTATAAACCTGAGCAGTGGACAGTATCTTGTTTCTGGGTTTGCACAAAGATCTGTGCCGGTCACACTTACTCTCTGTGAATGACCAGTGCAACGATCAAACGGAAGAAGGAGAACGGGTATGAATGTGATAAGACACAAACTAATTATAGCCACAGTTTATTAAAATATGGAAGTACAAAGTACATATAAAGTACGTCGATATATTTGTTTTATTGAAAAGAAACTTTAGTGCGTATATTTTTTTTGTATTACTTGCCGCTGCTACTAGATAGTGTAGAATGCAATGGAATGAAATGTAAACTTTCGTTTTCGAATCAAATACCTAAAGGACAAAACAAATAAAGCTTTGTGGCGTTGCGTGACATTTGTAACTTTGACAAAAGCGCGCAAGCCCGACAAAGTATACCACAATGAACGCGTTGACAGGTTCCCTATGTACAGTCACTTCTCAGAGCAGAAAACCCAGGACATCGCCATGGATCTCTGCGCAGTGGAACCACCCGGGGTTTTACCTCGGCCAAGGACTGTCACTTTCAATGTAACCCTGTTTAGTATGTTTTGTCCCATTCCGAAACTATCATCCTCCCCCCTTGCAGCAGGGCTGCAAGATATTCTTTTGTTACGGGCGGGCGTTGAGCCGAACCCCGGACCAAAAGAATGGATATGCAGTGTCTGTTGCAAAAAAATATATGTTAAACGGTCGCATTCTGTGCAATGCTTCTCGTGTAAGAGATGGCTCCATAAATCTGGATGTTCAGGGCTTAACCCTAACATCCACAGACCCCGTACTTTCTTTAGTACTTTCGTGGCCCCTTGCTGTTTGCGCCATCGGGCGTCCCGCGGTAAGCGCCGTTCAAGCGCACCCCTACCGCCACCTTCTAGTAGCAATACTAATAATAATAATGTCTTAACGACTAGCAGCATTTCTGCTATACCCGCCACACAAATTCCAGACTGTTGCTCGTGCCTTATGGCGTCAACATCACGCGCAGCAGCTCAACACTCTTGCTCCCACCGGAGCAGTTTAGACATGAGCAACTCCGAGCATCAGTCTCTGTCTGTTTCGTTACACCCCCCCTCCCGTTTACACGTGAGTCAGGATCAACATCTTCTTGCACCTGTCTCGACGTGTACTGTTTGTCGGCAAAGATTATACACGCTCGCGTCATCGGTCAAATGCAATAACTGCTTAGGCCAATGCCACGTGCATCTATGCTCTGGGCTCGCGAACAGGAATCTTTGGACGGATGCGTTCATTGCACCATGCTGTAACACGCCTCAGCCTACGACGCCAGCCAACCCGGTTACACCAGGTCCACAGCTAACTAGGCTGAGGCACAGCCTTGGTCTTCGCCTACCAACACCTGGGCGAACACATCCGTCTCTCACGCCTTTGGTTAACTCGACATCGACCCCACCGGCGCACTTCCAAATCTTACAGCACAACTGTAACGGATTAACTGGTAAGATCGCAGAGATAACCAACTTGATGACGCAATATGACATAAAACTTGCCGCAATCCAAGAAACCAAGCTCAGTCCAAGGTCGGACCTCATTACCTATGGTGGATATAACATTCACCGGAAGGACCGTCATAGAGTAACAGGAGGTCTGGGAGGTGGTCTAGCGTTCATAACGCACAACTCTGTACAGTATCATCTATTTGATACCGACATCGAAGGAACGGATGATATCTTAGAAAGCCAAGGTATTACCATCCGTACAGGAGATGTCGATCTGCAAATCATAAACATCTACATACCCCCTGTCTCAAGTTGCCCCACCGGTTATCACCCCGACATTAGCTTGCTATTACGAGGAGATAACCGCGTGATCCTGGGCGACTTCAATGCGCACCACGATATGTGGCACTCAAACTTGCCAGCAGACAGTAGGGGGCATGTACTCGCAGAACAAATAGATGATACGGCTTTCTGTACATTGAACGGAGACGCCCCTACGAGAGTATCGGGTAACTGCTATAGTTCGCCAGATATTTCTATCGTAAGTGCAGGACTATTGAACAACACCAATTGGCGACCCATACTCACGTTGGCGTCTGACCATCTCCCAATAGTCATTACCATCGAACGACCGACGGACTTTATAACACCTGAGCATGGTACATACATCAACTTTACCAAGGCGGACTGGGACAGTTTTCAGACATATACGGACGAATCCTTGGCTGCTCTATCCATTCCTACGGACGTACGCAAAGGCGAACGAGACTTCCGCAACATCATTGACTTGGCCTCTAGACGCTTCATTCCTGCGGGTCGAATATCTCGAATAAGACCAAATTTCCCCGCGGAGGCAGCGGCCATGGCTAGAGAAAGAGATGAAGTGCGAAGTCTCAATCCCGCAGACCCCCGTATAAGGGATCTCAACGCGGAAATTCGTAGGTTGGTCGATAAACACAAACTGGCCAAATGGAAACAACACCTAGAGCAATGCAACCTCTCTGACGGTGTTGGCAAATTATGGACTACGGTCAAAGCTCTATCTAATCCAACACAACACAAGGATAAAGTAGATATTACTTTCGGTGACAGGGTGAAGAAGGACCCTAGGGGATGTGCGAACTCCTTCTGTAGACAATTTGTACTACATTCCCCACCCGATAGAGCTAAACGTAGAACCATGCGACAGGCGCGTAAATACAAAAACCAAAACACGCCCATTGTCATCACTGCCTCAGAGGTCAAGGAAGCCATCAGACAGGCTAAGCCCTCAAAATCCATCGGCCCCGACGGCATTGCCATGAAGATGCTGAAACATCTAGGCCAGGAGGGACACAAATACTTAGCGGCTCTATTCAATCTTTCACTGAACACTTTCGTCATTCCTGAAATATGGAAAAAGGCGAGAGTGGTTCCATTATTAAAACCTAGAAAGCCGGCAAACATAGGCGATTCATATCGCCCTATATCACTTTTGTCGCCGGTAGTGAAGACGCTAGAGTCCATTTTGCTCCCGTATTACACCGCAAATCTGCACCTGGCTAATCATCAACATGGCTTCCGTAAGCTGCACAGCACCACCACCGCACTCAATGCCATTACAACGCAAATAAATAGCGGTCTAAATCAAAACCAACCAAATCACAGGACTGTGTTAGTGGCACTTGACTTGTCGAAAGCTTTTGACACAGTCAACCATGCCACTCTCATACAAGATCTATTAGAAACACAAATACCTGATGGGTTAAAGAGATGGACCGCTAATTACTTGAATGGGCGGCAGGCGTCGGTCAACTTTAGAAACGCAACATCAAAACCAAGACGAATTAGACAGGGGGTGCCACAGGGTGGTGTCCTATCCCCGACACTGTTTAATTTCTATCTATCGAAGATGCCCCCACCACCAGAGGGTGTCTCCGTCGTTTCTTATGCTGACGACTGTACAATAATGGCGACGGGGAAGGGCCCCTATACTGATGAACTCTGTAATAAAATCAACGGTTACCTCTGCGACCTTTCCAGGTTTTTCACAGAGCGAGATCTGACGATATCTCCGACTAAATCAACGGCGACGCTTTTTACGACGTGGACGCAACAGGTGAGAAATGAATTAGACATTTTCGTTGACGGCACTAAGCTACCAACTGTCAGCCACCCAAAGTTATTAGGGATGACATTGGATAATACTTTCTCATTTGCTGGTCATGTGTCTGCAATGGTCTCAAAGGTACGTGGTCGCAACAAGATCCTCAAGTCACTTGCCGGCAGTACTTGGGGAAAAGACAAAGAAACGTTGTTGACTACATATAAGGCCATTGGCCGACCAGTCTTTGACTATGCTGCACCCATATGGTCGCCTAATGTACATAACACCAACTGGACGAAGTTACAAGTCTGCCAAAATACTGCCATCAGAACTGCTACGGGATGTCTCCTCATGTCTTCCGAGTCTCACCTCCATCAGGAGGCAAAACTGCTCAATGTAAAAGAGCATGCGGAAATGCTGAGCAAGCAATTCCTTCTGAACTGCCACAAGCCAGCACATCCAAACCGTCATCTTTTGGACATAGATCCGCCCCCGAGAGACATAAGGAAACATCTCCGTAAACATTATGATGAGATCCGGCATCATATTACCTTGCCGTTTGATCTGCAGAATCATAAGCGGGCTCTAACCGACATCCACACCGAGTCGGTAGATACTTTTGTCGGATCTCTACCTGTGAACCCCGTTCTGAACAGTCCTCCACCGGATATTGCTGAAGAAGAACGCACCTTACCAAGGGAGACAAGAGTTACCCTGGCACAGCTTAGGTCTGGATATAGTGTAAGGTTAAACTCCTACTTGTCCAGACTTAATGACACAATCTCAAACACATGCCCTGCATGTGGTAGGACCCCCCATGATACTCTACATCTCTTCAATTGTTCATTTGAACCTACTCTTCTAACCCCTCTGTCCCTCTGGACAAACCCTGTTGAAACTGCACGTTTCCTTGGACTCCCCTTAGAAGAGCTTGATGAAGATCTTCGGAATGATCATACACTCTAGACAGGGCAATGCATTGTTAACAACAACAACAACAACGCGTTGACAGCCCATTTGAGTACATACTTATTATGAAATCAAATCAGCTGATTATGTCATCACACGCAAAGAGGTATGTACATTTTATCTCAACTGTCATTTAGCAATGCGACGCTAAAGTTGTTTCTGTTTTGGCTTTTAGTGGCTGCCACAAAGCCTTGACAATAGGGTGCGACTGCATGTTATGAATATTTTTAGAGAATAGATGGTCTGCTTTATATTTACATCAGGATTTACCATCACTTTCTTAGAGGCAATATGAAAAAACTGATGGGTGCTGTCATTCATGGCTAGCATTGTTTTAATTTAAAAAAAAAGCTCTTGGATTGGGCTGGGGACTTGGGAGAGGATTAGGGTAAGGGATAGGGATAGATGACGGAAAATAAATTTTTGGCAGGACGTCTGCCGGATCAGTTAGTTTTAAATATTTTTGGAAGTTAACTTCTTAGGCGGCGATGCAAAGTTTTTATGGAGAGCGAAATTGGATGAAATAAAAATTGTGTTGTGTTTTCGGCCGTATAACAACGAAGATATTTTCAGTCAGGGTTGCCACCTAACTACATTTGATTTATTCCTTCGTATATTAACCAATATCTCGGGAATAGGTAACGCGATTTAGATCAAATTAGGCTTATAGATACAAAGTAGGCTTCATTCAAAGATTTCCAACTTTGGTGTTGCCACTTCGGGCGGCTTACATGGTTGCCACCTATCTAATTTTCTTTCAAGTGTTAAGTAAGGTATGCCAATAAGGCTATCAAGTTAAAAATATTTTCTGCTTTAACCATACAGGGTAGCCACCTTTTTATTATTTATTCCTTCTTTTTGTCTTTGGGGTTGCCACCTGTCTGATTGTTTTTTAATAATACGTAAAAAAACTTTTTGTTTGGCCACTTTGGTCTCACGATGGACATGAAATTAAACATCAAACAAAATTTTTGTTTCCGTAAACTTTACCAACGGTTAATCATTCAAATAAGGAGCACCCTAATGAACATATTTTTTCCTTACGATTTATATATGCATAAGTATATACATATGTATGTCTCCATAAAAGTGCAAGTTTTTCAATGTAGGGAAATGGGTGTAAGCGGAAACTGATATTTGAGCGTAGAAAAAATGTTATTTTTATTTAACAAAAAACAAAAAAAAAAAAATATTGTGCATTATTTTAATTAATATTTTTCCATTGTTAATTGCAGCTGTTGTGAAGATACCAAATGAGAAAAAAATCAAAACATAAGTCAAAGAACACAGCAACCGAATTAATGAATCATGCCGTTAACTTTTTGACAAATCAGCTGTAACAGAGAAAAGTTAATCAAACGCAATTTATCGATAACAGGATGACAGCAAATGCCAAAGCACAGCTGATGATGTTGCAGTCTCACAACAGCAGCTAGGAAATATTTATAGCACTAATCAGATTATACCACTTTACAGTGATTAATCCATTGAGAATTTAATAAAAAAAACTGAGATTTTTAATTCAATTTTCATTTTTTTTTTGCATAGGCGGTCTTCCATTATTTACGCTTTTGTCTCTCGTTTCGTGGCCGCATTTGTCAAATAGGTAACTTCGCTACTACCTAAAAATCGAAAGGAGGTTCCAATGTGGAAGGTAGCAGAAGGCGTAAAGTAGGCAGCTGTATATGGAACTGTCAAAAGGAAAGTGAAAAAGTGAATCAACATTTTTAACTGCAACCACCACGACGACCAGACCAGTATTGCTTTCATGGACAACAAAAGACCCATCATCGACAACAGCGACGTTGGCAACGATGAAACGAAGCAGCCTACCAAATAGCAGAGCAGAGGGCGAACCCGATATGAAATGAGCAATACGTTCAAATGTCGACGAAGAGAAAGATAAAAGTAAATGGGAGAAAAAATCTGTTTTAGTTAATTTTTTTGTGTGCTTCCTCTTTTGGATGTAGGGAAAAAATGTTGTTGTTGCGCACTGCATTGATGATGTTCTGCCATGCTAAATATTTTATGATGACAAAAGGCACTGGAGGAACACAGTAGATTGTATATTGGTATGCAGAAAATTATTCTGGACGTTTTAATACCTAACCGTATGAATGGAAAAAGAGAATGCCAAAATGCACACGAGTTGTCATTATTATGCGATTGTGCAATGTATTTTTTTTTTTATTGAGCATGTTGGATTCTTTATCGACGCAGATGAATCTATTTCGTAGACTAGAACTAAGTGTATATTCAAGAAATTGGAATTTACATTTATAAGAAAAGTATATGGAGCCGGCATATAGAAACCACTATTCCCTAAGGCCATAACGCCAAACTTAACCTAACATATAAATCAGCTGATCCACCAACAAAATTAAGGTATTCGATATGTCGAAAAAGCTGTTTTTGGTGGTCCTTGGATATCTCCGCTGCAGCCTGGAGCAATCTATTCGACTCTTTCAGTGGGTTGATTTAGTCGCTTACAGATAATGACGTGCTAACTCGATGGTTGATCTACGGATATGATGCCTCTCACCTCTCATTACCCATCTCATCCTTCCATACGGATTAACGGATGGAAAGTTCCACTGGTCATATCAAATAGCTCCCGCGACAGTCGGGTAGGTCAAATTCGACATCACTCCCCAAAACCTTCGGGGAGTGTTCTTGTCAATACCAACACTACACAGTCGCTTCTTATCCCTTTACAATACAACTTCCGGACCTTTGGCTACGTATAGTTATACTGCCGAATATTAAACCAGTACGTTCCGAAAATAGCACATTGCGGCACTGATAATCATCATTTTCCTTCACTTCCTGCGGGTAAGGGGTTTAGAATATGCCCGAGGTAGGCATACCGGTCGTAAGAGGCCTCTAACCTAAGAGTAAGAGTAGGTCGCCTCCCCGTTGGTGCACCCTGGGTAACGCTAAATGACCTACATGGCTAGTTTCTTGTATTGCCGGTTCTACGAGAACGGTACCAGTACTTGTGCTGTACCCATCGTGCCGAAACAACCCGGGCCGTTTTCTTATATTGACCCGGCCAAAAGCAATACACTCGGGGTGACCCTGTCTGACATTTAGGCAGGGATACGACAACAACACCTACAACAACAACAATAACAACCTCTCATTACACTTCTCCTTTCTTGCGGATGAGGGTAAAGTACCGTACCAGGTTTAGAGGTATTAACCTGAACCTTAGAAGAGTGTTTTTGTAGAGAATATGGGTTGTACACGGCTTTGTGGGAGTTTATGTTCCTACTCTCGGTCTTGGGTCAGCCGAGGAGGATAGTGTTCTTCTTACCCAATCTGCGAACGTGACCCTTGTGTCGGCAATATCATCTAAGTATCACTATTAGAGTCCCAAGATGCTCTGGTATATTTATCAATGCCTTGTGTTCTTGTTTGTTGGTCTGTTTTGTATAACTCACAAAAGCCTGCGCTTGTCGTTACACGATGGTTTGGTTACCTTGTATTGCGTGAGTCCCTATCGCCATGCCACGCGATATGGCAACTGGCAGACTGTTAATAGTTACCGCGAGCGGCTTTAAGCTAATGGCGTTATCTTTTCTAGGAAAAGTGTTGCCCTGTAGATTTTTCTCAGCTATCTCTAAGACTTATAGGTTCATTTCACAAAAAAATACCTTATAAGTAGGCAGAGGGACACCACTATCTACAAATTAAGCCATTTTGATAGGTGCCAAATTGCCGAGGACAAAAGTTACACTTTAAGAGGGCAACATTTTGTCGAGAAAAGAAAACGCCATAAGTATTTCTTGCAGGTGCGTCAAGCTGGACCCCCCCCACGACGGATTTTAAATTTGAATAGCCAGGAATTATGTGCTATTTATGTGCTAATTTGTTCCCAAAAAAAAAAATTTTGTGCTCAATTTTTAAGTACTTTTTTTAAAACCCCAAAAGTGGGGGGTCCAGCTGGACGTCCAGCTAGACCCCCCCCTAAGAAGGAGTGGCATTAGGAAAAAACTTTAAATGTGGGAATTAAGTGCTATTTATGTGCTCGAAGAAAAACAATAATGTGTAAGAAAAAACAGAGGGGGGGCGAGGGGGGGTGGGGGGGTTAAATCGCCGGTCGACGGGCTGGAATTTTATTAAGCCAGGAATTATGTGCTATTTATGTGCTCGAAGATTCCAAAAAGATTTTTTAGGTTGTTCAATTTTTAAGTACTTTTTTTAAAACCCCAAAAGTGGGGGGTCCAGCTGGACGTCCAGCTAGACCCCCCCCTAAGAAGGAGTGGCATTAGGAAAAAACTTTAAATGTGGGAATTAAGTGCTATTTATGTGCTCGAAGAAAAACAATAATGTGTAAGAAAAAACAAGAGGGGGGGCGAGGGGGGTTGGGGGGGTTAAATCGCCGGTCGACGGGCTGGAATTTTATTAAGCCAGGAATTATGTGCTATTTATGTGCTCGAAGATTTCAAAAAGATTTTTTTTGTTGTTTAAGTTTTAAGTACTTTTTTTAAAACTTCAAAAGTGGGGTGTCCAGTTGGATGTCCAGCTAAAACCCACCCTAATAAATGGTAGCTGTAGGGAAAAAATGTATATGTGGGAATTATGTGCTATTTATGTGCTCGAAGATTTCAAAAAGATTTTTTTTGTTGTTTAAGTTTTAAGTACTTTTTTTTAAACTTCAAAAGGGGGGGTCCAGCTGGACGTCCAGCTAGACCCCCCCCCCTAAGAAGGAGTAGCTTTAGGAAAAAACTTTAAATGTGGGAATTAAGTGCTATTTATGTGCTCGAGGATTCCGCAAAATTTTTTTTTGTTGCTCAATTTTAAATATTTTTTTTCGAATTTTAAAATTTGGGTACCAGCTAAAACCCACCCTAATAAATGGTAGCTGTAGGGAAAAAATGTATATGTGGGAATTAAGTGCTATTTATGTGCTCGAAGATTTCAAAAAGATTTTTTTTGTTGTTTAAGTTTTAAGTACTTTTTTTAAAACTTCAAAAGGGGGGGGTCCAGCTGGACGTCCAGCTAGACCCCCCCCTAAGAAGGAGTAGCTTTAGGAAAAAACTTTAAATGTGGGAATTAAGTGCTATTTATGTGCTCGAGGATTCCGCAAAATTTTTTTTTGTTGCTCACATTTTAAATATTTTTTTTCGAATTTTAAAATTTGGGTACCAGCTAAACCCCACCCTAATAAATGGTAGCTGTAGGGAAAAAATGTATATGTGGGAATTAAGTGCTATTTATGTGCTCGAAGATTTCAAAAAGATTTTTTTTGTTGTTTAAGTTTTAAGTACTTTTTTTAAAACTTCAAAAGGGGGGGGTCCAGCTGGACGTCCAGCTAGACCCCCCCCCTAAGAAGGAGTAGCTTTAGGAAAAAACTTTAAATGTGGGAATTAAGTGCTATTTATGTGCTCGAGGATTCCGCAAAATTTTTTTTTGTTGCTCACATTTTAAATATTTTTTTTCGAATTTTAAAATTTGGGTACCAGCTAAAACCCACCCTAATAAATGGTAGCTGTAGGGAAAAAATGTATATGTGGGAATTAAGTGCTATTTATGTGCTCGAAGATTTCAAAAAGATTTTTTTTTGTTGTTTAAGTTTTAAGTACTTTTTTTAAAACTTCAAAAGGGGGGGGGTCCAGCTGGACGTCCAGCTAGACCCCCCCCTAAGAAGGAGTAGCTTTAGGAAAAAACTTTAAATGTGGGAATTAAGTGCTATTTATGTGCTCGAGGATTCGGCAAAATTTTTTTTTGTTGCTCACATTTTAAATATTTTTTTTTCGAATTTTAAAATTTGGGTACCAGCTAAAACCCACCCTAATAAATGGTAGCTGTAGGGAAAAAATGTATATGTGGGAATTAAGTGCTATTTATGTGCTCGAAGATTTCAAAAAGATTTTTTTTGTTGTTTAAGTTTTAAGTACTTTTTTTAAAACTTCAAAAGGGGGGGTCCAGCTGGACGTCCAGCTAGACCCCCCCCCTAAGAAGGAGTAGCTTTAGGAAAAAACTTTAAATGTGGGAATTAAGTGCTATTTATGTGCTCGAGGATTCCGCAAAATTTTTTTTTGTTGCTCAATTTTAAATATTTTTTTTCGAATTTTAAAATTTGGGTACCAGCTAAAACCCACCCTAATAAATGGTAGCTGTAGGGAAAAAATTTATATGTGGGAATTAAGTGCTATTTATGTGCTCGAGGATTCTGCACAATTTTTTTTTTTTGTTGCTCACATTTTAAATATTTTTTTTCGAATTTTAAAATTTGGGTACCAGCTAAAACCCACCCTAATAAATGGTAGCTGTAGGGAAAAAATGTATATGTGGGAATTAAGTGCTATTTATGTGCTCGAAGATTTCAAAAAGATTTTTTTTGTTGTTTAAGTTTTAAGTACTTTTTTTAAAACTTCAAAAGGGGGGGGGTCCAGCTGGACGTCCAGCTAGACCCCCCCCTAAGAAGGAGTAGCTTTAGGAAAAAACTTTAAATGTGGGAATTAAGTGCTATTTATGTGCTCGAGGATTCCGCAAAATTTTTTTTTGTTGCTCACATTTTAAATATTTTTTTTCGAATTTTAAAATTTGGGTACCAGCTAAAACCCACCCTAATAAATGGTAGCTGTAGGGAAAAAATGTATATGTGGGAATTAAGTGCTATTTATGTGCTCGAAGATTTCAAAAAGATTTTTTTTGTTGTTTAAGTTTTAAGTACTTTTTTTAAAACTTCAAAAGGGGGGGGTCCAGCTGGACGTCCAGCTAGACCCCCCCCTAAGAAGGAGTAGCTTTAGGAAAAAACTTTAAATGTGGGAATTAAGTGCTATTTATGTGCTCGAAGAAAAACAATAATGTGTAAGAAAAAACAGAGGGGGGGCGAGGGGGGTTGGGGGGGTTAAATCGCCGGTCGACGGGCTGGAATTTTATTAAGCCAGGAATTATGTGCTATTTATGTGCTCGAAGATTTCAAAAAGATTTTTTTTGTTGTTTAAGTTTTAAGTACTTTTTTTAAAACTTCAAAAGTGGGGTGTCCAGTTGGATGTCCAGCTAAAACCCACCCTAATAAATGGTAGCTGTAGGGAAAAAATGTATATGTGGGAATTATGTGCTATTTATGTGCTCGAAGATTTCAAAAAGATTTTTTTTGTTGTTTAAGTTTTAAGTACTTTTTTTTAAACTTCAAAAGGGGGGGTCCAGCTGGACGTCCAGCTAGACCCCCCCCTAAGAAGGAGTAGCTTTAGGAAAAAACTTTAAATGTGGGAATTAAGTGCTATTTATGTGCTCGAGGATTCCGCAAAATTTTTTTTTGTTGCTCAATTTTAAATATTTTTTTTCGAATTTTAAAATTTGGGTACCAGCTAAAACCCACCCTAATAAATGGTAGCTGTAGGGAAAAAATGTATATGTGGGAATTAAGTGCTATTTATGTGCTCGAAGATTTCAAAAAGATTTTTTTTGTTGTTTAAGTTTTAAGTACTTTTTTTAAAACTTCAAAAGGGGGGGGTCCAGCTGGACGTCCAGCTAGACCCCCCCCTAAGAAGGAGTAGCTTTAGGAAAAAACTTTAAATGTGGGAATTAAGTGCTATTTATGTGCTCGAAGAAAAACAATAATGTGTAAGAAAAAACAGAGGGGGGGCGAGGGGGGTTGGGGGGGTTAAATCGCCGGTCGACGGGCTGGAATTTTATTAAGCCAGGAATTATGTGCTATTTATGTGCTCGAAGATTTCAAAAAGATTTTTTTTGTTGTTTAAGTTTTAAGTACTTTTTTTAAAACTTCAAAAGGGGGGGGTCCAGCTGGACGTCCAGCTAGACCCCCCCCTAAGAAGGAGTAGCTTTAGGAAAAAACTTTAAATGTGGGAATTAAGTGCTATTTATGTGCTCGAGGATTCCGCAAAATTTTTTTTTGTTGCTCAATTTTAAATATTTTTTTTCGAATTTTAAAATTTGGGTACCAGCTAAAACCCACCCTAATAAATGGTAGCTGTAGGGAAAAAATTTATATGTGGGAATTAAGTGCTATTTATGTGCTCGAGGATTCTGCACAATTTTTTTTTTTTGTTGCTCACATTTTAAATATTTTTTTTCGAATTTTAAAATTTGGGTACCAGCTAAAACCCACCCTAATAAATGGTAGCTGTAGGGAAAAAATGTATATGTGGGAATTAAGTGCTATTTATGTGCTCGAAGATTTCAAAAAGATTTTTTTTGTTGTTTAAGTTTTAAGTACTTTTTTTAAAACTTCAAAAGGGGGGGTCCAGCTGGACGTCCAGCTAGACCCCCC
>CAXKVI010000003.1:13192153-13219171 GCA_964058755.1 Campiglossa producta
ACTTTAAATGTGGGAATTAAGTGCTATTTATGTGCTCGAAGATTTCAAAAAGATTTTTTTTGTTCCACATATACATTTTTTCCCTACAGCTACCATTTATTAGGGTGGGTTTTAGCTGGTACCCAAATTTTAAAATTCGAAAAAAAATATTTAAAATGTGAGCAACAAAAAAAAATTTTGCGGAATCCTCGAGCACATAAATAGCACTTAATTCCCACATTTAAAGTTTTTTCCTAAAGCTACTCCTTCTTAGGGGGGGGTCTAGCTGGACGTCCAGCTGGACCCCCCCCTTTTGAAGTTTTAAAAAAAGTACTTAAAACTTAAACAACAAAAAAAATCTTTTTGAAATCTTCGAGCACATAAATAGCACTTAATTCCCACATATACATTTTTTCCCTACAGCTACCATTTATTAGGGTGGGTTTTAGCTGGTACCCAAATTTTAAAATTCGAAAAAAAATATTTAAAATGTGAGCAACAAAAAAAAATTTTGCGGAATCCTCGAGCACATAAATAGCACTTAATTCCCACATTTAAAGTTTTTTCCTAAAGCTACTCCTTCTTAGGGGGGGGGTCTAGCTGGACGTCCAGCTGGACCCCCCCCCTTTTGAAGTTTTAAAAAAAGTACTTAAAACTTAAACAACAAAAAAAAATCTTTTTGAAATCTTCGAGCACATAAATAGCACTTAATTCCCACATATACATTTTTTCCCTACAGCTACCATTTATTAGGGTGGGTTTTAGCTGGTACCCAAATTTTAAAATTCGAAAAAAAATATTTAAAATGTGAGCAACAAAAAAAAATTTTGCGGAATCCTCGAGCACATAAATAGCACTTAATTCCCACATTTAAAGTTTTTTCCTAAAGCTACTCCTTCTTAGGGGGGGGTCTAGCTGGACGTCCAGCTGGACCCCCCCCTTTTGAAGTTTTAAAAAAAGTACTTAAAACTTAAACAACAAAAAAAATCTTTTTGAAATCTTCGAGCACATAAATAGCACTTAATTCCCACATATACATTTTTTCCCTACAGCTACCATTTATTAGGGTGGGTTTTAGCTGGTACCCAAATTTTAAAATTCGAAAAAAAATATTTAAAATGTGAGCAACAAAAAAAAATTTTGCGGAATCCTCGAGCACATAAATAGCACTTAATTCCCACATTTAAAGTTTTTTCCTAAAGCTACTCCTTCTTAGGGGGGGGTCTAGCTGGACGTCCAGCTGGACCCCCCCCTTTTGAAGTTTTAAAAAAAGTACTTAAAACTTAAACAACAAAAAAAAATCTTTTTGAAATCTTCGAGCACATAAATAGCACTTAATTCCCACATATACATTTTTTCCCTACAGCTACCATTTATTAGGGTGGGTTTTAGCTGGTACCCAAATTTTAAAATTCGAAAAAAAATATTTAAAATGTGAGCAACAAAAAAAAATTTTGCGGAATCCTCGAGCACATAAATAGCACTTAATTCCCATTTAAAGTTTTTTCCTAAAGCTACTCCTTCTTAGGGGGGGGTCTAGCTGGACGTCCAGCTGGACCCCCCCCTTTTGAAGTTTTAAAAAAAGTACTTAAAACTTAAACAACAAAAAAAATCTTTTTGAAATCTTCGAGCACATAAATAGCACTTAATTCCCACATATACATTTTTTCCCTACAGCTACCATTTATTAGGGTGGGTTTTAGCTGGTACCCAAATTTTAAAATTCGAAAAAAAATATTTAAAATGTGAGCAACAAAAAAAAAATTTTGCGGAATCCTCGAGCACATAAATAGCACTTAATTCCCACATTTAAAGTTTTTTCCTAAAGCTACTCCTTCTTAGGGGGGGGTCTAGCTGGACGTCCAGCTGGACCCCCCCCCTTTTGAAGTTTTAAAAAAAGTACTTAAAACTTAAACAACAAAAAAAATCTTTTTGAAATCTTCGAGCACATAAATAGCACTTAATTCCCACATATACATTTTTTCCCTACAGCTACCATTTATTAGGGTGGGTTTTAGCTGGTACCCAAATTTTAAAATTCGAAAAAAAATATTTAAAATGTGAGCAACAAAAAAAAAAAATTGTGCAGAATCCTCGAGCACATAAATAGCACTTAATTCCCACATATAAATTTTTTCCCTACAGCTACCATTTATTAGGGTGGGTTTTAGCTGGTACCCAAATTTTAAAATTCGAAAAAAAATATTTAAAATTGAGCAACAAAAAAAAATTTTGCGGAATCCTCGAGCACATAAATAGCACTTAATTCCCACATTTAAAGTTTTTTCCTAAAGCTACTCCTTCTTAGGGGGGGGTCTAGCTGGACGTCCAGCTGGACCCCCCCCTTTTGAAGTTTTAAAAAAAGTACTTAAAACTTAAACAACAAAAAAAATCTTTTTGAAATCTTCGAGCACATAAATAGCACTTAATTCCCACATATACATTTTTTCCCTACAGCTACCATTTATTAGGGTGGGTTTTAGCTGGTACCCAAATTTTAAAATTCGAAAAAAAATATTTAAAATGTGAGCAACAAAAAAAAATTTTGCGGAATCCTCGAGCACATAAATAGCACTTAATTCCCACATTTAAAGTTTTTTCCTAAAGCTACTCCTTCTTAGGGGGGGGTCTAGCTGGACGTCCAGCTGGACCCCCCCCCTTTTGAAGTTTTAAAAAAAGTACTTAAAACTTAAACAACAAAAAAAATCTTTTTGAAATCTTCGAGCACATAAATAGCACTTAATTCCCACATATACATTTTTTCCCTACAGCTACCATTTATTAGGGTGGGTTTTAGCTGGTACCCAAATTTTAAAATTCGAAAAAAAATATTTAAAATGTGAGCAACAAAAAAAAAAAATTGTGCAGAATCCTCGAGCACATAAATAGCACTTAATTCCCACATATAAATTTTTTCCCTACAGCTACCATTTATTAGGGTGGGTTTTAGCTGGTACCCAAATTTTAAAATTCGAAAAAAAATATTTAAAATTGAGCAACAAAAAAAAATTTTGCGGAATCCTCGAGCACATAAATAGCACTTAATTCCCACATTTAAAGTTTTTTCCTAAAGCTACTCCTTCTTAGGGGGGGGTCTAGCTGGACGTCCAGCTGGACCCCCCCCTTTTGAAGTTTTAAAAAAAGTACTTAAAACTTAAACAACAAAAAAAATCTTTTTGAAATCTTCGAGCACATAAATAGCACTTAATTCCCACATATACATTTTTTCCCTACAGCTACCATTTATTAGGGTGGGTTTTAGCTGGTACCCAAATTTTAAAATTCGAAAAAAAATATTTAAAATGTGAGCAACAAAAAAAAATTTTGCGGAATCCTCGAGCACATAAATAGCACTTAATTCCCACATTTAAAGTTTTTTCCTAAAGCTACTCCTTCTTAGGGGGGGGTCTAGCTGGACGTCCAGCTGGACCCCCCCCCCTTTTGAAGTTTTAAAAAAAGTACTTAAAACTTAAACAACAAAAAAAATCTTTTTGAAATCTTCGAGCACATAAATAGCACTTAATTCCCACATATACATTTTTTCCCTACAGCTACCATTTATTAGGGTGGGTTTTAGCTGGTACCCAAATTTTAAAATTCGAAAAAAAATATTTAAAATGTGAGCAACAAAAAAAAAAAATTGTGCAGAATCCTCGAGCACATAAATAGCACTTAATTCCCACATATAAATTTTTTCCCTACAGCTACCATTTATTAGGGTGGGTTTTAGCTGGTACCCAAATTTTAAAATTCGAAAAAAAATATTTAAAATTGAGCAACAAAAAAAAATTTTGCGGAATCCTCGAGCACATAAATAGCACTTAATTCCCACATTTAAAGTTTTTTCCTAAAGCTACTCCTTCTTAGGGGGGGGTCTAGCTGGACGTCCAGCTGGACCCCCCCCTTTTGAAGTTTTAAAAAAAGTACTTAAAACTTAAACAACAAAAAAAATCTTTTTGAAATCTTCGAGCACATAAATAGCACTTAATTCCCACATATACATTTTTTCCCTACAGCTACCATTTATTAGGGTGGGTTTTAGCTGGTACCCAAATTTTAAAATTCGAAAAAAAAATATTTAAAATGTGAGCAACAAAAAAAAATTTTGCCGAATCCTCGAGCACATAAATAGCACTTAATTCCCACATTTAAAGTTTTTTCCTAAAGCTACTCCTTCTTAGGGGGGGGGGTCTAGCTGGACGTCCAGCTGGACCCCCCCTTTTGAAGTTTAAAAAAAAGTACTTAAAACTTAAACAACAAAAAAAATCTTTTTGAAATCTTCGAGCACATAAATAGCACATAATTCCCACATATACATTTTTTCCCTACAGCTACCATTTATTAGGGTGGGTTTTAGCTGGACATCCAACTGGACACCCCACTTTTGAAGTTTTAAAAAAAGTACTTAAAACTTAAACAACAAAAAAAATCTTTTTGAAATCTTCGAGCACATAAATAGCACATAATTCCTGGCTTAATAAAATTCCAGCCCGTCGACCGGCGATTTAACCCCCCCACCCCCCTCGCCCCCCCTCTGTTTTTTCTTACACATTATTGTTTTTCTTCGAGCACATAAATAGCACTTAATTCCCACATTTAAAGTTTTTTCCTAATGCCACTCCTTCTTAGGGGGGGGTCTAGCTGGACGTCCAGCTGGACCCCCCACTTTTGGGGTTTTAAAAAAAGTACTTAAAAATTGAACAACCTAAAAAATCTTTTTGGAATCTTCGAACACATAAATAGCACATAATTCCTGGCTTAATAAAATTCCAGCCCGTCGACCGGCGATTTAACCCCCCCACCCCCCCTCGCCCCCCCCCCCCCTCTGTTTTTTCTTCCACATTATTGTTTTTCTTCGAGCACATAAATAGCACTTAATTCCCACATTTAAAGTTTTTTCCTAATGCCACTCCTTCTTAGGGGGGGGTCTAGCTGGACGTCCAGCTGGACCCCCCACTTTTGGGGTTTTAAAAAAAGTACTTAAAAATTGAGCACAAAATTTTTTTTTTTGGGAACAAATTAGCACATAAATAGCACATAATTCCTGGCTATTCAAATTTAAAATCCGTCGTGGGGGGGGTCCAGCTTGACGCACCTATTTCTTGCAGTAGGTATACATGAGCAAACGCGACTAAAATTCATAACTCGAAGATTGGTCGAGCAAGTGGGGCAAGTAGCAGATCTATATACGGTAAAGAACTATCCACACCGATAGCTCACCCATAAACCTTCTGGTTTAAACATACAATCCTTATTCTGGTCCAAAACTTTGTTTCGGTTTTGGTCTAAGAGTCTTGAACTCAACTACTGCCGATTTAGACAACTTGCTATCTCCTGCAGCTCCTTCTCGTTAAGCAACACTGGTTAATTACAGGCTTGGAGCGCCTGACGTAGTAGACGTAGGTAGGTAGCTAGGTATGTATATGGGAACTATTTTTAGGCATCCCTTGTAGAATTTGGTTTTGTGACAAACCGGTTTCTGAAAGCTGCCATCTACTAAGTTGGTAGGATACATTGTTTTATCTGCAAAAACTTGATATTTTATGCTCAAAGAATACCACTTCAACTGTTGTCAGTTCGTTTTACCAGTTTACAAGAGATTTAAAACTTTCCTCCACACACCTAGCAAATTCCAATTGTACCATTCCGAAATCCCTGCATGGATATGGGTTATTGACAAACAGCTGGCTGATTCTAACATTAGCACAACATTACGCTGTTAAATGCAGTAGCTCACACAGAATTATGTAAAAGAAGAAGATATGGAAGGAAGAAGAGATGCAATCGGCCAATATTTATTTGTTTTTAGCATTAGATAAGAAACTGATAAGTTGAGCCTTGAACTATTAAAGTTAAACGCTTTTCAATTAATAACCATTTCTACGCATTTTTTCAAGTATCGAAATATTGGCAAAGTTTACATTTTTTTACTTATTTAATTTCTTCTTCATTCTTTTGCTTTTCACTTCTTCTCTTTTAACATTCTTCCACTTAACGTCAATGTTCTCTGTTCAAAGCTACGCCACTCACCAACAAAAAAAAAAAAAGAACAAAGTCGGCAGCGACGCCAGCGTTTTTCTTTAATGCAAATGCTTGAACTGTTTTTCATTTTAATTTTACACTAATTAAACTATTTATTATTTAAACATTACAACAACAACCTGAAAAAGCCGCTTGCAAACTTTACACCAATTACTCATCGTCTGCAGATATTGTATATCTCTATAGAAATGTTTCGTAAAATTTTCACATACACACGCGTCGACGTCAGTGGGTACTTTGACGTTCTACGTTTCTTCAGCAACTTTGCATTTCGGCATTGTAGTATCAAATTTTACGTTTTGTGAAATTTTTGAATATATTTTCCATCACACATTTTACATTTATTCCAATTGTGCCGAACTGAATACCGAAAGAAAGAAGTAATAAATCTAGAGAAGCAAAAACCAGCATAGCGGTTACCGCAACAGCACTTTAACATTCGCTGCTTTGTTGCTGTCCAGTCGCGCCGCTGTTAACTTCGAATATTTTATCGCAACATTCGGCAACACATTCACATCGATTTGTTGCACTAATTTCTTTTAACATTTTACATATTTCTTCATTTTTTCGCTACGTACCTATATGACGTACATTTATTTAACACTCAGCTATATTATAATTACTGTTACGTTTAACACTTTACATTTCTATTAGCACATACGCTTTGCACATATCACACTGATTTCAATCGCAAATTAGTGAAATTTTTTCGCGAAAATTTCATTTTTGCCAATCAACGAAACGACGACGACGACAACGAAGAAGTGTGGAAGTGACGCACGGCCAAAAAATTTTGACATTTGCTGCAGCGCTGCGTAATCAAAGCCGAGAAGTCTGCATATGGATGTATGTAAATATGTCTATACTTAACAGTGATGTGTAATCTCCTCGTCGTTGCTTCCAAAAAAAAAAAAACACAAAACTGTTAAGTAGTGAGAACACGAAGAAACGCACGAGAAGAAGAAGAAAAGGTGTGGAGTTGCCATTGCGGATGTTTAGTATATACCATAGTTGGACTAAAATTAACCCTACATGTTACCGTAGTTTTAAGTGGAAAATTGAGTTATATATTCTTTATGCATTGTTTGTGAGTGACACAGCTTCTCTGAATTTCCCTGAAAATTTGTTTCTTATGATATAAAGAGACATGTATTTCAGTAATAACTACGACTCTAAAAAATCGAATCAAATCGCATACTAAATCAAAAAGGGTCACAACTCAAAATCGGCATAAATTTATGTTAAGCGCTTCTGGCTCGCACAAAAGTAACTTGATTTTTAAAAACTTGGCATGAAATAAAGAATAACGACAGTCTTTATTTCATGCCAAGAGTAACGAGAGTAACCAAAAAAAAAACCCTGCGGGTTAGGAGTTTAGAATATGCCCGAGGTAGGCATGCCTAGGTGATGACGTGCTATCTCGATGGCTGATCTACGGATATGATGCCTCTGATTACCCCTCTTCATCTTCATTACAGATGTAGGGATTACATCACCTAGAAGGTTCCACTTGTCATATCAAATCACTAGCGAGATAGTCGGGCAGAACCGGGACGTACCGGGTTCATATCCGGCCAATGGTTGCCAATTTCGACATCACCCCCCATAACATTCGGAGATTATTTTTGTCGTTAACAACAACAACCGATGCTAAAGCTGATAACCCAATGTATGCTCGCTTTGCTTGCCTTGCTTTCCTTTTAAAGCTTATATGGCCCAATAGAAGCTACAAAAGTTGTCAAAAATACAGGATGAGACAAACAAGACAAACAGCGCAGCGTATAAAGCGCTGTCAAATAGAGATTTGGGCTATTCGACGCTTTAAAGCGTTTAAAGCAGGCAAAGTAAGGCTGCAACTGGGCCAACTTTCATACATTTCAGTATAGTTCAAAAGAATTTTGACATTTCTCGAGACAAAGCCAGCAAAGCAAGCGTGCTTTGGGCCATCACCTTAAGGAATATATGTACTTTGAAATCGTTGCCGAATGCCGACAAATCGGAAAGAAGGCGCTGCATATAAATACCATAGATCACGGCCAAAACTTTTAAAGTAAATATTTTTTCGGCAATTAATTTCCGTTTCTCCTAATATGAATAAAAGAAAACAATCCAATAATTCCTATATTTCAAATTCACTTTGTTCAATTATTCTTTTAACTAAAAAAAGAATTGAGGGAATAAATAAATCCGGAAAGATTAGCGTGGAAGGGCATTCCCTGATCATAAAGGTCATTTACTTTTCCGAAATATTAACTTTTCTAAGGGGTTTTCGAAATTGAAAAATCAATGAAATAAACATAATTATGGTGATATATGTAATACGTTCAACTAATTTCCATCACCCAATTTTACATGATTTGCAATGATATTTTCTGCTTTGTTGACATTTTGAATACAATAACCATAAACAACTCACAAGTTTAAACGCCCTTGACAAACCACATATCGACAACCCCAGTGCAAAATCCTGGAAGTCACTATTTTTATTAAAAAAAAAAATAAGGCTCTGAGCCTTTCCCATAGATCGTGGACTTGTGCGCATTAAAATGCAGCCAAAATCGGGCTACAACTTCCCGTTTCTTTTCGGTGGTGAAATGTAATAATATTCATATGATATCATTAATTCATATCGTCGGCTAGGAGTGTAAATCCCGTTCTTAGCCAAATCGACTTTTTGATGCGGTTCGAAGCAGTTGCCGATTCTGCAGTTGGCAAACGAAAGAAAAGCCTCAAAATAAATATAGAAATATCAAAAAAAAAATTGTATGAGGAAAGCTGCTAAATCCAACATATAGAGCTTCTGTCGCCCGATTACTGTTCTTTTGTAGAGTATTACTTTCTGGGTCTAATTCAAGTTAATAACCAGCGAATATGATTTAATTTTTGATATTTCACGGCAATCATGGCCCTCAAACTATACCTGAAAGTTCAAGTTAAATTTGGTTTTTTGCCTCTACTGAAAAATATTTTTTTGGTCGTTGGCACTCTTAACCGATGCAGGGTTTTGCAGTGTGGCTGTCGATATGTACCTCAAGACTCACGACAATAATTTTTACATGGAAACTTGGGGAATAAAAAGCAATACCCGAGCTTGGTTTTTTGCCAAACAAACGGTTGGGTTAAAAAAAAAATAGCTCGAAATCGGTCAACTTCGCCGAAAGTTTAACTTTCTGAAGAGTTAACTTTTACGTGATTCTACTGGATATAGTTTTCACCAAGCAAAAATATAAAAGTAGGAGTTAGGTGTTTTGCTTACTGGCTAAAAGTAAATTTTATGCAAATATGTCTTTTAAACAAGAGACTGTGGCCGGTATTGAACTGATTAAGGGTTATTTTTTGTGGCGCGGCCGAAGGGCGCTTATGCAAGAATATGTTATACGCAAAAGTACTGGGGATTGCAAAGCCGATTTTTATATATATCTTTTTATTTTGTTGCAAAATATTTCTTCGATAGTTTTCCTTTTTTGATTATTGATTAGAAGGCCAAAGCTCGTTTTTGTTGTTGTAGCGAGGTGTAGCCCTGCCTAAATGTCAGACAGGGTCACCCCGAGTGTATTGCTCTTGGCCGGGTCGATATAAGAAAACGACCCAATTTGTATAAACGAAACACAAACAGCGCGGCGTCAACGCTTAAAATTTTAAATTTTGATAGCGCTTAGCCGGGTGAAGTGAGAAATGGGGGAATGAAAGAAAAGAAAATTGAGAGGAATTTTGCGCTTTCATTTGAGTACGTTGCGTGTTGCCTGACGCTGGCGAAAATAAACGCTACACCGAGCGCTCTTATTTAAGTCAGTTTGTTAGAATTTAAATGGGTATTTGTATCCTTTAGCACCCAACTGATAAAAATTTGCTTAAATTGTGATTAAAAAAACGTGTTTTGGCTTCAGGATCACGAATCCCTTTTTAATTTTTTTTATTTCAGTGAAAAGTTTTAGCCAAAAAACCGAAAATTGGCTGGTAACCGATCACACGTACCGGATTAGGGGCTTATGATATTCCCGAGATAGTTATACCGATCGTAAGAGGCGACTAAAATCCACTTCGGACCCAACTACGGGGTCAACGAAATCGTTTCCAAGACATTCGGACCAGTACCACAAGCTGTTATTTACCGGAAAGTACTAGGTCCATGACACCTGACTACTTTTCCGATATTTTAGTTTTTTTTTTAGATATTTTGCTTCTTTGAAGAGATATTTGCAATCAAAGTTGCACGGCCGCCAAATCAGAAAGGTGTTCTTCACATAAATACCATGGATCCCGCACCAATTTTGGTATCGGACGAGGGTAACTTTTTGTTTTTTTGACCATAACTTTCCACAAAAACAAACAATTAAAAAGGCGGTTCCAGATTCGTGATCCAGAGGCCAAACCCCGCCGTTTAAGCCCTCACCCTTAATTTTAGCAAATTTCTTATCTGTTGACCCCTAAGGAAACAAATACCATACCGAGGTCAAAAAGCGTCTTTTGACACCTTTCTCGATATTTTATCCGATTTTTTTTTGCAGTTGGGTGCTAAAGAAAACAAATACCGTTAAATGTTGTCTCATAATGAGTTTTCGCTGTAAACAGTTAAGCTACATTTACACTGCACCAAATGCGTCGCTTTTGGGCGAAGTTATTTCGAGAATGTTTGTCCGCAGAATGAATTTGTTTGCCAAATTAGACGAATTTAATTTAATTTGACCTAATTTGGTGATCAACTTCAATCTGCGGATGAACGGTCTCGAAAAAACTTGGTCAAAACTGACGCATTTGGTGCAGTGTAAATGTAGCTTTAAGCAACATTTTTTGAAAAAAAAGCATCATCTAAATGATTCCTAGGATCGAAACGATTTTTTCGATACCTCTTCTAACATTTTTTAAGTGTTTCGCCAATTGACGGCTGCTGTAAATAATTTACAATACTTTTATATCCAGTTTTTCCCTATTTCAATAAATTTTCATTTACTATCCAAATCCGGTCCCAATAATGTATCATTTTAGACCACACACACAACTAAATAGTTAAATATAACCAAACCGGCAACGCCACTAGCAATTGGAATGGCACGAGAAAGCATATATGAAAAATAATGACGGCAAACGACGAATAATGTGAGAAATGTATGAAGAGCACTTAACAGCACAGCGTCTAGCTCTGCTACTGCTACAGCAGCAGCGACGTTGACGGTGTCGACTATGCGCACAAATTCATAATCACACAAACACACATTTTAGCCGATACAAAGGAACACATTTTGTTCAGACGAAAAAAAAAAAACTCGCGCAGCCAAAGCACTCTACAATCGTTTTACCATTTGCAATTATACACATTTTTCGAATGCAGTTTTTAGCATGTTTTCATTACATCACACTAATATACTTATCATAGATTGAAACATACTTTATTTTGCACAATTAATATTGTTTAAACGCTGCGTAAATTCACAATTCTACATGCAAAAAATTATTTTTTCACAACGAACCGAACTTGACGACTGCGAACGAACGAACTAATAATACGAATGTCAAAAAATCTGACAGAAAGCAGGAGAAAAGTATAAAGCGAAAATGAGAAGAATGGTGGATGCGAATGTCAAAAAATCTGACAGAAATTAAACAGCTGTTCATTGTAATTATTTTGAGGAATTTGCGAGTATTGCGATATCTTTCAGCGACCGCAGCGATTTAGCGACATTTTGTGTGTTGCATTTTTTTTACCGCAAGACGTCGCAAGCGATGGGGGTTTGTGAACTGGTTGCTGTGAATTTGAGAAAAGTGATACGTGATGCCAGACTTATACTGTTTTGTAAATTACCCTGCTAACCAGCAGAGGATAAAGTCTTGGGTAACTACTGAGTTGCGCTTACTTAATAATAGGGTAAAAAAGTGGGCAATTTTGTTACGTGAGGTTCCTTTTCTAACCACGTTGAAGGTGCTTATTAGTGTTGATACTTGGTAAATTATAGTTAAATAATTTCCAACTCTTATTAGCTGCTTCAAAATGAATAGAAAAGGAACCACGTTGTAGAAAATTATCCACTTTTTTATCTTTTTTTTTGGGAAGCGCGCTGTAGTAATTTCCCAAGAAATTATCCGAAGCTGGTTAGCAGGGATAGCTAAAAATAAATAGATGTAATCAAGGACTGAAACCATAACCGTAACCGTAAAACCTATTCATATTTCAAACCAGAAACCGTAACCGTAACCGATTAAAACCGATTCATATTTCAAAACCAACACCGTAAAGGTAACCGATTAATTTTTCAAAACCGAAACCGTAACCGACTAAAACCGATTCATTTTTTAAAACCGTAACCGCATCCGATTAAAACCGATTCATTTTTCAAACCAGAAACCGAAACCGTCACCATACCCGATTAAAACCGATTTCATATTTCAAAACCGAAACCGTAAACGTAACCGATTAAAACCGATTCATATTCAAAACCGAAACCGTGACCGATTCATATGGCAAAACCGAAACCGCAACCGTATCCAATTAAAACCGATTCAAATTTAAAAACCGAAACCGAAACCGTAACCGTTATATTGATCGGTAAAAGAATGAGACCGAAACCGTGTCAAATGCCAGAACCGGTTCCAAATGGTTTTGTTTTTTAACGTCTTACTTCTTTAAGTGGGCAATTTTACAAAAACGTACGCTGAAAAATTAAATGGAAGATTGTGGAGCAAGGTTACAAAAGACACATTTTGACATCAGCATACAAATTCTGATAGAGGAAAGTTGACCACAGTTCAATGAAGCCATCGGAAAAAATTTACGAGATCCGAAAAAAAGTTATATAAATTCAGACCTATTTTTTGTAGCAAATTTTTTTTTTGTTCCGTATATTTACTTAAAAATCGAAAACCGAAACCGAAACACGTTACAAAACCGAAATAAATGTTGAAGAACGAAACCGGAACCGAAACCGAAACACGTTACAAAACCGAAACTGGAACCGAAATCGCCACCAAAACCGAAATAAATGTTGAAGAACGAAACCGGAATCGAAACACGTTACAAAACCGAAACCGGAATCGAAACACGTTACAAAACCGAAACCGGAATCGAAACACGTTACAAAACCGAAACCGGAACCAAAACCGAAATAAATGTTGAAGAACGAAACCGGAATCGAAACACGTTACAAAACCGAAACCGGAATCGAAGCACGTTACAAAACCGAAACCGGAACCAAAACCGAAATAAATGTTGAAGAACGAAACCGGAATCGAACACGTTACAAAACCGAAACCGGAACCAAAACCGAAATAAATGTTGAAGAACGGACCCGGAATCGAAACACGTTACAAAACCGAAACCGGAATCGAAGCACGTTACAAAACCGAAACTGGAACCAAAACCGAAATAAATGTTGAAGAACGAAACCGGAATCGAACACGTTACAAAACCGAAACCGGAACCAAAACCGAAATAAATGTTGAAGAACGAAACTGCAACCGAAACACGTTACAAAACCGAAACCGGAACCGAAACACATTATAAAAACCGAAACCGTAACCAAAACCGCAATAAATGTTGAAGAACGAAACCGTAACCAAAACCGCAATAAATGTTGAAGAACGAAACCGGAACCGAAACACGTTACAAAACCGAAACCGCAACCAAAACCGAAATAAATGTTTAAGAAACCGAAACACGTTATAAAAACCGAAACCAAAACGGGAATGTTATTTTAACCGATTTCATGAATTGAATATAACCCGATAATTCGAAAAGTTCCAACAATAATTAGCACCTTCAACATGGGTAGAAAAGGCGCCTCGATGAAAAGAATTGCCCGCTTTTTTATCCGGCTTTTTGGCAAATGCTACCAGTTCCCAAGATTTTATCCAATTCTGGTTAAATATATTGTTACGACTATGGTATGGCAAAGGTATAATGGTATGGACAAAAAAAATTAGTGCTAGTCGGTAAAAGTAGGCATCGAAATACCAAGGCATAATTGGAAATAACTCGATAGTTCGAAAAGTTTCAACAGTAATTAGCACCTCCAACATGGGTAGAACAGGCACCTCGCTGAACAAAACCACATACTTTTTTATTCACCTTTTTGGGAAACGTGACCCGGTAATTTCCCAAGACTTTATCCACTGTTGGTTAGCAGGGATATTACATGTTTAAAATAATAATGCTATAAACAGCTAATTTACTTGTGTGACAGCCTATACGCAGAATTCTGACCACATGTTTAGCATCCCTGAAAAATATCCCACAGGCTCTCTTACGCCCCTCCTGACTCGATGGATAGGTATAAATCAGTTACGCTACGGTAATATTCGTACCTCAGAATGTTTATGACTCCACTAAAAGGAAGGTCAGATCTCACCACCCCTTCAGAGGCACCTTCAGAGGCCAGATAATTCGATGACTTTATCGATATTTGGTAGAGAATTTCGATTAAGGCGATGAAATATCTATCGACTTTCACGAATTATTCCCAACGCGAAGCTCCGTCGGAATAGCTGATAGACCCCAATATCTACTTAGCCTAATATATAAGAAACGACATTTTATCTTGCTTGGCATCCGTTGATGGCGTTGATGGTTTTATCGGAGTTTGTTGAAAAGATGACTGATTTGTTGCTGATAAGATGTAAGATTAGCAGTAAATTGTTGAAAAATAAAACTACGAACTTTGTCTATTTTTATA
The DNA here is from genome assembly GCA_964058755.1 of Campiglossa producta. NCBI lineage: Eukaryota > Metazoa > Arthropoda > Insecta > Diptera > Tephritidae > Campiglossa > Campiglossa producta. Next base: position 13,206,838 of record CAXKVI010000003.1, read on the forward strand.
AGCTAACTGGATTTTTATGGAAAATTTATGAACCATAAATATGTATTTGTAGTTTAATAGGATTATCGATAACAGAGTTATCGGTCGAAATGTGGCTGGGCGTAATCTATGGAATATTCTCACAAAACTGATGTCAAACGGAAGGGGACGACCTCAGCTTTCATTTGGACTATGGTGTATTTCGATATATTTATCGATAAAAGAGTTATCGGTCGAAATGTGTTGGCGCATTAAATTTGGAATATTCGCACGAAATTGGTGTCATACGAAAGGGAAAGACCACAGCTTTCATTTGGACTATGGGACATTTCGATATATTTATCGATAACACAGTTATCGGTCAAAATGAGGTAACGCATAAACTTTGGAATATTTGCACAAAATTGGTGTCAAACGAAAGGGAAAGACCACAGCTTTCATTTGGACTATGGTGCATTTCGATATATTTATCGATAGCAGAGTTATCGGACAAAATAGGGTGGCGCATAAACTATGGCCTATTCGCGCGAAGTTGGGGTCAAACGAAAGGGGAAGATCACAGCTTTAATTTTGACTATAGTGCACTTCGATATATTTATCGATAACAGAGTTATCGGTCAAAATGGGGTGGCGCATAAACTTTGGATTACTAGCACAAAATTGGTGTCAAACGAAAGGGGAACACCACAGCTTTCATTTGGACTATGATGCATTTCGATATATTTATCGATAGCAGAGTTATCGGTCAAAATGTGGCTGGGTGTAAGCTTTGGAATATTCTCACAAAATTGATGTCAAACGAAAGGGGAAGACCTCAGCTTTCATTTGGACTATAGTGCATTTCGATATATTTATCGATAACAGAGTTATCGGTCGAAATATAGTGGCGCATAAACTATGGAACATTCGCACAAAATTGGTGTCAAACGAAAGGCGAAGACCGCAGCTTTCATTTGGACTGTGCTGCATTTCGATATGTTTATCGATAACAGAGTTATCGGTCAAAATGTGGCTGGGTGCAAGCTTTATTCTCACAAAATTGATGTCAAACGGAAGGAGACGACCTCAGCTTTCATTTGGACTATGGTGCATTTCGATATATTTATCGATAACAGAGTTATCGGTCGAAAGAGCCGAAAGAGGTCCTAGCAAGCCAGATAAGTTGGTCCCTGGACTAGATGTATGATGTATGATCGCTCTCGCAATGCTAGCGGTTGAGTGAGTATCGAGAGTTATTGAGCAATAATAGATACCCCTATACCTAATTTTCAGCCACACTGCCGACAACACTACTGTCTATAAACAGAAAGCTTATCACAGATGCTATCACAATCAAAACTAGCATCAGTTGATTCGCTTCAACTTTATCTTTATCACACTGCCACTGTCATATATACACATTGTAAAATAAAGCTTAATACAAGATCTTCTACATCATAAGATATATGTATATTATTAGTCCAAGATGAAGAGCAGACAGTAAGTTAGTAGATCAGAGCAAAAAAAAATCACAGATGTGACGCACAATCATCAACATCAAGAAGCTACGATGATTTAAGATAAAAACAACAACAACAACAACAACAAATAGTTACTATAGATAGTAAAAATTAGCGAACGAAGAATATAGTGAGGATGGATGGATGGATCACGTCAAATGAAAGATACTTCTTGGGCTGTGTGTAGTTGTATGGAATTGATAAAACTGTGTAACGGGCAACTACTCGTTGGTAAACGCTTTTGAACGACAAGTGTAATGTAACGAACGATAAGATGAAAATCTTTTTATAAAACTTTTGACTAAGTGATAAAACGAATTTAGTCTTTGTTCGGACTTACACAACGCGAGTGGCGCAAAATTGTAAATAACGGCATTCATGTGAGAGCGGATAAACTAAAAAAATATATATATATATACATATATACACAATTAAAAAAGAATTACTTACTGTGATTTATTTAAAAAAAAAAAATTGTGAGCTCGATGTGGCTTAAAGGTTTTATTGAGTCAAATTTTAAGGGAAACCCCCGGACTAAGGCATAAGGTATACATATGTGAAAAAGGATGCGTTTGAGGTTTAATTAAATGTGAATGTGAAACGAAATTAGTTGAGCAAATTTGCATTGATCGAGCAGTGGAAAATTTTCAATGTGATGTGAAGAGATACAGTGGAATACAGAAAAAAAAAAAATAGCTGTAACATTTTTTATAAAAATACTTAAAACAGTTCAAAATGATTACAAAACATCTAAGTTGGTTTTATAAAGTTTGAGCACAATAAAAAATAAAAAATAAATTTAAAAATAATAAAAAAAAAATTTAAAAATAAAATTTTTTTTTTTTTTTAAATTTTTCAGTCTAAAAAAAATTTACTGACAAACTCAAAAATAATAAATCTGAATATGCGAAAAATATTATTGTAAAAAAAAGGCAGAACAAGAAAATTAAACATTTCTACCAATCTAAAATATTTGAAAATTTCAAGTTAGAAAATTAAAAAAAAAATTAAAAAGTTAAATTGTTAATGTAAAAAATAAAAAATAAAATTTAGGTCCTTCTATAAATTTATTTTTTATAATTAAATGAACGAATGAACTCTTTTTTAGACAAGCTACCACAACAGGGTATAAAAACCAGATAAATAAAAAAATTTTAAAGCAAATTAAAAAAAAGTCAAAACATAATTTGTATGTTAATTTTTTTTATTACAAAAATTGAGCACAATAAAAACTAAAAAAAAAAATAAAAAAAAAATTGAAAAAAAAAATTCAAAATTTTCAAAATTTTGCAGTCTAAAAAAAACTCAAAAATAAAATCTATACAAACAATATACAAAAAAATAAAAAAGAAATTGAAAAAAAAAAATTTAAAAATTTTTAAAATTTTGCAGTCTAAAAAAAACTCAAAAATAAAATCTATACAAACAATATACTGTGCATGTAAATTATTTTGAAACTGAATACGCGTTAAATATTATTGTGAAAAAGGCAGAACAAGAAAATTGAATATTTTTACCAGCCAAAAATATTTGAAAAATTTAAAAAAAAAAATTAAAAAGTAAAATCGTAAATGTAAAAAATAAAAATTAAAATTGAAGTCCTTTAAAATATTTTTATAATTAAATGAACTAAGTTAAACAACCCTTTTTTTAAAGAAGCAACCACAACAGAGTATAAAAAACCAGATAAATAAAAATAAAATTTTAAAGCAAATTAAAAAAAAAAAAAGTCAAAACATAATTTGTATGTTCATTTAATTTTTTATTACAAAGTTTGAGCACAATAAAAACTAAAAAAAATAAAAAAAAAAAAATTGAAAAAAAAAAATTTCAAAATTTTGCAGTCTAAAAAAACTCAAAAGTAAAATCTATACATCATTATTGATGCCCACTGCCTTCAGAAATTATACAGCTTCCTGTATTGCGGCCACTTTTACCTGAAAGAAAGTGATCAGACAGTCGAGAGCCAAAATTAAGGCCCAGCTAAGGAGCGTAAACCCCTCCGCCCAACAAATCAAGATTCGAGCTGTATAAAGATGGATAGAACCGCTGTCTTGGGTAGATACAGTGTCCCAGTATTATCTGTCCGGAATTGTAATATCAAATTTCTTTCCGAACTGCACATGGGGAGATTATTCAGGATTGATGAGTGACCTTCACAAAGGGAACCCATTCTGGTAAATTCCTAAGTCGCTGAGCGCATAAGTCGATCGTTAGAATGTTCAAAAATGCATTCAGTGCGTCTACAGCTGTGGTGCGCAGCGCCCCGCTAACACAAATGAGCGCGATCCTCTGCTCTCTTTGAATTACGATAGTTTAAGAGCTCTTTTCCAGACCCGTCCACCAGAGTAGAACTCCATACAGAAGAATTGGTTTAACCACGCCGTATAGAGCTAAAGTGTGATTTTGAGGGACATCCCCCATTTTTGCCCTATAGCCCCCCTCACAAGTGTATAAGGCCACTAGTGCCTTTTTAGCACGCTCCTCGATATTATCTTTCCATGAGAGCTTTTTTTCTAATGCTGGTAACTGTAACACCGGAATTTTGTATTTCCTAGTGAACAGGACGAACTCTGTTTTGGCTGGGTTAACACCTTTGTTCGCAGTCTACTTTTCGACTAGTCTAAGATTTCTCTGCCTGATATCATAGAGCGATTGTGGATATTTACCACTCACAGGTACCACAAGATCGTCCGCATACACTAAGACTTTGGAGCCCTTCACCCCCACCAAGGTTTGCAGCAGTCCGTTCACGGTGGCTACCCATAGAAGAGGGGAGATGATCCCACCTTGCGGTATGCCTCTATTGACAACTTTGTTCACCGATACCCAGGCTAGATCCGCGTGCGAGGAGGGTGCAGGGTCAGGATTTGGTACACGAGGGATACTGGCCAAGGTTCGATGCCCAGGGCTGTCATAGCTACCGTGATAGCTTCCGGTGTGACGTTGTTAAAGGCCCCTCAATGAGCAGAAAGTCTCCAACAGCCTCAAGTATTTTGAGTTGATAACAGGGTATAAAAACCAGACAAGTAAAAAAAAAATGTATATGAAAAAAATGAAAAAAAAAAATGAAAACATAATTTGTATGTTAATTTATTACTCGTACTGAAAGAAGCAAATTTTACTTGCAGCTGTTAATATGCAAACACATTGCAGTATTGAAAAAAAAAAAAAAACAATCGAAAGCGGAACAAGAGTTTTGACCCGCAAATTTGAATTTCAAACTAATAAAAATATTTGATAAAAACAGCTTCAACAAGTAAGGAAAGTTGTCTTCGGCTGCGCCGAAGGCTATATACCTTTCATGAATAAGGGTCACGATTTTCATTGTTCGATCGCACGTACAGCCTGTGTGAATTTAACTTATGCTCATACCCTAATTATCGGAACTATCGATTATATGGGGGCGATGTGTTTTGTTGGTCCAATCTAACTGATTTTTAACATCTCTATTTCACATATAAAAATAGCAATACTTACAAAATTCCACGCTCCTAGCTTTATAATTACAGGAGTTATAGCCCGAAATCCGTTTATCGGAACAATCGATTGTATGGGAGCTATATGAAATATTTATCCCATCTCAATGATATTCTACATCGATATTTCACATATAAAATTAGCAATACTTACAAAATTTCACGACCCTACCTATATAATTATAGGAGTTATAGCCTGAAATCCGTTTAGCGGAACAATCGATTGTATGGGAGCTATATGAATTATTTATCCCATCTCAATGATTTTCAACATCGATATTTCACATACAAAAATAGCAACACTTACAAAATTTCACGTTCCTAGCTTTATAATTACAGGAGTTATAGCCCGAAATCCGTTTATCGGAACAATCGATTGTATGGGAGCTATATGAAATATTTATCCCATCTCAATGATTTTCAACATCGCTATTTCACATATAAAAATAGTAATACTTACAAAATTTCACGTTCCTAGCTTTATAATTACAGGAGTTATAGCCCGAAATCCGTTTATCGGAACAATCGATTGTATGGGAGCTATGTGAAATATTTATCTCATCTCAATGATTTTCAACAACGCTATTTCACATATAAAAATAGCAATACTTACAAAATTTCACGTTCCTAGCTTTATAATTACAGGAGTTATAGCCCGAAATCCGTTTATCGGAACAATCGATTGTATGGGGGCTATGTGAAATATTTATCTCATCTCAATGATTTTCAACATCGCTATTTCACATATAAAAATAGCATTACTTACAAAATTTCAAAATAGCTTTATAATTACAGGAGTTATAGCCCGAAATCCGTTTATCGGAACAATCGATTGTATGGGGGCTATGTGAAATATTTATGCCATCTCAATGATTTTCAACATCGCTATTTCACATATAAAAACATCAATATCTGCAAAATTTCACGTTACTAGCTCTTGAAATACAGAAGTTATAGCCCGAAATCCGTTTATCGGAACAATCGATTGTATGGGAGCTATATGAAATATTTATCCCATCTCAATGATTTTCAACATCGCTATTTCACATATAAAAATAGCAATACTTACAAAATTTCACGTTCCTAGCTTTATAATTACAGGAGTTATAGCCCGAAATGCGTTTATCGGAACAATCGATTGTATGGGGGCTATGTGAAATATTTATCTCATCTCAATGATTTTCAACATCGCTATTTCACATATAAAAATAGCATTACTTACAAAATTTCACGTTCCTAGCTTTATAATTACAGGAGTTATAGCCCGAAATCCGTTTATCGGAACAATCGATTGTATGGGGGCTATGTAAAATATTTATCTCATCTCAATGATTTTCAACATCGATATTTCACATATAAAAATAGCAATACTTACAAAATTTCACGTTACTAGCTCTTTAATTGCAGGAGTTATAGCCCGAAATCCGTTTATCGGAACAATCGATTGTATGGGAGCTATGAGTTGTTTTGGTCCGATCTTGATGGTTCCGACGAATGATTATTCTCATATAAAATAACGCCTCCATACCAAATTTCATCGAGATATCTCTAAAATTGAGGGACTAGTTTGCGTACAAACAGACGGACAGACGGACGGACGGACAGACGGACATGGCTAAATCGAATTAACTCATCGTCCTGATCATAACGGTATACTTATTGATGGGTCCATCTCTACTTCTTTTCATACTTACAAACATCGGACCAAAGTTATAATACAATTTCATGTTCATGAAAGGTATAAAAACATGTAGGAAGCTTGCAAAAGTCAATCTATATAAAATTCAAATTATGTATATATATATAGACGAATGAGCCGATCGTTACCAAATTTTACACACGCACTGGATATCTTCCAGGGATGGTCACAGGCTAAAAAATATTTTGATATATATAGAGGGCGTGGCACCTCCCATACAAATGGAATCTTTCATTGTCCGTATCTCTGGAAGTATTCGGGTTAGACCACTGAAATTTGGTAAGGGGTTATATGAGATCAATCCCTACCACCACCTACGAAGGCGTGGTTCCTCATATACGAAGAAGAAGATAGCGATAGGGATTAAAATAGATATAGGGATCGGGTTAGAGAAACATGCAGCGAAATAAATTTGTGGCAGGACAACGTCTGCCGGGTCAGCTAGTTTGTGATAAAAACAAGGGTAACAAAAAAAAAAAATATATATATATATCGTCGCTGCGCCTGCAAAAACAGATATTCGGTTTTTAGTGTTTATTCGGGAGTACAAAAAAAACGGTTTTATGGCTATCCTGGGCCATATATGAAACATTTGTCAAGCTTCAAGTCTCTAGCTAATCCTAAAATCGATCGCGAAATTGTCTCGTTTTTCAGAGATTTCCAACAAATTTCAATTATCTCGAACAGAGCGCCACCTAGCGGAATTCCGGTTTCTACAAATTGTATTGTCATCGCTTGAGAAGTGATTGCAAGATGCCAAATCTCAAACGATTTTGCTAAATGGCTAGATCCGTGCGACCACTAGCGAAATTTTTGTAAATCCAATATTCAATCGTCACCGGATTCTGAAATATGCGACAGGATATGAGTTTTTAGCTCACCGGGAAGTTATATACAAAACGTTGATAGAATTATTCAGGTTTCAGTTCATTTACGCATTTGGTAAGTTTAAAAGTTTACGAGCTTCACGCGCTGTTTCTACGATTAAGTGAATACCCTCATTGTCTTTGATTTTTGAAATATCCTAGAGTATATATAAATAGTATATTCGAGGTTCGAGTCTCTAGTTCACCGGGAAGTTAATCAAAATCGATTTTGGAAATTTTCGGAAATTTTTAATTATACCGATCAGTGCGACACCTAGTGATTTTTTTTGTTTTAAATTTTATTTTGTCACGGAGCATTTTATTTTAATATGCGACAAGTTTTGAGTCTCTAGCTCAGCGCTAACAAATACTAAATTATATTTTTCTATAAAAACAAATTGGACCAAGATATAAAAAAAATGTATAAAAATAATTTCTAAAAGAAACAAAAAATTTTTTTTTAAGTAAAAATACAGCGATTAATTTTTAATCATAATAAAATATCATAAAAAACAACTAGCAAAAATAGAAATTAACAATAAATGTAAGTTTACACCAAAAACTTATTTAACTATTTGGTTTTTTTTTTTTTTGTTTTGTGCTATTACACCCTCAAATTTCCATCTTGTAAAAAAAAAAAAAATTTTAAGTAGAAATACAGCGATAAATTTTTTAGCACAATCAAATATCATAACCAAACCAAAAACTGATTTAACAATTTTTTTTTTTTTTTTTTTTTTTTGTTTTGTACTATTACACCCACAAACTTTTATCTTGTAAACAAAAAAAAAATGTTACGTAGAAATACAGCGATTAGTTTTTTACCACAATCAAATATAATAACCAAAACCAGAAACTGATTTAACTATTTTTTTTATTATTACACTCACAATTTTTTTTTTTTTTTTTTTTTTTTTGTACTATTACACCCACAAACTTCCATTTTGTAAAAAAAAAAAATTTTAAGTAGAAATACAACGATTAATTTTTTACCACAACCAAATATGATAGCATAACAAAAACAAAAACTAAATTTAATTAACAATAAATGTAATTTTAGACTAAAACTTTATAATTTTTTTTTTTTTTTTTTCTATTACACCCACAAAATTCCCTCATTTACAGCATATTAAAAGTTTCAAGTGCAAAAAATAATAAAAATATTTAAAAAATAAATATTTCTCAAATTTTAAGTACAAAAAAAGTTTCAAGTGCAAAAAAATTTATAGAAAAAAAAAAAAATTCCAAAAAAAATTGCGAATTAAAAATCAATTAATCATAACTATGTTCACTGTCTCAGCACATAAAATTTTTCAATGCCAACATCACAACGTTCTAATATGCTGCGCCACTATTTGCTCAAACTTTGATTGGATTTAGAGTTAGTTGTTGTTATTATTTTTGTAATAAAAAAAAATTGTTGTCTGTCACTAGTGTTGTTGTTGTTGTTGTCGCACGAACAAAGTGCTCATATTAAGCCCACACAAATTTAAAAGCGCTACTTAAAAGCTAAGGAAAAGGCTACAAACAAACATACATACAAACTTGCAAGGTAGCGCATATAAAGCAATACACACACATACACACATACACATGCAAGAGCGCAAATCTACTTTAATAAAAAATTATGACTACTATCTGTGACTAGTGAAAGATTTGTGTGGCTGACTTGTGCGGCTGTGTTGCTTGCTGCCTGACATACCTACAAATATCTAGTGTTGTACGAGCTCAGAAAGTGCTTTGTTGTTGTTGTTGCTATGCTATTCTGTGTTTTGTGAATGGAATTGAAATAAATCGCTGATTATCTTCTTAAATTGAATTTAATCAAGACGAACGGACGTTTAATTTCAAGTGTTTCGTGGTTTTCGAGCTCAAATTCTAATACATGAAAAAGTGACACACACCCACACATACACACCTACAGCAGAGTGACAAATATTTGCGGTTTATAATAAAGAAAAGTTGAAAAAAAAGAAATACAAAAAAAAAAAAATTAATTGTAGTGTACACCTTTAATCTTATCAAATCGTCGAGCTACTGTGTGTCTCGCATACCTACTCATACATACAAAGAAATGTGCGCACACTCACACACACATACACACATAAATCAAAAATTGTGTAAAAATTTACTCTCATTCGTGCAAACCGTTAGTTTAGTGCGCTTCTAACAGACGGCTGTGAAAATTCATCTGCAATCTCCGTTTCATATATATTTCAAGTGATATCAAATAATCTCATAACGCTTTACCGTTACACCTAATTCATACAGACGACTATAAATCTAACGGAAAATTTACGAACACCGCAATTACAAACGCGCAACTCGACTTTACACCGGACACCCAACATCCACCCACTACAGCTGAAGGCTTATGTAGGTAGAGCTTACAGCCTCCAGCATCGGATATCACGCCTATAGCGCATCATTTTCAAGCTGCACCCAGATATCACACCTGTAGCGCACCAACAACCTACAGCCCACCCAACAACCTAGAGAACCCATCAACCTAAAGCACCCATCAACCTAAAGCACCCCGTCAACCTGCAGCGCATCACCAACCTTCCGCACCCATCAACCTGCAGCGCACCACCACCAACCTACAGCACTCACCAACTTTGAGCACCCACCAACTTTCAGCACTCAGCCTTCACCATTCAGCTTCCTTCAGTCGTTCGAAAATTTCAACCCATCCAATATTGCGCATTTACGGTACATATTTATGGTGTTTACATTTTGGTGTGCTGGCAGTACAAACATTCAGTAAAATAATTTACTGCACACATACAAAACTTGTGGTGGCCACCCATTGCGCCCATCAACTCAAATAACAGTAAGACAGCAGTAGAGCAGCAAAATTTAGTAGTCTTGTTGCTTGGTTACTAAAAAATTCCAAACATCATAAATATATCTACTGGATATCTACATAGATTGTGTTAACGCGCTATAACTTGCGGTAGTGGCATGGCAATAATGGGTGCCGAAGAAACTGCAACCGAAACTGTTGATATGGTCGATATGGTGGAGAAGGTCAAGCCTTCGAAATTTGGCGAATTTTGTCGTCGCAATGGCATAAATCCGAATTTGATAATGTTGAAGATAACACTGTTTGTCATGTATGGTGGTAAGTAGTATTGTTTGATAGTATACGTATGTATGTATGTATGGATATGTATGTATGAGGGATGTCAATTTCGGGTTCTCCTGTGAGACCGCGTTTTCTTCCGTGCTTTTTTTTTAAATTTCTGGTACAGAAATTATAATAATAGTTCATGAACTAAGTAGGTGATTGAACTAGTTCATGAACTAGTTAGTTGATTGAACTAGTTCATGAACTAATTAGTTGATTGAACTAGTTCATGAACTAATTGGTTCATTTAACTTGATCATGAATCAATTATTTAATTGTCTTCATCATAAACTAATTAGTTCATTAAACTAGATCACGAACTAATTAGTTCATTTAACTAGATCATGAACTAATTAGTTCATTGAATTAGATCATGGAAGTGATCGCTGGAACTAGTTCAAAATTTCGAATGAACTATTTGAACTATGCAAAATTTTCGTCAAATTTTTCGAATTTATTGGGAATGAAAAAATACCGAGAAACCAAAACCCGTGCTAGAGTGCCAACCAGGGCTAACAAAAATTAGCAACTCCAACATGGGTAGAAGAAGAGCCTCGCTGAACAAAATGTAAAATTTTTTATCCACTTTTTTGGTAAGCAGGACGCAGTAATGACCCCAAAATGATCCCAAAATGATTCCAAAATATCCAAAAGTGATCATAAAATGACCCCAAAACTATCCCAAAATGACCCTTAAATGATCCCAAAAATCCAAAAATGATCCCAAAATTACCCTAAAATTACCCCAAAATTACCCAAAAATGGTCTCAAAATGATTCCAAAATGATCCCAAAATGATCCAAAAAATACCCTCAAAAAATCCCAAAATTAATCAAAAATGACCCCAAAATTATGCAAAAATGATCCAAAATTGAATCCAAAATTATCCTAAAACCACCCATAAATGATCCCGAAATGATCCTAGAATTATCCAAATACGATCCCAAAAATCACCCAAAAATATTAAAATTAAATACGGTAAAATGGTAACCCTGGGTGCAGCTCTACTTGAAAAAATCTTAGTTGGTATCTGACCGAAAATATCTTTCATTTGATAACAATATTGGCATATGTTGCTCCATAATTAAAAAAAAATTGAAATAGGTGGCAACTCTGTAAACGGCCCCAAGTAGTACCACCCAAGTGTATAGTCTTATACTACCCCTATTCTAAATTTCAGCCGAATTGTCTTAGCGGTCCTCGAGATAGTGCAAATATACAACAGTCAGGTGGCAACCCTAGGTGGAAACCCTAGGTGGCAACCCTACTTGAAAATATTTTAGTTGCCACGTCGCTGATAATACCTTCCATTTGATATCCATATTGGCATATCTTGCTTCATAATTAAAAAAAAATTGAGATAGGTGGCAACGCTGTAAATCCCAAATAAACATCAAAAATTATTTTATTATAGTTATAAATTTTTTTCCAAGAAAATTGTTCTAGCCTAAACACCAGAGTTGCAAAGATCAACCATCAACTATCTCACACAGTTTGTCTCATTTTACTCATACGCCCCCGTACCCCTCATAAAACAATAAAACTAAAGCAGCATCACAAAAACACTTACACAACGCTTTCGACAGTGGCATTGCGGCATAAAGTGACTTATCATAAATCTAACATTGAATTTTTCATTAAGCTGAGCTTTCGCACTTGTTTCCATTTTTATTTTGCCTATG
>CAXKVI010000003.1:13219371-13231871 GCA_964058755.1 Campiglossa producta
AAAAAAATAAAATAAAATAAAATAAAATAAAATAAAATAAAATAAAATAAAAATAAAATAAAATAAAATAAAATAAAATAAAATAAAATAAAATAAATAAAATAAAATAAAATAAAATAAAATAAAATAAAATAAATAAAATAAAATAAAATAAAATAAAATAAAATAAAATAAAATAAAATAAAATAAAATAAAATAAAATAAATAAAATAAAATAAAATAAAATAGAATAGAATAGAATAAAATAAAATAAAATAAAATAAAATAAAATAAATAAAATAATACACAAAAAAAAATAAAATAATACATATAAAACATAATTTACATATAAAAAAATAAAAGAAAAACAAAGCAACAATGAAATAAAATAATATAATATAAAATAAATTTAAAATAAATAAATTAAAAAAGTTCAGATTTAATTAATCAAATGACATAAAAAAAATTTAAAATAAATAACAATAAACAAAATTTATGATAAATAAAATAAAATATAATAAAAAAGTTAAATTAAAATCAGAATATGCTCCAAAAATAGGACAATTTATATTTATGTTTTATTTGCGAACACCATTTACTGTTATTCATACATATTAGCCCCTCTCCACAAAATGTCATTAACCTCCTTTATGGCTATTCAAGCGTTAAATAGCTCAAGGCAAAAACATAGTTAGTTAGCAAAAACAATATTATTTGTAGTCAAAATCTGGTAAATTCACTAAATACAATTACAAGCAAACCTTGGCAATATTTGCTTCGACTTAATTCAATATTTACACTTAACTCGATAAATTGCTGTTACAAGTCATGCATAAACGGTAAGTTAAGTCTTTATTTGCTTTAGCTTGACATAATGTTTGCGAACATCAGCACAATTTAAATTGGTTAGTAAAAAATAATTTTGACACTGAAGAAGATAACAAAATTCTGTAGAATATTTATCAATGTGTAAATTTATGTAAATATATAAACTATGTCAGGTAAGCTAAATATGTAATAAAATCTGTGTAAAATTTATTTAATTGCTCAGCGAATAAAGTAACTATGGTTTAAAAAGAAGAAGGACAAGCTAACAAAATTTGCATAGTTACAAAGCTGAAAGTCACATAATTGCCTATGCATGTAAGAAATGTAAACAAATTTTTTATTAGTTACAACTAAAAGTTAAAATTTCCATAGGGACTATTGATAGCCTAGCCACTGATCTGATTAATTACCAATGAGATTTGAAAGCCAAAGGCAGTTCGGCTCATAGACATCGGTTGATAAAGTAAAATTCAAAAAAGTCAGTACGAATTTAAGTTTTTATGGAAGCAATTTAAGCAAAATTCGAGTTTATTCTACCATATTAAGTTAGTTCATATGGTATGTATGCATTACCTTTTTCTTTGCAATTTAATATTTAATTTTTTTTCACTAATCAATTTTTTAATTTTACATTTTTTTTATTGAATTTTTTAATTATATATTTTTATTTTATTTTTATTCTTATTCATTAATTTCTTTTCTTATTTTTTTTTTTACATTTTCATTCTGTTTCACTATATTGCTTACATATAATTTCATTTAATTTTTCTATATTTATTTAGTTTTTTTCTCCTTTTTTTGTTTTATTTTTTTTCTCTGTTTTATTAAGTTGTATTATATTTTAGTTCATAATTTTTTTATTTTATAGTACTTAATTTTATTTCAGTTTCCTTTATTTTATTATTTTTTTTGTTTTATTTTAATTCGCTTTATTTAATTTGTTTACTTTTATTTTATTTTATTTTATTTTATTTTATTTTATTTTATTTTATTTTATTTTTTTTATTTGATGTTATTTTATTTCATTTAATTTTTTTTTTTTTTAATTTGAGATGTCTTTCATTTCATTTTAATTCTTTTTTCAGACTTATTTTACTTTATTTTAAATTTAATTTAATTTAATTTAATTTAATTTAATTTTATTTTGTTTTATTTTATTTTATTTTATTTTATTTTATTTTATTTTATTTTATTTTATTTTATTTTATTTTATTTTATTTTATTTTATTTTATTTTATTTTATTTTATTTTATTTTATTTTATTTTATTTTATTTTATTTTATTTTATTTTATTTTATTTTATTTTATTTTATTTTATTTTATTTTATTTTATTTTATTTTATTTTATTTTATTTTATTTTATTTTATTTTATTTTATTTTATTTTATTTTATTTTATTTTATTTTATTTTATTTTATTTTATTTTATTTTATTTTATTTTATTTTATTTTATTTTATTTTATTTTATTTTATTTTATTTTATTTTATTTTATTTTATTTTATTTTATTTTATTTTATTTTATTTTATTTTTTATTTTATTTTTTATTTTATTTTATTTTATTTTATTTTATTTTATTTTATTTTATTTTATTTTATTTTATTTTATTTTATTTTATTTTATTTTATTTTATTTTATTTTATTTTATTTTATTTTATTTTATTTTATTTTATTTTATTTTATTTTATTTTATTTTATTTTATTTTATTTTATTTTATTTTATTTTATTTTATTTTATTTTATTTTATTTTATTTTATTTTATTTTATTTTATTTTATTTTATTTTATTTTATTTTATTTTATTTTATTTTATTTTATTTTATTTTATTTTATTTTATTTTATTTTATTTTATTTTATTTTATTTTACTTTATTTTATTTTATTTTATTTATCTCACTTATCTTAATTTCATTTTATTTATTTATTTTTTTTTCGAGGTTTCTTTCATTCCATTTTATTTCTTTTTTCAAACTTATTTTAGTTTATTTTTTAAATTTGTAATTTGCTGCAATCAATTAATTGTTAATTAATTTGTTCATAAGAAGTTGAACACTATAAATATATACATATGTATGTATGTGGAAATTTTTTTTTTCTTTTTTGTAGTTGCAAAAGCTTTTATTTATTTAATTTTCAAAATATCATATACCAATAAATTCAGAGAAAATTTCATAATCATAAAAACATAAATCGCGCCAATCAAGCATTTATTTACTTGTGTAATTCAATGAATATTGCCATTAGCAATTTTAGGTGCAAAAAACCACAAAAACTTAATACAAATAAAATACAAGTAGCAAAAATGAGGGTCGAAAATCATAAAATGTGTATAACATGTTTTTTAGATACCGAAAACAAATGAACACTTTTTGTGCTTTCGTTAAATGTCCACTTCCGATTCAATGCACTTCAGCGAACAAGCGCGCTCAGGCAAATTAACAAGTAACTAAATGGCAGCAATATACTTAACTAGAAAAAATAATTAATAAAATAATGGTAACAAAGGCTATTGTATAATTAAAATAAGTATTAATGCTTTTGTTCCATTTATTTTATTTTATTTTATTTTATTTTATTTTATTTTATTTTATTTTATTTTATTTTATTTTATTTTATTTTATTTTATTTTTTTAATTTTATTTTATTTTATTTTATTTTATTTTATTTTATTTTATTTTATTTTATTTTATTTTATTTTATTTTATTTTATTTTATTTTATTTTATTTTATTTTATTTTATTTTATTTTATTTTATTTTATTTTATTTTATTTAATTTTATTTTCTTTTATTTTATTTTATTTTATTTTATTTTATTTTATTTTATTTTATTTTATTTTATTTTATTTTATTTTATTTTATTTTATTTCATTTTATTTTATTTTGTTTTTTTTTAATTTAATTTTATTTATTTTTATTTTATTTTATTTTATTTTATTTTATTTTATTTTATTTTATTTTATTTTATTTTATTTTATTTTATTTTATTTTATTTTATTTTATTTTATTTTATTTTATTTTATTTTATTTTATTTTATTTTATTTTATTTTATTTTATTTTATTTTATTTTATTTTATTTTATTTTATTTTATTTTATTTTATTTTATTTTATTTTATTTTATTTTATTTTATTTTATTTTATTTAATTTTATTTAATTTTATTTTATTTCATTTTATTTTATTTTATTTTATTTTATTTTATTTTAGTACCAAAATTTTCGCTTGTTTTTTGTTAAGTTCAAATACGAATACATCCCGCTATAAACTCGTAGAGGGCACCACAAAAACATGCACTTATTTATATTTATTTTTATGTCTGCGCAAATAAATGCTGTTTTTACACACAAAATATTTGTCCAATGTGGTTGTACAAGCACTGCAGCATTTTTCAGTAAATCAGTTGGTGTGGAAAATGTGCAATAACATTACCTTGAGCGTCTAGGTAAACTTCAACTATGCTCTTATTTACGTTTACACGTTTATGTGTGTGAGTGTTTGTCATAATACTATTATTTTATTGCACATTTTTTCGGTGGTTGCATTACAAAAATTGAACAACCCAAATGGTTGTGTAAAATGTGGTTGTATGGGGGAAAACCTGAAAATGAATAAATTTATATATGTAAGTAGGTATGTATCTAGATATATGCACAACTTGTATGGCCCTTGTAAGAAATATTAGGGCGATTCATTCAAAACCTAATATTTTGTGGTATTTAGTTTCTTGGTTTAAAATTCTGAATTACATTGTGTCGTACTCTTGCATCTTACCACTGATGAGTTCAAGGGGCCAATCTTATTTTCTTAGATTTCCCCACAAGTCTTTACGAGACTCATATCTACTATCGCATCCATTGTAAGCACATGGGTCGTGTCAAAGCATAGCTCCAAAGTATCAATAACAAAACAAAAACAAATCTGTTTTATATACTTCCATTAACTTATTCTGAGCACAATTTAGCTCGAGTAGATTCTGCGTATATATGCCAACATAAAATGACAAATTCGATGTAAAAAATGCAAAAGATGCTATATTGAGCTAGCAATAATTTTCCAATATAAGAACTGCAATTGCTCCTCGGCAACATAATCATAAAATGCATTGAAAGAAAAATATCAATGTGGTGGCGCCACAAAATCTACAATAAGCATTGCAACGAATGCCATAATACAATGCATATACAAATATAACTGAGTGCAATACATTTAAGCATCTGTGTGTGTAGGATTATAACATGTTCTCGAACAGTGGTCCTTAAATGGTGAGCTGGAGTGAAGCTTATACGATTGCTATGGTTTTTATTTTTGAAATTAACTTCGTAGACGGCAATATGAAGTCTTGATTGAGAGTAAAAATCGAGAAAATGGCTGATAATGCAACGAAAATTATGCAACGGAAATAGAAATAGTAGCCGACTTTTAGGCGTATGTTGCAGACTTTCAGGCGTAGGCGACATTTAGCTGTGTAAATCAAATAGAAGGGGAAATTCTAGGTTCTAGCTAACATTGCACAAATTGTAATAGTTAGGCCGAGCAGAATTCATGGGTGTTGCCACTTATGATGGGTTACAGGGTTGCCACCTAACCCAATTATTTTAAAATGTAGAGCTAGATATGCCAATATGGGTATCAAATCAAAGCTATAATCGGCCGAATTCCAAATACTTATGACAATCTCAAGCAGGGTTGCCACTTAGGGTTGCCACCTAACCGCAATTTATTTATTTTCTTTGTATATTTCGGGAACTGCTTGACCGCTTTCGATAAAATTAGGCATATAGACAATTTGATTCATTCTAAGATTATATTCATGGGTGTTGCCACTTGGGATGGTTTACAGGGTTGCCACCTATCCGAATTTGTGTTAATATAGATATGTCAAATGAAAGGTATTTTCGACCGTATTCCAAATAAGATAACTCCAAGCAGGGTTGCCACTTAGGGTTATCACCTTACCCCAATTTATTTATATTATTCATATTTGGTTATTTCTGAATTTAAAAAGTTAACTTCTTTCACTTGTATTTTAATTTCTTTTATTTTTCCAATACATATATTTTTTTTGCTCAATTTTTTATACTCCACCGTACTAGTACTAGCACAACGGTATCACAACTTTGCCCACATAACAGGTACTACGTAATTTGTGCCATTACAATGCAATCGAGATAGATATTGAGTTCCATATAGGAAAGCTCGTAGGTTGAAAAGAGGAGGAGATTAAGGTATGTCCGTCCGTATGTCCGTCCTCGTATACGATAACTTGAGTAAAAATTGAGTTATTTGCATAAAATTTTGTATACAGGTTACTTTCTGGCCAAGGTAGGTTGCTATTGAAAATGGATGAAATCGTATGATAAAAATTTTTCGATATCGAAAAATTCGAAAATCACACAAATTGATATAACTTGAGTAAAAATTGAGATATTTGCATGAAATTTGGAATACAGTTTACTTTCTGGCCAAGGTAGGTTGCTATTGAAAATGGGCGAAATCGGATGATAACCACACCTCCTTTTTCAATATCGAAAATTTCGAAAATCACAAAAATTTACATATCTCAGTAGCTGAAATGGCTAAAATTATATAATTTGGTAAGATAAACCCCTTAGTCATTCGACTTGGGTAGTTCATGAACTAATTAGTTCATTGAACTGCATCAAGGAAGTGTTCGCGTGAACTAGTTCACAATTTCAAATGAACTATTTGAACTATGCAAAATTTTCGTAAAATTTATAGAATTTATTGAGAATGAAAAAATGAGTGCCAACCAGGGCTAACCGTAGGGAAAACAAAATCACATATTAGTGCTGTGTAATACCAAAAAAGAATTTGGGTAGAAGTAGACATCGCAATAACAACGCATAATTCTATAATTTTCGACAAAAATTCGCAACAGCAACATGGGCAGAAGAAGAATCTAGCAGCACAAAATTGCCCACTTTTTTATACTCTTTCTTGGTAATCGCGACCCAGTAATTTCCCAAAGATTTTATTCGCTGCTGGTTAGCAGGATTTGTACTACCGTAAATAAAGTCGTATATGTTTGCTTTAAGAGTCAACTGCAAAAACACTTTGAAAAGTGTAGGATGAGGTAAAGGTAAAGACACGCCTCCGGATTATTGAGGCCAAAAGGCATCTTTTGATACCCATCCCAACATTTTTGAACGTGGTTGAGCAGTTATTTCCTAGGGAAAAGAAATACAAATAATTGAACTAAATGACCTCAAAAAAGAACTACATGAACTAGTTCATTTTGGTGAGCTAGTTTGAAATCCCTAGAAAAAGAACCTCGCTGAAAAAAAATGCCTACTTTTTTATCCTCTTTTTTGGTAATCGCGAACCAGTAATTTCCCAAATATTTTATTCGCTGCTGGTTAGCAGGGTTTGTACTACCATAAATAAAGTCCTATCTAATTTAACTAAATGAACTAAAAAAACTACATGAACTAGTTCATTTTGGTGAGCTAGTTCGAAATCTCTGATCACTTTAATGAACTAAAATTTCCAATTCTTCATTCTATGATGATTTTTTGATAAATTTAAAAAAATGGGCGTGGAACCGCCCTCTACTTATTTGTTTTTTAATTTAAATTTCTAAAAAGTCCTTCAACTCTAATAGCTTAAGAACCACTGCACTATATGCAAGCGAAAACTTCGATGTTGTGTTTTTGTCGCCACTACAGCAGCAGCAACACTGCCAAGTACCATATTATATTTGTGCAATAAATTTGTATTCATGTGCTCATACGTTTCTATTTTTTTTTTGTTTGTTTGTTTGTTATTCAGTTCTTATTTCACAGTTTTTATAGTTATTGTTGCCATTTATATGTAAGTTTATTGCCAAGATTTTCAAAATACCACTAAGCCAGCGTGGTATTTGTGGCTCTGCTACAAATCCAAGGTATGAAATCCAAATAACAATGCCAACAAATCGTTGACATTTTTATTAGCCCTTCGACTTGGAGCTTTTTCTAAGGTTATTTTTCAAGTGAATGGTTCTTGTTTATAATAATTCATAGAAATGATATAAATCTAAGTCTAAGAAAAATGTTTCAAGTATACCAAAAACGGTATTTTTAAATGATGTTTCTGCATCTTCTCTTGTGGAGGCTGCAAATCTGTTTGCTGTCTTTTTCTCATCTAATTTTGACTGTGATGAGGATTTGACCCCTAATGAATTGGCTGCTGTGCATCATTCCACTTCTTCTTTTGCTTTTGGATCAATAGTTCTGTCGGAAAATGATACTATTGAAGGGCTAAAAAATGTTAATGACTCTTCTCAGACAGACGTGGTTGGGTTATCTATGAAATTATTGAAGAATTGCCCAGCACTTGTGAAACCTCTTACTAAAATGTTTAATTTATCTTTAGCCTCGGGAGTTTTTATTGATGCTTGGAAAAGCACTACTATCACTCCTGTTTTTAAGAGTGGGAGTAAAAGTGATATAATAAACTACAGACCAATATCTAAGCTTTCGTCTGTTGCTAAGTTGTATGAATGCATTATAAAGGATAAAATTTACTTTAACGTGAAGCATCTTATTTGTCCAAATCAACATGGATTTGTAACTGCAAGATCGACGGTCTCTAACCTTGCAGTCTTTACAGAAGACTGTTACTCATGCTTCCGTAATGGTCTACAAATTGATGCCATTTACACGGATTTTTCCAAGGCATTTGACAAAATCTCGCACAAAATCCTTATCGAAAAACTTGGCTGCATGGGGTTTCATTGCAGTATAATTAAATGGATAAAGTCATACTTGTCTAATAGAAAGTGCGTAGTTGCTATAGATGGGGAGATCTCGAAGCCATTCATTGCTACCTCAGGTGTTCCACAAGGTAGCATCTTGGGACCTTTACTGTTCATATTATTTATTAACGATATTTCTAGTTGTTTCACATCGGCTAAATTTCTCCTCTATGCAGACGACCTCAAAATATACTCTGAAATTAAACAGTCATATGACTCTTTGCTACTTCAAAATGAACTTAATAAATTCTTTAACTATTGCGTTTTGAACAGGCTTTATCTTAATATTAGCAAGTGCCATAAAGTCACTTACTCGAAAATGGTTAACCCTTTCGTCCCTGTTGGTACACATGTGTACCAGCACCAATTTCAGTACCTTAAATGTTTTAAATTACCCTAAAAACGAATTACAAGTGTACCAGCTGGGAACCCTGATAGTTGAGTAAAACATGGAAGCACATCGTTAAACAGCTGATGTTTTATGCACGTGTTTTTGTCGCAGAATTCGACTGAGTAAAGGTTTGGTAGTCAAAATAAGGTGAAAACCACAAGTGGAAGTACATAATTTCGTTTTATTTTTAGGAAAAACCCTAAAAGAATATCGGAAAGCACATAGTTTGTTTTATTTGTTTCATATACAAATTTTGTTAGCGCATTTAGTTTGTGGTACAAATAATTACCACCCGGATTTTCTAGTGGTACATATATGTACCATCAGGGTTAGCAGCATATCTGTTTTCTTTCCAGGTAGAAAATGAATAAACGTTCGCTGAGTTAAAAGGAGCTGGAGCCTTTCATGGAAGATTTGTCAGATTTTTCCGATGGTTCGTCTGACAAATATGAACCCAGCGAATATGAAGGAGAATCATTATTTGGGAGTAGTGACGAAGAAATGTAAATAGAGGAAGAAAGTGAAAGTGATTTTCAAAAACTTCTACATCTAAGAAAGCACAGCGATATGAAAAGGAAGAAAACTGAAACTGAAAGCTTACATAATAATATCCCTATTAACCGGGTTCTCGATTGGATGGTTCCTAATGATTCGTTTAGGCCCGCTAAAACAATTTATTTTATGTTTTCTTACCTGTTGCTACAAATATGTACCACACAAAAACCCTGACGGTACATATATGTACCACACAAACAATTTATTTTATGTTTTCAGCCCTGTTGGTACCAATATGTACCACACAAAATCCCTGACGGTACATATATGTACCACACCCCCCTCGCCACCAAGGACTCAACCCAACTCATACATCAATTATTTCAGTACAAATGGTAAACGTGAGTTGAACTTAGCCCCCAAATCTCAGCTGTTTACTCAAATATGAAAGATATGAATTCAGGGACGAAAGGGTTAAACCTTTTCCAACTTGCTATTTCTTAGGTGAATCGTGCCTATCTGAGGTTAACGAAATTAAAGATCTTGGGGTATATTTTGATGCTAAATTAAGCTTTAATACTCACTTAAATTATATTATCGCTGGCTCTTTTGGAGCACTTGCTTTTATAAAACGCCACTCTTCTAATTTCTCGGATCCGTATACCTATAAGATTTTGTATTCTGCATTTGTTCGTTCCAAACTTGAATATGCAGCTTATATATGGAGGCCATACCATATGGTCCATATTAATCGTCTGGAGAGAGTCCAAAAGTGCTTTATTCGTTTTGCCCTGCGGTATCTAAACTTTTCTGATCCTATTCCGTCCTACGTTTCACGGTGCCGATTAATAAGTTTATTATCATTATCGAATAGAAGATCGATTTTGTCAATTTCTTTTATTGCCGATCTTGTCTCTGGTAAGATTGACTGCCCTTTTCTTTTGCAGCTTATAAACTTTAATGTTCCATGCAGAAACTTTCGTACTTTTGTAGTGTTTCGAGTTGGTTTTAATAGAACTGTTTACGGAGCTAACGCTCCTCTGAATAGAACTTTATCTGAATTCAACTATTTCTCAAATTTTCTAGATTTGGATATAACGAGTCCTAAACTGGTAACTCAATTTAAATTAAAAACTTATTTTTTATGTAACAATTAATGTAAGTCTAATATAATTTGTAATAGTAAGTGTCTGCTTTACCTTAGACATAAACAAATAAATAAATAAATAAATAAATAAATATACAGACAATTTCTCAATAGTATGGTTCAGAATTTTTCGTCTCATTTGTGGACATTTCTGGGTCTATTTTGGAACTTTTTCGGCATCATTTCGGGATGGTTTTCGGGACTGTTGGAACCATTTCTGGACTTTTTTGGGATTATTTTTGGATGGTTTTTGGAAGTAGTTTGGGCCCACTTCCGGACTTTTTTTTGGATAATTTTACTACTTTTTTGGGATATGGTCCAAACTCTTATGGGATCGTTCTTAACTTTTTTTTAGATCATCTATGGCCTTTTTAGGGATTATTTCCGTATTGCTGTTTTCGGGGCCATTTAACCCAAAACGGTTCTGAAAAAGTCCTAAAATCATTTCGTAATTGTCCCGAAAAATCTCGAAATGATGCCAAAATAGTCCGAAACATATCCCGAAAAAGTCCCGGAATGGTCCCAAAACAGTCTCGAAAATCATCCTGAAATGATCTCAACAAAAACCAGAAATTATCCCAAAAAACTTCAGAAATGATCCCAAAATAGTTTTGGAACCTTTTCGGCACCAGTTCGGGATTGTTTTCGGTACTGTTTCGGAACAATTTCGGAACGTTTTTGAAATCATTTGGGGATGGTTTCTGGAACTATTTTGGGCCCAATTAGGGACTTTTTTTGGTATAATTTTAGCACTTTTTCGGGATATGGTCCAGACTTTTTCGGGATCGTTTCCTAACCTTTTTTTTAGATCATTTATGGCATTTTTAGGAACCATTTCTGTATTACTGTTTACGGGACCACTTTTCCCAAAACGGTCCCGAAAAAGTCCGCAACATGTCCTGAAAAAGTACTGCAATTATCCCAAAAAAGTCCCGAAATGGTCCCAAAATGGTCCCGAAAACCATCCCGATTCGTTGCGCCAGAAGCATGAATCTGTAGCAACTAAAACTATTTTATAAATTTTTTAAAATTTTCGTTGTGCCAGAAACACGAATGTGTAGCAAAATCGTTATGTATACGCCATGGCGTCTGTTGTTAAATGCAACACATTCATGCTTCTGTGATAACGAAAATTTAAAAAAATTTGGAAATTAAATTTTTTGTCAATTTTGTTGTGGCAGAAACATGAATGTGTAGCACATTCGTTTTTCTGGCACAATTTTCAGAGATTGAACTACACATTCATGAAAATGGCATCGCAGTCACGTGAGCCTATTAACTCAAATTTGGAAATTTTTCACATTCATAGCTCTAGCAACCGAACGACGATATTATATTTACACATTTCTCTCTCTCTCTCTCTCTCTCTCATTTTTTCACAGGTATGGTGGTCACCTTGTCCCAGTCGTGAATGTCCCGAGGAGCCCGAACTCGATTTGGCAGTGAGTCAATGTATGAACTATTGTCTATTACAAGAACAACAAATCGCTTTGACGCAAAAACCAACATTATTTGCTCCATCAACTGGTTATTATTCATCAACGCAACGTGCGCCAGCTCCAACAACACCAACTTTAATGTACAGCACAACAACAGGCAGACCAATTGCTACAACGAGTGCAGCCATTGAATCAACAACTCCAATAATGGCAACACCTTTATCACCAGTGGCAGCATTAGATCCATCAGACACAGTCACTGGATTGCCATTTCCGTCTTCTTCACAACCTCCCCCGCCGCCACCGACCACTACAATGCGTACTATAACAACAAAAGCTATTGAGACAGCAGCAGCAGCAGCGGCAGCAGCTCGTGCTGAAACAGCAGCAGCTGCTGCAGCCGCATTTACAACACCCAGCTCGTTGCCCGCACGTTTTCAAGATGTACTTAATATGTCATCGACAAT
>CAXKVI010000003.1:13236871-13287348 GCA_964058755.1 Campiglossa producta
AATTAGATTTACGTTGTGGTGGTTTGGTGCGTCGCTCAAATATGTCACAATTTACAAATGAGACTGTCAATTGTATGGTACAACGTTGTATGTTTACAATGAATGCGCCGGAGATTTGTCCACCAGATTATAAAGAATCAGATGATCGCGTATTTTGGATTTACTTTTTGTTGAGGTGAGTGGGGGTATGGGTATGTTGCATTTAAAGGTGTGGTTGTGAATATGGCTGCGAATGTTATTAGGAGCTGTCTCAAAGTAAATTATTAGAAGTTATTAGATGTTATTTTTATTAATTTATTTACTTTGTTTTATTTCATTTTTATT
Organism: Campiglossa producta; assembly: GCA_964058755.1. NCBI lineage: Eukaryota > Metazoa > Arthropoda > Insecta > Diptera > Tephritidae > Campiglossa > Campiglossa producta. The sequence goes on from CAXKVI010000003.1 coordinate 13,237,196, forward strand.
TTATTTAATTTAATTTAATTTTATTTTATTTTATTTTATTTTACTTTATTTTATTTTATTTTATTTTATTTTATTTTATTTTATTTTATTTAATTTTATTTTATTTTATTTTATTTTATTTTATTTTATTTTATTTTATTTTATTTTATTTTATTTTATTTTATTTTATTTTATTTTATTTTATTTTATTTTATTTTATTTTATTTTATTTTATTTTATTTTATTTTATTTTATTTTATTTTATTTTATTTTATTTTATTTTATTTTATTTTATTTTATTTTATTTTATTTTATTTTATTTTATTTTATTTTATTTTATTTTATTTTATTTTATTTTATTTTATTTTATTTTATTTTATTTTATTTTATTTTATTTTATTTTATTTTATTTTATTTTATTTTATTTTATTTTATTTTATTTATTTTATTTTATTTTATTTTATTTTATTTTATTTTATTTTATTTTATTTTATTTTATTTTATTTTATTTTATTTTATTTTATTTTATTTTATTTTATTTTATTTTATTTTATTTTATTTTATTTTATTTTATTTTATTTTATTTTATTTTATTTTATTTTATTTTATTTTATTTTATTTTATTTTATTTTATTTTATTTTATTTTATTTTATTTTATTTTATTTTATTTATTTATTTTATTTTATTTTATTTTACTTTATTATTTTTTAAATCATTTTTCAATTTTATTTATTTTTTATTTTATTTTATTTTATTTTTTATTTTATTTTATTATATACTGCCCTGTGCTTTTTTAACATTTCTCACCTACCGTTACCGTTAGTTGACCTTGATATCAGTTAATGACTGAAAGTGATGGCTAGGTAGGACAACATGTGCAGCAACAACAACTTTACTAATTAATTGGCATTTGTTAACAAAATGTCTAACTAATCAGAAATTAATTAATACAAACATAAAATAAATAACATCCCTACTACGACCATATCACCACTAATAACTTTTTCTTACTAATCAAATTATTGACGTTTAATACAATATTTTCTCCTCTTTTTTCTTATTTTTCCGTCTACTTAATAGATTTCTTGCAACAACAATGTTGTCAGCTGGTGTCACCATTATGGATCCCATTCCATTATGGATCCCATTGCACTGACTATGATTGAGAAATATGGCGGTGATTTTGGGCGTGAAAGGTTATTCTCCAGTATTGGCATGGCTATATTTTCACCAATTACTGGCATCATGATTGATTACTCGTCGCGTGGTCTTGGCTATACGGATTACTCAGCTGCTTTCTATACTTACGATTTACTATTGGTCATATCGACTGTATCAGTATTGATGATGCCTTTGGGCGATAAATTGCCAGCAGATAATGTTTTTAGGGATTTATGGAATCTACTTAAGATGCCGCATGTGATTACGTTCATTTTCTTCCTTTTCATTTTGGGAAATTTCTGGGGTTTCATTGAGAGTTTCCTCTTTTTGTATCTAAAAGAATTGGGTGCACCGAATTATTTACTGGGTGAGTATTTATGAGTGAGCGTGGTAGAACTAGAGAAGTTTGTTGTTGTGCTGTTTCTTGGAATGTGTTGTTTATGGAAAACACGTTTCTATTTGTAATTTTTTTTTTACTCAATCTGAGGGACAAAACAACTAATCAAATGGAAATGCAATTACAATCAATTTTTTTTTTTGTTGAATTTTGTGTGGGTTCAGCATAATTGACTTATTTTATACTCAGTTGTGAGTTTTTATAGGTCTCTGACCTACTTCTCGGAAGATATGTTAAGTATCTCACATTTTATGAAGATGAAACACCAGCTACACGCCAAACAAGCGCATCGAGTCATAAATATGATTGTTTCGAATAGATCCGTCCCTGACCCGCTTCCCGGAAGAAAAATCGTCCAATACTTTGACCTAAGCCTAACCCTACCTACATACCGAATTTCAAGTAAATCCAACCATTTATACGATAGTTTAGAAAAAGTCAGCCCTGGGTAAACTTTCCGGAAGAAATTGTATCCTATATTTTAATCTAAGCATATAGCTACCGACATACCAAGTTTCAAGCTATATATACCATTATTTAGAACAGATCCTTCCCTTGTCCCTATTTCCGGAAGAAAAATCATCCCATACTTTAACCTAAGCACAAAGCTACCTAAATAACAAATTTCAAAAAAATCCAGCCATTTATAATAGGGCGGTCCCGGGTCCACTTGCCGGAAGAAACTTTATCCTATATTTTAATTTGAGCATATAGCCACCTATACACCAAGTTTCAAGCAAATCAAACCATAAATACGATTGTTTAGAACATATCCATCCCTGGTCCACTTCCCGGAAGGAAAATCATCCAATACTTTAACATAAGCATAACGCTACCTATATACCAAATTTCAAGTAAATCCAACCGTTTATAAGATAATTTCGAATAGGGCAGTCCCGGGTCCACTTCCCTAAAAAAAGTTTACAGAAACACTCTCCATGCTCCAACTAATCTATCCCGATAATTTAATGAAAATCGGCCTAGTAGTCTTGGGGTCCATAAGCCACATACATCCAATTTTATATAACAAAAGAAGAAGAAGATAACGATTTCTAAACAATCCCCAAGTTATACAGAACGGATTCTTGTCTCAACCCAAAAATGCTGGAAATAGTCTCGAAAATAGTTTACGAAAATGGTTCAGAATGTAGTTAAGAGCGAGTCCTTGTGACTCCCAAATAGTTCGAAAAAGTTCCCACAATGTATTCCCATATTTACGATTCAATTTCAAAGTCCTTTCCAATTTAAGCAGAATACATTCCCGAATATCGGTTACAATGAACAAACAAAATAAGATCAAACTATTCTCAAAGATTTTGAAATTACTTCCCAGTGTTTCGTTTTAATTCCCAAAATAAGCCAGAAACGGTCCCAATATTAATTTCAATATGAATATCAGAGTTGGTCCCACAAGAATTCTCACACAACTTTAAAACTATTCCCAAGTTTTACAGAACATACCCATATTTCATACAAAAGTGTACGAAACAGTACCGAATATACTTCACCATGAATCGAGAAAATAAGTTGGAGCTAATACCAAATGATTCTTGAAATAATTTTGAAACGGTACTATTATAGATCCAAATTATACAGAACCAGAACTATTATATAGTATAGCTCAGACTAATGTTTCTTAAATCCTTTCGAAAGGGTCCCACAATAGATCGAAATATTATTTTGAAATATTGAGTTTCAAACAATTTGAAAATAATTCCAGAAGTTTACACGATGGATTTCTATCCCACCACGAATATCATACTAAAAACAAAAATCTGAAAAATGGTGAGAAATATCATCCGAAATGTTCGGAACTAGACCTGGGACCAGATTATGTTCCCTAAATCAATTTATCAGTTGGAAGGTATTCGTCGGAATTTAAAGTCTCAGTTTGACTTGAAAACCAATTTCTCACATAATATCTCACAGCTGGGTATATAAAATTGCACTTCATAACCTAATGTTTTATATATTTTTGTGTGTCCTAACTTAGTTAGTTTGATTATTTCTTTGCAGGCATCACCATCACAGTTGGCACTGTTAGTAGTATACCATTTTTGTATGGCGCCGAACGTATTACACGAATCTTTGGACATGTTTATTACACGAATCTTTGGACATGTTAATTTGATTATAATTGCATTCTTCTCACATGCTGGACGCCTTGTGGGCTATTCTTTCATTGAGTAAGTATTTCTCTTTTGTTGTTATTGGTATTTTTATTATTGTGCCTACTGGACAAAATGTAGATTGCCATAGTCCTGCGTGCTTAATCACAAGATTTCTATGTTTTTTTTCATATTTTTCCTTAGAAATGCTTGGTGGTGTTTCCCATTTGAAGCTATGGAGGCTCTTTCATGTCACTTGATGTGGGTGGCAGCGGCTACATATTGTTCGATATTGGCGCCGAAAAGCCTTTTGGCTACATTAATTGGTGTATTGGGCATGGCACATTTCAGTTTGGGTAAGTGCTGAGTTTGAGGTGGGTAAAGAGTGAATGAAATAAAATAAAACAAAATAAAATAAAATAAAATAAAATAAAATTAAAATAAAATAAAAACAAAATAAAAATAAAAATAATAAAATAATATAAAATAAAAAAAGTTTCGAGTCGCTAATTAAAATAAATTTATGCATATTTTTATCACTCCTGAAGATAAAACTGGTCGAAAATTAATTCTCATTTATGTCTTAGTTATTCACTACCCCATTCGTTTTAATTTCTCTCTTCGCTACGTCTTGTAATCCCACTTTTTAGGTCGCGGTAGTGGCTCCTTTACTGGCGGTCTGCTCATCGGTCAATTTGGTACACGTGATGCTTTCCGTTATATGGGACTGTTAGCTGTTGTTGGTGGTATCGCTTATGGCTTACTCCATTTAGCATGGCTACGTAAATTCGATCACAATCTCGACGATTGTGAAGAAGAAGTGGAAGCGATAGAAAATGGTGAAACGGAAAAACTTACTGAGCCGGCTACCAAAGAGCAAGGCACATCCATGTCATTGGAACGTTTGAGCTTGATGATCAAATATAATCAAATTGGCAGTTTGACATCATTACCGCGTGGATCGAGGGTGAGTGTGGGAATTATATGAATTTTTAAAGTTTATTATTTTATTTTATTTTATTTTATTCTATTTTATTTTTTTTTTATTTTATTTTATTTTATTTTATTTTATTTTTATTTTATTTTATTTTATTTTATTTTATTTTATTTTATTTTATTTTATTTTATTTTATTTTATTTTATTTTATTTTATTTTATTTTATTTTATTTTATTTTATTTTATTTTATTTTATTTTATTTTATTTTATTTTATTTTATTTTATTTTATTTTATTTTATTTTATTTTATTTTATTTTATTTTATTTTATTTTATTTTATTTTATTTTATTTTATTTTATTTTATTTTATTTTATTTTATTTTATTTATTTTTTTTTATTTTTTTTATTTTATTTTATTTTTTTTCATTTTATTTTATTTTATTTTATTTTTTTTTATTTTATTTTATTTTATGTTATTTTATTTTATTTTATTTTATTTTATTTTATTTTTTATTTATTTTATTTTATTTTATTTTACTTTATTTTATTTTATTTTATTTTATTTTATTTTATTTTATTTTATTTTATTTTATTTTATTTTATTTTATTTTATTTTATTTTATTTTATTTTATTTTATTTTATTTTATTTTATTTTATTTTATTTTATTTTATTTTATTTTATTTTATTTTATTTTATTTTATTTTATTTTATTTTATTTTATTTTATTTTATTTTATTTTATTTTTTTAATTTTATTTTATTTTATTTTACTTTATTTTATTTAATTTAATTTTGTTTTTATTTTATTTTATTTTTTTTTTATTTTATTTTATTTTATTTATTTTAATTTTATTTTAAAGTCTTTTCTTTTCTTTTAATTTATTTTATTTTAATTTAATTTAATTTAGTTTATTTTATTTTATTTTAATTTAATTTAATTTAATTTAATTTTATGTTTTTTTTATTTTATTTTATTTTTTTTTATTTTATTTTATTTTATTTATTTTAATTTTATTTTAAAGTCTTTTCTTTTCTTTTAATTTATTTTATTTTAATTTAATTTAATTTAGTTTATTTTATTTTAATTTAATTTAATTTAATTTAATTTTATGTTTTTTTTATTTTATTTTATTTTATTTTATTTTATTTTATTTTATTTTATTTTATTTTATTTTATTTTATTTTATTTTATTTTATTTTATTTTATTTTATTTTATTTTATTTTATTTTATTTTATTTTATTTTATTTTATTTTATTTTATTTTATTTTATTTTATTTTATTTTATTTTATTTTTTTTTAATTTTATTTTATTTTGATTTAATTTATTTTATTTTATTTTATTTTATTTTATTTTATTTTATTTTATTTTATTTTATTTTATTTTATTTTATTTTATTTTATTTTATTTTATTTTATTTTATTTTATTTTATTTTATTTTATTTTATTTTATTTTATTTTATTTTATTTTATTTTATTTTATTTTATTTTATTTTATTTTATTTTATTTTATTTTATTTTATTTTATTTTATTTTATTTTATTTTATTTTATTTTATTTTATTTTATTTTATTTTATTTTATTTTACTTTATTTTATTTTATTTTATTTTATTTTATTTTATTTTATTTTATTTTATTTTATTTTATTTTATTTTATTTTATTTTATTTTAATTTATTTTATTTTATTTTATTTTATTTTATTTTATTTTATTTTATTTTATTTTATTTTATTTTATTTTATTTTATTTTATTTTATTTTATTTTATTTTATTTTATTTTATTTTATTTTATTTTATTTTATTTTATTTTATTTTATGTCATTTTATTTTATTTAATTGTATTTTTATTTATATTTTTTTTTTTATTAAGAGAATATACCTTCTCTTCTTTTATTCCTTTCATACAATATACATATGCTGTCATACATCTTAATTTTACAAATTCCCTTCCAATTGATATATTTTTCTCATTTTGCATTTTCTCTCCCCTACACTTTTCGCGCCATTTACGCAATGTGTCAACGTTTGCTCCAACAACAACAACATCACCTCATTTCATTACACAACAATGTACAATTGGAATTCTTATGCTACACCTGCTCCTCCACCAGGCGGATATACACGACCATTTGTCACATCGTCGTAGTAGCTATAATGTGGAATCGACACGTGTACCACGACATTCCAGTCACATTGGTAGCGCATCGAAAGTTGACATTTTACGTTCCACACTGGATATAAATCACAAATCCTCAAATAATTCGGTATTGAGTAAAGCCGATAACAAAACATCAAATCAATCATTAGGACGAAATCGTGCCGATAGTGCGCCCAAATTAAATCACAGCAATATGAAGAATATATCACAACCAGCTCTTGAGGGTGTTGTACTTGAGGTAAGTGTGTTGTGGGATGGGTTGGTTGATGGTGGTTGAAGGGCAAAGTTGGATGGGGGGTGGAGTTGAAAATTGCTGGTTTAACTGAGTGTAGGAATTGGAAATGGTGTGTAAAGAAATTTGTAAACAAAACATAGAAAATTGCTCAGAGCGTTCTACTTGCGGGGGTACGGATGAATGGTTGTGTTGGTTGGTTGGTTTGCGAATGATTGTTGGCTCATGCTGAGGCTTAGTTGTGCTAGCAACCGGCAAGCAGCATGTAAAGAGCGGAAGTAGAGAGTTCACATTGGCTTTATATGGAGTGTGTAAGTGTGCGTGTGTTTGTATGTATTGTGATGAATCGTAGGGTAAGGATGGGATCAGCGTAAGTTAAGCCGACATTCGCGTTGATTGTTGTCAATTGCGCTTACTTTCGGTGATTTTTTTTTTATTTTTTTTTTTTTTTTTTTTGTAATATTTTTATGGCGTTTTTTGGTGCAGTAAGGCCCAAAGTCAATTGCCTTTTGAGTTTATCACAAACTTCTATCTCTTTTCAAACCTCTACAGAGCAACTCGCAGTATTCTCTTTTCAGTTTTCCGGTGTTTCACTTTTTATTTTGTTTTAGGCGCTACTAATTTTTGCTTCATACTTTAACTTTTTTTTTGCTGAAATTCTGCCTATTTCCCCCTATTTCTGACTCTCACTAATTTTTTTCTCATATGCAGCCATGGCATCAAGTGTCAAAAATCTGCTGAAAAAAAAAGAAGAATGGATGGTTTGCGGAAGCAGCGACCATATGCCACAGCTGGCGCCTATGCGCAACGAATTTTTTTAGTTCACATTTTTTTTTCTACTTTTCTTCATTCCAATTTCTATTTTCTTCGTTTCCGGTAACTCATTTAAGTTTTTGTTCTTTCTGATTTGATTCGAGCACACAGGAAGTATGCAACATAGCATCCGGATACCATTGAAAGTAGAAAGAATTTATTGAAAAAAAAAAAAAATCTTTAAATTTTGCTTTAAAGATTCAAATTAGTGCTGTAAATGCATTCGAGCTACCAGTTCCACTAAAAAATCTGGTTGAGTCGTTTTATTTGTTTACAAACAGATTGTAACTTATTGTAAAATTTTGTCTCGACTGTGTCAAGTTTTGGATACCCCCTTTCGACATATGATATATATTTTTCCCCGCCAGATGGCGCTGAATTAACTATATTTGCAAAATCCGTATTTATGGTCCAATCATATTCATAGTTGGCACATATGTTTGATATAAATATATAATAAAAATTATGTCTCAAAAATTAAACACGCTAGGTGGCGCTGTAGTCGAGATATTCATAAAATCCCCATTTATGGTCCGTTTTTGCTACTTTTTACCACGTATGGAAGGAAGAACTCTATTACAAAAAAATTATCTCGCTAGGTGGCACTGGAGTCGAGATATTAAATAACCCCTGTTTATGGTCCTGTCACTCAAGTTGTTGTTGCAGCAGTACTTCGAACTGCCTAGTCGAAGGATCCACTTATAAAAAGTTACATGACGGACCAGACAGGGTTGTTCTGATGTTGACAGTCCTTTGCCGGATACGGTACGTTCCGGTGAATAGCACCTTGTGTTACTAGTCCGACTGTCTTATGAACGATTTCGTTGACCCCGTAGCCGGGATCGAAGTGAATTTTAGTCGCCTCTTAAGACAGGCATACCTTCCTCGGGCATATTCTAAACCCCTAGCCCGCACGGGTTTCGCAGACAGAGTCGCGGGCTTCTGCTAGTATTACTTAAAGATATAAAATTCTCCACGTTGCCTCAATTGCTGAATCATAAACTATATTTCTTTTCTATTTCGCTTGACCATCAACTTTTTATCTTGAAATTTCCAACCACCAGATCCAAGTTCTATCAAGGCCTAGGAGGAGTATTCCAAAAAAGGCGTTTTTGAATCAAATTAAAAAAATGGACATTATTGAAAGGAGTTCTACGATAGGCCGTTCAACCAAATTCTGAAATAGGGTAGTATTGAAAAGAATTCTGAGATATGGCTTATTTGAAAAATATTCTAGGATAAATAGATCTCACGATATATCCCACTTTTGAAGGCTTAAAATAAAAATCATGTATTTGCATCGTTACCATGCAAAAAATGCGAATAATCTAGAATGCGTTCGAGCTCAGTCGCAGGGAAGAATGCGACTAATGCCAATTCCGATCACTTTGTATGGGCTGGACTGCTCAAATTTGTTTGAGCATGACCTATGGAGACAGCAATCGTATGCAGGACTAGTCCACTTCATAACCAAACGGGTACTTAATCCTAAGTGTATGCTACAGAAACTGAAATTGCACAACACCCCTTTTGGGTATGCTAAAAAAATCTCTAAAGAGATTAATCGCAATATTTTTTGTCATGTTATAAGCCTGAGAACTTCTTCCAAGTTCCCAATTTCAAACCATATTTCCTCCGAATATGTAAACATTTGGTTTAAAGTAGAACAGTTTTCGAGATATCTTACATTTCAGTGTATTATCTCACTTTATAGACTCCTTGACCACCTTGTGCTTTAAGGCAATTCAATGAAGCTGGCGAGTTTTTAGGCGCGCTTGGCGCAGCTAATTCCTTTTCGTACTTCATGGAGTAATGAGTTGCTCATTGTTGTCGTCGGACAAATGCAAAAGCACTTAAAAACTTGCATTATAATTTTGTATGAGAGACAAAAACCTGTTTAACTTTAGTATGAGCCACTATGTGGTGTGTCAAATTGAAATGTTAAATTTTTGACCAAAGTGTCCTAGTGTTTATTCAAGGGATCTGAACCTTGAGCACTCCTTCTGACTACCTGATCATTGCAGCGTCTTTCAGGCTGAATTCTCAACAATTTTGGAAGCCGCGGCCTGGATAAGTAAACGCGATATCGGCGAGGATATCGTTATTTTCGGCGACAGCCAAGCGGACATTAAAGCTCTTGGCTATAACTCGTTTAACTCTGAGCTGACGCTCAGCTGTGGTCGATCTCTTCAAGAGGTGTCCCAACAGAAGCGCGTGAACCCCCCACATGAGTCCCGGGACACATGGACATTGAGGGAAACTGTAGCGCAGACGAAATTGCCACATCGATCCTAATGCTGAAGGAGTAGACACTCCGTCAAGCCAACGAAAGATGGCTACAATCCTCCAGGGTGCCGGATATCCAAACAAACGTGGTCAAAATGGGATCATAAGAGAACTAAACACATTAACACCCTAAGAAGGAGAGAAATCTCCATACTAAGGCACTGCCTTATTGGTAGGCACGCAGAAAGCCTAGGTGTTCCCTACCGACTATGTTGTAGGAGTTGCTAAGATGATAAGGAGGGAAAAACGGCGGAGCACCTCATCTGCAACTGCCCGGCTTTAAGCTGCGCGACAACGCGATTTTTGAGATTTTTCTTCCTGGATAGCCTACGCCATATCGCGGAGCTGGATATAACAGACTTGATGGCCTTTATCAAGTCATCTAAATGGTTCGAGGAGGAGAAACGGTGTCAGTTTAGGAGTATCAGTCGCGGGATAATGCTATGTGGAGAATTCCAACATTTCAGGAATTTTCCATATGGCCGAAACCCGGGACTGTCTTTGAACATTTATTAAACCTTCATAGGAGGTACAGTAAGACTTATAGTCTTTTAATTGTACTAACATGATCACAGGTACATAGGTATATAGAGATTACAAAACTTTAAACTTAAAACTAACTAAAATCGTAGTACATTATCAGTTAAAGAATGAAAGGGGGAAAAAAGGGGAAACCAGATAGGGAAAATGGTAAAAGAAAGTGGGAAAAGAGGTTACTAACCAAAAAATTATTTGACTGCCTTTTCGAAACATCCTATCGATGTTATGCTTTTAATTGCAACTGGTAGCGAATTCCAGATTCTAATAGTGCTAACAAAAAAACATCTAGAGGCAGCTAGTGCTGAGTATCTAGGTACTATGATATCGTGGGTACGTGACGAACGAACAAACGTCAGCTTCTCAAAGAGGTAGCCCGGCTGATGGCTGCTAATAATCTTGAATAGGAACATTAGATTTCTAACTTTCAGATAGTTGACCAGACTTAAGTTTAAAATATTAATTGTGTAAGTTGAAATATGGTCAAACTTCTTTTTACGGTATATAAATCTAGCAGCGTTATTCAGAGCCAAGTTCAATTTATTTCTTGAGTTACAATCCAGATCACAATAAACAAGTTCAAAGTATGATATATGGGGCACAATTAATGACTGTACCAACTTAAGTTTTGTATGTGTCGGAAGATCAAAACATACTTGCCACAAATTCCTTAAAGCAAAGTAAATCCTTGATAAGCTGTAATTAATGTGATCCGAGCATGTTAGTTTCGAGTTCATCTTGAAGCCGAGGTTTTTTACAGTCATCTGGGGTGCTATGACTGAGTCGTTTAGAACAACAGCCGATATGTCTTTTAAGTCAAAGGAGGCATGCGATATGGGGAGAAGTTGTGTCTTGGCCGTATTTAAGCTAAGTCCATTCGCCATGGCCCATATAGATATTCTTTTTAGGTCCGCATTTAGTCTGAAAACTAAATCCTCGCTAAGACCAATTGGGCGTGAAAGATAAATTTGTGTGTAAAGATGTACAGATGCATCATAGCAGCAGTGAACAATATCATTGATGAACGCACTAAAAAGAAGAGGGCCTAAAATTGATCCTTGCGGAACTCCCGATGAAATTTCTTCACGAGAAGAAAAACAATGACCGCACTGAACTTGCTGATATCTATTCGAGAGGTAGCTTTTTAAAAATTTAATGGAGGCTGCATTAAAACCAAAGTAGTGCTTGAGCTTTAACAGAACTATATCATGATTCACAGTATCGAATGCTTTAGAAAAGTCTAGCAGTACCAAGAATGTAAGATATTGTTTATCAAAAGCAGGCCGAATGTCTTCTATTACCTTTAGTATAGCAGTAGAGCAACTGTGTCCATGCCGGTAGCCAGACTGGCTTGCACTAAGAAGTCCATGCTTTGTGAAATGTGCCACGATTTGTTTCGCAAGAAGCTTTTCAAAGACTTTGGCAAGTACAGGCAAAACACTAATTGGCCGGAAGTCTCTAGGAGACTCGGGTTGATTATTTTTAGGAATTGGAATGATGTTAGCAAGTTTCCATTCACTTGGAAAAGTAGAAGTCGTAATCGAGAAGTTTAGGATGTGTGTGAGTGATGGAACCACGCATGGGGCAATAAGTTTTAAAAATCGTAAGCTTATATCATCCACGCCAATCGCATTCGATTTAATGGCAAATACACATTTTAGAATTTCCGCTTCAGTGGACACCTCGAAACCAAACGAATCAGGAAACTTACAGATTTGGTTTGCGTCTATATTAAAACTTGGCATAACAGTTTGGGAACTTCCATTAATAAAATATGAATTCATCTCATCCGCATTAATTTCACAGACCTTGAAATCCTTGGAACCTACACCAAACGACTTCAAATTCTTCCACAAGACCTTTGAAGGAACGTCTTTACTAAATTTAGCTTCCAGGAATACTTTTTTAGAGTGTCGTAGTTCAGTCGTGACTTTATTTCTGGCTCTTTTATAAGCTTCCCAGTTTTCAGAAGAAGGGCATGTCTTCCACATTTTGTACGCCTTGCTTCTAGCTTTAATCCACTTTAGATTTTCTTTAGAGAACCAAGGCTTGTTATTCGAGGCCAATTTAGCAATACGAAGATGTACATATTTATCGAACAAGTATTTTATAAGCCTTGTTACATGGTTCAGTTTAAGATCAACAGAGGAAAGAAACCAACATGCATTCCAATCCAACGAAAAACCCTCATTTATTAGCGCAGGAAAATCTATATTTTTAAAATCACGAAACGTGAGAGAGTTAAGACAATTTCTCCTGCCAAAATCTATGTCATATGATAAAAACATCAGCTCGTGTTGGTGGTAACATAAGGGGCCTTTCAAAGCTGGCTTAAGTGCGCCTCTGCGCCAGCCACTTGAAACTAACCTAACCTATGATAAATATAACGATACTTGGTTCCACCCACAGGACATAATGATATATTAACTATATCTAATAGTACATTTACACTGCACAATAGTACATTTGCACTGCATTTGGCTTCACCTTCCCTGCAAGAATCTTCTACCAGGATAAATAGCCACCGTAAGAAAATGCATTACTGTGATGACTTAAACACCTGTAGAGTAATAATAAAAGAAGAGTCAAGAAGATGAATCGACACATTTTCTTAAAAAAAAACTAGTTGAAATTGTTATTTACAGCTGTGCATAAGTTATCACACGTCAATTACCCATTAATGTTCTTGGCGGGCAATCCTTAATGTGGAACACCCGCAGGGTTGCTAGTTTGAGGAACTGTGGATTGTTTTGTTCGGCAAATGAGGTCAAATGTGATGGAGTTCCAAATTTGGCAAATGAGATTTATATGAAAAAGAGCCAAATTTGCATTTTTTCGCCAATTTGCCAAATTTGGTGCGGTGTAAATGTACTATAATGTGGTATGAAATACTGTACTAAGAAATTGTTCTATCGTAAATTAACTAGTACATAAGTACGTTGAGACGTACAAATACAATTCTGCCCTACTTTTAATTGTTTCACACTTAGCTTCATTTGAAATCTACAGATTTTCACGCACCCCAAAAATATTTTTGTTTCCACAACTCGCACACCAATTACAAGCGTCGTAATGCTGTGGCTTTGTTAACAAATTTTTGCTTTTTTAATTATGTGTTCCTTTTTCCCAGCTTATAGATGTGCACTCCAGGGATGGGCAAAATTTTATTTTTGAGTGACGAGTGACGAAAAATGTAAAAATAAAAAATTATTCATTATTTTAAAAATTCAAATGAAAAATTTGTCCATAGAGACCCCGGAAAATTATCGGGACCATTTTCGGGATCATTTCGGTGCCATATCATACGATGTCATATCATGTGATGTCATATCATATGATGTCATATCATATGATGTCTTTTCATATAATGTCACATCATATGATGTCATATGATATGATGTCTCATCATATGATGTCATATCATATGAATTCATATCATGATGATGACATCATATGATGTCATTTCATATGATGTCTCATCATATGATGTCATATCATATGAATTCATATCATGATGATAACATCATATGATATGACATCATATGATATGATATCACATGATATGACATCATATGATATGACATCGTATGATATGACTTCATATGACATCATATGATATGTCATATGAATGATATGACATCATATGATATGTCATCATATGATATGTCATCACATCATATGATATGTCATCACATGATATGACATCATATGATATGACATCACATGATATGACATCATATGATATGACATCGTATGATATGACATCATATCATATGACATCATATGATATGACATCATATGATATGACATCATATGATATGACATCATATGATATGACATCATATGATATGACATCATATGATATGACATCATATGATATGACATCATTTGATATGACATCACATGATATGACATCACATGATATGAAATCACATGATATGACATCGTATGATATGACATCGTATGATATGACACCGAAATTATCCCGAAACAGTCCCGTATTATTTATCACTTTGATTTTTATGAATAAAAATAACCGGCCACTTTTTAAAATAATGAATAATTTTTTATTTTTTATTTGAATAATTTTTCACTCAAAATGGCCCAACCCTGGTACACCCTCACACATACATATGTAAATACATACATACAAACAAGCTTTTTAATACGCTTCTGTTGTTAAACAAGTTCTACTTGTTTTCATTTCCTTTTTTTTTTTAAATTATTTGTGATTTATTGTGTTCTAAAGTTTTTCTTTTTTTTTTGCTTTTGATTTATGTTTTTGTGTTTTTGCTTTTGCTTTTGTTTTGTTGGCGCATTTCCTCTTCAATGCCGCATTTCCTCACTCATTCTTATGGCTGCTGCAGGGTGTTGAATCGACCTTTTTCCCCACTCGCATGAAAAAATATCCGAGTGGTTTGTTAACAACAATACCAGCGATGGATTTAGCTGTTATTCCGGGCACAATACTGATGGTAATGTACACAAACAAATCAAATCGGTTTGCAAAAAAAAAGAAAAGAAATCAACTCGAAAAATATGAGCACACAAACATACAAACATACATACATATGTACATATGTATAGAATGTACTATAGAGAATTGTTCAATTGATGTGATTGGCATTGCATGTTGTATTGTGCATGCTGAATATTTTTATTGCAACTTGTGGGTGTGTGCGTGTGTGTGGATATCCCGTAGAAAAGTGACAGGTTGGTATCTACTAAATTTAAATATGGGCTTAAATGGCATCCGTGTTCACTCACTGAGTTTAACGACAAACATTTCTGAAAGTAAAATTTGAGAAAATGGCTGATAATGCAACGGAAATTATGCAACGGAAATAGAAATTGTAGCCGACTTTCAGGCGTAGGCGATTTTCACCACGACGCTTTGCTGTCCAAATCAAATAGGAGGTGAAATTTGAGGATCTAGCTAACATTGCACAAATTGTAATAATTAGGCCGAGCAGAATTCATGGGTGTTGCCACTTATGATGGGGTACAGGGTAGAGCTTGATATGCCAATATGGGTATCAAATGAAAGCTATTTTCGGCCGTTTTCCAAATAAGATAATTTCAAACAGGGATGCCACCTAACCGCAATTTATTTATTTTTTCGTATATCTCGTGAACTGTTGGACTGATTTGGATAAAATTTGGCATATAGACAATTTGATTCATTCAAAGTTTATATGCATGCCCACTGTTTACAGGGTTGCCACCTGTAACCATTTTTGTATATGCCAATATGGTTATAAAATGAAAGGTATTTTCGGCCGTATTCCAAAATATGACAATTTCACGCAGGGTCTCTCCATTTTTCTCTTCATTTCAGTCTTTCCTTCTACCACGGCCCTCTTCCTCTATATCCCATTCGTATTGGCCCCTGTTAATTTAGGCATAATTCTACCCACATATCGAATTTGAAGGAAAATGCACCCTGTTGAAGATATTTTCAAGTTGATCGGTTCCCTGGTCCGCTTCCCGAAAGTAAGAAATTGTGAACCTAAACCATTCTCGAATACATCCTATTCATATTTCGTTATTTCCGAAATTAAGAAGTTAACTCGGTTTTTTTGTTTTAATTTCCGGTTTGATATGGTGTCCGATTTCTTTTTTAAAAATTTACAGCCAAAATTCACCCATTACACATCATTTCATGATGAAAAATAAAGATTAATGGCATTTTATGGTGTGCTTTTTTGTTTAAGATAACAATTCATTAAAGAAATTTACGAAGTCCATTACAAAAAAGGGGTGCAGTGAAACAACGCCCGCAGAAATAACGCCCGCCGACAAAAGGAAATTACGTGATGTGATGTGATGTGATGTGATGTGATGTGATGTGATGTGATGTGATGTGATGTGATGTGATGTGATGTGATGTGATGTGATGTGATGTGATGTGATGTGATGTGATGTGATGTGATGTGATGTGATGTGATGTGATGTGATGTGATGTGATGTGATGTGATGTGATGTGATGTGATGTGATGTGATGTGATGTGATGTGATGTGATGTGATGTGATGTGATGTGATGTGATGTGATGTGATGTGATGTGATGTGATGTGATGTGATGTGATGTGATGTGATGTGATGTGATGTGATGTGATGTGATGTGATGTGATGTGATGTGATGTGATGTGATGTGATGTGATGTGATGTGATGTGATGTGATGTGATGTGATGTGATGTGATGTGATGTGATGTGATGTGATGTGATGTTATGTGATTTGCGGGCTTTTCCTACCAAAGCTAGTACGTTTTATTTTCTATCGGTAGGATGGGGGAGGCGATTTGAATTTTGGTATGTTTATAACTTTGTACAAGTAACATCACTTCTTTGCTACAAAGTCTTATCATATATGGCGGATTTCAGGTAGTTTATGGCACAGTGGTTTTCCAAAATCTGAGTACTTGATCAGGGACCAGCTTAAGAATGATCTATTCAGATACTCCAGTGATTCGTCCCCTTCTTTGCACCTTTGAAATCAGTATTTGTTTGTGTTAGTTTAGATACTTAGATGCGTTGAATAAAGAGTAAAAATTTTAATGCAATGGCATCCGCTGAAGTGATTATGGACCTACTTTGAAGCCAAACTGCAACTTTTTAAAAATGAATGAGCCCTGGTTCATAGAGAGTGTTACAATATTTTTATGCAGATACTTAGAACATTTTTCTAACATGATTTGATAAAACCCATATATAAGATCTGGGCAAGAGGAAAAAAATAGTATCATGAATAAAATGTCGATACTGTGCAAAAATATTGTTAGGATGAAGGCCATTTGGGTAGGTTTTCCGATGGATTTAGGTAGGAAAGTAATATCCAAAGTGGCAACCCTGATACAAAAGCGGAGAGCATAATTTGAGCGAGAAATTCCCTCAATTTGCTTTCATGAATCAGAGAAACAGGTTTGTTTATTTAAAAAATAATGCAAAAAAAAATAAAAAAAATATACTTTTGCTTTGGAATAAAATATAAATATAAAATAAAAAAACAAAAAAAAGTATATAAAAAAACATTATAAAACAAAAAAAAGAAAATAAAACAAAAAAAAAAAAAACATATAAAAAAAGAACATAATCTAAAAGACGAAAAAAATATGAAAAAAAAACAAAAAAAACATAAATATTTATTAAGTGCAATAACTAAGATTAAAACTATCAAAATTGCGGTTTGTCCCACTGCCCTTTCGTTAGCGCATTCATACCTGGGCAAGTTGTGTAGGCGTTTATTTGTTGGTGCCCACCACTGTCCATAGCGCTCCCAGGTGCGCAGTATATAAGTCTATCAGTAATGTTGAGCGCAGTACTACTATTTTATTTATACAAATATCTAACTTTTCTTTGGGTTTATTTTATCCAGCAGTGTTTCTGTTTATTTTGCTAATAACTTTTTGTAATGTTTGTTATTTATTTTCTATAAGTCTTATTTTTAGTTTTGCATGCCATTGGGAAATATCATTTATTTATTAACATCAACATCGGCCATCTGTGCCGCTTGATATTTGAGATATGGTTTGTGTAGACGGTGCACTTTGTGGAATGTTAACAAGCAATACTGATTCCATTTTTTTTGCCTTAAATAATATTCTCAAAAAAGTTTGTTATAACTTTTTTTTGTGTGTACCTTTTGGGGAAACACCATCGATGATTTTTGCAATAACAAGTATAGTTTTGATATATGTACTTACATATTTGCATTACAAAAATATTCATACAATTCCCCTGGAATAAAGAGCACTTTAGTTATATTTGCTCTACTAGCTGCTTCTAGGGAGCTCAATACAAGTTATATGTTTTGTATTTACACAAGGTCTTGTTAGGGGGTGAGGGGTGATGAATTAATGAACTTATCTTTCTGAGACCCACATTCGCAGATGTCAAATGTTACTCATACGCCCAGTCGTACCACTCACTAATTTACATATCGTTTCCCTAATATGAAAAAAACTTTAGTGTTTTTGTGGTATGTAAATGTTACTCATACGCCATGTATGACCTATAAAAGGTGCACTATAAATTATAGTCTATAATAGCGAAATTTCAGAATATTGACAATAATTTTCCATTATCACGCAGTCTACTAAAATACTATTGTAATTGCAATGTACCTTTCTCGTGAATGCGTTATTCAATATATTTGTAAAGGACCCTGTTGTCCTTAGAAAAATTAAAATTTGTATATTTTAGCAAAATGTTGGCGGACTTAGTATAAGCTTATAACTAATATGGTAACTAAAAATCGGCACGAATTATCGTTGTCCTATTTAGCCTAAAACACAACAATACAGACTATAGGCATATCAAATTTCGAAAGAAATATAATACTTAGTACTTCATATATAATATTCCATAAGCTATCTGCGAATTACAGTAGTATTTAATGCAGATAAAATAAAGGAAACCATAACTTCTGTCTCTTAAACAACTATGTAGGGTAATTTTCGGGTCGAGAAAGATATTAGAGAACTGCGCTAGAAATTAAGAATCCCATTATAGAATTACATAAGAACTCGCTTGGAGAACTATGATTTTCTACGAATTGAGAATTATTCCCCATTTTGTTTTGAGAAGGCTATGTTTCTCAGGTCTTTTTCGAGTCGCTTTCTAATCTAATCTATATCTAATCGATATCTAACTTCAGCGTTTTTTGGGGTATATATGCAAATGTTACTCATACGCCATGTATGGCCCATAAAAGATGCATTATAATAGCAAAATTTCACGATATTGACAATTATTTTATATTATCACGCGGTCTACTGAAATACTATTGTAATTCCAATGCGTTATCCAATATATTTTCAAAGGATCCTGTTGCTCTTAAAAAAATTAAAAGTTGTTTATTTTGGTAAAATTTTGGCGGACTTAGTATAAGCTGATAGCTAAAAGTGAAAGTAAAAATCGGCAATAAGATTTTCTACGAATTGAGAATTATGTCCCATTTTGTTTTGAGAAGGCTATGTTTCTCAGGTCTTTTTCGAGTCGCCCTCTAACGTTGGAGATTAGAGAATGGGGCTAGTTACCTAATCTACTTCTAATCTATATCTAACTTCAGCGTTTTTTGGGGTATATATGCAAATGTTACTCATACGCCATGTATGACCCATAAAGAGTGCATTATAATAGCAAAATTTCACGATATTGAAAATTATTTTACATTATCACGCAGTCTACTAAAATATTATTGTAATTCCAATGTCACTTTCGTGTGAATGCGTTATCCAATATATTTTAAAAGGATCCTGTTGTCCTTAGAAAACTTGAAATTTATATATTTTAGCAAAATTTTGGGCGGACTTAGTATAAGCTGATAGCTAAAGTAAAATTACAAATCGGCACGGATTATCAGCCCAATATTTAGGTATGAACAGAATATTTTGTTGACACCAAGCTCAATTCCCAAAAAAAAAAACTCTTTCCCGAAAGGGTTGAAGGGGCAGTAGAACGACTTTGATGAGTTCATAGCTATAAAATTCATAGCTAAAATAATAGTTGAGAATTTTTAACTTCATGGGCTAGTGCGTTATTGCACCGAAGGCCTTTTATCTAAGTATTGCGCAACACTCATAACAACAAACTGTGATGTGAGCACTTGAGCAGCTGCATTAATGCATGATTGCATGCAAAGAGGTAAATATTCAGCATTATACACATACATACATACATAGCTACTTATTTGTAGAGGAAAGTGCATTCAAATATGCAAAGACTTATGAATTCCGACAAACACTTTCCTCAATGCACACATGCATAAACATACTCGCGTATCGGGTATGAATTATGTGCAACTCAATCATTCGTATTACAGTGACGGAAGTACTTTTCCGGTTTATGTATGCACCCGTGTATGAATGTGTGTGTATTTGTTTGTGTTTGTGCAAGTGCAGTGTATAGTAAAAGTGTTTGGTTGGCGAAATGGAAATCTCATTCATTCGCTTGATTGGTTGCATTTCTGATTTCACATGATATCTATCTGCATTGATCATAAATACATATACACATATGTACATATATGTATACTGGTACAGGTACATCTAGACTTGCAATCGGAAGAAAAGTAATTGCATGGGATGTACAACACATAAAGCCAATTAAATATTCGTTCAAGTGCATGCTAAATAATTTATTGCAAATTCTAAAATGCTTCTGAAAAGAAATTTGAACTAAGTAAGCAATTATTAGCAAACAATTAGTAGGTGATTGATTGAGATATTTGTTTGTGTGTACAACCTTACAACCCTCTCTTTTCACTCCTTCATTTGCTGGATCGGATAATTTTAAAATAAATTTTAATAAAATTTGATGGACTGTTTAAAATTTAAGTCTTCCATATATATTTTTTTCATCATCTACACATATATATATATATATATATATTGTGGATGCAAAACGGCGTATATGGTACACATAGCATAGACATTTGAAAAATTTTTAAATGAATGCAATAAAACAGGCAATTTCATAAACAATAAATTGCTTGTTGTGGCTGTTGTTGTTGTTGGTTGTTAGCTGGTATGTGGTTGTAAATTGTTAAAATTTATTCGTGCATACAGTTAGTCAGTTGCGCCTAAATGCGCGCTAGACATCTGGGGATTTGTGAGTATTTTATAGCTTCGAATTATTTAAGCTCTCATTTAGTAAATTTGTGTGTAGGTGAATTTTTTTTTTCCGAAAGTGCATTTGGCATTTTCAATTGAATTTTTAATAGCTTTTGTTGAAAAATTTGGCTGCATTTGTGGTTTGAGCTTTCTCTGAGTTTGATGAAGCTAGTGATTCTAATTCCATTTTAAAACCATTTGGTGGCTAGCACATATGCTAATAACGGCTTTTAATACAAAATGCTGCAACGTTATTGGATTTTCTTTTTTGTTGTTATGAAAAAATGTAATAATATAATAAAAAAAAATATAATGAAAAAAAACATAAAAAAGCAAAATAAAATAAAACAAAATAAAATAAAATAAAATAAAATAAAATAAAATAAAATAAAATAAAATAAAATAAAATAAAATAAAATAAAATAAAATAAAATAAAATAAAATAAAATAAAATAAAATAAAATAAAATAAAATAAAATAAAATAAAATAAAATAAAATAAAAGAAAATCAAATAAAATAAAATAAAATAAAATAAAATAAAATAAAATAAAATAAAATAAAATAAAATAAAATAAAATAAAATGAAATAAAATAAAATAAAATAAAAGAAAATCAAATAAAATAAAATAAAATAAAATAAAATAAAATAAAATAAAATAAAATAAAATAAAATAAAATAAAATAAAATAAAATAAAATAAAATAAAATAAAATAAAATAAAATAAAATAAAATAAAATAAAATAAAATAAAATAAAATAAAATAAAATAAAATAAAATAAAATAAAATAAAATAAAATAAAATAAAATAAAATAAAATAAAATAAAATAAAATGAAATAAAATTAAAAAATATAATATGAAAAAAAAAATAATAATATAAAATAAATAAATCTAGATAAAATAAACAATAAACAAACTGAAAAAATAAAAAAAAATAAATAAAAATAAAAAAAAAAACAAATAAAATAGATATGAAAAAAAATAAAACTAAAAACAATACCCAATTTTTGATTGTATAAAAAAATAAATAAATAAAATAAAATAAAATAAAATAAAATAAAAAGAAATAAAATAAAAAAAAAATAAAATAAAATAAAAAAAATAAAAAAAAAATAAAATAAATTAAATAAAATAAAATCAAATTAAATAAGACAAATAAATATAATATGAAAAAAAAAAATAATAATATAAAATAAATAAATCTAGATAAAATAAACAATAAACAAACTGAAAAAATAAAAAAAATAAATAAAAATAAAAAAAAAATAAATAAAAATAAAAAAAAAAACAAATAAAATAGATATGAAAAAAAAAACTAAAAACAATACCCAATTTTTGATTGTATAAAAAAAATTCTATTTAATCGTCTCTCTACTACGGAAACTGCTAGGTTATATAAATAATTTATACCTCACTGTGCTAATTAAAAAAAAATTAAAACCAAATAAAATATGAAAAAAAAAAATAATAAAATAATATAAAATAAAAAAAAATAAAAAATTTTTATAAAATACACAATTTTTGATTCTATGAAAAAAGTTATAGTAAAACGTATCTCTGCTTGAGAAACTGCTGATTTCTATAAAAAACACTAAAACCTCTAATATAACGAAAAGTGACTAAACATATGCACCTGGACTGCTTGAATATAGAAAATATTTTATGATACTTACCTTAGACACCCACATTTGTGTACAAATGTATATACAGTGATACCTCTATATACTCGTATATATTTTACATATCTAAATATTTACTTAAATGCGTGCTGTAACAATTTGTACAGTGCATGATCTTTACTAATCGAACTATCAAATTTTCTATAATTTTTTTTTTAATATTTTCTTTTTTCATTTCCGCTCACCACCAGGACCAAGATGACACCAAAGTTATACCAGAAGAGACCAGTTTGAATAATTCAAAACTAACTGTCACCAGTCAAGAAGAAATCACACAAAGTCAAGCTAATGGCAAGAGTGCATCGAGTATATCAGTGGAACGTAATGACAAAGACGATGCTACATGATTTGATGATAAAAAGCGCTGCAATAGCTTAGATACAGTAAGCATGAAATTTGTAAAATATAATGAAATTAGTGATATTAAATAAATGAAAATCAAATAAATACAAAAAAAAAAAAAAAACTGAAGACAAATATGTACAGAAGATAACCATATGAAGTAAAAGCCAAAGCCACGAAGAATAAAACGAAAATAAGGACAACATTAAACAATTGTTGATTTTTTCATTTAACAATGACGATAATGATTGATAGCTGTATGTATGTATTAAAATGAAATAAAATCAAATATTTGTAATTATAGCTTCCATTAGCGGTAATGTTGATTATTTTTAGCAGATTAAAGTTTGTGTAGAAAAATGCTAAATTTCTAGAACTCTAGAATTTCTTCTAATATTTGTCAATTGTATTAGTTTACTTGTATCTATTTTGTTATGTTATGTTTAATGCAATCAAAAGCCAAATATTGATTATAATATCCCCATAAAAATAAAAAATAAAATACAAAAGAATAATGACTGCGAGTCTGATTTATAGGTATATCATATCATGTTAGGGGCGTCATTAAAATCCAATCAACTACTACGTCTAATCTATACTAGAAATTTGAAATTTTTTCGTTTGCTTCTTTTGTATTTTGTAATTCACAGAAGCTTTTTCGTGTTTAGGTAAGTACAAATATGATTCTGATGTAGATATATGTATATGAACTAGTATGTCAATTGGTATATTGCTGATGCAGAGCCCGACTGGTATGCCAATTGGTATGATGCTGATGCATAGATCGACTAACTAGTATACCAACTGGAAAGAATGTCGAATTCGTGGACTAGTCTGACAAGTGGTACGATCTGGACTTGCATAATGATTGGTATATCCTGGCGTATAGACTGAGTTGTATGTCAACTGGTATGATTCTGATAAATATATAAAACTAGCTGACGGGGCAGATGTTGTCCTGCCATAAATTTATGCATGTTTCTCTAACCCGATCCCTATATCTATTTTAATTCATATCCCTATCTAACCTAACTACTTCCAGAGATATGGACTATGAAGTATTTCGTTCGTATGGGAGGTGCCACGCACCCTTTTTCGTTATCCCCAGTTTTTTGGAGTTGGTAGGGATCGCTCTCATATTACCCCTTACCAAATTTCAGTGGTCTAACCTAAATACTTCTAGAGATATGGACTATGAAGTATTTCATTCGTATGGGAGGTGCCATGCCCTCTTTTTCGTTATCCCCAGTTTTTTTTGGAGGTGGTAGGGATCGACCTCGTATTACCCCTTACCAAATTTCAGTGGTCTAACCTAAATACTTCCAGAGATATGGACTATGAAGTATTTCATTCGTATGGGAGGTGCCACGTCCCCTTTTTCGTTATCCCCAGTTTTTTTTGGAAGTGGTAGGAATCGATCTCATATTACCCCTTACCAAATTTGAGTGGTCTAACCTAAATACTTCCAGAGATATGGACTATGAAGTATTTCATTCGTATGGGAGGTGCCACGCCCCCGTTTTCGTTATCCTCAGTTTTTTTTGGAGGTGGTAGGGATCGATCTCATATTACCCCTTACCAAATTTCAGTGGTCTAACCTAAATACTTCCTGAGATATGGACTATGAAGTATTTCATTCGTATGGGAGGTGCCACGCCCCCGTTTTCGTTATCCTCAGTTTTTTTTGGAGGTGGTAGGGATCGATCTCATCTAACCCCTTACCAAATTTCAGTGGTCTAACCTAAATACTTCCTGAGATATGGACTATGAAGTATTTCATTCGTATGGGAGGTGCCACGCCCCCGTTTTCGTTATCCTCAGTTTTTTTTGGAGGTGGTAGGGATCGATCTCATCTAACCCCTTACCAAATTTGAGTGGTCTAACCCGAATACTTCCAGAGATACGGACAATGAAAAATTCCATTTGTATGGGAGGTGCCACGCCCCCTATATATATCAAAATATTTTTTACCCTGTGACCATCTCTACGATCTACCATCTTGCTTACGATCGGGTTATTCGTTTATGAGCCAAGTGTGTCCATTCATAGGAATTTTTTATATATAAAAATTCTTCCAATCGGAAGCGGTCGAATCCAATCATTTAACGAAATGGCCTGGAATGACCCTTATACTGTTAACTTGTTCATAAATGTATAGCATACTAATGTATTCATAACATATTTATATGCATACTAAAATAATTAAATTCTGCTATAAAATGGTTTAATTAAATGAAAAATGCACTCAATCTGCTCATTGGTAATACAAATTTGCATACATAAGTATTAACAAAATTGCGTCAATTTGTGACAAAATTAAATATAAAGGAAAGTAAAAAGCGATATATGATTGTAAATACATGAAGGCATATGATGCAATTATAAAAAAAATTTGCAACAATATTTACTTACATAGCACTTTTTATGAAAGTATTTAATCACAAAAAATATGGCTTTTCAATTATTAAGTACATACCCTGTGAGAAATTGACCCAACCATCAACTAGGAAAGGAAAGGAAAGGAAAGGAAAGGAAAGGAAAGGAAAGGAAAGGAAAGGAAGGGAAAGGAAAGGAAAGGAAAGGAAAGGAAAGGAAAGGAAAGGAAAGGAAAGGAAAGGGAAGGAAAGGAAAGGAAAGGAAAGGAAAGGAAAGGAAAGGAAAGGAAAGGAAAGGAAAGGAAAGGAAAGGAAAGGAAAAGAAAGGAAAGGAAAGGAAAGAAAAGGAAATAATTGAGATGAAAGGAGAGGAAAGGAATGGAAGGAAAGGAAAGGAAAGTAGAGAAAAGCAAATGAAAGCAAAGGAAAGGTGAGAGAGAAAAGGAAAGGAAAGAAAGATGAATAAAGACGACCTAGAAAAAAAATTATCAACATTGAAACTGTATTACTGAATAGTGGAAAGGGGGAGGAAAAGGAAAAAAGAATAGGAATGTATAGAAAGGAAAAATATAAAAAAATAAGGAAAAGAAAGGAGAATTTAAGAAATAGCAAAGAGGCAAGGAAATAAAATAAGGTTTTTTGGTTGAATTTCAATCACTGGGCAAACTCTAGTTTCTTTTAAAAAGCTAACTACTTGTCATATTCATTCCACAAGTTGATATTTATTTTCCTACATGGTATGTTAGCTTATTTTTTCATATATGTAAGTAAAAATGGTTTTAGCACCAAAAATGTAATAAAATCATAATTAAAATGCTGTAATGAAATTGCCTATAAATAAATTGATGTTACAGTAAATCTAAATTTTAGCGCAATGTGATTATCTTTAAGGCTCTTATGATGGACATTCCAAGTGATGTTATTTTAATAGTGCTTATTCCGATTTACCTGATTAAGAATACATAGAATTTTATAAAATGGTATTAAAAGCGACAAATATTTAATTTGCTGAACTTTTGAAGAGCTTAATAAAAAGAAAATTATTTAGCAGTTCAGCAAATCATATCTTATTAGCTTTAAACGAGCTAAACTTGTATATATATTGTCGCTCCCAACGAACGACTAACACGGTTCAGATCTATGCGAACTGTGCTAGTTTTCCACGCAGAAAACTGAAGCGTCTTAGTCTTGGATGCAGAGAACGAACCGTGTTAGCCTTCGTTGGGAGCGACGATAAATATTTGTATAAGGGCCTCATTATGTATGGCGAACGATAGCTCAGACGAACGATTCGTCTGCTCACAATATCGCGTAGCCGTCGCATTATCAATCATTTTCGTTCGCTCCATGGATTTTTATACCTTTCATGAACATGAAATGGTATTATAACTTTGGTCCGATGTTTGTAAATATGAGAAGAAGAAGAGATAGACCCATCAATAAGTATACCGAAATGATCAGGATGACGAGATGAGTTGATTTAGCCATGTCCGTCTGTCCGTCTGTCCGTCTGTCCGTCTGTCCGTCTGTCCGTCTGTCCGTCTGTCCGTCTGTCCGTCTGTCTGTTTGAACGCAAACTAGTCCCTCAATTTTTGAGATATCTGGCTGAAATTTTGTATGTGGCCACCATTTTGTAATATAGGAATCATTTGTCGGAACTGACAAGATCGGACCAGTATAACATATAGCCCCCATACAACCGATTGTTCAGATATAAGGTTTTTTGGCCAAAACTTCTGCAATTAAAAAGTTAGGAACGTAAAATTTTGCAACTCGAGTACTTTCTATTTATGTAGTGTATATAGTGAAAATCAACAAGATCGGGCAAATGTAACATATAGCCCCCATACAACCGATTGTTCAGATATAAGGTTTTTTTGGCCAAAACTTCTGCAATTAAAAAGTTAGGAACATAAAATTTTGCAACTTGAGTACTTTCAATTTATGTAGTGTGTAGAGGAAAATCAAGAAGATCGGGTAAATATAACATATATTTAGCCCCATACAACCGGTTGTTCCGATATAAGGTTTTTTGGCCAATACTTCCGCATTTAAAAAGTTAGGAACGTAAAATATTTCACCTTTAGTACTTTCTACATATGTAATGTGTATAGTGTAAGTCAGAACAATTGAACACGTATAATATATAGCCTCCATACAATCGATTGTTCCGATAACTCGGATCCTATTATTTTGTAAGTTTTTTTTTTAATTATAACAAAGATGTGTAATGTGTATAGTAAATATAGTTAAATTGAAACAGGCTGTACTGGGATCGAACAGTGAAAATCGTGACGCTTATTCATGAAAGGTATATAGCCTTCGGCACAGCCGAAGACAGCTTTCCTTACTTGTTTTAAATATTTTCGACTTTTCTTTGACATAAAAAACAAAAATGAATAAAAATGCGATTTTGTGAGCAGACGAATCGTTCGTCCTGAGCGATCGTTCGCCATCCATAATGAGGCCCTAATTGTTTAGGCCATCGGCCCAAATATATCGGTCGCCCCTCGTGTATATCCGGACTATCTCGGGAACCGCTCGACCGATTTGGATAACATTTTGAATATAGATAGTATAATTGATTCTAAGACTATCCCCTTGGGGATTGCCACCTGGGCGGTTTACAGGGTTGCCACATATCTCTTTTTTTTGGTAGCAAGATATGCCAATATGGGTATCAAATGAAAGGTATTTTTAGCCACATGCCAACTTAAATATTTTCAAGTGGGGTTGCCACCTAACCGCAAAATATTTGTATATCCGGTACTATCTCGAGAACCGCTTGAGCGATTGGGATGATATTTGGCATAGCGATAGTATTATGGCTTCTAAGACTATCCACTTGAGGTTTGCCACTTGGGGGTTTACAGGGTTACTACCTATCTCAATTTTTTTAAATTATGGAGCAAGATATGGCGATATGGGTATCAAGTGAAAGGTATTTGCGGCGACATACCAACTACAATTTTTTTTAAGTAGGGCTGCCACCTGCCTGTAGATGCCAATCAACCGAGCAGGTAATATGTATTAATCACTTCTGTGTTAATTTTAACCTTAATTTTCTTCTTCGTCCTCTTCTCTTTCCACTTTCATAATGTTTCTCCACTTCCATAATTTTTCGCAACAACTCCTGTTTTCAATTTTAGTGAAAACTTATAAAATCCAGTTATTGCACAATTTACTTAAAACTCCCGTTACCTGGGTGACCGAGCTTGCTCGGTGCTAGCAATTTAGCACTAACTTTACTTACCCAAAATAATCCTAAAATGTTCCCAAAAAGACCTTAAAGGTTCCCAAAATGATACGAAATTGAACTCAAAACGAACCAAAAATTATCAGAAGATGATCCGACAATGACCCCAAAATTACCCTAAAATGATCCAAAAATGATCCAAAAATGATCCCGAAATGAACCCAAAACGACCCAAAAATTATCAGAAAGTGATCCCAAAATGTTCCAAAAATTATCCCAAAATAATCCTAAAATAATCCCAAAACGACCCCAAAAAGACCCCCAAATGTTCCCAAAATGACTCAAAAATTATACCAAAATGACTCAAAAATGATTCCAAAATGACTCCAAAATGATCCGAAAATTACCCCAAAATTGTCCCAAATTAATCCAAAATTGAATCCAAAATGATCTCAAAATAGCCCCAAAATTATTCGAAAGGACCCCCAAATGATCTCAAAATGATCCTAAAATAATCCAAATATATGATCCCAAAATATACAATACAAATCATCATCACCACCCCAATTGGAAACCCCAAGGGAGTTCAAGTCATCCTCCACCTGTTGTTTCCATCTCAGTCGAGGCCTCCCCCATCCTCTGCTGCCGAATTCAGGCGACAATAGGAAAACCTTCTGTGCTGGAGCTTCTTTGTTCATTCGCATAACATGGCCCAGCCTGCGGAGTCTTTGCGCTTTAATTCGCTGGACTATGGTCAGATCTGCGTAGAGCTCGTACAGCTCATCGTTAAATTTCCTTCGATACTCGCCGTTGGCATCACGGGAAGGACCATAAACCTTCCGGAGAACTTTTCTCTCAAATACTCCAAGGGCCATCTCATCTTCTTTTGACATTGTCCATGAATCTGAGCCATACATCAGGACAGATATGACGAGAGACTTATAGAGCGTGATCTTTGTTCTTCGAGAGAGGACTTAACTTCTCAATTGCCTACTCAGTCCAAAGTAGCATCTGTGGGCAAGAGTGATTCTCCGCTGGGGCGGAGAATACAATACAAATACAATACGGTAAAATGGTAACCCTGGGCGGCTACTCTACGTTAAAATATTTTAGTTGGTATGTCGGCGAAAATACCTTCCATTTGATACCCATGTAGGCATACTAACTCTATAATTTAAAAAATATTGAGATAGGTGGCAACCCTATACACCCCTCAAGTGGCAACCCCCAAGTGGATAGTCTTAGAATCAAACATACTATCTATATGCCAAATTTCGTCCAAATCGGTCAAGCGGCCATGGCGCCATCATAAGGTGACGATCTTCACCAACTGGAAACATAAAAAAACTACACATAAACCTATACAATTTGTTTAAAATTTCGAAATATCTTACACTAACTAAAGTATATGGTTTTTAGAGATAAAAATCAACATGCCTGAAATGTGACTAAAATATGAACTATTGAAAACATTGGTCAGCGGCTACACAGAATTTTATGAATCTATTTCATTTATCTCTTTTTTTATAAATCTTGCTCCCTTCATTAACTGTTGGCCTCGTTACTGCAAACATTTCAAATCCGCCCCTGTCTATAACATTATTTCTGTTTATTTATGTCTATACGTTTGCATAACAAAGTGAGTTTTAATATCATTCTATGTAAATAGCAATAAGCAGTCATTGTAAATGTATAATGCAAATATTCGCCGAAAAGTTAATAACAGTTAGCTTATTATTTATGCATTTGTTTGTTCAAATAAAATAGTCGCTTGTGTGTATTAAAGTTACAATTCTCTATAAAGAAGAATTTTGTGATGCTGGAAAAATTATTGGACGGGTGTTTCGGGAGGTTTTTTTTTATTTTATTTCATTTTATTTTTATTTTATTTTATTTTATTTTATTTTATTTTATTTTATTTTATTTTATTTTATTTTATTTTATTTTATTTTATTTTATTTTATTTTATTTTATTTTATTTTATTTTATTTTATTTTATTTTATTTTATTTTATTTTATTTTATTTTATTTTATTTTATTTTATTTTATTTTATTTTATTTTATTTTATTTTATTTTATTTTATTTTATTTTATTTATTTTATTTTATTTTTTTATTCTATTTTATTTCTTTTATTTTATTTTATTTTATTTTTATTTTTTATTCTATTTTATTTCTTTTATTTTATTTTATTTTTTTAAATATATTTTATTTAATTTTGAGTTTTTTTAATTTCATTTTTTTATTTTTATTTCATCTGTTAATTATTTCACACATTTCTTTCTTCAATTAGTATGCCAAGTTTCCAAAGTGTGTTTTTAATCGCACACCAGAAACTTTTGCTCAAAACCACGACATTCTATCCCTAATTCATTTTAATTGGGTTAATCAGTTAGGCGATTATCGCACCATTTAAATAACCAAAAAAAAAAAGACGACAACTTTGGGCGGTAATTTGAGTTCGGTCACTCAGTTTTACTTACTTATCCACCCAAGTACTCACTTATATATATACTTACCCTCATTAACATTTTCCACACCATTTAAAATCGCTCAAAGGCAAAGACCAATAAAAAGAAGGCACAAAATACAAAAAAGACTTTGGCTATTTAATTTTATCCAAGCAAATCAATAATTGCTTCATTAATGCAACATTTAAAATTTATTGAACATAATGACGGCGCATTATCAATAATACACTTAATTTAATATTATTTGAATTAATTTACTTAAATTTGTTCACTTCTTTAATTATAAGCTTAGTTTATGTATTTTTTCTTTCATAACATTATCATAATAATTATGTATGTTAATTAATAATATTATTAATTAAATATATATTCAATGACCAAAGCGTTTTCAATTTTCTTTTTACAAACAATATTCTCCTTAAGCTATGCATTCTGCTTTCATAAAACCAGTAGTTTGATTTTTCTTCAGCTCAATGTAGCAAAATATTAAATATTTTTTTTGGTTTTGTTTTTATTTTTGAGCTTTTTTTGGTTTATATTTTTTTGCCGAATTATGTGTTTTGTTTTTAATTTAATTGATTTTAATTTAGTTATTTATTGAAGTTAAGGGGTTAAAAGTAGTTAGGAACAATGCAAAAAAAAAATAGAATAAAAAAAATAAAAAAAAATTAAATAAAACAAAAATATCAAATTATATAATAAAACATAATGAAATAAAAAAAGACGTGTGGCACTCGTGGACTGCCGCGGTAAAGCTATTGCATACCACTTTTTATCAACTTATGCAATTATAATATATTTATGAAAACTCAATGAGCATATTTATGACTTTGGAGCAGTACAGCCTTAACTTGTTAACAGTATAGCCTATACAGCTCCAATTTTATGTACAACGTCACACTGTTAGTAGTATAGCCTAAATGTAGGCAACGCTTACAGTTCCAATATTAATGTAATGTACAGCTCCAATTTTATGTAATCGGCCTGCTGCTAATATCAGTACAGCGTCATACGCCTAAATGTAGGCAAAGTTTATATTTATTTTTGTCAAGTTTTGTTGCTAACGCCGAACCTTTAACATTGAAAAAAGTCCGTTACGAACTTTTTTTACATTAACATTTTTTCATTTCACTCCCACCGCCAAGGCCTGCGATAAAATCTATGCAATAGCTCAAAATTTAAATAAAGTAAAATAAAAAAAATAATTAAGTAAAAAACAACAGAAAAATAAATGGGATAAAATAAAAAAATTTGACAAAAATTAAAAAAGAAAAAAAAAATTAAATTATTCAAAATATGATTAAAAAAAAAAAATTTTTTTTCTACATAACAGAAATTGAAAATAATTTGAAGTGAACTGAAAAAAAATGTATAACATAAAATAAAAAAGTTTACTTAGATATTATCAAAGAAAACTACAAAAAAAGAGCAAAAAAAAAAACAAAATTAAATAGAAAAAAAAAAAAATATAATATAATAAAATAAGATATATTAAAATAAAATAAAATAAAATAAAATAAAATAAAATAAAGTAAAAAAAAATAAAATTAAATTAAATAAAGCAAAAGAACATAAAACAAAATAAAATAAAATAAAATAAAATAAAATAAAATAAAATAAAATAAAATAAAATAAAATAAAATAAAATAAATAAAATAAAATAAAATAAAATAAAATAAAATAAAAATAAAATAAAATAAAATAAAATAAAATAAAATAAAATAAAATAAAATAAAATAAAATAAAATAAAATAAAATAAAATAAAATTAAAAATAATAAAATAAAATAAAATAAAAAATAAAATAAAATAAAATAAAATAAAATAAAATGAAATAAAATAAAATAAAATAAATAAAATAAAATAAAATAAAATAAAATAAAATAAAATAAAATAAAATAAAATAAATAAAAATAAAATAAAATAAAATAAAATAAAATAAAATAAAATAAAATAAAATAAAATAAAATAAAATAAAATAAAATAAAATAAAATAAAATAAAATAAAATAAAATAAAATAAATAAAACAAAATAACATAAAATAAAATAAATTAAAAAAAAATAAAAAAAAAATAAAAAAAATAAAATAAAATAAAAAAAAAAAATAAAATAAAAAAAAAATAAAATAAAAAAAATAAAAAAATAAAATAAAATAAAAGACAATAAAATAAAAAAAAAAATAAATAAAAAAAAAAATACATAAAATAAAATAAAATAAAATAAAAAAATGATATAAAAAAAGTTAAACAGCAAAAAGAATTTATTAAAAAAAAATAAAATAAATTGAAATTATATTAAAATTAAATGTAAATAAAAAAATAAAAAAAATAAATAAAACAAAATAAAATATTGAAATGAACTGAAAAAAATTAATAAAATAAGAAAGTTTAATTAAAAAAGAAATGAAAAAAACAAAAAAAATTATAATAATTAAATAGAAAAAATGAAATAAAACAAAATAAAATATAATGAAATAAGATAGAGTAAAATAAAATTAAATAAAATTACATAAATTAGAATAAAACAAAAGAATGGAATAAAGTAAAATAAAAAAATGTAAATATGTAAAATTTAAAAAAAAAAAAAATTAAAAACAAATGAAATAAAACAAAAAAAAAAAATAAAAAAAAAATTTAAAAATGAAATAAAAAAAAAAATAAGCTAAATAAAAAAATAAAAAAAAATTGAAATTAAATTAAGATTAAAATGTTCCAAAAAAATAGATAAAAAAATAAAAAAAAATTAAATAAAACAAAATAAAAAAAAAGTTTTATAATAACGCTTCAATTACACCTTTGGATTTATATAAAAAAATTACTTCTCCATTTCTTGTAGTGTTATTTGCGCTCCCAAATCTATTCATTAAGCAGGTATAGCTGTATTCATTTTCCTTCTATCCAAATATAATACTAATTTAAGTAATTAATATTTCAAATAGCAGCTGCAGCAAAACGCCAGACTACCTTCAGTGTCCATAGAGACACAGCACCAGCAAGAGCAAATGTATTTGTTGTTGTTGTTGCTATTTCTATAGCGCTTTATCAAAGTAAAACATAATTTATCTGCTCTTTCAGCAATATTCATTAATGTTGCAATTGAGTTTCTATGTAAGTATTTATGTACTATTTTCAATTATTATTATTATAATTATTTCGTAATTATTATCAGTGCCAAATAATTATCATCATCACCATCATTAGCAATAATAAACAATTGCGTACATTATTTTAAATGATTATACCCAAAGTTTTTTTCTGAGCCAACCATTAATAAGAACGTTTTGTAAATTTAACTAGCCAGCTAGTGGGTGTGCTATTGTTGTTGTTGTTGTTATTATTGTTGTGACTGCAGTTACAGTTATTGTTGGCGCTTATGCTATCTGCATCGAGATTTGTCGTCACTGCTGTTTCACCACCTCCTCTACAATCGTCAACTCCTTCATCACTTATCGCTTGAATACGTCTGGCGCCCATAACACCCATCATCGTTTGCAACACAACTCTGCTCACAACAACAGGCAGCAGCGGCAACACTGTCGACAGCCGCCACCATACCCACTCTGGCTCGCTTTGTTCGTCCTCACTGTATTAACGGTGAATGTTGTGAGTTTTCACTAAAATCAACTGTATAATACATATCATTCTCTAAATTCATCGCAAAATGTCGTTGAAACGGTCGTTCGTGCATTTGACCGCCGTTCAGCTGTTGTTGTTGCTGTTGTCGCTGATGTTGTTGTTGTTGTGAGTGATGACCACCTGGCGGCAGGTGTCCGCGCGTTAGCGATGTCGTTGAACCGGATGAGCGCAATGAACTGCTGCCATTAATGCCATTTGCACCAACACCATTGCCACTGGCACCTCCACCACCACCACCTAATCCTTTGCCGCTTAGCCAATGTTTGTTAAGTTTGCTTTGGGATTTGCTGCGTCGCCCGAAGCCCAAAATGGGAAAGAATGTTGTGGAGCGTGTTTGAAAATTTACGGTATGTTTGATTCACCTTGCAATGACAGATGGCGACCTGTGGGAGAGAGGGGGGAGTGAGATAAGTAATGAGAGAACATTATAAATGTTAGTCTAGCGAAATGTGTCTTATTTGCAGTAAATAGAAAATTAATATAAATGAGTGTACAATTAATGAAATGAATGGTGAATAAACTGTAAAAGAAGCAGGTGGGAAAGTAATTCCCATCTATGTATCGTCGCGCGCTTGCCAGAGGCACGAATGTGCAAATTTTGCAATGCCATTTTCATGAAAGTGGAGTTCAATCTCTGAAAATTGTGCCAAAAACACCCTTAAATGTATCCAAAATGATCCGAAAATGACCCCCAAAATTATCCAAAAATTATCCCAAAATAATCCTAAAATATTACCAAAATGACCCCAAAAAGAACCTTAAATGTTCCCAAAATGACCAAAAATTAGCCCAAAATGGTCAAATTAATCCCAAAATGATCCAAAAATAATCCTAAAATGACTCTAAAACGATCCGAAAAATGACCCCAAAAATTAAACACAAAACGATCTCAAAATGGCTCCAAAATGATATCCCAAAGTGACCCCTAAATGATCTCAAAATGATCCTAAAATAATCCAAATATGATCCCAAAAATATACAATACGGTAAAAATGGTAACCCTAGATGGCAACCCTACTTAAAAGTATTTTAGTTGGTATGTCGGCGAAAATACCTTTCATTTGATACCCACATTGGCATATCTAGTTCCATAATTTAAAAAAAAATTAGATAGGTGGCAACCCTGTACAGCCCCCAAGTAGATAGTCTGAGAATCCATCATACTATTTTATGTGCCAAATTTCATCCAAATCGGTTAATCGGTTCCTGAGATAGTCCGGATTTACAAATACTCTGCGGTAAGCTGGAAACCCTAAATGGCAACCCTACTGGAAAATATTTTAGTTGGTATGTTGGCGAAAATACCTTCCATTTGATACCCATATTGGCATATTTTGCTACAAAATTTAAAAAAAATTGCGATAGGTGGCAACTCTGTACACCCCTCAAGTGGCGACCCCCAAGTGGATAGTCTTAGAATCCATCATACTATCTACATATATGCCAAATTTCATCCAAATCGGTCAATATGTTCCCGAGATAGTCCGGATTTACCAATATACTGCGGTAAGTTGGCAACCCTACTTGAAAATGTTTTAGTTGGCATGTCGCTGAAAATACCTTCGATTTGATACGCATATTGGCATATTTTGCTACAAAATTTAAAAAAAATTGCGATAGGTGGCAACTCTGTAAACCGGCGCAGGTGGCAACCCCCAAGCGGATAGTCTTAGAATCAATCATACTATCTATATTCAAAATTTTATCCAAATCGGTCAAGCGGTTCCCGAGAAAGTGGGCATTGCATCTCCCATACGAATGCAATTTTTCACTGAAATTTGGCGAGGGGTTATATAAGAGTAATACCTAACATCTGCATGAAAATTGGGGTTAACAAAAAAAAAGTGGGCATTGCATCTTCCGTACGAATGCAATTTTTCATAGTTCATAACTCTGGAAGTATTTAGGTTAGACCACTGAAATTTGGTAAAGGGTTATACGAGTTTAGTCCCTACCACTTCCAGAAAAAACAGCGAATTTGGTTTTTTCCAAGCTGTATTGTCATCGTGTTTTCAACGGAAGATTTCAAATTTCGAACGAATTTTTTTGATTAGGTATTTCCTTGCATCCAGATTTTGGAACCATGTGTCATGTAGCTCAAAGAGAGCTATTAAAAAATCGACCGCAAGAAATTGTCAGTTATCTCGATCAGGGAATTTAGATTCATCATACACTCTGATGAAGTTTTTTTTCAAGCTTTAACTTGGTCAAGTTAAATTAAATTAGAATCCACACGTGTTACACTGTTTTTTTTTTTTTTTTTTTTTATTTTAACGCCTTCATTTTTTTCCCGGATATCCCAA
Organism: Campiglossa producta; assembly: GCA_964058755.1. Classification (NCBI taxonomy): domain Eukaryota; kingdom Metazoa; phylum Arthropoda; class Insecta; order Diptera; family Tephritidae; genus Campiglossa; species Campiglossa producta. The sequence goes on from CAXKVI010000003.1 coordinate 13,274,423, forward strand.
ATTTCAGAATTCAATTTTCAAAGTTAAAGTTTAGGCAAATTGAAGATATATGACACTTTCTTCTTCGAAAATTAATAAAGTTTTTAGCCGCAAAAAGTTGATTTTTCCTTAACAATCTTGATATTCTATTCAAACCACACCCATGCCCGCAAAACTTTCTTGAGCCGCTAACAACACAGCAAAAAATCAAAATAACTAAAAACGCAATGAAACGTATAAATTGGACCATATTAAAGAAACTAATAACTCATGCATAGTCACGCCGACAAATTTTAAGCACTTGGTTGATGATGGCTTTGGTAATGATTTCCATGAATGTACAAAGTATCACATAATTTCTGTTTAAATGAGCCAACAGTGCGCAAATACCGCCGACACGCCCAAAACGCCTATACGTGAATACAAATATAAGGGCACCACAAACCAAGAGATTTCCAGTAGACTTAATGTCATTAGAATGAGAAAATTAAAATGAGAACAGTAGGATGATGATGATGTGGGTGATGACAACAGACTAGAAGCCACATTAAACATAAGCAAAGCCACATAGACATAGGGGTAATTCTATGGCTAATAGTAAAATTTTAGTTAAAAAAAATAAAAACGAAAACGAAAAAAAAAAAAAAAAAATAAAAAAAAAAAAAAAAAAATAGTAGAAAAAATTAAAAGAAAAAAATAAAATAAGATAAAAGAATCCAAATAAAAATAATAGAAAAAAAAAATAAAATAAAAAAATATAAAAAAATAAAACAAATATAATAAACAAAATAAAATAAAATAAGATAAAATATAATATAATAAAATAAAATAAAATAAAATAAAATAAAATAAAATAAAATAAAATAAAATAAAATAAAATAAAATAAAATAAAATAAAATAAAATAAAATAAAATAAAATAAAATAAAATAAAATAAAATAAAATAAAATAAAATAAGATAAAATATAATATAATAAAATAAAATAAAATAAAATAAAATAAAATAAAACAAAATAAAATAAAATAAAATAAAATAAAATAAAATAAAATAAAATAAAATAAAATAAAATAAAATAAAATTAAATAAAATAAAATAAAATAAAATAAAATAAAATAAAATAAAATAAAATAAAATAAAATAAAATAAAAGAAAATAAAATAAAGCAAAACAAAATAAAATAAAATAAAATAAAATAAAATAAAATAAGATAAAATAAAACAAAACAAAATAAAATAAAATAAAATAAAATAAAATAAAATAAAATAAAATAAAATAAAATAAAATAAAATAAAATAAAATAAAATAAAATAAAATAAAATAAAATAAAATAAAATAAAATAAAATAAAATAAAATAAAATAAAATAAAATAAAATAAAATAAAATAAAATAAAATAAAATAAAATAAAATAAAATAAAATAAAATAAAATAAAATAAAATAAAATAAAATAAAATAAAATAAAATAAAATAAAATAAAATAAAATAAAATAAAATAAAATAAAATAAAATAAAATAAAATAAAATAAAATAAAATAAAATAAAATAAAATAAAATAAAATAAAATAAAATAAAATAAAATAAAATAAAATAAAATAAAATAAAATAAAATAAAATAAAATAAAATAAAATAAAATAAAATAAAATAAAATAAAAAAATAAAATAAAATAAAATAAAATAAAATAAAATAAAATAAAATAAAATAAAATAAAATAAAATAAAATAAAATAAAATAAAATAAAATAAAATAAAATAAAATAAAATAAAATAAAATAAAATAAAATAAAATAAAATAAAATAAAATAAAATAAAATAAAATAAAATAAAATAAAATAAAATAAAATAAAATAAAATAAAATAAAATAAAATAAAATAAAATAAAATAAAATAAAATAAAATAAAATAAAATAAAATAAAATAAAATAAAATAAAATAAAATAAAATAAAATAAAATAAAATAAAATAAAATAAAATAAAATAAAATAAAATAAAATAAAATAAAATAAAATAAAAAAAAATAAAATAAAAAAAAATAAAATAAAATAAAATAAAATAAAATACAATAAAACTCAAAAGAGTAATTTGATAAGAATTATACGACCGGTCTAAAGTCCACAAAAATATAAATTTACCAGATTTTCCTTTTATGATAAAAATAAACTCCCAACCAACCGTTTGACGACTTGGCATGAAATGACCCATAGCGGTTTGTGTGTATATACTTTTTTACTTACCACAACGGCAACGATAAAAACGGCTGCCGCCAATACGCCAGCACCAAAGTATGCATTATGCAATTCAATGGGACTCTTTAGTACAACCGATGAACCGAAAGTTTTGTCATTAAAATTTCTAGCGCTCGTATCGTCGACCATAAATTCGCTGGAACTAACGACTGTCTCAACCACAAACTCATCTGCGGCAACAACGGAAGTATGCAAAAGTTAATGCAATGCGGTTAAAATTAAGTTGAAATTGAAGTTGTTGTTTTTTTGAAGAATGTGGGGGAGCAGAGAAAAAGAGAAAAAAAGAAAATCATTGTTTAATGGTATGCATATAGGGGGCAGACATTGTTGCTATTAAAAATAATTATCAACACTTAAATATTTAAATATCTTTGGCTGAGTTGAAGTTCATCCAATCTTAGCTGCTGGTTTACTGGAAATTTTTTTTTAAGAATTTCCTGTCTCAGTAATATATAACGGACTAGCTAAGAGCATATTTCAAAAACTACATACGTATATCAGTGTAAATTAAATGTTTTTTTCAGTTTGTAAAGAACACTAAGTTCGCAAAAAAGTCGCAAAAAAGTCCATTAAGGCTCCGCAAAACACATATTATTAACATTTTATCCATCTGTAAAGGGCTGTGCAAGAAATCTCTAACTTTGAGCTTTTATAAGGACAACAGGATCCTTTAGGATATCTCCTGTCCATATCCTGTGCAACCTTAATTATTTGTATATAAATTTTGAGCACTTTTATTAGATTACAACTTATTATAATGCATCGAGTTTTTAGAAAGTTGAAGGATAATAATTTTAAAGGACATTATTTCCATGCCGTTAAAGGATAGTTAAAAAAAAAATTTACTGACTTTGATTTTTTGGGACAGTCTACTCGTCTAATATCACTTTTCGTTGGAGACTGATAAAAGAGGTATTTACTTAGTTACGATGAATCTGGTCATGAGGGCGTCCCAAAAATATATGTAAAAAAATTTTGGTTCGAAATTAGATATGCTTACCCTCTACATCGGTGCGTTTTAGCCTAAATAACATGTGTGTTCTAGGATAGCGATCATCTGTGGAGACTCGCAAAAAGTCCATTAAGGCTCCGAAAGACACATAATATTAATATTGTGTCCATATATAAAGGACTATCCCAGAAATCTCTTCCTTTGAATTTCTATAAGGACAACAGGATTCTTTACCATGATATTGAAAAAACGTAATCACGAGAAAAGGACATTGAAATTTCAAAAGTAGTTTAGTCGATTGCGAAACAATATGTTTTGTATAATTGTGTATATCTGGAAATTTTGAAATTATAGTGCACTTTTCATGGGTAATACACGGCGTATGAATAACATTTAGTATCTAACATAAATTTTATTCATGTTTCGGTTGATATCTCCGAAACGGATTGAGATATCGTTTATAACACATCGAGTTTTTAGAAATTTGAAGGATAATAATTTTAAAGGACATTATTTCCATGCCGTTAAAGGATAATTAAAAAAAGGACGTGTGTCACTCGGGAACTGCCGCGGTAAAGCTATTGCATATCACTTTTTATCAACTTATGCAATTATAATATTTAAGAAAACTCAATGAGCACATTTAAGACTTTAGAGCAGTACAACCTTAACTTGTTAACAGTATAGCCTATACAGCTCCAATTTAATGTAATCGGCCTGCTGCTAACATCAGTACAACGTCATACTGTTAGCGGTATAGCCTAAATGTAGGCATTGCTTACAGATCCAATTTTAATGTAATGTAATGTACAGCTCCAATTTTTGTAATCGGTCTGCTGCTAACATTACTACAACATCATACGCTTAATTTAGGCAAAGCTTATATTTATTTTTGTCAAGTTATGTTGCTAACGCCGAACCTTTTAACATTGAAAAAAGTCCGTTACGAACTTTTTTTACATTAACATTTTTTTCATTTCACTCCCACCGCCTAGGCCTGCGATAAAATCTATGCAATAGCTTAAAAAATTTACTAACTTTGATTTTTTGGTCATAATATCACTTTTCCTCGGATATCGATATAAGAGATATTTACTTAGTTTCGAAAGGCACAAGTTTTTAAGTCCCTTTTTCTCAAAATTTCGATACTAAAATTCATTTTTAATATTTTGCAGCAGCATATTAAAACTTCACTTAATGACTTACTGCACAGTTTACGGCGCACAAAATTTATATAATTTTAGGCATACTTTCAGGAGCTACACGAACTGTGAAAATTTTTTTGTTTTACCGATACTTGAAAAATGTCTGTAGTTTTAAATAATTAATTTTTCAACCTTGGCAAAATGACAAAAATTATACATCGACATCACCTATTAAATTTATACAGGAGAGCGACAGTCAAATGCCTGCCAAACGCCTAAATGTATGCCACAAGAAAAGCATATTTGCATATATTTAGGTAGTTATATAACTTTTGGACTTTTTGCCAAACTACGAGTGCCTACATATTGCCTGCCATTAATGTAATTTCACAAATTATACTTACTTAAACAGCCAGATGCTTAACATTTTTCAAACTTACCTTCGCACATATTGCCTGTATAGCCCGGACGACAGGCACAGTAGAAGGAAGCGCCACTTGTCCAGCACGTGCCGCCATGCTTACACAAATTCTCACTGCATTGCTGTTATATGGGACGGTGTGTGTGTGTGTGCAAGAGCATTTTTTTTTGAAAGAGAGAAAAAAGTGAAAAGTGAAATTTAATTATGTCAGTAAATTTTCTAATATGTAAAATATGCATGTACTTATGTAAGTTTAAGAGTTTGAGTGTGAGTATGTTACAAGTTTAAAGTTAGTAAATGTTAGTTAGTTGAGTGGACGTTGGCGTAATGGCATTTTAATGTGAGGTTAGGGTGACGCAAATGATTATAAATTTTCTTTATTACTCCCATAACCTACTCGTATTTCAGGCGAATAAAGGCTGTGTGAAATTATGGGCATTTTTTCTTTTCTTTTGTGTTTCTTGCTCTGATAAATGTCGTTGTTAATTTATGTGATAATTGATGTTTAATATTAATTATGGCTAACTTGAAGTAAAGGGAAAGTAGTGTTGTAAATCTGCAGAAACTAGAGGCAGGTGTTTATTAAATCTGTGGTTAATATAATGACAGATCAATAAAATTTTACAATGTCTCCAGAGAGCGCCTTTGTAGTTCAAGTGAAATGAAATAAAATAAAATAAAATAAAATAAAATAAAATAAAATAAAATAAAATAAAATAAAATAAAATAAAATAAAATAAAATAAAATAAAATAAAATAAAATAAAATAAAATAAAATAAAATAAAATAAAATAAAATAAAATAAAATAAAATAAAATAAAATAAAATAAAATAAAATAAAATAAAATAAAATAAAATAAAATAAAATAAAATAAAATAAAATAAAATAAAATAAAATAAAATAAAATAAAATAAAATAAAATAAAATAAAATAAAATAAAATAAAATAATCTTTGAAACTTTGGTGGACTTTTGACCGTATGTGAATAATTTTTCTTAAATTATTCTATGTTTTTATTATTAGTGAACAAGATGGAAAAGTAACAACAATTACAAGCTACCATGATTACGTAATTTCGGCCTTGCTCAAGGGCACTTATCAAATGGCTTTGTGTTTAGAAATTTTTCATCACCTTTTGTTGGTCATCGAACCAAGAACCAAGGGGATTAGGAATTTCTAAGCCCGCAGTGTGTACCTCTTACACCAAGCTGCGTTGAGATTATTGCTAGCTTATGTCCATCATGTTCACTTAGTATGTATTCATTTTATTTTTGTTTTGTTTTGTTTTTATACTACCTTATCGACAACTAGAGCGACATCAATCGACCGCCATTTATACTAGCAGTGTCAAGGATTTTAGTGCACCCCGTGATCATTTTACTGACAGCTGCAGCTTATTTACACAGGGTGGCTTTTTTCGCTGTGTCCTGCGATTAATATGTATGTATGTTATGAGTTTGTGGTCATTAATTTGAGAATCTTTGAAACTTTGGTGGACTTTTGACCGTATGTGAATAATTTTTCTTAAATTATTCTATGTTTTTATTATTAGTGAACAAGATGGAAAAGTAACAACAATTACAAGCTACCATGATTACGTAATTTCGGCCTTGCTCAAGGGCACTTATCAAATGGCTTTGTGTTTAGAAATTTTTCATCATTTTTTTTTTGAGTTTTTCCTACAAGTTGGCGGGACCTACAGTTTTTTGCCGACTCCGAACGGCACTTGCAAAGCAAATGAATTTTTTGCTGAGAAGCTTCTCATGGCAGAAATACACCCGGAGAGTTTGCAGACTACTGCCGAGGGGCGACCCCGTTTTAGAAAAATTCTTTTTCTAAATAATTTTTGATGTTACTTTTGCCGGGCATCGAACCGCGACGACTTGGTGTAGAAGGCCGAACACTTAACCGCTACACCACGGCGGCCGCCCTATTAAGCCTTTGAGACTATAAAATATTAGTAAAAGCTTTTGGGATTCAATTGCAAAACGTTTTATCTAAATTTTTTCCTGCTGCTATGCTGATGAACAAATAACATTTTCTCTAGCTTAATTCTTAGTCAAAGTAAACAAATCTGCAAACGAAAAAAACTGCTTTGCTGCAAATTGATTTCAGTTGCTTTGGTTCATTCTGCTCTATTTCCTTCAAAGCAAAAAGAGCAAACATTTCAGATTCTGTGCAAAACTAACACGTGACATACTGAAAGTATATTTAAATTCTAGTCGAAAGTATTAAGGAAGTTTGCGTGTGTGTGCTTTTGCTGTCTCGAAGCACAACTAATCGGCTACAAACGAGATTTGCATATTGTAGAGCTAAAGAATAACAGCGACGATAAGAAAGAGCATGAAAAAAAATAAAGAAATTTTGCATTAGTAGTATTAGGTTTTGTTGTTGTAGAACTATATAGAATGCCCGGCAAGAATGAAAACATTTTCTATAAAAAAAAATTAACAAAAAGAAAAAAATTAAAAAAAAATTTAATTAAAAAAAAAAAAAATAAAAAAAATAAAAAAAAAAAAGAAAAAAAAACTTAAAAAAAAAAATTAAAAAAAGTAGAAAAGTTAAAAAAAGAATTATAAAATTAAAAAGATTAAAAAAATTGAATAAAAAAAAATTAAAAGAAATTACAGAAAAAAAATAAAAAAACATATAAAACAAAAAAAAAAAAAATTAAAAAAAAATTAAAAAACTAAAATTAAACAAAAAAAATATAATAAAAAAAAATTAAAAAAAGAACAAAAAATTAAAAAAAAGAACAAATAATATTAAAAAAAGAAAAATACAATTAAAAAAAAAAAACAAATAAAATTAAAAATAAAAAAAATAAAATTAAAAAAAGAAAAATAAAATTAAAAAAAAGGAAAAAGGAAAAATAAAAAAAAAACAAAAAATTAAAAAAAAAAATTGAATAAAAAAAATTAAAAGAAATTACAGAAAAAAAAAATAAATAAATAAAGAAATTTGAAAAAAAAAATTAAAAAACTAAACTAATTAGAGCAAAAATAAAATATATAATAAAAAAACAAATTAAAAAAAGAGCAAAAAAATTCAAAAAAAAGAATAGAAAAATACAATTAAAAAAAAAAAAATTAAAATAAAAAAAGAAAAAATAAATTAAAAAAAATAAAATAAAATTAAAAAAAAAAGAATAATAAAATTCAAAAAAAATAAAAAATAAAAATAAAATTAAAATAAAAAGAAAAATAAGATTAAAAAAAATTGTATGAAGAAAAAAAAATTAAAAGAAATTACAGAAAATAAAAAAAAATAAAAAAAAATCAAAACAAAAAGAAAATAAATAAATTTGAAAAAAAAAATTATAGAACTATATAAATTTTTTTTAAACTACGTAATTTATTAACTTTTATACCATATCAAAAAATGTCGAGCTCTTTACACAGCATGGTTCAGCGTATTACTCTATCACTATGTTATATTTGTGTGTATGTGTTGTATGTATGTTTATTATGCAACTATGCTATGTAACACCTACACCTGTATCAACTAGCTAAACCAAGATTATTTGCATAAATCATTACATACATACCTTTCGTGGCATTTGATTACAATCCAGGCCATTGTTTCCTCCTGGGCATTCACAGCTAAAATCATTTCCATGATCAATGCAACGATGACCATCCGGACATGGTTTGTTTGCGCAAAAATCCACCTAGATAGAGACGTAAATATAAATGGATATGTGAAGTTAGTGGTTAGTGGATGTGCATTTTATGTATATTAAGTTATATATGGGTAATTTTATGTTCATAAAACCAAGTTCTGACAAAAGAAAAAAGTTTAAAATATTTTATAAAAAAAAATTTTACTTTTTTAATTTTGTTCCTGATTTAATTTTTTTAAACTATCTGTCACTCAAAGTGGGTACTAAGAAGTATACGAAAAAAAATTGAAAAAAATTAAAGTCAACCATTAAATTTTGGACAAAATTTTAAATACTTATTACCACACACAGAAAAATTTTCATGTAAAATCAACACTTTTAACACTTTTTCAGGTTATTATTTTTCAACACTATTGCTTATGTTATTTTAACATGAAGCTCATTTTGAATAGCTTCACTTCGTGTTAAAATAACATGACTTCGTGTTAAAATAAGATGACTTCGTGTTAAAATAAAATGAATTCGTGTTAAAATAACATGACTTCGTGTTAAAATAGCATGACTCTCGGTTAAATTAACATGACTTCCTGTTAAATTTACATGCATTTCTTTTAAAAGGCTCTCTGTTAAATTAACTCGACTTCCTGTTAAATTTACATGAATTTCTTTTAAGAAATCATGTCGTCCTGTTACAACAACACTATCTGCCTCATTATCTGTTGTAAATTTAACAGGAGATTTCTTGTTAGTTCAACAGGGTTCATGTTGAAAAAAATTATTCTGTGTGCAGCAGCTGAGACCTTGCTCTCGAAACTTTTAAAAGCTGTTCATATATACGGGTATTTAAATATTTCGACTACAGCGCCACCTGGTAAGTTTCTTTTCAGTGAACGAGATTTTAATTGCATACCAAATATACGTCCCAAAAACGAATAGCATAGGTGCAAAAGCACGGATTTTGAAAATATAGCGAAACCAGCGCCATCTAGCGAGAAAAAATGTTTGTCAAAAGAACTTATTATGTCAAAATTTTGACAAAAATTCGTTTAGCAGTATGTAAAGCATACGTCACACAAAAACCTTCTAATGTATATGAGAGTTAGCTGACATATCAATAGATATCCTTTAATTTTCAGAAGAATGTTTTAAGGTTTTATAAAAAATTGTAATTTTTGAATAAAAAAAAAAATTCATAAATTTACTTTAGAATTTTTTTCTTTTGGCAGAACTTAGTTTTTTTGATAAAAGAAAACTCCCCACCAAATTTAATGCAAATCTGGATCTCTTCCGATCGATTTGACATGGAATTACCCATATGTATATTTTATAACATATCGTATGTCAGTTCATTTTCGTATAAAGTATGATATGTGTTGGAAAATTAGTACATATTCGCATAAATAGCTGATGTGTGCAATACACACAAAATGTTATAAAAATTTAATATTTTGAACAGGGTCGGATTTATAATATTTGCCGCTTGTGGCGAGCTAACCATTAAAAAAAAATTCTTGAAATATATTTGGAATTTAAGTTTTAAGCTGACAATAAGTGAGGCAGAATGATTTAGAAAGATTTTTAATAAGGGCCATTTTCTCATCTGGCCTTTAATTTTAAAGTTCAGGATACATATTTCAGGTTTACTCGAGAAACGGCCCTTGTACGGCTATTGTTAATGCTGAGCTAGAATTTTGCATTTTAGCATTAAACCCTAAATGCAGCATTTATTTTAACATTTACCATACAAATTCTAACACCAAATGCAACTAAATGCTACACTATTTTTGCATTAGCATTATTAATGCAGAAGCAACCCTCTATTCTGCTAAGAAATAATCGTTTCAAACTTATAAAAGTTCCAAAACTAGTGGCTTCTTTTTGACATTCTTGCATTCTCTGCCATTCGTAAACAATTGAACAATTTATTTTATTAAAAAACTAGCAAAATCGCTCGCACGTGTTCAAATAAAATTTAAAAAAGTGAAACTGCAATTAAGGTGATGTTTGTGAAACAACATATAAATCGAAACAAATTGCAACCGTGAGCTTAATGTACTAGTAAATGCGGTAGCATTAAAGCATCTTCGAAATGTATGGCCGAAAATGCTAAATGCAGCATTTAAAACGCAGCATGAACACTACATAAGTCTGCCATCAGATGTATGTGTTGCTAGATCGTGTGCCATTCCAGCATTTGTGCTAAGAGAGCAGCAGTAAACCTCTAAAAAAGTGCCCTTCTTTCAAATGCTCTATTTTCAGTGATGCTCAAAAAAGAAAATTAGTTAGTTATGTACTGATCCTCAATAAAACTTTAGTGCAACTATTTTCTTTTATTATTTTTTTTTTCTCATCTGTTTGTTTCTTATTTTCTATGAGAAGGTTGGTTGAGATAAATTTTTTTTGCTCGTAAGCAAAGAAAATTACATGTCCTTATTATATTATTGAAAGTAATTGGCTTCATTTCTCGTTTCATCTCAATTCCAAGTAAGTAATTTATTTTGGTGAAAATTGCATTAAACAGAGAAACCAACTGAAAATATAACTGCACAAATGCAACACACATAAACCCAACAAAAAATTAAGTAAGTGATAATAATAAATGAGGAATATGTAGGCAGTGCTGACATATCGTCGCTCGCTTGCCAAAGGCATGAATGTGCCAATTTTTAGAAGGAACAAAAGAAAATTTGCAATGCCTCTTTTATGAATGTGTAGTTAAATCTCTGAAAATTGTGCCAAAAACATGAAGGTGCTACACATGTGCTGAATGCGCTGTACATTTATGTTTATGGCGCAACAAAAAAGTTTAAAAAATGAATTTTTTATTTTTTTCACAACTTTCGTTTTGCCGGAAACATGAATGTGTAGCAAAGTTGTTACGTATACGCCATGGTGTGGGACAAAAAGGACGCTGCCTACAGGGAGACGTTGCGAACGGGCGCGAGCTGCAGTGTATATCAACGCTATCGTGAGGCAAAGAAGGAAGAGAGACGCCTATTCAGAAAAAAGAAACGTGAGGCCGAAATGCGTGAGTGTGAGGAGCTTGAGATGATGGCTGACGGGAATGATGCGCGAAAATTCTATGAAAAGATACAGCGGATGACGGAAGGGCAAATTCCTGTAAGGACAATAATGGTGACCTGGTAACCGACGTACAGAGTGTATTTAAATTATGTAGGGAGCTCACCTCGTCACTGCCAAGTTGCGAGGGAGACGTCGTACCCGATACCCAATCCCTGAAGATGGAAAAGTCGTCCCACCACCTGACTATGTTGAAGTGAGTATAGCTATGTCCCGGCTCAAATACAAAAAAGCGCCGGCGCATATCTGACCATAGTCCAGCGAATCAAAGCCAAAGGCTCCGCTGGCTAGGACATGTTATGCGAATGGACAAAGGAGCACCAGCCCAGAAGGTTTTCCTAGAGTCAAACGAATTCGACAGCAGAGGAAGGGGGAGACCTCGACTGAGATGGAAGCAACAGGTGGAGGATGACTTGAACTCCCTTCAATGATGATGATGACATCTAGATCATCACAGGATTTCATGCCACAATTTATGGTTTTATCTATCGACCAAATTATTCAGAACCAAAAATTCTGCAAATGGAAAATGTAGTTAACCAGTGACATAGAGGTGACTGGTTTGGAAAAATGTTATGTAGCAAGAGTATTTCAGGATCAATCCAGTTTTCTTGTCAATACTTGCCGGCTTCGAGAAATTGTTTACAAAGAAGGAATTTACCTTTACCTGAAAAGGGAATCGGTTCCTATAAAGTTAAGACATTACATGTAAGGGCTCCGTTAATCCTCCTTATCGCTAACGCCATACCCTAACGCTAACCAGCTAAATCGGCTTCGAGAAATTGTTTACAAAGAAGGAATTTACCTTTACCTGAAAAGGGAATCGGTCCCTATAAAGTTAAGATATTACATGTAAGGGCTCCATTTACTTTCCTTATCGCTAACGCCATACCCTAACGCCAACCAGCTAAATCGGCTGAGTGTTTCGAATTGAGCTCTTCTAAAAAGACGAGAATGAATTTCTTTCGGAGCAAATAAAGTTACCATGCTAGAAAATGAATGACTGTCTCATCAGCTTTGACATGGTGTCTTTAAGAAAGTGATGGGAAATTGTCATATAAATAACAGCTGTTTTATATTTACATCATGATTTCCCATCACATTCTTAAAGGCAATATCACGAAGCTGATCGGACTGTCATACATTGTCTAGAAGGGTAGATAGTGGCGTAATGTAATTCCTTAAGGACATAAAACAAAGCGCTTTCCGTCAAAATGACAGTTTATACTAGAAAAATACATACCATTTTTTTTTTTTTTTTGGTGAACTTATTAGCATAGGTATACATAAATATACCTCCATTTAATCTTGATATAGATATGCACTTAATGCCTTACCTTAATTTGACAACGCGTTCCCGTATATCCCTTCGTGCAGCGACATTCAAAATTGCCAATGTGATCGATGCATTCGCCATCATTTTGACATGGATTCGATTCGCATTCATTATATTCGAAATTGCAAAGTTCACCAGCGAATC
>CAXKVI010000003.1:13287548-13302548 GCA_964058755.1 Campiglossa producta
AAAAGCCAATTTTTTGGTATTGCATACACACATCATATCTATTATATATAAATGCGCAATGCTTAAAAGTTTTCTCCCCTTTTTGAAATAACCACAATTCTAAGGTATATAAAATTTGATATGTATCGATAGGTCTCGCCGAGCAGGGTGTGCGACAACAAACCAAAAATTAAAAAAATTAATTATAATATGATTTGAAAGTCACACCACTACAAGTGCTATACACGCATTCCCTTTATAGAGCCGCTGTTATGTGTGTATGTACACTTGCATTGTTGTGCTTGCATTCATTGCAGTTGGGGAGAGTCCGAGTGTGAGTTGTTTTGTTGGTAGCAATAATAAACATGAGCCAGTCCGTCAACTTTATTGAGTGAAGAAAATCTGTGAGTGGGTATTCATAGAAGCAAATGCTTGCTCAGACATGATGTTTTGAACAAAAAAAGCACAAATAAGCTGGATCATGCACAAGGCCCTTCGTGGCTAGGCTTGTGAAATAAAATAAAATGGAAAATTGATACAATTAAAAAAAAAGTAAAATAAGAAATAGAAAAGTGATTGAAAGTAAAAAACAGAAATTTGTTGGAAATGAAAGGAAAGAATATAAAATAAATAAAAATAAAACAAAAGGAAATAAATAAAAGTATAAAATAAATGAAAGAATGGGAAGGAAAGGAAAATAAAGGTAAGATAAGGTAAGGAACGGAAAATATGAGAGGAATGGAAAAGAAAAAAGTAAGGGAAGAAAGGAAATGTAATGTAGGTAAAGGAGTGGAAAAGAGAGGCAAATAGAGAAAGACAAAGAAAGGAAAGAAGAGACAAAGAATGAAAAAGAAAATGTAGCGAAGGGGAAGGTACGGAAAATAAAAGAAAATAAAAAGAATGAAAAATAAAGGAACCCTGCAGTCAACTTAACTAGTTTTATACTAATCAAATACCAGTCAGCTAGGCGGCTTCAACTAGTTCGAGTTCTGTAATTTTTCCATATTAGCAACTGGTATTTTTAACACGGCGATGTCCTACGAGATGGCAATTGTCCTTCTCTGCATCAGCACCATACCAATTGGCTGACTAGTCAGCCTCTGCTCAGGAATATACCAGTTGATATCCTTGTTATTATACACATCAGTATCATACCATTTAAGATACTAGTTCGTATATACGTCAGGATCGTACCAGTTGAAAGAATAGTTCATATATACATCAGAATCATACCAGTTGGCAGACTAGTTCATATATACATCAGAATCATACCAGTTGAAAGACTAGTTCATATATGCATCAGAATCATACCAGTTGACAGACTAGTTCATTAATGCATCAGAATCATACCAATTAACAGACTAGTTAAAAAAATCATCGGAATCATACCAGTTGTCATACTAGTTCATATACGCGTCAGAATCATACCAGTTGATATAGTAGTTCATTTATGCATCAGAATCATACCAGTTGACATATCAGTTCATTTATGCATCATAATCATATCAGTTGACATACTAGTTCAAATTTGCATCAGAAATATACCATTTGACATACTAGTTAATATATACATCAGTTGATATACCAGTTGATATACTAGTTCATACACAGCCAAAAATGAGCTAAAGGCTCTGAGTTCGATTCTCGGTAAAGTTAACACAAGTTTTTTTTTCTATATTTTTTAAATTATGTTGTTTATTGTATTTTTAATTTAATTATTGAATTCTACTTGCAATGGCTCCTTTCAAATTCCGCGCTCGTCCAGTTTGATTATATAGGTGAAGGCCCAATTGCATTCAACTTTGTAGGATCCACTTTCATACAAAGTTTTTTAAACGTAAAGCAAAGCGAAATTTTTGCAAATGCTCAAAGACGAGGCGCGCATTTGTCAAAGTTTTATGTAATTGGGGCTTTGGGGTTGTATTTTTAGGTAAGGTAAATTAAGGTTAAGTTTGTCGTCCACTGCGGAGTTCCGGACCCACATATGATATATAGATAAAATTAAGTCTTATTTTTACATAAAAAAGAGTCAAAGTAAGACTGCTTTCATGCTGGGCCATACACTCGAGTTAAAGGAGCATTGGTAGAGTTAATTTATATTGTTGTTGTCAATATACTCAAGTTTATGCCGCAACGTAAAAAAAAATGGCGGTTATATACCAACAGGTTGTCATAACCTCTAACGAGACTTTTGCCGAACTTCTCTTCCAACTTATAGTGTGCTGCTTTGATTTTTTCCCTATGAGTTGGCGGGACCTAGTTTTTTTTTAATTTAAAAATCTGTGACTGTTCAAACAGTTGATTGCAGTTAGGTTAGGTTAGGTTAGTGGCTGCCGCAGAGGCACACTTAGGCCAGTTTTGAAAAGCCCGTTGTGATACCACCAGCACTAGGAAATTCAGTCCCGGGACCCGGCCATTTGGAAAATCCCAGCGGTCTGGTTTAGACTATCCAGGAAGGGAACTCCCAAAAAGCGCGTTCCCGCGCCGCTTAAGGCCGGGCAGTCGCAGATGAGGTGCTTCACCGTTTCCTCTTCCTCACCTATTAATATTAAGATTTCTCTCCTTCTTAGGGCGTGAATGCCTCTAGATCTTTTATGATCCCATTTCGGCCAGGTTTGTTTGGATGTCCGGCAACTTGGGGATTGTTGCCACCTTTCGTTGGCTTGGAGTACACACTCCGTCAAGCCAACGAAAAGTAGCAACAATCCCCAGGGTGCCGGACATCCAAACAAACCTGGCCAAAATGGGATCATAAAAGATCTAGAGGGATCATAAAAGATCTGAATGCAGTTACAGAATTTCCATTTGATTTTCAGAAAAATACAATTGACATTCAGAAAATTACAATTGATATTCAGAAAACTTTCTGAATATAAACTGAAAAAGGTGTAGTATGATTTCAACCCGAGTTTCATACATACTTGCATACTAGTACGAACCAGGATTTTTCTGACTAGTATTATTTCGCCCAGCAAATTATAGTTGTATACTAGTATGTTTTCTGATTAGATTGGCATTGATTGGTTTAAGGGTAATCAGCAAAGAACTAGTATAAAAACATCCATAAAATGTATAGTAAACGAGCTAGGTGTCTGCTGAGTAGTTTGGAATTGATTAGTTTGAAGGTAGTCAGAAATTAACTAGTATGAATACACCACAAAATTTTTAGGCGTAGAACTATAATGTTGCTGAGTAGTTTGGCATTGAATGGTTTAAAGCTAATCAGAAATGAACTAGTATGAATACACCACAAAATGTACAGTCAATGAACTACATTGTTTGCCGAGTAGTTTGGCAATGTCTGGCTTAAAGGAAATCAGAAATGAACTAGTATGAATACACCACAAAATGCATAGTCAATGAACTAGAATTTTCGCTAAGTAGTTTGGCCTTGACTGGTTTGAAGCTAATCAGCAATGAACTAGTATAAATACACCACAAAATGTATAGTCAAAGAACTATATTCTTTGCTGAGTAGTTGGACATTGACTGGTTTAAAGGTGATCAGAAATGAACTAGTATGAATACACCACAAAATGTATCGTCATTGACCTATATTGTTTGCTGAGTAGTTCGACATTGACTGGTTTAAAGGTGATCAGAAGTGAACTAGTATGAATACACCACAAAATGTATAGTCATTGAACTATATTGTTTGCTGAGTAGTTTGGCCTTGACTGGTTTGAAGCTAATCAGCAATGAACTAGTATAAATACACCACAAAATGTATAGTCAATAAACTATATTGTTTGCTGAGTAGTTTGGCATTGACTGGTTTAACGCTAATCAGCAATGAACTAGTATGCATACGCCACAAAATGTATAGTCAATGAACTAGAATTTTCGCTGAGTAGTTTGGCATTGACTGCTTTTAAAACTAATCAACAACGAACTGGTAGGCATATGCCACAAAATGGTTAGTCAATGAACTAGTATGTTTGCTGAGTAGTTCGGAATTTGACTGCAGGGAAAGAAAGGTAATGAAGAGCTATAAAAAATAAGTAAAGGCAATGAATTGAAAAGCAAGAAAACTAAAGGAGTTACGGAAAGGAAAAAATGAAAGTAAGGAAATGATAGGAAAGGAAAGGTAGGAAAAGGAAAGGTAAGGGAAGGAAAGGTAAGGAAAAAAGTGAAAGAAAATAAAGGTAAGAAAAAAAATAAAAGAAAAGAAATGAAATGAAAAAAAAAAGAAATTAATAAAATAAGACGAAATTAAGGGAAACGAAATTAAGCAAAGGAAACGAAAGGAAATTAAAGAAAAAGCAAATAAAAGGAAAAAGGGAAGATAATGGAAATGGAAAGAAAGGTCAGGTAAGAGAATAAAAGAAACGAAAAGAAATGAAAATAAAAGAAAGGAACAGAAAAAAAGAAAGAAAGAAGGGAAATAAAATGAAATGAAAGAAGAGAAAAGGAAAGAAAAGGAAAAGAAAAGAGAGGGAAGAAAAGGAAAGAAAATGGTAGGGAAGGAAAGAAAAGCAAAAGAAATAAAATGAGATGAAAGGAGAGGAAAGGAAATAAAAGCAAAGGAGAGGAAAGGAAAGAAATACGTATGAAGACTACCTAAGAAGAATAAATAATTATCAACATTGAAACTATATTACTGAATGGTGTAAAGAGGGAGGAAAAGGAAAAATGGACAGGAATATATAGAAACCAAAAATATAAAAAAATATGAAAAGAATGGCAAATTTAAGAAATAGCAAAAAGGTAGGAAAATAAAATAAGCTTTTGTGGTTGAATTTCAACTTTCCAACAAGCGCCACTTTCTTGTTCAAAAGTTTCAAATCTCTAGCTCAAACGGAACATTCCTTAAAAATCGATCGCAGAATGCTCACAATGTTTATCGAAAGTATAATTAAAGCACATGCCTTAAAGCTATTATGCGCCCATATGTGCAAAATTTCCAACTGGGATGAGAAACTATTATTATCCACCTGTTTTAACATACTTCATCTGTCGAACAATTGAAAGCCATTCATGCGTGCACTCTTATAACTGCTCGAGTGTGCAACAAAAACAAAGGAATTCAAGCGAATTAATCCTTTGGTGCCGTGCAAAATCATCACTTAAAGCCAACTTAACTTTGTTTTTTTTGCGAACTTTTTTCGCTTTGATAAAACATTTTATTCTTCTGCTTTTTGCTTCCTCTTTCAATTCAAACACAATTAATAACTCTTTTTTTCCCCTGTATTCCCATATTGTTTGCAGAGATTTTTCCAACTTCTTGCAACGTGATATAGTTATTATGGTATAACGGTATACAGGTGCTTTTCCAGCGGTGGGAGTTACCAAACGGTCAATTGTGCGCTACATAATAGATTGCAAGGAGCATTTTTTTCGCAGTGAATTACATAATTTTTCGTTTACTTTGAAGAAGTTTTCATCAGTGTTCGGACTTGAAACTTTCACACAGAATAATTTTTGTCAACATGAACCATATTAGACTAACAAGAAAGATCCTGTTAAATTTGCCGGAGATAATGAGGCAGATGTAGTTTTAACAGGAATTAATGTTAATTTAACAGAGAGTAATGTTAATTTAACACGAAGTGAAGTTTTCCAACATGAGCTACATGTTGATTTGACAGGAAGTCATGTTAATTTAACATGAAGTGAAGTTATTCAACATGAGCTTCCTGTTAAAATAACATGTTCGATAGTGTTGAAAAAGTGTTAAAAAGTGTTGATTTTACACTAAAATTTTTCTGTGTGTTTAAGAAATCGGGCGAATAAAAAAAATAAAATAAAAAAAATAAAATAAAAAAAATAAAATAAAATAAAATAAAACAAAAATAAAAAAAATAAAATAAAGTAAAATAACATAAAATAAAATAAAATAAAATAAAATAAAATAAAATAAAATAAAATAAAATAAAATAAAATAAAGTAAAATAAAATAAAATAAAATAAAATAAAATAAAATAAAATAAAATAAAATAAAATAAAATAAAATAAAATAAAATAAAATAAAATAAAATAAAATAAAATAAAATAAAATAAAATAAAATAAAATAAAATAAAATAAAATAAAATAAAATAAAATAAAATAAAATAAAATAAAATAAAATAAAATAAAATAAAATAAAATAAAATAAAATAAAATAAAATAAAATAAAATAAAATAAAATAAAATAAAATAAAATAAAATAAAATAAAATAAAATAAAATAAAATAAAATAAAATAAAATAAAATAAAATAAAATAAAATAAAATAAAATAAAATAAAATAAAAGAAAATAAAATAAAATAAAATAAAATAAAATAAAATAAAATAAAATAAAATAAAATAAAATAAAATAAAATAAAATAAAATAAAATAAAATAAAATAAAATAAAATAAAATAAAATAAAATAAAATAAAATAAAATAAAATAAAATAAAATAAAATAAAATAAAATAAAATAAAATAAAATAAAATAAAATAAAATAAAATAAAATAAAATAAATAAAATAAAATAAAATAAAATAAAATAAAATAAAATAAAATAAAATAAAATAAAATAAAATAAAATAAAATAAAATAAAATAAAATAAAATAAAATAAAATAAAATAAAATAAAATAAAATAAAATAAAATAAAATAAAATAAAATAAAATAAAATAAAATAAAATAAAATAAAATAAAATAAAATAAAATAAAATAAAATAAAATAAAATAAAATAAAATAAAATAAAATAAAATAAAATAAAATAAAATAAAATAAAATAAAATAAAATAAAATAAAATAAAATAAAATAAAATAAAATAAAATAAAATAAAATAAAATAAAATAAAATAAAATAAAATAAAATAAAATAAAATAAAATAAAATAAAATAAAATAAAATAAAATAAAATAAAATAAAATAAAATAAAATAAAATAAAATAAAATAAAATAAAATAAAATAAAATAAAATAAAATAAAATAAAATAAAATAAAATAAAATAAAATAAAATAAAATAAAATAAAATAGAATAAAATAAAATAAAATAAAATAAAATAAAATAAAATAAAATAAAATAAAATAAAATAAAATAAAATAAAATAAAATAAAATAAAATAAAATAAAATTAAATTAAATCAATAACTAAAAAAATCAAGTAAGGAGTCTAACCCAGCGACTTCTACCACTTTCATCAAAAATATTACCTCTACCATCATGAAACCTGCTTAATTTCATTTTTCAGTTTAAATGTTATGATCAGTCGAATTTTCCAAAATGACACCTTTAAAAATGGACAGTCAAAAGAGATTGACCAGGAGGATTTACCAACCAAATTATACTATTTGAGCTTTTTACCTTACCGAACTATGTCAATTTAGGAGATTTTCGAACTTTTGGATAACGGGAAAGAGGGCATGGTTATCATCCGATTTCATCATATGATGTGAAACGAAATACCGACTGTCACTACTAGATTTTGAACTCGGAGTAAAAAATGATTAAGGTAAGAATTGTGGCGGCTTCCTAGCCATGAACAACGGTGAACGGCTCATTAAAATCGGACTTAAAATGGCGACGTAGTATAGATCAGGGGGCTAATGCACAGTCCGTTTCAGGACATTGATACCGTAAACTGCGCTAGTAGAGCCTTTTTGTATAATATTCCGATTGTATGGGTATATTCCGCTCCTAACCCACCAAAATATGAAGGAGATCTACCTACTGGAAGCCCGAACACTGCTTTTCATGGCAAGCAATAATAATAGTGCACTAACCCAGCTTTCAACTTATCCATATCCCCCACACCCGTAACCCGGTGTTGTATAACTACAAATTGCGCTTGCTTCATGGCACCATTCATTCGCTTGGTTGCTTGCTTGTTTGTCCTTTTATCCTTTCATCGCTTGTTCGCTTATTCATTCATTTATGATTCCTCATTTTAAAGTTCCTCTTTCAACCTCTTTGGCTGCTTTTGGCTTACAAAAGTATGTATTGTTCTGTAAATTTGAGTTCTTTTCTTTTTTCTAAAGTTACCCTAATTGAGTTTAATTAGTACGAGTGACCACCAATGGCAGCTTACAATGTTGGTTGTCGGCTTTAGTTTGCTCGAGGTTTTTTTTTTTGGTTAAGATGGTGGGGCATACAGCGCAACATTTTTTGGGTTTGACTTGAGTTGTGTGCGCTACTTTTTTTTTCTTTTGAGGTTGACTTGAATTGAATATCTAGTGGGTTGTTTTGTTGGAATTTTGGCTGTTGGGCTGCTCGGTTTGCCGACACGTTAAATTCGTTTTACATTGAGCTTTGGCTGACGAAGCAAAGCAGTTAGAGAACGGCAGAGCAGACGGCATCAAAAATGCTTTTTTATTAAAATTTGTTATTAAAAAGCCGCATTAAATTTTTGTGGGCTGCTCGCTTCGCCAAATGGAAGCCAGTTAAGTGAAATCGTCTACTAGCTACTACATAGATTTGCGGTAAAAAGAGTGTAATAACCTCTTTTGAGGCATGAACTACTTTGCAGAAGAACGGAAAGGATTATTTCAAGTAATAATTGTGATTTTTTTTTGTTTAATTTACTTCAGGCTATTTTAATAATAGAAAAAGCTTATTACTTTGCTAAACAAGAAATAATAAAAAAAATGCTATGGCATTAATTGATTTCAACCCTTTTCTCTTTTGGGGAAATTGTAACTGAAATATAAAGCCCCATTTAATATTTAGCAGATTAAGATGCGGTAAGAACAGAGGGAACAATATGATACCAAAGAAACATTGCCGCCTGGTATTCTCTTCATTTTTTTATTTCATTTCCTTTTTTATTTTATTTTATTTTATTTTATTTTATTTTATTTTATTTTATTTTATTTTATTTTATTTTATTTTATTTTATTTTATTTTATTTTATTTTATTTTATTTTATTTTATTTTATTTTATTTTATTTTATTTTATTTTATTTTATTTTATTTTATTTTATTTTATTTTATTTTATTTTATTTTATTTTATTTTATTTTATTTTATTTTATTTTATTTTATTTATATCTACATATAATCCGAACTCCTAACTCTTTTTTAACGTTTCATTCTGTTTCAGCATATCTGCAAGCAGCACGTTTGAGGAGTCCCTAACTGGACTGTAGCTTTCTTGAAATTTTAAACGAATTATTGAGTTCAAGCTGTAACTTCGTTATTTTCATTTTGCACTTACTAGCTTACCCAAGCGTCAGAGTTCATACAAGGATTTAAGTAGTGCGTAGTAAAAGAAATTTGTTTTAGTTTTTTTGCTTTTACTACCTCAACATGAAACACTCAATTTTACCTATTACCCAGCTTTAGATCAATGCCACCTTGCAACATAGCTCAGTTTGATTAAAAATTGCAAAAGCAAGTAACTAATCTCATAAAACTTACCATACGGACATAAACATTGATATGAATTTCCTTCATGTCCTTGCGAGAGGTCAACGCAGATACCATTATTTGTGCATGGACTTGGCGTACAAGCATCGATCTCCTCACAATGAGGGCCAGCAAAACCGCTACAACATTGACACTCATACTCTTCCATAACGTTATTCGAATAGCATACACCTTTGCCAGAACACTCAGCATTGTCGCCACAATTGTCGGTTTTCGTAGTGACCTTCAGACGTATGCATTGGGAGCCCCACATCTCGGAGACCACTAAAAAAAGGGAGGAAAAGAAAAACACGATTTTGTTAAATGAAAGTAGCAAATGTGAATTGAAAGAAGAAAAAAGGTTATTACATTAGAGAGCATACACTCATTCGGAAGTATGAGACTAATATAAAAAGGTTACAAGTAAATTGAAAATAAAATTGGGAACAATAAATTGAAAAAAAGGAGTAGATACATATAAATTAATTATTAATGAGGAAAGCTTTTGGTAGTTTAAACATACAAAGTAACACATAATAAAGGACTCTTTATATGTGTTTAATATAAATATATATATGTAATTAGTAAACTTTCCCAGCACTACAACAAAGACAACTTCATTAAAATTCCTACACATTTTAGTATATGAACAAGCTAAATGAAAATATTTTCAGCGTTGCGCTAGCTTAATGCAAATATCACCCTCTCTCTCTATACACACAGCTGGTCGGCAGGTATGTGTTAGTTCAGTTAATGAGTGCACTGTAAGTGTCAGCGAAAATTGCTAAAATACTTAGTTGTTGGTTTTATAGCTTTTATGCAAATATTCTGGCGGTCATGTTGTCATAAATTCGTGAAGTGAAGCACAATTTCTACTATGGCAAGCAACGTCAAACTCCATTAAAATAGCTATTAAAAGCTGTTGTTATTGCTTTGAAATCATGGGGAGAGTAAAAGAGGGAAAGTGACTTTGAGCAGGGGATTGGGAATGCGAAAGAGGAGCTTTGTAGGTTGACAAAACTTCATTTTTGGTTTTCGAGCCGGAAAAAGTAATATAAAAAAATTCTGTAGAAACAATTTATTTTGCGGGATCGTCCCTACCGTGGTTTGGCAAACTTGCATTTCTGCTTTTAATCAAAAATGTTTCTGCCTTGCAGACGACGTCCAAAGTCTATCTCTTATCTATGATCCATGGTCTATGATCTATCATCTATGGTCTATGATCTATTATCTATCGTACATTATCTTCCATTTATGATCTATCATTTATGATCCAGGTTCCATAATCTAGGATCCATGGTCTATGATTTAACATCTGTGATCTCTGATATATGATATATGATCTTTGATCTATAATTTTTGATCTGCGATCTATCATCTATGGTCTATAATCTATCATGTCTGGTCTACGATCTATAATCTATCATATTTGATCCATGGTCTGTGATCTATTATCTATGGTCTATGATCTATCATCTATTAAATATGGTCTATGATCTATGATTTATCACCTATGATCTATGATCTATCATTTATGATCCAGGTTACACAATCTATGATCCATGTTCCATGATTTATCATCTGTGATTTATGATATATGAGATATGATCTATGATATATGATCTTTGATCTTTGCTTTTAATCTATGATCTATCATATATAGTCTACGATCTATAATCTATCATATTTGATCATGGTCTGTGATCTATTATCTATGGTATATGGTCTATGTTCTACGATATATGATAGTTGATGTATGATATAAGATCTCTGATCTATCCTCTATTAAATATGGTCTATGGCCTATGGTGTATGATCTATGATCTATCACTTATGATCTATGATTTATCATTTATGATCCATGTTCTACAATCTATCATCTATGATACATGGTCTATGATCTATCATCTGTGATCTGTGATCTATGATATATGATCTATGATCTTTGATAAATGTTTTTCAATCTATAATCTTTCATCTATGGTCTATGATCTATGATCTATCACCTATGATCTATGATCTATCATTTATGATCCATGTTCCACAATATATCATCTATGATACATGGCCTATGATCTGTCATCTGTGATCTATGATATATGAGCTATGATAAATGTTTTTCAATCTATAATATGATCTTTGATCTATAATTTTTGATCTGTGATCTATCATCTATGGTCTATAATCTATCATATGTGGTCTACGATCTATAATATATCATATTTGATCCATGGTCTGTAATCTATCATCTATGGTCTATGATCTATGGTCTATGATATATGATCTTTGATATATGAAATAAGATCTACGATATAAGATTTCTGATCTATTATACAAGGTCTATGGTCCATCATTAATGGTTTTTGAGACGTGGTTCAAGGTCCATGGGTAGTCATGCTTGAATATATCGTAAAATATTTTTCTAGCAATTGTTCCCACATCTACCTCCGACAATAAATGGTGAAACGCCATTTCATTCGACATGAGATATGTTGGATTTCGCAATCTAGAGCTTGAGATGTGAATTGATATGGTGATAGTTCAAATACCTCAAATACCTCAAATTGGTCAATTCACGTTCCCACCCGTAACTCCCGTAACCAATAAAAATCACCTCAGAGAATTTAGTATATATTATTTTCGAACAAATTAGGTGCGACACTCTACTGTTCATTCAATCATAACTATATGTATGCGTGAACATCTCCCCTCGCAATCTACGCATTAAATACACACAAGCACTACACACGCCCACCATAAAAGCGTTTTAGCTTTTAACAGGGTATTGAAAAGCAAACAAGAAGTGCATTGAGTTTGACCTAATATTAGCTTTGGCGTGCTACAGGGCGTATGTGTAATATTTATGCACTCGCACAAGCGCACATCATTAAATACGGCCAATAAACTATGACTGCAGGTATTCACTTAGGCTAAAACGTAGCAGTCAACTAGAATTAAATAACAGCACAAAACCACTATTTATGTAGCACAATTTTCCTCCCTTGCAACGCGTCTCTTACCTAATGAATAAACAGTTTTTTTGTCATGCCTTAGGTGGAGGCGACACTGGGCTCAGACGATTTGTTTCGAACGGAAACATGCCGGTTTGTTGAATAAGCAATTGCCGGGTTTAGTGTAATCCCTAAAGGTTGTGGCAAGTGTCAGAATGTAGTCAGTTAATGACAACAAAATACATATATATACTTGCTGTGATGAAAAGCGGAATACCTAAATGAAAAAAAAGAAAATACTAAACTAGTATTCGAGCAATAAATACTTATCCACATGTCGACTAAGAGTAGTAGGGACAGTTACATTTGTTTTAAAGGCACACAGTATAGGAGGTGAAGTAAAAAAAAAAACACAACACATGCATTTAGTATATCCACAATTACTACTCACCAATTAACAAGTTGACTCCCTCGGTGAGATCCTTATCATAGAGTGTCACCAGTTTGCGACCATCAAGCATAAGTGGTGTTATATCCAATAGAATACCCTCTGTAACGTCGCAGTGTTCATGTCCTGAACGTGTCACTTGATAGACTTGTATGTTGTGGGTACTATGTAAATAGCATTTTGCATTCATTTATGCATTCAAAGGTGTGTGTGTGTGTTTGTGTGTATGAGTATGAGTGTGTGTTGGGAATCAATGAAAAGAGAGTAGAAAATTGTTAGTTGGTTACTTGGATGGTGTTTACTTCAATTTAAAATAAGCAAATATATTTACTAACATACATTCGTAGAGACTCATTGAAAAAGAAATGTGTAAATAAATAGCTAAAAATACACATTCATACATATTGATTAGTGAGAGCATAGTTCGATGGCGCCAAAGCATAAAATGAATATGTACTAGATGTTGCGTTGAGTAAATGGAAAATAGCAAATGCTTGATTTTTTTTTCAATATTTAGAGTGAGTTGTGAGTGAATTCAAATAAATGAAGTAGATATTTCAACCCACAATGACTCATACCACGCTTTTTTATACCTTTCATGAGGATGAAATGGTATTATAACTTTGGTCCGATGTTTGTAAGTATGAGTAGAAGAAGAAGAAGAGATGGACCCATCAATAAGTATACCGAAGTGAGCAGGATGACGAGATGAGTTGATTCAGCCATGTCCGTCATTCCATCTGTCTGTCCGTCCGTCTCCCCGTCTGACTGTTTGAACGCAAACTAGTCCCTCAGTTTTTCAGATATTTGGCTGAAATTTGGTATGCGGCCACCATTTTCTAATATAGAAATCATTTGTCGGAACCAGCAAGATCCGGCCTATATTACATATAGCTCCCATACAATCGATTATTCCGATAAACGGATTTTGGGCTATAACTCCTGTAATTAAGTAGGCAGGAACGTGAAAGCAGGAACGTAAGCGGTGTTGAAAATCATTGAGATGGGATAAATATTTCACATAACCCACTTTAAAAAATTTATCAAAAAATCATTATATAAAAACCAGGGGCATGGCCCACTTTTAAGGAAGGCATATTTGAAAATGTCACAGGTCACAACTTTTAAACTGATTACGGTAGAACGATGAAATTGGTGCAAGGTATATTAGCATAATAGGGAGTATACCTGCCGTACTTGAACGAGATCGCTTCCCAACCACGCCTACTTCCGAAATGGGATATTTTGAAAATCATATGAAAACCACCGCTGGGTATTTAATGTTCGGTTTACCCGAAATAAGACTTCCTTACTTGTTTATATAGCCTTCGGCACAGCCGAAGTCAACTTTCCTTAATTGTTTTATATTATTTTACTTCATTTTATTTTCATTTTATTTATTTAATTTTGTTTTATTTTATTTTGTTTTATTTTATTTTATTTTATCTTATTTTATTTTATTTTATTTTATTTTATTTTATTTTGTTTTCTTTTATTTTATTTTATTTTATTTTATTTTATTTTATTTTATTTTATTTTATTTTATTTTATTTTATTTTATTTTATTTTATTTTCTTTTATTTTATTTTATTTTATTTTATTTTATTTTATTTTATTTTATTTTATTTTATTTTATTTTATTTTATTTTATTTTATTTTATTTTATTTTATTTTATTTTATTTTATTTTATTTTATTTTATTTTATTTTATTTTATTTTATTTTATTTTATTTTATTTTATTTTATTTTATTTTATTTTATTTTATTTTATTTTATTTTATTTTATTTTATTTTATTTTATTTTATTTAATTAAATTTTTATTTATTTATATTTTATTTTATTTTATTTTATTTTATTTTATTTTATTTTATTTTATTTTATTTTATTTTATTTTATTTTATTTTATTAAATTTTTATTTATTTATATTTTATTTTATTTTATTTTATTTTATTTTATTTTATTTAATTTAATTTTATTTTATTTTATTTTATTTTATTTTATTTTATTTTATTTTACTTTATTTTATTTTATTTGATTTTATTTTATTTTATTTTATTTTATTTTATTTTATTTCATTTTACTTTATTTTATTTAATTTTTGTTTATTTAATTAAATTTTTATTTATTTATATTTTATTTGAGTTCGATAAAGGAAGAAGAGATACAAATAATTTAGTTCGTTGGTTTCATAAAGACTGAAAGCTCAAAAATACCAAAACCAACATAAAACATATTTAATTAAAAATTCAAAGCAATATATTTTAACATAGCTTCATCTCAATAACCGCAACACTCGCCCT
>CAXKVI010000003.1:13307548-13310048 GCA_964058755.1 Campiglossa producta
TTCTTTTATTTTTTTTGTTTATTTTTTTTTTTCTTTTCTGTTTTTATTTTTTAAAATTTTTTTTTATAATTTTATTTATTTAATTTTTTTTAATTTTTTTTTTCTTTTTATTTTTTTTTTTTTATTTTTTTCATTCTTGTCGTCCTTTTTATTTTTTTCTTTTATTTGTTCTTCCTCCTTTTTTCTTTTTTTCCGTTATTTAATTTTCCCAATCTTCCCCTTTTTTTCTTTTATTTGTTCTTCCTCTTTTTTTCTTTTATTTGTTCTTCCTCATTTTTTTTTCTTTTATTTTTTCCTCTTTTTTCTTTTTTTTCTTTTATTTTTTCTCCTCTTCATTTTTTCTTCCTTCTTTTTTTTATTTTTGATACTTTTTTCTTTTTTTCTTGAATTTTTTTCTCCTTTTTTCTTTTCTTTTTTTGAAAGTTTTTGCCTCTCGTAAAATTAAAAATTTTATTTTTTGACATAAATATATTTTTGCAGTTTATATTCTCATTATACTCATTCCAATGCATATCGTTTTTATGGTATAATATTCCTATAATTCCTCGAGATTCGGCACATTTATCTTTTAAAAATTTCCAAAGTCAATTTTTTAAAATTTTCGTTGCGCCAGAAACATGAATGTGTTGCACTCAACAACAGGCACCATGGCGTATACGTAACAATTTTGCTGCACATTGATGTTTCTGGCAAAATGAAAATTTTATAAAATTTAAAAATTCAATTTTTAAACACATTTGTTTTTTGACAAAATTTTCAGAGATTTAACTACACATTGATGAAAATGGCATTGCAAATTTGCGGGATAGGACTTGGTCAGGATAAATTCTACAATTTGATTTTACAACATGGGTATCAAAGGACTGGTTTTAAGAGAGCCCCAACGTAGTGGAGATATCCACGAAAACATGTATAATATTTACCATAACTTTTCTTACTTAAATAACTAAATATTACTCATACGCCGTGTATGACCCTTAAAAAGGGCACTATTATTGCAAACTTTCAAGATATATACAATCGTATTTACTGGAAAATATATTGCAATGCAATCTACTTTTAAAATTCCAATGCCTTTTCTCGTGAATACCTTCTTTTCAATATATTTGTAAAGGATCCTGCTGTCCTTACAAAAATTGAAAGGAGGAGATTTGTTCTTTTTGGGACGCTCTAATGTACATGTATGTTAGTGTGAAAGTCAGTATAACTTTATCATTGAGCTTGGTTTGATTGTGGTTATTTCAATGGTTCACTAACGAAACCTTGGTATCTTAAGAAGTGCAGCTTTTTGCTTACAAACCGAACAAGTGCACATCCATATCTATGTATTTTTATGCACATATCTACATATTTTTGTACGTCTCTGTACCAATATGTTGTTCTTTGTATAAAAGAAAATTGTAAAGTTTTTTATCAGACTTTAAAAATTTATTTTCTTCTTTTTATATTTAGGTATGTTCTTGCTAATGAAAGAATTTCTTGAGGCGATTCACTAAATCGATTTTCGAATTTCTTTGAGTATTATTGATGGTTTTACCAGAAACTAGCAAATTAAGGGATTTTTAGATTATTTTAATTACTTTTTATAGCCAAAATAAAACACTGCAAAATAAAATGAAATAAAATAAAATAAAATAAAATAAAATAAAATAAAATAAAATAAAATAAAATAAAATAAAATAAAATAAAATAAAATAAAATAAAATAAAATAAAATAAAATAAAATAAAATAAAATAAAATAAAATAAAATAAAATAAAATAAAATAAAATAAAATAAAATAAAATAAAATAAAATAAAATAAAATAAAATAAAATAAAATAAAATAAAATAAAATAAAATAAAATAAAATAAAATAAAATAAAATAAAATAAAATAAAATAAAATAAAATAAAATAAAATGAAATAAAATAAAATAAAATAAAATAAAATAAAATAAAATAAAATAAAATAAAATAAAATAAAATAAAATAAAATAAAATAAAATAAAATAAAATAAAATAAAATAAAATAAAATAAAATAAAATAAAATAAAATAAAATAAAATAAAATAAAATAAAATAAAATAAAATAAAATAAAATAAAATAAAATAAAATAAAATAAAATAAAATAAAATAAAATAAAATAAAATAAAATAAAATAAAATAAAATAAAATAAAATAAAATAAAATAAAATAAAATAAAATAAAATAAAATAAAATAAAATAAAATAAAATAAAATAAAATAAAATAAAATAAAATAAAAATAATATAAAATAAAAAACTAAATATAAAATAAAATAAAATGAAATAAAATAATATAAAATAATATTAAATTAAATTAAAATAAAATAAAATAAAATAAAATAAAATAAAATAAAATAAAATAATATTAAATTAAATTAAAATAAAATAAAATAAAATAAAATAAAATAAAATAATATAAAATAATATTAAATTAAATTAAAATAAAATAAAATAAAATAAAATAAAATAAAATAAAATAAAATAAAGTAAAATA
>CAXKVI010000003.1:13315048-13335048 GCA_964058755.1 Campiglossa producta
TAAATATTATTTGTATGATTTACTTACGGGCTGGTGTTTGTCATGTTATGATCACTCAAAGTTAATAAAGTATCATTTATTTCGACTATTAAAATATCGCCTGATTGTATTTCGGCCTCACCTTCCCAAGAGGCTAATAACGGTGAACAGTCTGTGCCACCATAAGGGCAATTTTCCGATGTCTGAAATAGAAAATGAAGTAAAAGAAAATTACTAGAATTATACAAAAAAAGCTTTGAGGAAATGAAGCACCCTAATGTTCAGTTAAATATACATATGTGCTTATTTCATGTGTAATATCGTATATAAATATCAGAAGAATATCTACAATAAGACCAAATGAGATTTCCCTTTTTCCACAAAATCGAACAAAATGCAGATTACTTTGAAGGGTAGACAAGGAAACAAGCGATAATTTGTGCTTACCAACTCAATATGTCAGTCATTGAGACAGCAAGTGAGTATGTGATAGGTAGTTTGTTTGCAAAAAAATAAAATAAACAAAATACACAACAAAATATTTCTATTAGAAGTGAGATACTTATCCTAACACACATCAAGGCTTATGTCGGCTGTTTTTTACATCTAAAAGGAAATTCTATCTATCTCTGCTTAACCCAAAAATTTACATACCTACCCTTGCAAAAGGTCAGATGAATCAAATAGCTCGACCAATATTGTCCCTTCAGATTGCGAAGATTGTTTATATTGGTTTCAACCACGAGATTTGATTATATTCGCCCATCATACATGATAGGTGATAGCATTGTCAAAAAAAATGCAAACAATTTTTTGTCCTTTCATTTCCTTTACACAATTTATTTTATTTGCGTCAGAAAAACATTTAGTAAAGGGACAAATAATCTAAATATTTTTATTATAGTGATATATGTTTCATATTTTCTTTAATGGATGCCTTAAAAGGAGATATATGGAAAGGTCTTAAGTGTCACATGCAATAAAACTGTTTGAATATTAGAAAAATTTCTTATTAATGGTATTCATTTAACTTCGCATGCATGCGAATAACAATAAGAAATTTTTCTAATATTCAAACGGTTTTATTGAATGTGACAAAGACGACCTGCCTGACTACCGTTAAATGAATGCCGCCAATGGCAAAGCCTAACTACTTGGTCGGCTTGTCATTTATCATTTTTTGTTTAATTTCGGGACTTTTTCGGGATAACTTCTGGACCTTTTGAGATAATTTTTGCATATGTTCCGAACTGCCTGACTACCGTTAAATGAGTGCCCTCAATGGCCAAGCCTCACTAGTTGGCCGGCTTGTCATTTCTCATTTTCTGTTTAATTTCGGGACTTTTTCGGGATAACTTCTGGACTTTTTGACATAATTTTTGCATATGTTCCGAACTGCCTGACTACCGTTAAATGAGTGCCCCCAATGGCAAAGCCTAACTACTTGGCCGGCTTGTCATTTATCATTTTTTGTTTCATTTCGGGACTTTTTCGGGATAACTTCTGGACTTTTTGACATAATTTTTGCATATGTTCCGAACTTTTTCGGAACCATTCTGAACTTTTCTGGGATTATTTTGGACATTTTTTTGGCACCATTTCGGGACTGCTGTGGGACCATTTCGGGATTTCCGAACTATTTTGGGCCAATTTTGAGACTTTTATGGGCCAATTTTGAGACTTTTTTGGGATAATTTCGGAACTTTTTTCGGGATAATTTCAGTACTTTTTCGGAATATGGTCCAGACTTTCTCGGGATTATTTCCTAACTTTTCTTTTGGATCATCTATGGAATTTTTAGGTACCATTTTCCTATTACTCTTTTCAGTAGTGCGTTTCTGTAACTCAATTCTATCGATCGTCTCGACTGAAATTTTCGATTTGACGTCAAACTGATTTATTTTGTTTCTGTAAACAAAAATTTAATTTTGTCGATTTATTTTCTCACTTGCTTTTGAGGTAGTGACAATTTTTTTTTTTTTGTTTTCAAATCCCGAAATTATCCCAAAAAAGTTCCGAAATGTTCCCAAAATAGTCCCGATAATCATTCCGCAATGATCCCAACAAAGTCCAGAAATTATCCCAAAATATTTCCGCAATGATCTCAAAATAGTCCCGAAAACCATCCCTAAATATTCCCGAAATGATCCCAACAAAGTCCGGAAATTATGCCGAAACCCGTCCCGAAATGATCACAAAAAAGTTCAGAAATTATCGGAAGTGCTACTAAATCCCCAAAAACCAACATAAAATACCCAGCTTTTAAAAAATCACCCAAAAAAATTATCCACAAAATCAAAATTCCCAGAATAAAAATTCCTAAATGCAAAATCCCCAAAATAAAAATCCTCAATTACAAAATCCACGAAATAAAACTCCCCAAACATAAAATCCCCATGTTTTGAATAAACAAGATTACCGTGTAAAAAAGTTATTCGGAGTCAAAAGTGGAGAAAATTTAAAAAAACCCTAAAATTTGTATTTTGCTAGACTTTCGCCTCGAATGACTTTTTTTTCGCAAAAATCAGATCGATGGGAACTTTTGCAGTTTTTTCCCGGGGCCGAACCTAAGCTCCTCGCAAAAACTTGGTTCTGTGGGATTTTTTGTTTTATATAATAAACTAAATTTACCGGACTCGTATTTTTTTGCATTATGCAAGGAAAAAAAGGTGGCTCTAGCTCGAGAACTATAGACTTTACAAAAATAACTCTTTTCATTGTCGGTGGAGAATTTTGTGACAAGAAAACGGTAAAGGAATTTTTTTTTGCCATTTCGCGACGTTTACAATAAATGCAATAAGTTTGCAACATTAAGTGATTACCCTTAATATGTTAACTGAATATTTGGAACACTTCTATTCCCATCCTAAACAACCCACATGTCTCGCATGAAGAGGCGGCTGTTCAAGAGTACTTCAGAATCGCAATATGCCTCTGTTATTTAGGTGGGCAATATCTAATCCTTTTTTCGCATTATAAGCTCAACGAACGGTTCACTTGCCTGTCAGACTCCACTTAAACACGAAGGCATACAGCATTGAATGTATCGATGTGCAAACTTAAATTTAAAAAAAAGCTACCCATTAGAGCGTATCACCAAAAAAAGTTGAAAATGTTCCCCCCCAGTTTGAACACTTACCTTATGAGGTTTCACCCCCCAGTTTGAACACTTACCTTATGAGGTTTTCAAAAAAAAAATTGTTATTTTTTTGTCACCCTGTAAAAACAGCGAAATTTTTTTTTTCTATAACTTCTATATTTCTAGTTCGATTTTCAAAAATGATACATTTTTAGAAAGGTATTCACCAAGGCAATATTTCATCAATACAAACTTTTAGCCCTTTTTTCTTTGTTTTCCGGAAAATTTTTTTTTTTTTCAAATACAGGGTGTTGGTTTTAGTAAAAATAGAATAAAAACTGAACTTGGCATGAAGGGCTAAAAGTTTCTATGGATGAAATCTTGCCTTGGTGAATACCTTTCTAAAAATGTATCACTTTTGAAAATCGAACGAGAAATATAGAAATTATAGAAAAAACCAAATTTCGCTGTTTTTACAGGGTGACAAAAAAATTAAAAATTTTTTTTTTAAAACCTAATAAGGTAAGTGTTCAAACTGGGGGGGAACATTTTCAACTTTTTTTTCCTCCATACACCGTGATACGCTCTACTACCCATCTAAAAAAGCGATATAAACGAAAAAAAAATTAAAATGGATATGAAAAAAAAAAAAAAATTGGAGCCAGGTCACTGCTTAACATGCAAAATGAAATCGAAATTGGTGTGAAGACTTTGCTTGAGAAGGATGCTCATGATATTTCCATAGAATTTGTACGTGGCTTTGAATTGGCGTTTATAAGTGCGCTTAAACCCTTTGATTATAACAATATTTTTATACCAGCAACTATTTCCAAATAAATGCAATGGAAAATAATTTTAAAAAGTTTGATGTGTTTAAACTCAGACCAAGTGCTTACATAGAAAATCAGCATAATGATTGCACAACAAAATTTATCAAACAACAAAAAAAAGTGTATGAAAAAGTACTCAAAAAATTAAACTTAAATAAAAAACTTGCACTATCAAAGAAACAATAAAGAGTAGACGTTGCGAAAACTTTTCGCTTGTATTACCTACATACATACGCATATACTAGAAACATTTTCAACTAGTTTCAGAAGTGAAATTGTGTTTGAATTTAAATAAAGAACTGAATTACCTCCGATATCAATAGCTTGTTTTAGCTGTAAAGTTTTTAACGAATAAGTAGGTAAGTGAATAGCGTGAGGAAGACATCAAAGGAAAAAGTGAAATTCACTTTTGAATTTTTATAAGGACAACAGGATTCCTTGTATTTTATTGAAAAAACGTATTCACGAGAACGTGGACATTGGAATTTCAAAAGTATTTTAGTATATTGCGTAACAGTAAGTTTTCTAGCAAAAATGATTGTGTATATCTTGAAATTTTGCATTTATAGTGCACTCTTTTTAGGTCATACACGGCGTATGAGTAACATTTAGTTATTTAAGTAAAAAAAGTTCGGGCAAATTGTATTCATGTTTTGGTTGATATCTTCCAAATGAATTGAGATATCGAAATAAAACTATCCATATTGTAAAATCAATTTCTAGGATATCCCTGTTCATCTCCTGTATATCGTTAAATATTTGTATATTAAAGCCCTGCATAAGATGATTCGTTTTGCATGCCACACAGTGTGATTCTATTAATTGGCAATGGTTGTCTTGCTTCGTTCGCCGCACAAACACAGCTTGCACGACACTAAATAAAAGAACGACTTGATTCGCACTCCAATCGTTCGTCGGTTAGCAAGCAAGATTCGATTAGTTTTGGATTTTTTTTATTGCAGTGCGTTTCATTTACGTTTTGGCAAAACAACACTTTTGATTCTGTGCAAAAGAGTCACTATACAAAATCTTGCGTATTGATCCCAAAGTGACACAAAGTGGTCCCCAGGTGGTCTGAAAGTGGTCCATAAGGGCTCCCCAATTGGTACGAAAGTGATCCATAAGTAGTTCGAACGTGGTTCAAAAGTGACACAAAGTGGCCTGAAAGTGGTCCATAATTGACACAAAGTGGTCGGTTGCAAGCAAGAGTCGATTTTTTTGGGATTTCTTTTTTTTGGCAGTTCGTATCATTGACGTTTTGGCAGTAACAACACCATCGTTCGTCGGTTAGCAAGCAAGAGTCGATTTGTTTTGGATTTTTTTTTATTGCAGTGCGTTTCATTTACGTTTTGGCAGTAACAACACTTTTGATCCTGTGCAAAAGAGTCGCTATACAAAATCTTGCGTATTGATCCCAAAGTGACACAGGGTGGTCGGCAACTGGTCAGAGAGTGGTTCGTAAGTGGTCCAAAAGTGACACAAAGTGGTCCGCAAGTGGTCCATAAGTGGTTCGAACGTGGTCCAAAAGTGACATAAAGTGGTCTGAAAGTGGTCAATAAGTGGTCAAAAGTGATACAAAATGACTCAAAGTGATCCATAAGTGGTCAGAATGTGACACAAGGTGGTTCGCAGCTTGTCAGAAAGTGGTCCCTAAGTGATCCGAAAGTGACACAAAGTGGTCCGCAACTGGTCCAAAATTGGAAAGTGGTCCAAAAATGATACAAAGTGGTCCATAAGTGATGCATAAGTGGTCTGAAAGTGACACAAAGTGGCGCTACACCAGCAAATGCAATGACAAAAAAAATTAAGTTAAAAAAAATGAATTTTTAAAAATATTAGTGCCTCCTCATAGACTTATTTTTTCTGCTGGGTAAATTAAAAACAGTCATTCACATTCATCAAGCCAGCAAATCGCAAGTTTCGTCGCCTCTTCACTACTTTCAAACATCACCTAAAAAACTGAACACATAATTGTCTTATATCCATTAAATTTGTATATGAAAAATTGATGCAAACTCACTTTCATATGTACTACCAGTTTATATATTGTCCAAGTTCTCATATGCACAAATCCTTTTACATTATTTGGGATAAACATCCTTTGACCCGTTTTATAACTTTCAAATACAGCTTAGCTTTCATCCTTTACTTCACTTGAAAATACATTTATGTAAAAATATGCAATTTCTATTTCATGAATTCACTCACTTTGAGTCTATAAAGTTTTTTTAACAAGCAACTGTTACTGTATAAATATGTATGTACAAGTGCAATCATATATGCATATGAATGTGTTTACATAAAGCTATTCCTAATAGTGTTGACCTCTTTCATATTTCATTTTAGTCGGAATATACAGTTATTGAATACTTATGCATTCATGCGCAATTGTTTGTAGATATGTGTTTGAAGCAGGATTCGAAAACATTCACACTCGTTCACTCGCATTCATGAACATGAGCATTAAAAAGAAGTTGGCATTCGCATTCGTGAATAACAACGCATCAAAAAAATCCACAACTGTTCACGTTCATGAATGCTTTCGCGAAGCATTCACAAATGTATTCGCGAATCATTCACAGATTCATTCTCGAGTCTATGTAGGAATGTACTTCTTGTCGTTCATCTTCATAATTGTATGCATATGTTGCGTGAATAATTCGCGAATGCATTAAAGAACTTTCATTTTGACGTTTGGATCAATACAAAAATGCAAGAGCTAGTATACATATGAATACTTTTATGAAGATGAACCACAAGAAGTACGTTCTTACATAGATTCGAGAATGCATTCGTAAATGATTCGCGAATGGATTCATGAACGTTACGATGCGTTCTTATTCACGAGCGCGAATACAAATTTGTTTTTTTAGTGTTTATGCTCGTGAATGCGAATACAAAATAACGTACCTTAAATGTTCATAAATGAATAACTCCGATCTCTGGTTTGAAGTGTTCTTTATAGAACCATGTAGGGAAGTCAATAAATATGAAAAAGTTATGGTTCCTGGACCCTTATCAGGATCTGAGCACAGATCGGTGTGCGGTCACAACAGTCGGAGATAGCTGCTCAAAACAAACATCCCCAGCAGGAAGCAATGGGAGGGGACGAATCGGTGTTCCGATAATAATGGTAGAGTTGGAGGAGCGGTTTATTCAAGGTATCTGGAACTTGAGCTCTCCTTCAGACTGCCTGATCATTGCAACGTCTTCCAGGCTGATGTCTCAGCAATCTTGGATGCCGCGGCATAGATAAGTAAACGCTGCCATCAAAGCTCTTGGCTCTTATTCGTTCAACTCTCAAAAGATGGCCCAACAGAACTACGTGAACATCACATGGGTTCCGGAACACAAGGACATTGAGGAAAACTGTAAGGCAGCCGAACTTGCCAGACAGGACACGACCAAGAAGGTTCTTCGGGGATAAAGAGCGCTTACGTATGCTGTTTGCCACATGCAAGCTAATGCTGAAGGAGTACATACTCCGTTAAGCCAACTAAAGATGGCAACAATCCCCGGGGTGCCGGATATCCAAACAAACCTGGCCAAAATGGGATCACGAAAGATCTATAGGCATTCACGCCCTAAAAAGGAGAGAAATCTCCATATTAGTAGGTTTTTTCAAGACCGGCAATGCCTTATTGGTAGGCTCGCAGAAAGGCTAGGTGTGCCCTACCGACGATGCTGTAGAAGTTGCAAAGATGATGATGAGGAGGAAACGGTGGTGCACCTCATCTGCAACTGCCCGGCTTTAAGTGACGCCAGAACGTAGTTTTTGGGAGTTCTCTTTCTGGATAGCCTACGTCAGATCGCGGAGCTGGAAATAAAGGACTTGATGACCTTCATAAAGTCATCTAATAGCGTTTTCTTTTCTCCACCAAAATGTTGCCATTTCGTAGAGGAACATTTTTATAATTTTAACTTCGCCCTGTGATATGGCTGCACAATTAAAATTTTCAGTGTCACCCTGCATGTCTTCAGAAGAAGAAAACACCACCGCCATATGAAATGTCAAAATTGTGTATGCCTATCGGTGCTGCTTTATCGTGGCTGATATACATGTGTTAGAAAGTGACAAAAAGTATACTGTTTTTGTTTGTCATTGCCATTTATCAGGGCGAATAACCGCACCGTCTACGGCAGCGAGGGCAAGAAATGTTACTTTTTGCAATTTTATAGGGGAGGGTGGTTGAGAAAAGATAAAGATAAAGAAAGCTGATGTATACTGGCAAAATTTCGTTCCATTGTATTTCACGATTTTTGAATACATATATTTTTCCTACAGGGTATGTGATTGTGCTTATTCGAGTGTATTCTTATAGCTTTGAGCATTTTGTTTGATTGCTGAAGCATTGAATGCTTTTTAATTAACAACAATCTTATGTTGACCTCCACCTTTTGAGAGGGTGCATTTTTCAAAATTGAGCAGCTGAGTAGTTCATTCTATGGGTTGAGCTTTATTGACCCTCAAACCCACTTACGTTACGTTTGTACAAAGAAGTATGCTTTTTTGTTGTAATTAAAATGTATATTTCTTTCAGAAATTTTGTTTCTTTCTAATCTGTGTTAATCATAGTTTAGAGAAGTGGTCATGAGAAATTTGTTAGTCTGAGTTCTTTTGATAAGCAAAAAGACCAGGATATAAATGGTATACAAGCTACGATAGGCCTTTAGCCCAAAAACGGAAGTTTGAAGCGGATTCGACACGCAAGCCGTAAACCGTAACCAAAATCAGGACTGAATCCAGAGTCACAGCCGAAATCTAAGCCCAAGCTGGAACGACGAATCCAAAACCACAACTGAAAATAAGACCGAAGGGTGGAAAAATCGTGACCTGAACCGGTTCCGCTATAAAAAAGTGTAAGCAAAATCAGAACCGAATCGGGAA
Organism: Campiglossa producta; assembly: GCA_964058755.1. Taxonomy (NCBI): domain Eukaryota; kingdom Metazoa; phylum Arthropoda; class Insecta; order Diptera; family Tephritidae; genus Campiglossa; species Campiglossa producta. The sequence continues at coordinate 13,323,825 of CAXKVI010000003.1, forward strand.
CCCGATTGAAAGCTTGGACGGAATAGGAAAACACTATGAAAATCGGTACCGAAATCGCAACAGCACTCGAAATCGATGACGGAACTTAACTAAGACAACGAGAATATACGAGGACGCAACCGAAAATAAATGCGATCTCCACCGAAGAGCAACGATACTGAAATAGAGCACTGGTCTGAAATCAAACGCGGATGTGACTCAAACTTATACCGAACGCGGATCCTAAACTGAACCGAAACTGAAACCGAAAACGGATTTAGATGTGACTTATCTTATCGGAATCGAATGCGGATCTGAAACCCAACCCCTGAACCGAATTTTAAACTTAATTTGAAACCTTCGCCAAAACCGGATCTGGAACTAATATTTAAACCGAAACTGAGTGGGTTTCTGGGACCAGAAGTTAAACCGAGAACGAAATCGGATCTGGAGCCAACGGTAGATTTCAATTTAAACCTTTTAATTAGAAACAAACCGAATTTAAAGCCGAACTCACCTTTTCAGCCAAAACCGGATCTAGAACCTGAACACAACCATGGTCTGGAGTCAAAACTTCAACTTGAACTGAGCCAAGATTTGAAACTTAAGACCAGAACTGGAAAAGGAATCCGGATATGGATCAAAAACTTCTACTGCGACCGAAAGCGAAAACGGATGTGGAATAAAAAATTAAACGGATACCGAAACCAAAACCGACACCAGATCTTGTTTTGAAATCGAAACGTAAACCGGAACAGAATCAGGGTCCAAGCCGAAAACTGAGTTTAGAGCCGAACGAGTATTTGCAACCGAACCCGGATCTGTAATTTAAACTTAGACCGGAATCGTACACTGATCTGGAACGGAATTAAAATCGAAACTAAAGCCGGAACCAAGCACGGATGTTGAACAGAAACTCAAAGCAGGGCGTGAAGACAAAACTTAAACTGGAACCGAACCCGGCTCTGTAAAGAACACTTAGACCGAAACCGGATCTGAAGAAAAATTTGAACAGAAACCGGATTTCGAACCAAAAGTGGATTTTAGGGTGAAACTTATATCGGAGCTGAATCCGGTTCTTGAGCCGACTCTAGCACCGGAATCGAAAGCGGATCTATAACCATATATCAAACCAAATAGACAGATCCAAAGAAATGGTTCAAATTAAGAATAATTTTTCGACAACAACTGAGTTGAAACCGAAACGTAAACGTTAACCGGAACAGAATAAGGGTTCAAGCCGAAAACTTATTCTAGAGCCGAACGAGATTTTCAACCGAACCCGGAACTGAAACTGAAACAACCAGAACCAGACATGGATTGTGAACAGAAACTCAAAGCAGGGCGTAAATACAAAACTTAAACTGGAACCGAACCCGGATCTATGTATAAAAAACACTTAGGCAGAAACAGAAACCGGATCTGGAGCAAAATTTTTGTAGAAACCGTATCTCGAACTAAAAGTGGATTTTTCTTTCATGGATTCTAGAACCCGAACCGAAAGCGGATCCGTAAGCATATTTGCAGCCGAATCCCGATCTGAAACTGAAACTTAGACCCGAACCGTATCCTGAACTGGAGTGGAATATAAATCGAAACTGAAACCGGAACCAACCCCGGATGTACCACAAAACAGGGCGTGAAGACAAAACTGAAACCGAACCCGGATCTGAAAAAACATTCGGACCGAAATTTAAACCGGATCTGGAGCCAAAATTTGAGTAGACACCGGATCTCGAACCAAACGTGGATTTGTAGTCGAAACTTATCGGAACTAAACCCGGTTCTTGACCCAAATCTAAAACCGGAACCGAAAGCGGATCTGTAAAAATATATTAAACCAATAGATCCCAAGACATGGTTCAAATTAAATATACTTTCTCGACAACAACTGTTTTTTTTTTCTTAGCCAGTGCCCAAATTATACATAAATAGCTCACAAAAACTCATAAAACCGAATTGCTATACTCACCATAATGGGCAACAGTAGCTCATGCGTCTCATTCCCACGCCACAAATGTGAATCGCTTGGCACATTTTGTATTTCGCATTCCAGTGAATTGATTTTCTCTTGCAAAGGGCTAAGTATGCGTGGACGTACAATTGGCTTAGAGGGAGATTTGGAGTGATTTGAGGTAGTCGTGGTGATACGAGATGTTGCTGATGGTTGGTAAGCAAAAGGAATTGTGCTACGCGCCATAGTAGTTCTAGTTGTGGATGTGCTGCTGACAGCAACAGCGGTAGTGTCATGCGGTTGACTTAGTAGACGTTCTGTATCTGAACGATGTAACAGTTGTGGGTATGGATAAATGAGTGGCAAGGGAGTAGTTGTGAGGTCATCTGAAGCTGGTGGTGCTGGTGTTGTTGTTTTGGATGTTGAGCGTGAAGTATGCCGTGGTGTATTATTGATCATGCTGTTTGCGTTGTTTGTTTTGCTAGTTGCTGTAATTGGTGTGCTACTAGTTGTTGTCGCTATAGTCGATTGAGCACGCTTCACAGCCATTATAGCGCCACTGCCATCGAAATTAACCCATTTTGTGTGCATGTCCCACATTTGCGCTTGCTTTTTAGCTGCTATGCGGGCGTCAGTGTTGGAATGTGCTTCAGCGTTTGAGCTGTCATCGTCATCTTCAATATTACCAATTGATGCTGCCGGCTTTGCTTTTGTTGCAATTAAAGGCGTGACAATATAACTCTTTTGTCTCAGTGACATAATGTCAAAAGTTTTGGCAGTTTGTGGTGCATCTCTATCTCTTTTATCATCTTCATTTGACGCAAGTTTCTTCGAAGCAATTGCAGATGTTGGCATGCCAATGAGTCGTTTTGCTGGCGCCTCGATGTTGTGCTGCCTGTCGGCTTTGGCTGTTGCAGTTGTTGGCTTGAAGCTGTCAATTGTTGTTGGCGCTGTTGCAGCGGTTGAATGAAGCTTGCTGGCATTTTTGGGCGGCAGCAGTAACGATTTGATCAGCAATTTGGCGCGTTGCAAATTTTGTTGATATTTTTTTGTAGGTCTTGCCATACTCATAGCGTCATAGCTTGCAGTTGAGCTGATACTGTGTGGGGGTGCATGTATTCGAGACTCGAAATCTTTTTGCGCTTCTGTCACTCGCTGCCATTGTTTGTGATTTTCTTTTTGTGCGTTCGGTATCTTTTGGGTATCCTCAGCCGTATGATGATACCCTTCCGGCTTCTTCACACTCTTTTCTTTGCCATCTTGCGTATCTTGCAAACCATTTCCTCCATTCACATCATCCATAAAAATATTATCCTTTTCCGCGCGCATATCAACTGCATGCACCCGCGTTGTATTTTCCCGATTAAGCCATTGCTGCGAGCTCATAGCTTTCTCGGTTGCTTCTGACACATACTTTGAAGTTTCCAACTTTGAACTTTGTGCCAATGCAAAACTGCTTGAGGCTGCATCTAACCCCACCTCTGTGTGTCGCGCAGCATCTTCACCACCCCCATATCTGCCAGTGCCTGGTGCTTGCGTATAGGTGGGCGCATTGAGTGTCGCCGTACGTGCCTCGCTCTCCTTTTGCTCCTCCACCTTCGCTTTGGCTTTCAAACGTTGTCGATTGTGTAGCATCATTTCATTGTATAACTCTTTGCTGTTGTAAAATTTTGTTGTCGAAAATTCCGGATGCGTGCCAAGCGCAGCTCTCATTGCTGCTGCACCACTACCACTTCCTCGACTGTTTGTCACGCCTGTGGCGGCTCCAGCAGCGCCGTTAAAAGTTTGCGCGCTTCCAACTCCTAAGCCTGTATTAAATTTTGTATTGGCAAAATCGACATGTGGCATTTGTAGTGTGTCACTAGCGCTTGCAGTTCGATGCATTGGAAAGTCGAAACTTTTTTTCACGCGTCTTTCGATGAAGTCATGATGTGGTGTAAGCCTTACATTTTCTTTGTTGTTGTTGTTGTTAGTGGGGATGTATTTATTTTTCGCGTTTTTGTTGTATGTCTCCTTCTCAATTTTGTAGTTGACACTGTAGCTTGCGGGTTTTCCCGCGTTACTCGCATGCCTTTCGTCGTTGTGTGTTGAGCTCGTAGCTGTCGCTGTTTCTGCTTTCTTTTGCATATCGCCTGCCTCCGTGGCTGTTTGCGTTGTCGCTGTCGCTGTAGCCGCAAACTCATTCAAACGAAACTTTTGCTCGATTTCCGTAATAACACCATCCTGTTCGGCCAATAATTTTCCGGTGAAATCACTGATGGCATCTGGTTGACTGTGCGTTGGCTCGTGCTGCTGCTCTTGCTCTGGCCTATGTTCTGCTTTTTGTTTCATCACTGTCTCCTCCCGCTCTTCCTGATCAACTCCTCTTCCTGACTCCTCTCCCAACGCAGTCTCTTGCTTCATCCCTTCACTCTTCTCATCTTCTCTTCTTTTTTCTTTCTGTTGTTTGTCACCTGTCACTGCTGCATGTTCCTTGGCTGCTTCTTCTGCTCCTTCCCCTCTCACATTTGTTGCTCCTGCTGCTGTCACCATCTCTGTGATTGGCCTGCGATTGATGTTCCGTTGTGTGGCAGCCAGATTATTGATGTTGTCGTAACGTTGTTGTTCTATAATGTTGTCCATTTTATCCACTTCATTTGGCAATAAATTTTGTTCATGTCTCACCTCTTCCTCTACGCCGACTTTATCATCACACTTCACATGTTCATGTCCTACTTTGTCTGCCAACGTTTTGTACATATCAATTGGCTCTGTTTGCTCTTGTTGTTCCTCTACTGCGTCGTCGCTACTTTGTTCTGTGGGCTTATAGATTGTACGCTCTTTTAACAACTTCTCATTGGAGTCACGTATAATTGTATTGAAATCCTCTTTTCGCATCGGATATAGATCGTATATGTGCGCATGTGATGGTGCTGGTCCTGCTACCGTTGAGGTTGGTATTGGTGTTGTTGCTGTTGCTGGTGTTATTGTTGTTGTTGATGTTATCGTTTTATACTCAACCTGGTCACCGCTGCTAGCTATATATGGTTTGTTGTTTGTACGGTCATTGTAACTATTTTTGTTTTCATTATTGTTGATGTTCTGCTGGTTGTTGTTGCTGCTGGAGGCATTGTTTTTGTTACTGTTGTCTTTGTTTTCACTCTTGTTACTGTTATCCTCATTCAAATCGATTGCTTTGCTAGCATTGTTTTCTTGTTGCACCTGCCACCTATCCATCAGCTCTTTGTTCTCATTGCTTTGCTCGCGCTGTAATTGGTTTAGTTCTGATTGTTTTGCTACCGCGTGTTGTTGCTCATGTTGTTGCTGCATTTCAAATGCAACATTTTCTTGTTTTATTTGTTGTATGTGTTCTGTACTATCGTGACTAGCTAGTCGTTCTGTTGTTTGGTCGGTTTGTTTTTGTTTTCCTACGCTTGTTGTTTTTGTAAACTTTTCAGCATTCACTTCAGGTTTAACTACTTTGTTCAATTTTATTTTGGTTGCTTCGCTGCTTATGTCATCAGTTGTGGTAGTGAATTCTGTTGTCTTCGCTTGCTGTAGGTAATCTGGCTGTTCTCTTTCACTCTCCTTATTTTTCCCTGGTTGCCTTGCATTGCCTTGGTCATACTCATCTGCTACAATTTTTTGAGTCAATTTACTTTTATATTCTTCTTGAATATTCGTCTCGCTTTTTGTTGCTTGTGTTGTTGTTGTTCCTTCTATAATCGCTGACTTTCTGTTAGTTTCTGAGTTTGTCTGTCGATACAACTTTGCGCTATTAGTTGGCGCTGTCTCTGGCTTCTTTGTGTTTGGGTCTAACTTTGTTCCTCCAAGAGTTTCTGTTGTTCCTAAATTTTCTTCTGGTATCTTCGCTTGAAATGTTTCGACATTCCTCTGCGCTTCTAAATGACTTTGAAAAACGTGTTCCGTTGTTCCATGGCCTCTCTCTCGCTGATGCTCTAGCTCACTCCCATCCACCCTCCGCTCTACCTCTTCACCTAATGCCTGTACTTCCTTCCGCTGTCCATGCAGCTCTTTTGCATTTTTGATGATTTGTGTTTTCGCTTCATTTCCTTTGTCCTTCAGTTCGGCTGTCGCTAACTCTATTGGGCTACCCACACGCGTTGTAGCCTTGTCTAGCGGAAGTGTATCCGCACGTGATTTACTTTCCAAATTCCCATTTGGCACTTCCGTCGTTATTTTTGTTGCTACATTGCCTGCAGTTGCCCGATTAGTTGGTGTAGCGTTCGTTGTAGCTAATGTGGCTGCATTAATTTTAGTTGACGCTGTTGTTGTTGGTGTTGCTGTAGCTGTTGGCTCCACAGCAGCATGCTTTTCAACAAAAAGTAACACTTGCTTTTTGCGCATATTTGCATCACCCAATTTTTGTTTTTGTTGCTCGCTTTCCCCCTGATGCTGCTGCTGTTGCTCTTGTGGTTTTCCACGCGCATCCGTTTCCACTTCAGCTGCTTTTGCTGGTTTTGTTGTGCTTAAAACCCGTTCGTCCACATCGTTTGTTGTCGTTAATGTTGCTGGCGCATTTGAGGATGCTAATGTCACGGTTGTTGGAGTTGTTGTGGCACTTTCTGTTGTGGTTGCTGTTTGTGTTGTTTGAGTTGAAGCCAATGCAGCTTCCATCATTTTTTGCTCTTCACCATCACTTTGTGCCATATCTCCCTGCGTTTGTGTTGCTGCCAGTGCCAAAACCATTGGCGTCACGGTTTCCTCGGGCATTTCTGTTGGTATCGTCATGCCTCTTGGTAGCCCCATCGCTTGGTCTTCCGGCGATATATCGAAGAAGCTATTCGCCTCAACAAACACCAACAACATTGGCGCAATTACAAATGCTAAAATGCTAAATTTGTGCATTTTTGTAAACATTTCCGTTCAATATTTCTTTAAAAAGTTTGTTTTTTTTTGGAAATTTTGCTTCAGCACTTCCTGTTATTCACCAGTCTCCGTTGACTATTTACAGTCACACTCCACCTATAGAGCTTTCTCGACCCTTTACTCTCTTAACCACTCAGTTTGTAAACGCAGTCGTTCTCGCTCTTAACTCCCCTCCTTTAAAATTGCCAAATAAAACCACAAAATGACGTTATCGCGCGTTACTTTGCTACACTCAGTTATTACAACGCTGGGTTTCACTTCACTCACTTGCAGTTGCTGTTGTTTTTGTTGTTGCTTTCGATTTACATAGTGCATTTGTTACCTTCATTTTTTTTGTAAGTCCTTGACATTTTTGCATAACGTTGTTTTATGGTAGCTCGATTTTATTTCTGCATTTTAAATTGGCTCACAGGTAACGAGAGAGCTGAAAAAGAAAGAAAGGAAAATAAATTAATACCCACTTACAGCGCATTAATTAATTTGTATATGTATCTTTTAGTAAGTATGTCAGTAACCCAATAACCTCGTACATAACGAAATTTGAAAGGTCCTGCCACGGGGCTCTCTCTCTTTCTGCCGTGAGCCTAGATAGCTCACGTTGCCCACAGTGTACGAACGAGGACGCAAGAGTCGGGATTGGGCAAGGTCACATAGCAACCACACCCTATTACCTTCTCTGGGCTGGATCAAGCAGCGAAAAAAGTGGGTCTTGCGGTGAACGAGGACAATACGAAGTATCTGCTGTCATCAAAGAAAGAATCGGCGAACCTGCATCTTGGCAGCCGAGTCACCGTTGATGGCTACTAGTTTGAAACGGTGAGAGACTACGTCTATTTGGGAACCAGCATTAACACCGAAAATAATATCAGTCTAGAAATCCAACGGAGAATCACTCTTGCCAACAAGTTGTACTTTGGACTAAGTAAGTAAGGAAGCTGCACAGTGTCAAGAGAAGATGAGATGGCCCTTGGAGTATTTGAGAAAAAAGTTCTCCGGAAGATGTAAGGTCCTTCCCGTGATGCCAACGGCGAGGAATGACTGACGTGCTTTGATACGAAATGGCCAAAATCGCCTAGGCGTTTAAGCGTCATTATGACGCAAGCCAAGAATTTATTTTATTTTATTTTATCTTATTTTATTTTATTTTCGTTTTTATTTTTTATTTTATTTTATTTTATTTTATTTTATTTTATTTTATTTTATTTTATTTTATTTTATTTTATTTTATTTTATTTTATTTTATTTTATTTTATTTTATTTTATTTTGTTTTATTTTATTTCATTTTATTTCATTTTATTTCATTTTATTTTATTTTATTTTATTTTATTTTATTTTATTTTATTTTATTTTATTTTATTTTATTTTATTTTATTTTATTTTATTTTATTTTATTTTATTTTATTTTATTTTATTTTATTTTATTTTATTTTATTTTATTTTTTTTTTATTTTATTTTATTTTATTTTATTTTATTTTATTTTATTTTATTTTATTTTATTTTATTTTATTTTATTTTGTTTTATTTTATTTTATTTTATTTTATTTTATTTTATTTTATTTTATTTTATTTTATTTTATTTTATTTTATTTTATTTTATTTTATTTTATTTTATTTTATTTTATTTTATTTTATTTTATTTTATTTTATTTTATTTTATTTTATTTTATTTTATTTTATTTTATTTTATTTTATTTTATTTTATTTTATTTTATTTTATTTTATTTTATTTTATTTTATTTTATTTTATTTTATTTTATTTTATTTTATTTTATTTTATTTTATTTTATTTTATTTTATTTTATTTTATTACATTTTATTTTATTTTATTTTATTTTATTTTATTTTATTTTATTTTATTTTATTTTATTTTATTTTATTTTATTTAATTTTATTTATTTATTTATTTTATTATTTTTTTTACTTTTTTATTTTTTTTTTATTTTTTATTTTATTTTATTTAACTTTATTTAATTTAATTTAATTAATTTTTTTTTTGATTTTATCATTTTTTATATTTTTTTACCCGCTCTAATGTACATAAATTTGTGTAATTACACACATACACACATTTCAATTAATTGTATGTGCATAGTTAATTATTTGTGAGAGTGAGTTTGCACGAATCACAGCGCATATTGATAAAATTTCTTCAACATCTTTTACCAAACGCAAATCTTTTGAGAGTATGTCGGTAAAGTAAAAAGTTTGCATATGAAATCAGAATTGATTTATGGAAATCATCTTTAAGCATTTTAACTCATACCTCATATTTTCGATGTTATGACCAAGTTGAGAGCTGAGATCACAGAATCTCGAATAAAAGGAACGTAGACTGTACCTACATATATTAACAAATAGATGGTTTATTTAAAGTTTGGTATATCCTGAAAAACGCTCCCTCTCACAGACCTTATGACCTCACTCTTCTTTTTTCTAACTAAGTAACGTGTCTTCTCATTAAAGTGCTCACTTACATCAAGCTTTACACCCTAAAGCGAATTCCATTCCTGGCATCGTTAGTAGGTGCCCATATGCCTTGCATTTACATATGTATAAACGGGCTCCTCTTGTCTTATCTGGAATGTAACATCTCATTATTTTCAACATCATTCAATATCATTCGCATCTTAATTGATTTTGCTCAATATATCTTTGGGCGCCGTAGCACAAATCCTCAAGCAAAGTTAATAAAACCACAGAGACACATGGGCATGCATAATACATCGAAGTATATATGAGTATGTGTGCATATGAGTGTGTGTGTAAGTGGCGTATTAAGACCAACACGATAAAACACCACCAGCTATGAAGCACAATTCAGACATAATCCTAGTACCAACACATCATTGCGTAGTTTGTCACAAGCGTGTACCTACATACTATACGAACGAAGAAAGTTATAAATATAGCGATAAGTAAGTTAGTGATGTTGTGTGTGCCAAAAAAGCAACTCCTATGGGGAATACTAGCCTGTACTAAGTAATATGCCTTTTGTGAATGTGACGTGAGTTTTTTTCGAATTTTGTTTCATTTCTACTTGGAAGCTTCTATCGACGTATGGAATATTCACAAAACCTAGGGAAAATCTGTCTTCCGTTCATCTGAATTGTGTATGCTACGAGACTAAGTCGTCTTTGTTCTTTGTAGACAGCACATTTATATAGACATATGACAAATTGAAGTACATACATAAACGCATAAATACATATATATATGGAGTCATCGATTTATTCTCTTTTGGAGCTTTAATCGCTACATCTTCTTATGTCTTAAGATAAATCTACCCATTCCTTCCATGTTAGATTTGAAATGTATATGTAGTCGTGTTATATTATATGGAACATAGCGTCTTTCAATGCATTTAGTGACACATTTTCTGTTTCCCTTATACAAAAGAACCGACACACTGAAAAAACAATCTTACATTTTGGGCCATTCCAAAGACTTACGGTGATTTCGCTCTGACCAAGATCCAGTTTATGACAGTTTAGAGCATGACGCGGAATATGAGTCGCTCTATAACACTTAGAGCTTTAAACCTAGGGCGGCTAAGAAAGTAGTATTTACGCCAATGGTCAGTCGTCACAATGTAGCACCTCGTTCCACATAAAAAGTTGCAGACATAGCTTCAGCGTCCTTTACCAGATATCACTATCGAACGGGACAAGAATGATACTAACGCGTTTTGCGAATATGGTTCATGGAAGTTTTTTTATCACCCACCGTCGATATTTTCTACGATTCCGCGATATAACTACATAATTTTCCACCTTTAAATTTTCAAAAGGATAACAGGATTCTTTGCAAGTATATTAAAAAAAAAAAACGTATTCACAAGTACGAGGACATTAGAATATCAAAAGTATTTTGGCATATTGCGTAACAATATCTTTTCTAGAAAATTAATTGTGTACATCTTGAAAGTTTACAATTATAGTGCAATTTTTATAGGTCCTACACGGCGTATGAGTAACATTTACCTGTTCTTTTCATACTTCTATATATAAAGGAATAGGTAAATTGTATTAATTTTTTTTGTCGATATCTCCAAAACGTATTGAGATATCGAAATAAAATGTATACTACTTTCAGGCACTCATAAACACCTTTCATATGATACCCATATTGCAAAATCAATTTCTGGGGTATGTCCTATCCATCTGCTATGCACAAAAACAAACGCATTGCTGGGCGATAGTGAATTTGCTTGAATATGTTCACTGTTGAAAAACAAAATCTATGCATTTTTTCAATAGCATGATTTCTGGATTGACCCTTCTACCATTCAATATCCATATGTTACGTATACGCCCTGCTATACCTAATCTCTCTCTCGTTGCTCAAGCTTTATTGATGACAACGCATTCGATATGCTCAACGAACCTTACACACAACACAACCAATATCTATTGATAATCCA
>CAXKVI010000003.1:13337548-13345048 GCA_964058755.1 Campiglossa producta
TATTTTATTTTATTTTATTTTATTTTATTTTATTTTATTTTATTTTATTTTATTTTATTTTATTTTATTTTATTTTATTTTATTTTATTTTATTTTATTTTATTTTATTTTATTTTATTTTATTTTATTTTGTTTTATTTTATTTTATTTTATTTTATTTTATTTTATTTTATTTTATTTTATTTTATTTTATTTTATTTTATTTTATTTTATTTTATTTTATTTTATTTTATTTTATTTTATTTTATTTTATTTTATTTTATTTTATTTTATTTTATTTTATTTTATTTTGTTTTATTTTATTTTATTTTATTTTATTTTATTTTATTTTATTTTATTTTATTTTATTTTATTTTATTTTATTTTATTTTATTTTATTTTATTTTATTTTATTTTATTTTATTTTATTTTATTTTATTTTATTTTATTTTATTTTATTTTATTTTATTTTATTTTATTTTATTTTATTTTATTTTATTTTATTTTATTTTATTTTATTTTATTTTATTTTATTTTATTTTATTTTATTTTATTTTATTTTATTTTATTTTATTTTATTTTATTTTATTTTATTTTATTTTATTTTATTTTATTTTATTTTATTTTATTTTATTTTATTTTATTTTATTTTATTTTATTTTATTTTATTTTATTTTATTTTATTTTATTTTATTTTATTTTATTTTATTTTATTTTATTTTATTTTATTTTATTCTATCTTATTTTATTTTATTTTATTTTATTTTATTTTATTTTATTTTATTTTATTTTATTTTATTTTATTTTATTTTATTTTATTTCATTTCATTTCATTTCATTTTATTTTATTTTATTTTATTTTATTTTATTTTATTTTATTTTATTTTATTTTATTTTATTTTATTTTATTTTATTTTATTTTATTTTATTTTATTTTATTTTATTTTATTTTATTTTATTTTATTTTATTTTATTTTATTTTATTTTATTTTATTTTATTTTATTTTATTTTATTTTATTTTATTTTATTTTATTTTATTTTATTTTATTTTATTTTATTTTATTTTATTTTATTTTATTTTATTTTATTTTATTTTATTTTATTTTATTTTATTTTATTTTATTTTATTTTATTTTATTTTATTTTATTTTATTTTATTTTATTTTATTTTATTTTATTTTATTTTATTTTATTTTATTTTATTTTATTTTATTTTATTTTATTTTATTTTATTTTATTTTATTTTATTTTATTTTATTTTATTTTATTTTATTTTATTTTATTTTATTTTATTTTATTTTATTTTATTTTATTTTATTTTATTTTATTTTATTTTATTTTATTTTATTTTATTTTATTTTATTTTATTTTATTTTATTTTATTTTATTTTTTATATTTTACTTAAATAAGGGAGCAAAAATTCCGTCAGCCAAATAAGTTGAGAAATTTAAATAAGTAATGCAGCGTCCTACTTACAAATGATATATAACATCGCATAATCCTTGTGATTTTCCAGCTATCTTCTTTAAAGTTAACAAAATTCCAAGAAAAGTAGCTTACATTTTATTATTAAAGTTACATATCCAAAGTACTACATATTATAAAATAAGCACACCTACGCACACTGGTACATACAATCATGTTCTTGTATTCATAATCGCTACCACATCTTCGACTTATTATAAATCTGCCAGGCGACTTTTAATCCTTGATATTTGGTGATTAAAATTTAAATTGGCTTTTGCGCTTGCAGCTGTGTACAAAATTTGACTCTGCTAAGAATACGATTTATTTGTTTGTACAGTTTTTATGGTAGATTGATATTGGCCCACATCCGGGTGTCCAGGTCGTGCAATACATACGAATACTACATTGATTAGTATTTTTAATTTTTTTCGGTATAAACTTGTATAGCGGCATGCATTTGAGAAGAAATGAAATGAGCAAAATTTGTAAGGTTGCATACTTTTAGGCATAATCGGTTATCCATACAAATTCAACTTAAATGCGTTCAAATAAAATTTTTTGTAGAAATTGGTTACAAAAATGAAAATTTCGACAATCTTAGTAATTTTTATTTAAAGGAAGTAATTTTAATTTAAAGGAAGTTACAATTCTCCCGGAGACAGAAGTGTTTTTTAAATTTTTTTTAAATTTTTTTTTTTAATTTTTTTTCAAAGGTATGTGTCTGGAAAAGAGGTCTGGTGGAGCTAATCATTTAACGAAAGGTAAAGGTTTGATGACCTAGAAACTTTGACGTGGTCATAACGTCGCTCGCTCGCCCGAAGCATGAATGTGTCAAAATTTAAATTTTGGGAAATCGTATCTGAGAGTTTTTTGCTCTCGAAAAATTTGAAATTTTAGTTTTTGACAAAAATATATTTTTGCAAGTTATATTCTTATTATACTCTTTCTACTGATATATGTTTAAGGTTAATATTTATTCCTTTAATTCCTCGAGATCCGACACATTCATCTTCTAAAAATTTCGAAAGAAAATTTTATTAAAATTTTCGTCGGGCCAGAACCATCTTTCGTTTCTCTAATATTCACGAAAATACCGGATTCCAAAAGAAAAACGAAGGTGCTACACATTTATGTTTCTGGCGCAACGAAAATGTTTAAAATGTGAATTTCTAAATTTTTTTTTAATTTCGTTCAGCCAGAAACATGAATATGTAGCAAAAATGTTACGTATACGCTATGACATACCTCTGCCTGAAATTCGTAGCTTTAAAATACCAACAAAATACCAAACATTTAAGCATGGAAGAAGACACAAAATATGCAAAGAATATCAAAAACCTTTAAGCTTTTACAAAGCAGGCGAAGACAGCAAAACAAAATGAAATGTAATTTAAAATGCGACGAAGCGTTACGATTACGACAATGACAGCGCTTAATACGACAACAGCAGAGAAACAACAACAACAACAAAACGGAAAATTAACAAGCTCGCGTGAATTTGCCTGAAATCTCAGTCACGCTATATCTGGTGGCAGAAAGGAAATTTCTTTAAAAGGCAGAATGTAACCAAAATTACACATACACAAAAGCAAGTCAGTGTGGAAAGCACCAAAAAAATAACAAAACCAGTAAAGTAACTGTAACAGTGGCACAATTTAAATAAAAACCTCAAGAGAGTGTGGATGACAGTAGGAGAGACAAGAAACAACAACAATAATAATAACAACTGTACAGCACAGCTGCCGTAAGAACTACTCATGCAGATATTTAAATATGTATGTGTAATAAATGTATGTACATTAGGGTGGCCCAAAAATATGATATTTTTTAGAAAAAAAATACTATATCTAATGTTTGAGAGCTGAATATTCATTTAAATAGGTTTACTCTTGCTAGTTTAGATTTTTTAGTTGCCGACCTTTTAAAAATAATTACACCTTCTAGCCGATCTATAGACTGAATCTTTTTATTTGATATCCCTGAAATATCGTTCTAACAATTCTGATGCTCTGCAAAAAAAAAGCCATCATTTTAAATAGTTGGCAACCCTTTACAAAAATGTACCTTCCTGGCTTTATATAGGCTGAACACTTTCATCTAATATCTACTAAACAGGGTTACAGGGAAAAGGGCCCCAATACTGACGAACCCTGTACGAAAATCCACTGTTACCTCTGCGACCTTTCCAGGTTTTTGACCGAGTAAATCTACGGCGGCACCCTTCACGACATGGACGCACCAAATGAGAAACGTGTTAGATATTAACGTAAAGTTATTAGGCATAACACTTTATCAATGGCAGGTACGAACTCTCAACAAGATTCTCAAGTTACTTGCCGACTACATACACCGACCGGTTATTTTTGACCTGTCACAAGCCAGTACATCCAAAGCGGCATCTTTTGGACGCATATCCACATCCTAGAGACCTAAGACGACACCTCCGCAAGCACTACGATAAGATCTGGCATCACATTACGTTACCGTTAGATCTGCGGGACCATAAGTGGGCTCTAACCGCGATCAAAACCGAGTTGGTAGATACCTTTGTCAGGTCTCGGCCTATGAACCCCGTTCTAAACAGTCATCCACCCGAAAAACCTGAAGAAAACCCACCTTACCAAGGGAGACTAAAGTCACTCTGGCCCAATTTCGGTCTAAACCTGTAATAGGTTAAACTCTTACTTATCCAGACTAAACAACACCATTTCAATTACATGCCCTGCATGTGGAATGTCCTCCCATGATACTTTACATCTCTTTAACTGTTCAATTGAACCTACTCTTTGAACACCCCTTTCACTTTGGTCCAACCCTTTTGACTGCTCTTTTCCTAGGACTTCCGTTGGAAGAGCTTGACGAATGTCTTCAGGACCATCATGCTCTCTTGCCAGGGCGAAGCACTGCTGATATAAACAATAACATATCTCAACCTTAAAAAATCAACCAAATTAGACAGGAAAATTTATTTTGAAACAGGTGGCAATCCTTTAAAAAAATTTAACCCTACTGCACATCTACTTGCTGAGCACTTATTTCAAAGCTCAACTTTAAAAGTGGGCATTTTTTTGAACAGGTGGCGAGCCTTTTCATAAAATTATACCTCCTGTGCCTAAGGTAGACATCTGATACTGGTTCTTATGTTATGTCTGTGTGGAAGAAGGTAAAGCTACATTTACACTGCATCAAATTCGTCACTTTTGGCCAAGTTTTTTCGAGACCGTTCCTTCGCAGATTGAATTAGATCAAATTAAATTAAATTCGTCTAATTTGGCAAACAAATTCATTCTGCGGACAAACATTCTCGAAATAACTTCGCCAAATGCGACGCATTTGGTGCAGTGTAAATGTATTATAAACAACCTAAAATTGAGTTGGGACGAAAACGAGATGGTTTTCCAAACAGTTTTTGAAGCTAACTTCTTAAGCGGCGATATGAAGTTTTGATTGAGAGTAAAATTAGATAAAATGGCTGATGAGGCAAAGGAAATTATGCAACGGAAATATAAATTGTAGCCGACTTTCAGGCGTATGTTGCAGACTTTCAGGCCTAGGCGATTTTCACCACGATGTTTAGCTGTGCAAATCAAATAGGAAGTGAAATTATAAGATCTAGCTAACATTGCACAAATTATAATAGTTAGGCTGAGCAGAATTCATGAGTGTTGCCACTTACGGCGGTTTACAGGGTTGCCACATATCCCAATTTTTTTTTTTTTTTTTCAATATAGAGCTGGCTATGCAAATATGGGTATCAAATTAAAGGCATTTTCGACCGTATTCCAAATAAGATAATTTCAAGCAGGGTTGGCACTTACGGTTTCCACATTTATTTTTACGTACATGACGTACATCTTATCCATCTTTGTTCTTGTTATCCATCTCTGTCTTCTGCCAATTGGGAAGAGCAAAGGCGGGAACACACCAAAATAAAAAAAAATAAAACAGAAACTGCTCCCAAAATGTAGGAAAAATTTTGTATAGGATATGTGAAATAAACACGCAACAAGGTCTCATTTCAAAAGGCCAACAACAAAAAACAACAACATGGCACTGTCTTCATACATACATAGCTCCCATATACACATCACTTTATGCAGATACATTTATCTTTATATGCCGCCATGCCACAGACAGATAAATTTACCAAAAACTGCGCAAACAAAAAAACAAAAAAAAAAAACAACACCAAAATGAAAACAAAAACAGCAATGTCAAAAGAAATCTGTCTTTTTGTTGCAGCAAAAATGCTGTTAATGAAACTATATGGGCTACAGCGTAACTGCAAAATGCGCGCCATGAACTCTCGTTTATCTTGATTTTCACTGAGCCGCTGGGAGCACGACGTCTACCACTTTTAGAACTAAGATTTTATGCAACTGATGTTACTGACCTGAAGCTTAAAAGCGAAATTGTGCAGTTAATAAATCACAGTTATTAAAAGTTGCATATTATGGCTAGTTTAGATGAGATAAGAGTTGTTTTTTGCTGCTGTGGAAGTAAATAGGGCTGTCTGAGGCATACAAGTAATTAGATACTATAGATACTAGTAGCTGTTGGAATTTTGTATCATACTAGTATACATGCTACTATATTTTTCTGGTTGAAGTCATACCAGTTACAAAAATTCAAAATTCATTCGTTTCGTTTGCTTCTTTTTTTTTTCTTCTATAATTCACAGCTGCTTTTTCGTGTTAGGGTAAAAATAAATAGTCACTGCTTTCTTCAGAATAAACACAAAAAAATGATAAAATAAAGGGTAAGTCATGAAAATCATGCGACTATTAATTTCTGGCTGGAGCCATACTAGTCCAGGTTCAAGGCCTTTTGGACTAGTATCTTATAACTTTAAACGAGCTAAACTTGTATATTTGTATATACGGACTATGCCGGGAACCACTTGACCGATTTGGATAAAATTGTGAATATTACTATCTATTGATTCTTAGACTATCCAGTTGGGGGTTGCCCCCTGGGGCGGTTTACAGGGTTGCCACATGTCTAATTTTTTTTTTTCAATTTTGTAGCAAGATATGCCAATATGGTCATCAAATGAAAGGTATTTTCAGCGACATGCCAACTAAAATATTTTCAAGTAGGGTTGCTGCTAGAGTTGCCACCTTACCGCAGTATATTTTGTATATCCGGTACTATCTCGGGAACAGCTTGACCGATTTGGACGAAATTTGGCATATATGTAGATAGTATGATTGATTCTAAGATTATCCACTTGGGGGCTGACACTTGGGGAGTGTACAGGGTTGCCACATATCTCAATTTTTTTCAATTTTGTAGCGAGGTATGGCAATATGGGTATCAAATTAAAGGTAATTTCGCCGACATAACAACTAAAATATTTTCAAGTAGGGTTGCCGCCCAGGGTTACCATTTTACCGAATTTATTTTGTATTGCATATTTTTGGGATCATATTTGGACTATTTTAGAATCATTTAGAGATCATTTATGGGACACTTTGGGATAATTTTGGGGCTATTTCGAGATCATTTTGGAATCATTTTTGGATAATTTTCGGATCATTTTCGGATCATTTTCGGATCGTTTTCGGTTCATTTGAGGGGTTTTTGGGGTCATTTTGGAATAATTTTGTGGCCATTTTGGAATCATCTTTGGATTATTTTGGTATAATTTTAGGTTCATTTTGGGGTAATTTTGGGATCATTTTGGTATAATTTTTGGGTCGTTTTGTGTTCGAGTTCGGATCATTTTGGGAGCGTTTAAGGGTCTTCTTGGGGTCGTTTTGGCACTATTTTGGGGTATCTTTAGGGTCATTTTGGGATGATTTTGGGTTAGTAAAGTTAGCGCTAAATTGATAGCACCGTGCAAGCTCGGTCACCCAGCTACTGTGACTAGTATATTACAAACTTTTTGAACTAGTATGGGGACTAGTATATTTTATGGAAATCAGACTAGTCCAGATTGAATTAGTATGCAACGGGTATTTTAGAACTAGTATAATTCTAGTAGGTATATCATGACTAGGAGATGACTGGTATGTTGTGGTCGAAATTTGACAATTGACATTTCGTAGGA
>CAXKVI010000003.1:13350048-13355898 GCA_964058755.1 Campiglossa producta
AATTAAAATTTTTTTTTTTGAAAACCTCATAAGGTAAGTGTTCAAACTGGGGGGGAACATTTTCAACTTTTTTTGGTCATACGCTCTACTGTACAGCCATTCAAAAGGGTTACGTAATACTCACCTCTTTTTTGTTGTTGATGAGTATGTTTGTGTATTAATCAGGTATTTGGGTTTCATTTAATTGGGGAACTGATGCTTAAATCATTTTATCGATAATCGCATACAGAAACTAGTGATGTATGCTCAAATTATACGCTCAAATTGCTGTTAATAAGGGTACGAAACCATAAAATAAATAAAGGTGCTTTAAATGCCGAAATTGAACAATGGATAAATTTAGATATACATACATATCTGAATCCTTACCCTTTCATGTTCAGGTTTGTTGGTTAGAAATGTGTGATAAGCTGTGGTAGAGGCTGACCGATGGGCATCGGAAGCTCTGCTTTGTAGGGGTTTCAGACGTATGTAAGTCGACTGCATCAGGGTTAAAAGTGGGTGTTTTTGAAGCATATGACACAATCAAGCAATATTCATTCAATAGCTTGAGGAAACATTTGTCCCTAGACCTATAGTTTCTCTACAATTCACGAACTAGAAAAACGAATGTGCTATACATTCATGTTTCTGGCGCAACAAAAAAGTTTAAAAGCTGAGTTTTTAAATTTTTTCAAATTTTCGTTTTGCCAGAAACATGAATGTGTAAAACAGTGTTGCGAATACGCCATGGTGTCTGTCGTTGAGTGCAACACCTTCATGTTTCTGGCAAAACAAGAATTTAAAAAAATTTAAAAAATTCAGTTTTTAAACATATTCGTTGTGTAGCACATTCATGTTTCTGACACAACGAAAATTAAAAAAAAAAAAAAATCCACGAGATCCCGGCAAACCCATATGTGCTTTATATTTTTTACTGCCTCGGTACCATGTTCAGGATCAGTACGGGACCATTTTCGACATCGCTTCTCGATTATTTTGGGACCGTTTCGGAATCAATTTAGGCAAATGATCCCGACAATTTTGGGACGGTTTTGGAATATTTTTGAAACTGTTTCGAGGTCATTTTTAGATTCTTCCAGGATCACTTCAAAATAATTTTGTGACTGTTTCACTATAATTTCGGGATTATTTTGGACTGTTTCAGGATCACTACGAAACCATTTTCGTGATCATTTTGGGACTGTTTCGGTATAATTTCCGGACTGCTGCGGGATCACTTTGGGACTGTTTCGGGATCAATTTGGGAACATTTTCGGTGTAATTTGGGATGGTTACGGAAACTTTTTGGGACTGTTTCGAGGTCATTTTTAGACTCTTCCGGTTTTTTTTCGTGATCTTTTTGGGACTGTTTCGAGATTATTTTAGGAAAATTTAGGGGCTCTTTCTTGATCACTTCCTTACTATTTTCGGGATAATTTTGGAACTTTTTCTAGGTAATTTAGGGACTCTTCCGCGATCACTTCGGGATCATTTTGGGAAAGTTTCGGGATTATTTTGGACTGTTTCTGGATCAACATTTTCGGGATCATTTTTGGCCTTTTTCGGGATAATTTCCCGACTGCTGCGGGATAACTTTAGGACTGCTTCGGGATCATTTCGGGATTATTTTATGACTGTCTTCGGGATCATTTCGGGATTATTTTGTGACTGTCTTCGGGATCATTTCGGGAATATTTTATAACTGTCTTCGGGATCATTTTGAGAATGATTTGGGATCATTCCGCAATCATTTAGGGACTCTTTCTTGATGACTACCCTACTATTTTCCGGATAACTTTTGAACTGTTTCGATGTCAGTTCGGGACTTTTCCGGGATCACTACGCGAACATTTCGGGACTGTTTCGGGATCATTTTGGAACTGTGTTGGGTTAATTTCGGTACTGTTTCGGCACTATTTCAGGACTGTTTTGGGATAGCTACAAAACAATTGCCGAGGTCATTTTGGGACACTCTCGGGATAATTTTCGGACTGTAGCGGGATCACTTCGAGATCATTTCGGGATTATTTCGGAACTGTCATTTCGCCGTTATTTCGAGACTCTTATGGGATCATTTCGGCACTGTTTCGGGATCACTAAGGAACCATTTACTGGAAAACTTTTGGGACGTTTCGGGAAAATTTCGGGATTAGTTTGGGACTGTTTCGGCACACCTAGCTTAAGAGCTTATTTAATATATCCCTGCAATAACTTCGCAGTAAACCTTAAAGAAATAATCTGGTCCTATCCCTAATTGACTGCGCGCCTCAAATAACGTTGTAAACTACAAAATATTAAAATGTTTGGTAGAAGAAAAAAAAAAACTGTTTGAAGTCGCCATTACGACGCTAGCTCAAAATAGCTCTCTTTTTTTAGAATTATGGAAAACTGTCGTTAGCATAAAAATCCACAAAAAAAAACGCATTTTGAGAAAAATGTCGGTTACAACGTTATTTTAGGCGCGCAATCAATTAAAGATCGACCATTCAGTGCAAAACAGTGCAGGAATTTGTTTATTACACAGCAAGAGATGAAGAGAAGATGTCAAAGCAGTCGACTAATTGTTGTGCTGTCCAATAAAAATACTCAACAAAAAAACAGACAGTTATAAAAACAAACAAATTTTGTCATGCAAAAGCATTTACAAAATACACAAAATATTGCCTTCCAATGCTAACAAATTACCGAAGCCAAATAATAAATTTAGTTTGTATACTAAAAATTCGATAATAAAAACAAATAAAAACGACTGCTGGCAATTTTAAGCTATTAAAACAATTTATTGTTTAATGTTAAAATGTGACCTTAAAACGAGATGTTGCATGCTGACTAACAGCCTGCCCCCCAAAACCCACTTGACTTTAAACAGAGCCATGAGCGAACTATTTGCTATATTATACTTGGTAGCCATAGACTCGTTGCTAAGTATGTATATATGTATGTAAGTGGGACCTTGTGTAACTGCATGACTCATGCAACATTTATTGGATGCTGCTGTAATATACGATGCGACAGCAACATTTACAACCAACTTAACTTACAAGCAAAGTTTCTGTGGTTCTACATATATATTTGGGCTGCAGCAGTATAAAGTAGAAGCGATGGTGATATGGCACAATAAAATGTTGAAAAAAAAAAAAAACAACGAGTTCAAGTGAAAATCAAAAATCGATGGCATTGCACGTAACCCATAAAATGGTAGAAGCGATGTGAAAGTCAAACAAAACAAAATTGGAAAAGGAAATGAAATTGGCACAGAAAGTTTTGTAGTAACAATAAAAATGTTTAAAAAGGGGAAATTAAAGCGCACGCTAGATGGAGAATAAGTGCTGATGGCAGCATTAAACAAAAATAAAAACAACAAAAACACGTTTATAGCACAGCACTTGCAAATGTCCTTGCGACAATTAAATTTTGCATAAATATGTATATTTACCAGACAATTCGAAAACACGTTTGTGAGTATGAGTGTGCTTATATACATAGGGCTCTATGTATGCCCTTTCGGAAAAATCAGACATTTTAAAAAATTGGTATAGATGCTGAACTCCATGAGATTGAATAAAATTGGGTCATTCCATGCAAGATCGCCAAATAGTTGCAAACGAGCCTTCCGATTTGAATAAATTTTGGTGGGGCTATTTCTTTCATCATTTTGTTTAATGAGTATTTTCAGAGGCTCAATATACCTTTCATGACGAAGAAATGGTACAATAACTTTGGTCCGTTGTTTGTAAGTATGCGAAGAAGAAGAGATAGACCCATTAATAAGTATACTGAAATGATCAAGATGACGAGATGAGTTGATTTAGCCTTGTCCGTCTGTCCGTTTGTCTATTTGGACGCAAACTAGTCACTCAGATTTTGAGATATTTGGCTGGAATTTGGTATACGGCCACCATTTTCTTATATAGAAATCATTTGTTGGAACCAGCAAGATCGGACCGATATTACATATAGCTCCCATACAATCGATTGTTCCGATAAACGGATTTTGGGCTATAACTTCTGTAGTTAAAGAGCTAGTAACGTGAAATTTTGTAAGTATTGATATTTTTATATGCGAAATATCGATGTTGAAAATCATTGAGATGGGATAATTATTTCATATAGCTCCCATACAATCGATTGTTCCGATAAACGGATTTCGGGTTATAACTGCTGTAATTAAAGAGGTAGGAACGTGAAATTTTGTAAGTATTGATATTTTTATATGCGAAATATCGATGTTGAAAATCATTGAGATGGAATAATTATTTCATATAGCTCCCATACAATCGATTGTTCCGATAAACGGATTTTGGTCTATAACTCCAGTAATTAAACATATAAGAACGTGAAATTTTGTAAGTGTTGCTATTTTTATAAGTACAATATCGACATTGAAAATCATTGCGATGGGATAAATATTTCCCATAGCCCCCATACAATCGATTGTTCCGATAAACGGATTTTGGGCTATAACTTCTGTAGTTAAACAGGTAGGAACGTGAAATTTTGTAGGTATTGATATTTTTATATGTGAAATAGCGATGTTGAAAATCATTGAGATGGGATAAATATTTCATATAGCTCCCATACAATCGATTGTTCCGATATACGGATTTCGGATTATAACTGCTGTAATTAAAGAGGTAGGAACGTGAAATTTTGTAAGTGTTGCTATTTTTATATGTACAATATCGAAATTGAAAATCATTGAGATGGGATAAATATTTCCCATAGCCCCCATACAATCGATTGTTCCGATAAACGGATTTTGGGCTATAACTCCTGCAATTAAACAGGTAGGAACGTGAAATTTCGTAAATATTGCACCTTTAGAATGTGGAATTTCGATGTTAAAAATCAATGAGATTGGACCAATATAACACATCGCCCCCATATAATTGATAGTTCCGATAATTTCGGTATGAGCTAAAGTTAAATTAACACGGGCTGTACTGAGGATCGAACAGTGAAAATCGTGACGCTTATTCATGAAAGGAATATAGCCTTCGGCACAGCCGTAGACAGCTTTTCTTAATCGTTTTACTGAGAATTTGAGTCAGGTATGATATTATAAAAGAAGTCCCAGTTTTTGTTGTTAATATTAAGTGATTCCCATATACTTTTTAAAATGGTTTTATTTCCAGCAGGGTATACTATCGTCGCTCGCTTGCCAGAGGCATAGAGGTGCCAATTTTCCAGATTTGAGTTAATAGGCTCACGTGATTAACATCTCGTTTGTCTACGATTCACGAAAATCGTGGGTTTCCAAAGTACAAGGAAACTGCAATGGCATTTTTATGAATGTGTAGTTCAATCTCTGAAAATTGTGCCAAAAAAAACGAATGTGCTACACATTTTTTAAATTTTCGTTGAGCCAGAAACATGAATGTGTTACACTGAACCACAGACACCATGGCGTATACGTAACAATATTGCTTTGCAATTTTTTAAAATATGAATTTGCCGAATCTCGAGAAATTGAAGTAATATTAACCTTAAACTTATACCAGTGGAAAGAGTATAATGAGAACATAACTTGCAAAAATAAATTTATGTCAAAAACTAAAATTTCCAATTTTTCGAGAGCAATAAACTTTCAAATACGGTTTCCCAAAATTTGAATTTTGGCACATTTATGCTTCTGGCAAGCGAGCGACGATATGTATACATATATGTAACAGCAGCAAGGATCTCTACATACACATGTAAATATGTACATTTATGCTATTACGAATAAGTACACTAAAATGAACTGATAATTATTTTATGATATGCAAAGTGCATAATATAACAAAAAATAATCGGTAAAGTTAGGGGATGCAATGGTAAAGAGAAATAAGACGATATAACTGCATACATTCGAAAGTACTTAAGCGC
>CAXKVI010000003.1:13361098-13373598 GCA_964058755.1 Campiglossa producta
TAAAATAAAATAAAATAAAATAAAATAAAATAAAATAAAATAAAATAAAATAAAATAAAATAAAATAAAATAAAATAAAATAAAATAAAATAAAATAAAATAAAATAAAATAAAATAAAAAAATAAAAAAAAATATAATTAAATTAAATAAAAAAAAATTTTGCGAAAAATAAAATAAAATTAAATTAAATAAAAAAATCAAATAAAAACGAAATTAAAAAAATGTAATAAAATAAAATAAAAAAATGAAAAATTAAATTTAATTTAATTAAATAACAAAAAAGTTTAGGGAAAAATGAAATAAAATTAAATAAAGTAAAAAAATAATAAATAAATAAATAAATAATAATAAAATAAATAAAATGAGACCTCTTGAATGCTTAATTTAAAAAAAAACGAAATTATAAAAAAATAAATACAATAAAATAAAGCAAAAAATAAAATAAAATAAGAAAATCAAATAAAAAACGAAATAAATAAAATAAATTAAAATTAAATTAAATTAAATAAAAAAAAAATAAATTTAGAAAAAATTAAATTAAATAAAACAGTGTAAAACAATAATAAATAAATAAAAATAAAATAAATAAAATGAGGCCTCTTGAATGCTTTTGCTAACATTGGCCATTCTATTACTATGGGGTGCTTTACCACCGTACAATACCTTTTCACGCGATTTATGCAAACAACAGGAACCATTTATGCTGCGTACAAAATGAAACAACAAATTCACCCATTATGCTGTATACCAATTTACGCACGGCTGCACTAATTAAACAGTTGGAGCACGTAGCAGCTGAATAACATCCGTTGGCCAGAACCTGAGCGCAGTTATAATTATACTTAACCCAATTGCTTAAAGGCCATAAACTAAGGCTTTTGGTAGTAAGTCTATTTAATAATATGCGTTGAAATCGATTCAAAAGACTTTAGTTAAGAATTTTTGTTTAAAAGGGTAAGCGAGCTATACTAATGTGCAGAAATAAATCTAGCTGCAAGAAAATATTAAACCTAAAATAAACTATTTGATTGTCCCATAAACAATATATTACCTTGTTTTATCGCTTCTCCCTTCCGTCAGCACTAATTTGTACACAATAATGGTAAACGTATTTGCTAGCAAGCAATAAAAGTTAGATCCAAAGAGTAAGCTAAAAGTATTAATTTTGGAGGGTCGTAAAATAAACAACATTTTCGATTAAAAGTGAATTGGAAAATTATATAAAAAGAGTTTACGAAAAAAAGCAATAAATGAGTCAACAACAAGTGAAGTGTATGTCCAGCTGAAGGTAAAATCCAAATGCATGGCCAAGAGAAAGTAGAGCAGGGTTGTGTCGAAGACATACAAAACCAAAATCAATAAAATTAAATAAAATAAAACTAAATAAAATAAAATAAAATAAAATAAAATAAAATAAAATAAAATAAAATAAAATAAAATAAAATAAAATAAAATAAAATAAAATAAAATAAAATAAAATAAAATAAAATAAAATAAAATAAAATAAAATAAAATAAAATAAAATAAAATAAAATAAAATAAAATAAAATAAAATAAAATAAAATAAAATAAAATAAAATAAAATAAAATAAAATAAAATAAAATAAAAAAAAAAAAAAAAAAAAAAAAAAAAAAAACTAATGGCGGCGATAGGTTATCATCATAACCTCTAACGAGATTTTTAGCCGAGCTTCTCTTTCCAACTTGTGGTGTGTTGCTTTTTGAGTTTTTCCTACAAGTTGGCGGGACCTACAGTTTTTTGCCGACTCCGAACGGCACTTGCTTAGCAAATGAATTTTTTGCTGAGAAGCTTCTCATGGCAGAAATACACCCGGAGAGTTTGCCAAACTACTGCCGAGGGGCGACCCCGTTTTAGAAAAATTCTTTTTCTAAATAATTTTTGATGTTACTTTTGCCGGGCATCGAACCGCCACGACTTGGTGTAGAAGGCCGAACACTTAACCGCTACACCACGGCGGCCGCCAATAAAATAAAATAAAATAAAATAAAATAAAATAAAATAAAATAAAATAAAATAAAATAAAATAAAATAAAATAAAATAAAATAAAATAAAATAAAATAAAATAAAATAAAATAAAATAAAATAAAATAAAATAAAATAAAATAAAATAAAATAAAATAAAATAAAATAAAATAAAATAAAATAAAATAAAATAAAATAAAATAAAATAAAATAAAATAAAATAAAATAAAATAAAATAAAATAAAATAAAATAAAATAAAATAAAATAAAATAAAATAAAATAAAGTAAAATAAAATAAAATAAAATAAAATAAAATAAAATAAAAAATAAAATAAAATAAAGTAAAATAAAATAAAATAAAATAAAATAAAATAAAACAAAAAATAAATAAAATAAAATAAAGTAAAACAAAAAAAATAAAATAAAATAAAGTAAAATAATAAGAATAAAATAAAAAAAAAACATAAAAAAAATAAAAAAATTAAATGAAATTAAATTAAATAAAATAAAATAAAATAAAAGAAAATAAAATAAAATAAAAAAAAATAAAATAAAATAAAATAAAATAAAATACAATAAAATAAAATAAAATAAAATAAAACAAAATTAAACTAAATTAAATTAAATTAAAGTAAATAAATAAAATTAAATCAGAAGATGCAGGATTTCGGCTTCGAAATCGAAACTCCGTTACATCCTTAGTGTAAGGTATAGCAAAAAAACAATTTGTTTGTTTGTATTTTTTGCTGTTCGAGAATCACGTGCTGTTTTTCGTGCTACGAAATTGAAAATGGAAAAGTTTATCGTTGTTTTGCACAAACATTATTATTGTTTTCCGGCTTCATTTTATTGCAGCTATTAGCGTGAGTTGAATTTGAAATTATTTTAAAAATAAAAGCACAGATACCTAGAGTATCAATTTGTTTTCATCGAAAGCGTTTGCTAAAAGTTTTCTAAATACGAATTGCGCAAACTCTTTATTTGATAGCGCATTGAACTTCATGTCTGTTGTGAATAAACTCTTTAATACTAATACCAAAAGTATGGAAAGCAGATTCGACTAATTACTCGTACTAATTTTGGCAGGTCGAATACAAATATGCTCACAGAAGTTAAGCAACCAAATCACGTTATTGAGAGAACGCAATTAAGTCAAGATGGCTGTGTTTGCGTCTACGCCACATAACCGACGTTTATTCAAGTGTAATTTTCTTTGTTGTTTGCCAAAGCTAAAATGTTGCAAACTCGACATAAATTTGTAGGTTACGTATACGCAGCGGTGTACCAAGTTGTTCGCAAATGAAAGTAAAAGTAAATAGTCATTCGCATATGCATATTTACACAGATATGTAGGTATGTGTATAATAAAGGCATATGAATCAAAATGACTTTTGAAATGTTATATTTGCACACATACACATGCGCGTGTATGTTTATGTATGTATGGGTGTGTTGGTTGTTTTACATATGCATTTGAGCTTTCTAATATTCAAATAATACAGCGGTATATGGAAACGCCTCCTGCAGCTAGTCGTAGCCTCTACATACAAAACGTTATTCTAAGTTATTCATAACAGCATTTAACTTCAGTCTGTGTAAAACTCAAACATCCCATTATACATGTGGCGCATGTAATATTTCATTTAACACTTGTCTACGTTTTGATATTAGCATATTAATATACATTTATTTGTATGTAGACACCTGATAGAACATCCGAGTAGTATGATGACAATTTTGTACGAAGCTACAAAGAAACCACATCAAAAAGGTTGTAAAGTCATTAAAAGAATTTTCTGCGAAGAAGTTGAGTAACGAGTAACTGAGGAATGTTATTTGCTGTAGGCATTGTATTTTCATATATTTCCTAGTTAAAACATAACTAAAGAGCTCCTTTTTATGTAAATGGATCAAATATCAAAAGATATGTTGAATCGATTGTATCGATTTTCAAGATATGAGAATGTAAAAATATTCTAACTTAAGAGTAAACTCTTAATTCAAAATTTCTTCTTATAGTATTACTAGTACCCGGCGTGCGTTGCTACGCCATAGGAAAAAATCGCATTACGAAAATGTTGATTTAGAATATACCGCTTTCTGATTCACTTCACAGAAGAAAAATTACTCTATGTATTTAACTAAGCTAAATTTATTTATTTTATTTTATTTTATTTTTTTTTATTTTTTTATTTTATTTTTTTATTTTATTTTATTTTATTTTATTTTATTTTATTTTATTTTATTTTATTTTATTTTATTTTATTTTATTTTATTTTATTTTATTTTATTTTATTTTATTTTATTTTATTTTATTTTATTTTATTTTATTTTATTTTATTTTATTTTATTTTATTTTATTTTATTTTATTTTATTTTATTTTATTTTATTTTATTTTATTTTATTTTATTTTATTTTATTTTATTTTATTTTATTTTATTTTATTTTATTTTATTTTATTTTATTTTATTTTATTTTATTTTATTTTATTTTATTTTATTTTATTTTATTTTATTTTATTTTTTATTTTATTTTATTTTATTTTATTTTATTTTATTTTATTTTATTTTATTTTATTTTATTTTATTTTATTTTATTTTATTTTATTTTATTTTATTTTATTTTATTTTATTTTATTTTATTTTAATTTATTTTATTTTATTTTATTTTATTTTATTTTATTTTATTTTATTTTATTTTATTTTATTTTATTTTATTTTATTTTATTTTATTTTATTTTATTTTATTTTATTTTATTTTATTTTATTTTATTTTATTTTATTTTATTTTATTTTATTTTATTTTATTTTATTTTATTTTATTTTATTTTATTTTATTTTATTTTATTTTATTTTATTTTATTTCATTTTATTTTATTTTATTTTATTTTATTTTATTTTATTTTATTTCATTTTATTTTATTTTATTTTATTTTATTTTATTTTATTTTATTTTATTTTTTATTTTATTTTATTTTATTTTATTTTATTTTATTTTATTTTATTTTATTTTATTTTATTTTATTTTATTTTATTTTATTTTATTTATTTTATTTTATTTTATTTTATTTTATTTTATTTTATTTTATTTTATTTTATTTTATTTTATTTTATTTTATTTTATTTTATTTTATTTTATTTTATTTTATTTTATTTTATTTTATTTTATTTTATTTTATTTTATTTTATTTTATTTTATTTTATTTTATTTTATTTTATTTTATTTTATTTTATTTTATTTTATTTTATTTTATTTTATTTTATTTTATTTTATTTATTTTATTTTATTTTTATTTAATTTTATTTTATTTTATTTTATTTTATTTTATTTTATTTTATTTGATTTTATTTTATTTTATTTTATTTTATTTTTTTTTTTATTTTTTTTTTTATTTTATGGTCGGTCTCTGACCTACTTCTCGGAAGATATATTATCTCATCATTTATTAAGATGAAACGCCAGCTACACGCCAAATATCAAGCACATCGTGTCATAAATTTGATTGTTCAGAATGTATCATCCAATACTTTGACCTAAGCATAACGCTACCTACATACCGAATTTCAAGTAAATCGAAACATTTATACGATAGTTTAGAATAAGCCAGCCCTGGGTCCACCTTCCGGAATAAAATGTATTCTATATTTAAATCTAAGCATATGGCTACCTACATTCAAAGTTTCAAGCACATCGAGCTATAAATAGAATTGTTTAGAACAGGTCAGTCCCTGGTCCACTTCCCGGAAGAAAAATCATCCCATACTTTAACCTAAGCATAACGCTACCTACATACCAAATTTCAAGTAAATCCAACCATTTATACGATGGTTTCGAGTAGGGCGGTCCCGGGCCCATTTCCCTACAAACAGAAACACTCTCCAGTGCCCTACTAATCTATCCCGAAAATTTAAAGAAAATCGGCCGTGTAGTTTTGGAGCCAATAAGCCACATACCTACATACGTACATGCATTCATCCAATATATGTAGAAGAAGAAGATAAGTATCCTATATATGTACATATGTCTAAGGATTGATGGCATGACAAAAGCTATCACCTTACTAATACCTGGGTACATAGCCACTTTTTATGTGAACATGCATATCTACGTACATACATAAACACAAACCAACAAATTTCCTCAAAACACGCCTGTCATCATCAGCATCTAAAGCCAGCCTACGGATCAAAGTACAAGTCCCAATTGTAAAAAAAAAAACACAACTGCTCAGGATACTTTTATTTTAAACCATTCATCACTAAGGTGATTTAAAAATCATAAACATTTACACAGCTACTAGTATAGGCGAATATACGGATAAATTTTGCCAAGTCATAGCTTTGGCTAAAGAAGAAAACAAAGAAATATGATGCAGCCCAACTTGAAGAAAAAGGCGGATACAAATGTTGGGATGTATGAATTGTGGCACAAAAAAGGTACCAGCAGCCAAATAGCACACGGGGATATGCGGGTAAATCCAAAAAGCCTGTAATTTCAAAAGGAAGAAAAAATCCATGCAATCTTCCAAATATTAAAACAAATATGGATAAGACAGCAAAAATAATATTTTGTTTTATAAATGCTAACTTTCCTATTTTGGATAGGTAAACATTTTGTGTGCTGCAGATTGCTACACCTTCTAACTATAATAATATGAAAGTTTGGAATATTTTCTATCGATTTCTGAAAAAATTGTTTGCCCATATTTGCCCTCCTTTACGTAAACTTGATTTTATGAAGAAAAGTCAATTCAGATTTTCATAAAAGTAACAAAATGTTCGTATACGTAACACTATTTTTGTTAACGAATTCTTTAAGAGGATGCTGAATGTATCCCTAGGGGTTAACCGATTCACCGATTGAATATTTGTTAACAAGCTCCCATGTCAGGGCTATCGGTTTTCTCTTTTTTAATTTCATCTAATAAGTCTACCGTTTTATGGAGTTCGCCATTAACATCATCGCAGTTAATCACATTTGACAAGCAGGCGTGTTTGAAGTTACACCTTCATACATATGAACTTGGAAAAACTTACATGTCTATAACTGTGTGTGTGTAAGTGTGCTATTCAATACCAGAAACAGCATACAAATTTAAGCTTTTGAAAGCTAACACCAGCATGACAGCCTACTTAAAAGACGATGTAAAATATGAGCTGTTGCTGGTGTTAGAATACGTGACATTCATACGAACATACGCATCTAGGTATGGCTGAAGGTATTACAGGAATGAAAATGTCTTGTACCTGTTCGAGACATTGTCATCAATTCTTGTATTTCTTTTGGAATTGAATACTCACAACTAGGCTGTTTTGTATTGTAGAATGACAGAAGATTAGCACGAATAGAACGCAAAAAAAACTGTAGAAATACTGAAAAAATGTGAAAAAGTTCAAATGACGCATGGAAATGTAGATAGCTGTTGTTGGTATGATAAGCCGTTGGTTACGCAATCGTATCAGTAAATCAAAACGTGCCAATAGCAAAACTGTGAAAGTAGAGAAAAAAGATGTTTGAACAATAAGGTTGGCAGCGTGAGAAAGAGAAATAAGAGGAAATAATTAAACACAGCTTCACAAAAATTCATCACTACAATGAAGTTCAAGCAAAATGTTTTTTTAAAAAATAATATAACATTAACATTAACATTAACATTAACATTAACATTAACATTAACATTAACATTAACATTAACATTAACATTAACATTAACATTAACATTAACATTAACATTAACATTAACATTAACATTAACATTAACATTAACATTAACATTAACATTAACATTAACATTAACATTAACATTAACATTAACATTAACATTAACATTAACATTAACATTAACATTAACATTAACATTAACATTAACATTAACATTAACATTAACATTAACATTAACATTAACATTAACATTAACATTAACATTAACATTAACATTAACATTAACATTAACATTAACATTAACATTAACATTAACATTAACATTAACATTAACATTAACATTAACATTAACATTAACATTAACATTAACATTAACATTAACATTAACATTAACATTAACATTAACATTAACATTAACATTAACATTAACATTAACATTAACATTAACATTAACATTAACATTAACATTAACATTAACATTAACATTAACATTAACATTAACATTAACATTAACATTAACATTAACAAATGAAAAGTTTGGCACGAAATGACCCATATAATAACTTAATAAAGAAAGTTTAACAAATTTGTCTGACTTAATTTAATATACCTGCTGTGGTTGTAGGCGTTCTTTCATCACAACGTTATCAACGATCAGTAAACTAATTTGGTATACGAACCGTTGATTTATGATAATAATTTCTTTATGACAAGCGTTGACATGAAAAGCGCTGACAGGAAATTGGCAAAACAACAACTAAAATCTGGCCCATATATCATTTGGGTGTGTGAGAGTGAGCCTTTTTTATTAAAATTTGTTATTATTCATTACTTGCTATCCCGCCGTATTTAATGGAATACAGGAAATATAAGACTAAATTATGACATATGTAGGGGTAACGGAACTTAGCACATTGCACAATAAATAGTAATCAAAAAGCCGAGGATGTGATTGTGATAAGCGTGTTAAATTATAGTATTTTGTATGTAAATTGATGCTTAAGTTAGTGCCTAAGACATACAGTTTAAAACTCAAGCTCCTTGAGTGGCGCCATAGCCCATATGACCCGTGTCTTATTATGTTGTCAAACGACAAATATCAGCGATTTGATACTCTTGTACAAACAGATATACATTAGACTTTCTCAAAAAAATAAATTTTCTGAGGAGCAAATGAAAGGTTTTCATGCGAGCCTAAACCTAGTGTAAGTTTTATTTCGATATCTCAAATCGTTTCGAGGATATCAAGCAAAACATGAATAATATCTATCTGAACTTTTCTTACTTTACTAAGTAAATGTTACTCATACGCCGTGTATAACCTATAAAAAGTGCACTATAATTGCAAAATTTCAAGATATACACAACTATTTTTGAGAGAAAACTTAAAGTTACGCAGTCTACTTAACAACTTTTGAAATTCCAGTGTGCTTTTCTCGTGAAAACGTTTTTTTCATATACTGGTAAAGGATCCCATTGTCCTTATACAAATTCAAAGTAAGAGATTTGTTGCAAAATGCTTTATATATGGACGCAATATTGAAATTTTATGTTTTCGAAGCCTCAATGGACCTTTATACGAACTTAGTATAAGCTGCTAGACAAAACTTAAACCAAAAATCAGCACGGGTTATCGTTATCCTAAAACAATAAAGCTTCGCACACATGGTTATTTAGGCTTAAACACACCGATATAGAGGATATCCATGTCAAGCCTATACATACATAGACACACACGTATGCATGTAGATGTGTATATATTGTCGCGTTTGTTTATTTACAACCCATTTGCCTGTATCCGATACCCTTGTTTGCAAACTTTGCGTTTAATTGGCTACAAAAGCCTGCGGTTAAGGTAACACACACTCACACCAAGGGAAATTGAATTGTTGCCTGTGTGGCTTACAAAAACAACACAGGAAATGTCAGCTTATTCAAAGACTGATAGGTAAATATTTGAGTTATAATTGTCATGCTATCTTTAAACTTTAAATTAACGCAATGAATTTATTACTTTAAATATTTGGCACGTGCTCAAGTATTCCCCGAATTCATCCGCCACCTGTCAATCAAAGAAACAAAGTTCGGTGTACATGTATTAAAAGTAGAGTTGGGGATTTTAGTTCATTAAAATGATCAGAGATTTCGAACTAGGTCACAAAAATGAACTAGTTCATGTAGTTACTTTTTAGGTCATTTAGTTCAATTATTTGTATTTCTTTTCTTTAGGAAATAACTACTCAACCACGTCCAAAAATGTTGGGATGGGTATCAAAAGATGCCTTTTGGCCTCAGTAATCCAGAGGCGTGTCTTCTGATACCTCCTCCTACACTTTTCAACGTGTCTTTGCAGTTGACTCTTAAAGGAAACAAATACGACTTTATTGACGGTAGTACAAACCGTGATAACCAGCAGTGAATAAAATCTTGAGAAATTACTGGGTCGCGCTTACCAAAAAAGAGGATAAAAAAGTGGGCAATTTTGTTCAGCGAGGTTCTTTTTCTACCCTTGTTGGAGTTACTAATTTTTGTCGAAAATTATCGAATTATGATTTTGTTTTCACCATGGCTGGCCCTGGTTGGCACTCTAGCACGCGTTTTGATTTCTCGGTATTTTTTCATTCTCAATAAATTCTATAAATTTGACGAAAATTATGCATAGATCAAATAGTTCATTTGAAATTGTGAACTAGCCGCGATCACTTCTCAGATCTATCCAAGTCTAACTCATAGCCGTATGAGATTTCTCTTACTGACGAAATTTGAGCGGAATTAAGTAAGTAATTAAGCAACACGGTCTTAGCACCCACACATTGTCAATTAGCATCGTTTTGTATGCTGTGGGCATTTTTTAATTCATTTTGAAGTACTTAACTTAAAAGACATACATACTTACAAGAAACAAGTAAGGAAAGCTGTCTTCGGGTTCATCCTACCAAAATATATCATTTTAGTTATTTCCGTTACCGATTTATGTCAATTTAGGTGATTTTCGAAGTTTTCGATATGGAAAGTGGGCATGGTTGGAGGGCGATTTTATACAGAATACGTAATCAAAAATATTCAAAACTGATCCACAAAGTTGTTTTTGAGTGTTTTCCCCCGATTCTTAGACGTAGATCAAAATATTCCCAACTTCTACTTGTCAGTCTATCGTGGTAGTAATAATGTCTAAAGTGCATTAATGGGGCAACCTAATATATGGGTCATTCCATGCCAAATCGACAAATTTTTTACTTGACCCCCTTCGATTTCGCTAAAAATTTGCTATCTTTTTTTAGAATTTTTTCAAATTTATTTCCCCAAAACAAAAGTGTTTTTTTTTTAAATGCTGTAACTTTTTCCAAAATCGACCGTTTGGGATAATTTTTTTTTTTTTTTAATTTAGTTTTCGGAAAAAAATAAAAAAAATTTTAAAAGCCCAGATAAGTGTAAATTTTTTTTTTTTATTTTTATTTTTATTTTTATTTTTATTTTGTTTAAAACCCCCAACTAATTCTGCAATAAGCCCCGCTAATAACAAGATGTGCCGACAATCGTTTCTATTTTTTTTTATTGAACATTTTTTTTTACAATCTCTTCTATTTTTTTTTTTTATTGAAAAAATTTTTTTTCAACTTTGGTTCATTTTATACAACTTTTTAATGAATTTTTTTTTTTTTCAATTAAAAAAAAATAGAAGCCTACATTTGAAAACAAAAATTAAAAAAAAAAAATTATTCCAAACGGTCGATTTTTGAAAAAGTTACAGGATTTTTAAACAAAAAAAAAATTTTTTTTTTTCAAGTTCATAACTATTTTGAAAAAATTCTGAAAAATGTCTTTCGGGGGGTAAAAAAAGATAGCAAATTTTTAGCGAAATCGAAGGGGTTCAGGTAAAAAAATTGTCGATTTGGCATGGAATCACCCATATGTACATATATGTTAACAATGAGATATGCAGAATGGCATCTACATTTCTGTGTAATGCAACATTTCCTTCATGGCATTTAATTAAAGTGTCAAGTGTTCGCAAAAGCCGTATGAGTGACATGAGAAAGCCTTATTTTACAGAAAACTCTCTGCGTTAAAACTTGAATAAAGACTTTTTTGATAGCTCTTTTGCCTTAACTTATATAAGCTTGCATACATATTAACAAACACATACAAAGTGTAATATATAAAAGAAAATCAAAATTTTTTGTAGTCGCTTTTCTTTATAGCTTGTCGTATATTTATGACCCTCCCAAGCACTTTGTAGTACTAATTATGCTAATTAATAATCCTTTTGTATGTAATGCCAGGCTGTTTGGTTTGAAGTCGCTATTTTCTCTTTATTTATTTTCAATATTAATTTTATAATTTATTTAATATAAGTTTAGTTTAAATTGTAAGTCAGTGCCTACCTTTAAGATCTCTTTTTGCGGTTGGGCCAGTACGAGCACCTATATCGGCATATGCATAACCACTAGGGTGTATGCTGCCACCTTCTAAAACAAGTTTCGAGTAAATTTTTTTGACACGAGTTTTCATTATTTTCTTTTTGTTTTCTGTAACTCGTGCTAACACACTAATTCCGCATAGAAGCAGCTTACAATTTTTTTTGGTAATCCCTTTTTTTTATTCTTTTTGATTTACTTTTGTTATGAATACACAGTTTTCCAATCACTTTCATTTTTCACATACACTTATAATCTTTTAGTTTTCGTTTCGAGGTTCGATTTTGTACAATTCATTTTTTTCACGTTTTTTTCTTCACTTTCACTACTATCCGCGTTTTAATTTTTTTTAATTTTACAAATTTTTGTTTGCATAAGCATAAAAGGGATGCAAATTTACCGAACCGCCACGTGTAACTAATAGTAAAAGTGA
>CAXKVI010000003.1:13391098-13401098 GCA_964058755.1 Campiglossa producta
ACGAAAAAAATAAAAATAAAAAATTATTCATTATTTTAAAAATTTTGAGTGATGAGTGACCGGTTATTTTTTTATTCATAAAAATCAAAGTGATAAATAATAAGTTATTTTTATTTCAAGCGATTCTTGAATAAAATGACTTGTTATTCATCACTCAAGAAATGTTGAGTGATGATAACGCGTTATTTTTATTTATGGAATTGTTGAATAACGATAAAACTTCATTTTTTATCAGTTATTTACAAATGAAAAATTTGTCCATAGAGACCCCGACAAATTATACCCATATGCGCAATATATTCGGCGTAACCTTGGGACCATTTTCGGGATCGTTTCGGGACCATTTTCGGGATCATTTCGGTGTCATATCATACGATGTCATATCATATGGTGTCATATCATATGATGTCATATCATGTGATGTCATATCATATGATGTCATATCATATGATATCATATCATATGATGTTGTTGTTGTTGTAGCGAGGTGTAGCCCTGCCTAAATGTCAGACAGGGTCACCTCGAGTGTATTGCTCTTGGCCGGGTCGATATAAGAAAACGGCCCGGGGCGTTTCGGCACGATGGGTACAGCACAAGTACTGGTACCGTTCTCGTGGAACCGGCAATACAAGAAACTAGCCGTGTAGGCTATGTAGGTCATTTAGCGTTACCCAGGGTGCACCAACTGGGAGGCAACCTACTTTTACACCCATATGATGTCATCTGGGGCGGTTTACAGGGTTGCCACCTATCTCAAGATATACCAATATGGGTATCAAATTAAAGGTCTTTTCGGCGACATACCCACTAAAATATTTTCAAGTAGGGTTGCCACCTAGCTTGCCACCTTACCGAAGTATATTTGTATTTTTGTATATCCGGTTTCTATCTCGGGAGCAGCTTGACCGATTTGAATGAAATTTGGCATTTTGGAATTGATTATAAAACTATCCACTTTAAGCAAGATATGCCAATATGGGTATGAAATGTAAGCTTTTTTCGGCGACATACCAAATAAAGTATTTTCAAGTAGGGTTGCCACCTAACCGAAGTATATTTATATATCCGGTACTATCTCGGGAACAGCTTGACCGTTTTGGATGGAATTTGGCATATAGATAGTATGTTTGATTTTAAGACTACCCACTTGGGGGTTTCCACTTGTGGGGGTGTATAGGGTTGCCACCTATCTAAACTTTGTTTAATTATGGAGCGAGATATGCTAATATGGGTATCAAATGAAAAGTATTTTCGCCGTTATACCAACTAAAATATTTTCAGTTTTGCCGGCCAGGGTTACCATTTCACCGTGTTGTATTTGTATTGTATATTTTTGGGATCATATTTGGATTATTTTAGGATCATTTAGGATCATGTGGGGGTCAATTTCGGATCATTTTTGGAGCCTTTAAGGGGTTTTTTGGGGTCGTTCTGGATTATTAGGATTATTTAGGATTATTTTAGGGTCATTTTGGGATCATTTTGGGTAAGTAAGGTTAGCGCTAAATTGATAGCATCGATCTATGTTCTAGGATCTATGATGCCTGTTCTGTCATATATGATTTATGATATATGATTACTATAATCCATGATATAGGATCTATGATCTATTTTCTATGACATATATGCTCTAGCATTAGAAATTTGTATTTACCTGCTGTGTTAAAGATTTTAGTTGTTGGAGTTGCTTCAGAATTCTTCACCTCACTGTCGAATTCCACCTTGAAATCCATTGCTTTCCACACCTATGTATACTATAGTTATGATTTGCAATAGTGACAACAATTTAATTACAGCACAAGCAGAGCTGGGTAGTATTCACTACTTTTTAAATTACCAAAAATGAGAAAACAAACTACATACTTACTATGCAAATGAAGCAATGCTGATTCAAAACGTGCAGTGTTAATGTGAATGTATTTACTTTTTTAATAGCTATTGTTTTAATAGCTTCAACGATTATCGCTGTTGTTATTGTTCTGGTATTTGTTGCGCTTGTACAATGTGCAGAGACAATGCCAAGAAGTATTTTT
Source organism: Campiglossa producta (assembly GCA_964058755.1). Lineage (NCBI taxonomy): Eukaryota > Metazoa > Arthropoda > Insecta > Diptera > Tephritidae > Campiglossa > Campiglossa producta. The sequence continues at coordinate 13,393,132 of CAXKVI010000003.1, forward strand.
GTTGATTTTTTTTTTTTTTTTTTTCAATTCCAAGTACTCAAATCAAGATTTAATAGCAATTTTATTGTCAATTCATTCAACGAATTGAATAAAAAATAGCTTGAAAATGCGAGTACTAAACACAAGTAATTTAACAAATGAAATACTTGTAAAATGTTGCAAATAAACGATAAAGAAAAAGTACAATGTAGCTTTGCGAAAAGCCACTTGTGCTCATGCTCCGATAGGGGCAGAAATTTTATTATTTCCAGGACGTATTGTATTTTTGCAAATTTTATAGATAATCACAAAAAAAAAACAACAATGACGAATACTGATTGTATTTTGTCGAGCACAAATGACAATTTAAAATTATAATTTTTCTATTATATTCGACTACATCAGTTGGTCTATTCGTATGGAATCACAAAAAAAAAAATTATAATTCCCATTGAATATATTTAGTACGAGTATCAGGGTTGGGCCATTTTGAATAAAAAATTATTCAAATAAAAAATAAAAAATGATTCATTATTTTAAATGTTTGAGTGATGAGTGACTGATTATTTTTATTAATAAAAATCAAAGTGATAAATAATAAGTTATTTTTATTTCAAGCGATTCTTCAATAAATGAAAAATTTGTCCATCGAGTCCCCGGCAATGACACCATATGATATGACATCATATGATATAACACCATATGATATGACATTATATGATATAACACCATATGATATGACATCATATGATATGACATCATATGATATGACATCATATGATGTAACATAATATGATAAGACATCATATGATATGACATCATATGATGTAACATAATATGATATGACATCATATAATTTGACATCATATGATATGGCATCATATGTTATGACATCATATGATATGACATCATATGATTTGATATCATATGATATGACTTCATATGATATGACATCATATGATACGATATCATATGATATGACATCTTGGGGGTTACCATCTGGGGCGGTTTACAGGGTTGCCACCTATCTCAAGATATACCAATATGGGTATCAAATTAAAGGTATTTTCGGCGACATACCCACTAAAATATTTTCAAGTAGTCTTAGAATCAATCATACTACCTATTTTTATAATTTAATCCAAATCGGTCAAGTTATGAGATTATTCTTGATGCAAAGAGGTAGTAAGAGAATTGTCCCAAGAAATTCATTTTTCATTTATACACGCAAAAAAATTTTGTTGTCAAAACAACACTTTAAGGTGCTGCTGTACATATTAACTAAAAAAGTGTTATTTTAACACCAAAAAGGAGTCAATGTAACAAAAAATAAAAAAAAAAATTAACTATTTCACAGAGCTCTTCACACTCAACTCAGGTGTCTACCATGATGCCATCGTATAAGCAGGCTTGCTAGCGTCTAATTATAGCATTGTTCTAGCCGCTTTTGAGAAATTACACCACACTTTTTGACTTTACACCAAAATTACATAGTATCATAGTACATAGTTTCGTTAATCTGGTTACCTTATATGTTTGTTTATTTACGTTGTTGTGACATTTGGTAGTTCAATGAGTTAACTAAATTCAATCTGACAGCTAACAAGTTGTTGCCATCACGAATAAAGTGCTTTTGTTAAGTAGTTGCCCGGCAAAGCTATCAATAAATGGGAATCAGGACTTCTAGTACAAGAACTAGAACTACTGTAAAAAAAAAGTAACTAGTTAGGTCTTAACTAGATAGTCACCAGTTCAAAAAGCCCAGCCATGACAAGGACTTACTGTGAAAATATCATAAATATTGTTTGAAGACTTTTAAGTTTCTATGAGGGAGAATCGTATTAACTTGTGATCAACGTTGTAGGTCCATATAATCATCTCATTTTATACTCGTACTTGGCTCAACGTGAGCGTAATATCAGTAGAAATTTCTTCGAAAAAATTTCGATCTGCCGTTATTTGAAATTTCGTTTCGACTTCACACTTACATTCATTCATTCTATAAATATATCAATATGTTTGTACGTACTTAACATTCGCATGCGTGCATCTTGGCTTCTTGCTTTAGCACCCCTTTGCAATTTTAACAATTTTTTACGACTCCCTGTGGATTTTTTATTAAAAAGTCACACCTGCAAATGTTATAAAAAAATTCAATTTACTTACTTGCACACAAAAGGTTCACCGCATACTACACCACAAACATATTGCTCAATCCAATCGAAAAACAAAATGCAGAGAGAAAGGAACGTGGTAGAAAAAGCACAGTGATGTGCATAAAAATAGCAACTTATAAAACAAAAATAAAACTACTAGTCGCAGATAAAATAAAAAGAAAATATAAAATAACATAAAATAAAATAAAACAAAATAAAATTAAATGAAATAAAATAAAATAAAATAAAATAAAATAAAATAAAATAAAATAAAATAAAATAAAATAAAATAAAATAAAATAAAATAAAATAAAATAAAATAAAATAAAATAAAATAAAATAAAATAAAATAAAATAAAATAAAATAAAATAAAATAAAATAAAATAAAATAAAATAAAATAAAATAAAATAAAATGAAATAAAATAAAAAAAAATAAAATAAAATAAAATAATATAAAATAAAATAAAATAAAATAAAATAAAATAAAATAAAACAAAATAAAATAAAATAAAATAAAATAAAATAAAATAAAATAAAATAAAATAAAATAAAATAAAATAAAATAAAATAAAATAAAATAAAATAAAATAAAATAAAATAAAATAAAATAAAATAAAATAAAATAAAATAAAATAAAATAAAATAAAATAAAATAAAATAAAATAAAATAAAATAAAATAAAATAAAATAAAATAAAATAAAATAAAATAAAATAAAATAAAATAAAATAAAATAAAATAAAATAAAATAAAATAAAATAAAATAAAATAAAATAAAATAAAATAAAATAAAATAAAATAAAATAAAATAAAATAAAATAAAATAAAATAAAATAAAATAAAATAAAATAAAATAAAATAAAATAAAATAAAATAAAATAAAATAAAATAAAATAAAATAAAATAAAATAAAATAAAATAAAATAAAATAAAATAAAATAAAATAAAATAAAATAAAATAAAATAAAATAAAATAAAATAAAATAAAATAAAATAAAATAAAATAAAATAAAATAAAATAAAATAAAATAAAATAAAATAAAATAAAATAAAATAAAATAAAATAAAATAAAATAAAATAAAATAAAATAAAATAAAATAAAATAAAATAAAATAAAATAAAATAAAATAAAATAAAATAAAATAAAATAAAATAAAATAAAATAAAATAAAATAAAATAAAATAAAATAAAATAAAATAAAATAAAATAAAATAAAATAAAATAAAATAAAATAAAATAAAATAAAATAAAATAAAATAAAATAAAATAAAATAAAATAAAATAAAATAAAATAAAATAAAATAAAATAAAATAAAATAAAATAAAATAAAATAAAATAAAATAAAATAAAATAAAATAAAATAAAATAAAATAAAATAAAATAAAATAAAATAAAATAAAATAAAATAAAATAAAATAAAATAAAATAAAATAAAATAAAATAAAATAAAATAAAATAAAATAAAATAAAATAAAATAAAATAAAATAAAATAAAATAAAATAAAATAAAATAAAATAAAATAAAATAAAATAAAATAAAATAAAATAAAATAAAATAAAATTAAAAAAATAAAATAAAATAAAATAAAATAAAATAAAAAATAAATAAAATAAAATGAAATTAAAAACACATATTAAAAAAAATTAAAGGAAATAAAGTAAAAAAAAAATTAAAAACAAAAAAAAATTAAAAGAAATAAACTAAAATGCGGTGCTTTTTTTTGCCTGCAAGTGTTCCTTCCCCATCGAATACACTTAAAGTAATTTGCTTCGTTTACTCAAAATGCTGAGTGGCACTATCTACATGCAAACATACATAAATACACGAAATTTGCTATTGTTGCTAGTTCCTTTGAACGCAAAATTTGCCACAATCGATTTTCTTTTACTGAAATCTTCAATATCCGCTCAGCCTAAAAAAGACTAAAGCGTTATTCGTGTGTAAAAATTTATACAAATACGCAATACGAAATACAAAGGAATGAAGCTATTAAATTCAGCGTAGAATTAAGTATTGAAATAAAGAGGAAAAATTCAAAAGAGTAATCAGTGAAAATCTTTTATTTTCTGACAAAGAAAAAAAAAAGCTCTAAAAAGTTTTTGCGTAAAGTTGCAATTAAAATCATGTCTGTTGCGAATTGTTTTATCAGTGCTGCAGGCTGTCAGACTTTGACACTTCCAGAGTAGATTTGTATCGAACCGTAGGAAATGAGAATTGTAAGAAGCGAAGATTGAACTTGAATTTTTGTTATGTGGTCAATATAAAAATCAAGAAACGAGAAGTATAATAAAATAAAATAAAACAAATAAAATAAAATGAAATAAAATAAAATAAAATAAAATAAAATAAAATAAAATAAAATAAAATAAAATAAAATAAAATAAAATAAAATAAAATAAAATAAAATAAAATAAAATAAAATAAAATAAAATAAAATAAAATAAAATAAAATAAAATAAAATAAAATAAAATAAAATAAAATAAAATAAAATAAAATAAAATAAAATAAAATAAAATAAAATAAAATAAAATAAAATAAAATAAAATAAAATAAAATAAAATAAAATAAAATAAAATAAAATAAAATAAAATAAAATAAAATAAAATAAAATAAAATAAAATAAAATAAAATAAAATAAAATAAAATAAAACAAAATAAAATAAAATAAAAAAATAAAATAAAATAAAATAAATTAAAATAAAACAAGTAAGGAAGTCTAAGTTCGGGTGAAACCGAACATTACATACCCAGCTGTGCACATAAAGTGGGCGTGATCGTTCACCGATTTTTCTTATTTTCTGTGGTAGTACTCTACATAAACATAACATGCCTGGTACCTAGTTTCGTAAATCTATCTCACACCGTTCTGAAGTTGTTAGCAGTCGAATTTAAAAATCGCTTGACTCATAAGTGGGCGGTGCCACGCCCACTTTCCAAAATTTTGAAAAAATTATGTAAAGAATATGAAAGTTGATGTATGTACCAAATTATATTATTATAGCGAAATCAGTTAATTAGATATGGACTTTTCAATATTTCCACCTCTTTTCAATATAACTTTTATGAAAAAGTAGGCGTGGTCGCGAAGCGATTTCGTTTATTTTCTATAGCTGAATTTACCACAACAATAGTATGTCCTCTACGAAATTTCGTTATACTAGCATAAACTGTTCTGAAGTTATTAAGAGTCAAAATTTTAAAATTTCTTCAAATATACGTGGGTGGTACCACGCCCCTTTTCAAAAATTTTTATAAAATCGGCCTTAGAACATCTAAATCAATACATATTGCAAATTTTATCATTGTAGCTGCTTCTAATATTGAATTAACCCATTTTATACGTTTTTCGAAATTTTCGATATCGAAAAAGGGGCGTGGTTATGGTCCGATTTTACCCATTTTCAATAGCAATCTATTCTGAACCCAAATAAGTACGCATGCCAAATTTGGTGAAGCTATCTCATTATTTGCTCAAGTTATCGTGTTAACGGACAGACGGACGGACGGACGGACGGACGGACGGACGGACGGACGGACGGACGGACGGACGGACAGACGGACGGACATGGCTCAATCAAATTTTTTTTCGATCCTGATCATATTGATATATGGAAGTCTATATCTATCTCGATTCCTTTATACCTGTACAACCAACCGTTTCCTAACAAAGTTATAATACCCTGTGTACAAGTACAGCTGGGTATAAAAAAAATAAAGGAAATAAAGTAAAAAAAAAAAATTAATAACAAAAAAAAAATTAAAAGAAATTAACTAAAATGCGGTGCTTTTTTTTTTGCCTGCAAGTGTTCCTTCCCCATCGAATACACTTAAAGTAATTTGCTTTGTTTACTCAAAATGCTGAGTGGCACTATCTACATGCAAACATACATAAATACACGAAATTTGCTATTGTTGTTAGTTCCTTTGAACGGAAAATTTGCCACATTCGATTTTCTTTTACTGAAATCTTTAATATCCGCTCAGCCTAAAATAGACTAAAGCGTTATTCGTGTGTAAAAATTTATACAAATACGCAATACGAAATACAAAGGAATGAAGCTATTAAATTCCCCAGCCAGCAAGGTACCGTACATTTTACGAACATTGCGATTTACGAGCTATTCTCGAATAAAAAAACAATAACAAAAGAAGATTTTCTGTCACGTCAAACAAAAAAATTAAAATAAAAAATTTCAAACAAAAAATTTTGAACGAAAATTTTCAAACTGATATTTTAAAATTAAGTATGCTTGTAAAATATCTAATTAAAAACAGAAATAACATAAAATATATCTTTTAAATTATTACTAGCGTGCTGGAAGTTGGATTTGCGGAAAAAGAAAAAGGGACAGAGAAAGTAGCTGCTATTCTGGGATCTCGGGATGCCCTCTGGGTTGTATGACCCACTATTTATAAGTTGTGATGCCTAACATGTAAACCAATATCAGTATGTACTTACACGCTGACAAAAAGGTACACAATTTTATTATTTAATAAAAAAACTTTATACCTAAAATTTAGGTTTGTTTATTTGTATTATTTTTCGCATTGAAATCAGTCGGTAAGGCAGTCTAGAAAGTCGGTTTTTCTATCGAAAATTAATTGTTTACGAGTACATTTACGATAAAAAAACGGACGTAAAAAGATTCATATACGAGTGCTTTTTCGATACTTTTACGACAATCGTAGGCAAAAAACATTTCAGAGCGAAACCGGATTCGTAGGCGAATCGTAAACGGATATCATAAACGATATTTTATCAGAGTTTTCTTCGAGAAAACGTCAGTTAACGAGCTCGTTTACGATGATTTTGCTGGCTGGGTCAGCGTTAAATTAAGTATTGAAATAAAGAGGAAAAATTCAAAAGAGTAATCAGTGAAAATCTTTTATTTTCTGACAGACAAAAAAAAAAAGCTCTAAAAAGTTTTTGCGTAAAGTTGCAATTAAAATCATGTCTGTTTCGAATTGTTTTATCAGTGCTGCAGGCTGTCAGACTTTGACACTTCAAGAGTAGATTTGTATCGAGCCGTAGGAAATGAGAATTGTAAGAAGCGAAGATTTAACTTGAATTTTTGTTAAATGGTCAATATAAAAATCAAGAAACGAGAAGTATAATAAAATAAAATAAAACAAATAAAATAAAATGAAATAAAATTAAATTAAAATTAAAACAAAATAATAATATAAAATAAAATAAAATAAAGTAAAATAAAATAAAATAAAATAAAATAAAATAAAATAAAATAAAATAAAATAAAATAAAATAAAATAAAATAAAATAAAATAAAATAAAATAAAATAAAATAAAATAAAATAAAATAAAATAAAATAAAATAAAATAAAATAAAATAAAATAAAATAAAATAAAATAAAATAAAATAAAATAAAATAAAATAAAATAAAATAAAATAAAATAAAATAAAATAAAATAAAATAAAATAAAATAAAATAAAATAAAATAAAATAAAATAAAGTAAAATAAAATAAAAAAAAATAAAATTAAAAAAAATAAAAAAAAAAAATAAAATAAAATAAAATAAAATAAAATAAAATAAACTAAAATAAAATAAAATAAAATAAAAAAACTAATGGCGGCGATATACCAACAGGTTGTCATAACCTCTAACGAGATTTTTAGCCGAGCTTCTCTTTCCAACTTGTGGTGTGTTGCTTTTGAGTTTTTCCTACAAGTTGGCGGGACCTACAGTTTTTTGCCGACTCCGAACGGCACTTGCAAAGCAAATGAATTTTTTGCTGAGAAGCTTCTCATGGCAGAAATACACCCGGAGAGTTTGCCAAACTACTGCCTAGGGGCGACCCCGTTTT
>CAXKVI010000003.1:13406098-13436098 GCA_964058755.1 Campiglossa producta
ACTAGTCAGAAAAAAGCCACTCCATACTATTATGCGAGTCTAAATTTCTGCTTGGAATCATACTAATCAAAAAAAGGCCAGTCCTTACCAGTAGCCACGCATGTATAAATTTCTGCGGTAGAATCAAAAAATCATTCGTTGGCTTGGAGGACATGCTAGTTGGAAAGTGTTTTGCAATTAGTTGCTTTGATTACATTCTTAGTTATTGAGTAAAATTCATAAATCTTAGCTAAATAGGTTTTTTATATTTATTGAAGTACAAAGCAATCAGCGCAGACTAAAATGCCTTACATAGATATACACTTAACTCCTTCTAACCAAAATATCCTCATCTCCACTAGCATAATAAATACATAGCATTTATCTCATATATGTATCTACCTAAACATAGCATACAAATTATAAACAAAATTTTACATAAAACAATCGTAGATATATCGTAAATGTCATTTTCATGTAAATGTATAACATAAATAACTCCCAAATGACCGCATAAAGAAAACCATACACAAACTCATAAATTTACTAACAAAAATAAATATTTAAATTCAGAAAGAAGAAAATAGAAATGGAAAATCCTCTAAACAACCGAATATGCTTTTCAAATTAGTATACAAACGTATGTGTGGATGCATACATTTAGGTGTTGGGGCAAATGAAAAGCATAAGCTGCTATTTTGAGAATATTTACATACGAATTTCTCATACCTATACCTTGTGTAGTATATGTAAATATTTGTATGCTTTGAGGTAACCAAAAACGTTTTGCGGTCATCTTTCATGTTTTACTTTTGTAATAAATCAGAGTGAAATGAACATTTTGAATATATGTAAAAATTTTCTGTGTAAAGTTTAGATCAAGAGGATTGAATTTGATTTCGTCTATACGTGTAATATGTAATCTCCTTTTCGCTATCACTTGATAGGAAAGAATCTCTAGAAAAAGAGAATGGTAATGAAATTGGCTGCGCCTAAAAGTGTGTAAGTGATTAATAAAAGGCATGATTCGGCAAAATAAAGATTGCATACTTTTAGGCTTTAAATTACTGTTTCAGAGAAATAAGAAACACTCTGTGGTGTGTCCCTGTACGGAGCAGACTTACACCGTGACTCTGTGTATATGGTAAAAGCAAAACTTCGCCTCGACTCGCTTCAAGTTTTTGTAATACAAAATGTCAAAGTTAAATAGAATTTGAATCGATAACCATCGATTGTTTCTTTACTTCTTCCATTTTCTGACATTCTACATTACAAAGCGAGTTAAAAACGAGAATAAGAAAAGTCAGAAAAGATCTCTACAATGAAATGCAGCAGAACGAGGTAGTCCTACAAAAACAACAGCACGGTGGTAGTAACCATGTAAATCATTTAGTATGTGTAAATGTATAGTTACGTCTAAGTGCAAGTAAATAATGATAACTCATATTTGCTCCTTCCATAACTTTCGACTATTAAGTTAATGTTCCTGCCATTTTTATTTATGCACTTTTTTATGTGAGAACATTAGTTTTCTTTCTTTTGCTTTAAGTTTTTTTGATGTGTAAACATCTTAGCGCTGGGGGGACATCCAAGAAAGTTACGCGTGTAGGAAGTGTAGGCGGTGTAGACAGTGTAGGCAGGGTGTATTGTATTGTATAGGCATTGTCGATTGTATTGTATGGGCATTGTAGGCGGTGTAGGCAGCATAGGCAGTGTGGGCAGGGTGTATTGTATTGTATAAGCATTGTAGGTAGTGTAGGCGGTGTAGGCAATATAGGCAGGGTGTATTGTATTGTAAATGCATTGTAGGCAGTGACGATTGTATAGTGTAGGCATCGTAGGCAGTGTAGGCGGTGTAGGCGGTGTAGGCGGTGTAGGCAGTGTAAGCAGGGTATATTGTAGTTGTAGGCAGAATAGGCAGGGTATATTGCAGTTGTAGCCGTGTAGGCAGGGTATATTGTAGTTGTAGACAGTATAGGCAGGGTACATTGTAGTTGTAGGCAGTATAGGAATTGTATCTTGTAGTTGTAGGCAGTGTAGGCAGGGCCTATTAAAGTTATAGGCAGTGTAGGCAAGGTATATTGTAGTTGTAAGCAGTGTAGGCAGGGTACATTGTAGTTTTAGGCAGTGTAGGCAGGGTATATTGTAGTTGTAATCATAAATGACTCGTGGAAGAGTCATAAATGGTTCGTGGAAGAGTCATAAATGACTCGTGGAAGAGTCATAAATGACTCGTGGAAGAGTCATAAATGACTCGTGGAAGAGTCATAAATGATTCGTGAGTGAGTCATAAATGACTCATTGATGAGTACAAAATGACTCATTGTTAAGTCAAAAATTACCCATTGATGAGTCCAAAATGACTCATTGATAAGTCAAAAATTACTCATTGATGAGTCAAAAATGACTCAGAGGCGAGTCATTATGAAATGAAGAAGAATACACATCTTTACACATCAAACCACACGAGTACTTGGTGCTCACGCCTTTTTTTTATATTCATGAAAAAAAAATAGCAGAAATTCCTTTTATAACATACTTAAGAAGAGCAAATTAATGCACTTAGCGTTTATAAACGCAAAAGAGCAGTCATAAAACTGCCTGTTAATTCTATCTATTCCTCAGAAATTTGTATGGAAATGTCATTTTAAAAAGCTTTATAAACCTATTTTATAGTAATTTATTAAAATAGAAATTTGTTTTCTGTTTTTTTTTTTTCTTCTAGAGTCATACCAATACATACATATGCAATTAATTAATAAGCTATGGCAATATTTCGTAATTAATTGATTTCATATCCTAACCGCAAAATGATTAATTAATATTCAGGGTTCGTTGAACAATGCTCAAATACAAAAAGAATCAAAAAAAAAAAAAAAACTATTGTAGTGTACGGATGTGCACAATGCATAAAGTTTTTAATTTATTTCACTAAGTAAAAAAAAAGAAATAATTTAATTGTTAAAGAGTTAGTTGCGAATGTCGACATGACAGCTTGATGAGCTTGCTATGAAAAAAAGAGTTATTTGGAGTTGGTGTGAATAATTTATAAGAATGGGGGAGGCATTTAATTAAAGCCTATACAAGTTTAGCTGGTTTCTCTTTAAATATTTTCAAACGTGTTGAGTTTTTAAACAAAAAATTTTATTTTAAATAAGCAACTGCATTTTTAAATTCATTCAAATTCATAAATATGAGAAAAATGTATTAATTCTGTCAATAAATGTGTGTGTATGTATATGATTTATTTATTAATTTCAATCACAAAGTTCCCACAGCCAAAATCATTTGACGACGACGTGTTAGTGACCACATCGATATATTTTCGCACATTGAAGTTTGGATATAAAATCGATTTTCAAACAAACCACACCACGTCTGAAAAATAAGCCATCAATTTAGGCAAATTGAATTAAATTTAAAATCGCGCGTCGAGCAAAAAAATTATAAATTATAATTAAAAATTTAAATGGTACATAAATGGAAATGTGAAATAGGCCACGAATGCAATAATTAAGTGGGAGAACTAAAAATTTAGCACATGACTCCTAATTAAAGGTTCATTCAAAGGGGTCAAATCCTTTTCAAGGTAATAGAGGATATGAAAAAAAGTTACAAAATAGAATTGTGTGGCAACCCTACTTAGAAGCCTTAATTATAATAATAATAATTGAGGTGAAGCATTGCGACCTTAAGTTCTTTTGTTCCCTCATATACTCATAGCGCATCTTCCAAACCGAACGCCTTCAGAAAATCCAGAATCAAGCTCGGCTTGCTCTATAGAGTTGTGGATCCAAGGACCAGGAGCCTTTCCCTAGAGATAGCGTCCCATTTGCACACTATGTGCTCCGTAGTTTCATTCTCGTAATCACAGAAGCGGAACAGGCTGCTGGATGCGATGCCCAATCTGTGCATACGAGCCATGAGCCTACAATGACCTGTGATGACTCCTGTAATGATCCTAAGATTCTTATTGAACAAACCGATTACAGTTTTGAATCTCTTAGTAATCATTGCCTTCGCCTGACGTCATCCGGTGGTCTGTCGCTTGTGCTCTTCTAGCACATATAACTCTTCTTTCATAAGTCTCTCCTTTATGGTATGTGAACCGATGCCCAGAAAATGTTTTGGGCCTATGGGCTTCGTTGCTGCCGCTACACGAGCAAGCTGGTTGTTGTTGTTGTTGTTGTTGTAGCGAGGTGTAGCCCTGCCTAAATGTCAGACAGGGTAACCTCGAGTGTATTGCTCTTGGCCGAGTCGATATAAGAAAACGGCCCGGGTCGTTTCGGCACGATGGGTACAACACAAGTACTGGTACCGTTCTCGTAGACAATAAAAGAAACTAGGCAATAAAAGAAACTAGCCGTGTAGGCCATGTAGGTCATTTAGCGTTACCCAGGGTGCACCAACGGGGAGGCGACCTACTTTTACACCCCTGGTCGCCTTGTTCGTTACCATCCACCCCAGCATGGCTTGAAACCCAAGCTAGTCGGAGCTTGTTGCGCGATGCCAGATTGTTCAGTCTCTCAGCTACTTCCGCCTGAAATATGTTCGGGTATTCTCCGAGGTGTATAAACACGTTGGTGCGGAGACCTGTTAGACCCACTCCAATCCCTTCGGGGGTCTTTGACCTGTCTGTGTACTATACCCTGTCCTGGTGGAATTGTTCCACTTTGGAAGCGTCTCAGGTGATCTTGTCAACCAGTTCTATCCTGAATCTTTTTTCGAATCTCATAGTTTTTGCAATGCCGTCCCTATGGAGTTGGTAGATCGAGAGTTGTTGTATTAGTTTGTCTGCACCAGTGGATGAGATGTCTTTTCCTCTGCCAGTTCCGTCCTTTGCTATGTTCAACGTGGTTTGTTTGGCGGCCTATTCAATTACTATGTGTAGAGGGCTCAGATTGAGCAGCACTTCCGGCCGACACCTAATGCAAAGGTCCACAGTCCCGGAAGAGGTCTTCTCTTTGTGAAGGGATTTATGGCTGTTTTGCTGGCATTTATATTAAGATTTTATAATTGGTTTTTGCCACTTCGACTGCTCAAAGGGTTAGCACCTATCTTTATTTTTAGTGAATACTCATCAAGATATACAAATATGGGTATCGAATGAAAGCCATTTTCGGCCGCATACCAACTATGATATTTTAAAGTAGATGCCAATTTTTGGCACAATTTTCATATCCTCTTGGGACCAAAAATTACCAAAACTTACTCGAAAGGGTCCTACACTGAGTCCAAAACCATCGCATAATGGTACAAATCTGACTCTGAAATGATCTTAAAATAATCCCAGGTTAAGTCCAGAATCATCCTTAAAGGCACCGAAATTCCGCCAAAATACTTCTAAAATAACCCCAAAGTATCTTAAAACGGTCTCAAAATGTTCCCAAACTATTTGCAAAATGTCCACAAAATGGGCTAAAAAATACCACAAAAAACCGCCTTAACTGTCCCACAATGTTTCTAAAGTGTTTAGAGTTCCCACAGGTACACGCCTATTGATGATAAATAATTTTCAATTAACATTTAATTTTTATGCCCAAAATCATTTAGTTCGTTAGCGTAAAAAAACGTGTTCACTCAGGTTGCTATAAATATTTTGACGCTAATATTAGCAATGAAAATTCAACGCCAAAAAATTCAAAGCAAAAAAATCACTCATACGCCATGTCTTACCTACATCAGCAACTCATTCAGCTCAGTCGCTATTTCAAATATTTTACTGGCACCCAATTGATAAGAGCTATTGGCATTGAGTTGCTGTTCTATAAGCTAAGCTAAACTTGTGAGTGTGTGCATATATGTATTACCTGCCTGCATAGTTACATGAATTGTTCATCAGAGCACATCTATGTAAGTGCACTAGAAACCTTTCTCTCTATCCATCTATGCATGTAAGTATGTATGTATTCGCAGACTCTAACAGAATAGTAAAGCGTGCAAACTAACAACGCATAAAGATTAAATGAATAATACACAAGCATACTTGAACAACACCATTACTAGATTCTATGATTTCGAGTGTGCGATATGAGAGTGAGTGCAATTGTAGATGCAGATGCAAATAATTGTACCCTATAGACACAACAATTAGGTGGATGAATGCAATAACCAAGTTGTCAGACAACTAACTATCATTTTACTATGCAAGCGATTGGTATTTTTAATACAAGGATGTTACACAATGGACTGAGAAAGCTGTAGCTGGTAATGTTTAGGTGGTTTGAAGTTTAATCTACTATTGAAGAAAATTACACTTTTTCTAACTATGCAGCTTGGATACCTCTGCCTAAAAATGGAAATAAAGCTGAAATTTTTCAATGTCAGTTCAAGCTATACATATGAAAAACATATCTATGTAAATGGCAATTCTGATGATTTCAAAAATATTTAGAAATTGTAAAACGTCGTAAAACTGCGATTTATGAGTCATACCTGACTATTTGTTAGGTTTTACAAAATGTGTTTGTTGTTTTTGTTTGTTTACACCCTCAGCTAAATATACATATATATAATGCAACTGATTGCTAGCTGATGACGTAGATCTAAAAGCTGTTTGCCTAGTAGCATATCTATTTACAGATTTGAATGGATGTGTAGCACATATTCCGTAAATTTGCGACAGAGTCGGCTTGATGGAAATGAATTTGAGTAATAGAACGTGGGTCTTTCGGTAATCGAGGACGAGTATTTACTATCATCAAACAAAACAATTGGAATAACTCTCCGTATGCACGAAGATCAAGCTCCATAAGTCTCTCAGCAAACCTATCTTGATGTATGGCCGTTGTTGTTGTTGTTGTTGTTAACGACAAAACTACTCCCCAAAGGTAAGTCCCTGGCCGGATATGAGCCAGTTACGCTGCGGTACTCGCCTGCGATAATGTCCGACTGTCCGAAAGCGATTTGGTATGACCAGTGGAGCCTGCTGGTCATGTCATCCCACCATCCGTAAGAAAGGAGAAGAATATGCCACTTCGACCCCGACTACGGGGTCAACGCAATCGTTCCCAAGACAGTCGGGCTAGGACCATAAGGTGCTATTCACCAGAACGTACCGAATTAATCTCCGGAAAAGGGCTTTCAACATCAATATAGCTCTTTCGGATCCGTCACGCATGTTTTATATCCGACTAGGAGGGCGAATTGCTGCTACTGCTAGTGCTACAACAACAACAACAACAACTCTAGGTCCCTCGAACTTCTTTTTGAAATATCCCGGTATCTAAACCGTGAAGGCACAACATTTTACTTAATTCATTTCCTGCCCTTTGGGAACCAGCATTAACACCGAAAACAATATCAGTCTAGAAATCCAACGGAGAATCACTCTTGCCAACAAGTGTTACTTTGTACTAAGTAGGCAATTGAGAAGTAAAGTCCTCTCTCGACAAACAAAGATCACGCTCTATAAGTCTCTCATCATACCAGTCATGATATACGGCTCGGAATCATGGACAGTGTCAAGAGAAGATGAGATGGCCCTTGGAGTATTTGAGAGAAAAGTTACCCGGAAGATTTATGGTCCTTCGCGTGATGCCAACGGCGAGTATCGAAGGAAATTTAAAGATGAGCTGTACGAGGTTTACGCAGACCTGACCATAGTTTAGCGGATTAAAGCCCAAAGGCTCCGCTGGTTGGGCCATGTTATTCGAATGGAAAAAGAAGTTCCAGCTCAAAAGGTTTTCCTATCGAAACCCCAATTCGGCAGCAGTGGAAGGGGGGGGGCCTCGACTGAGATGGAAAAAGTAGGTCGCCTCCCAGTTTGTGCACCCTGGGTAACGCTAAATGACCTACATAGCCTTCACGGCTAGTTTCTTGTATTGCCGGATCTACGAGAACGGTACCAGTACTTGTGCTGTACCCATCGTGCCGAAACGACCCGGGCGGTTTTCTTATATTGCCAAGAGCAATACACTCGGGGTGGCCCTGTCTGACATTTAGGCAGGGCTACACCTCGCTACAACAACAACAACAACTGAGATGGAATCAACAAGTGGAGGATGACTTGAACTCCCTTAGGGTTTCCAATTGGCGTCAGTTATCGCTAGAAAGGAATCACCGGCGTGCTTTGATACGAAACGGCCAAAATCGGCTAGGCGATTAAGCGCCAATAAATGATGATGATGATGTATTTTTTAGCACTATCGATCAGGTAGAATAACCTAGCAAACCAAAGTTTATATTCCAACAAGACCGCCATTAAATTGATATGACTTCCTGTTCAATTAAAAGGCCTTCCAGTTAAATTAACATCTCTTACTGTTAAATTAACATATCTTCCTGTTAAATTAACATATTTTTCTGTTAAATTAACATCTCTTCCTGTTAAATTGACATCTCTTCCTGTTAAATTAACATCTCTTCCTGTTAAATTAAAAGGCCTTCCAGTTAAATTAACATCTTTTACTGTTAAATTAACATACCTTCCTGTTAAATTAACATATTTTCCTGTTAAATTAACATCTCTTCCTGTTAAATTAACATCTCCTCCTCTGAAATTAGCAAATCCTACTGTTAAATTAACATCTCTTCTGTTAAATTGACATCTCTTCCTGTTAAATTAACATCTCCTCCTCTTAAATTAGCCAATCCTACTGTTAAATTAACATCTTTTCCTGTGAAATTGGCATCTCTTCCTCTAAACTTGTGGTGTCCTGCTTTGGGATTTCTCTCACAATTTTTCGGAACCTACAATTTTTTGTCGGCTCGGAACGGTACCTGCAAGGCAGATGAATTTTCAACTTTTAACATGAAATTCAGGGTAAGGCCAAATATAATTGAAAAAAAAAAAAAAAAAACCAAATTTTTTTTAGACCCAGCCTAATGTACATGTCCTCCAAAAACTACACCACACATCTTGTTAAACTAACCCTATCCCATGTTAATTTAACCTAATCTTTATTTTTAGTTTTACATAATACATTTTGGTTAAAAACTTGTGACTTTATTCAATGTGTTAAAGTATGATACTCTAAAGCAGAAGTAAATCAAGATACGCCTCTGACATATGCCACCATATACATATGTATGTACATATGAATGCACACCGTGACACAATTGAGGGATTAGAGACAGAATGGCGACAGCCAAGGACAATGCACCTGACGCCTATGATGACAAACGAGACTACTCCATGTAAGCACATGCAAGTACATGCAAATGAAGAGCATGCGGGTAGAGGCGTATCATTTATGGGCAATTGTGACAGATGCATAGTAAGCACATATTGCGCTTCATTTGATGTGCACTACACACACACACACACACTCTCTCTCACATTTACATTGACTTACACTACAACAAAGCAGAATAAAAAAAGAGATCGAAAAACTGCGCCAGGTGTTTGAAAATCACAATTTCCATGCACTTGAACGCGCTTATGCATACGCTATTTGTAGGTGTGGTGTGATGTACTAATTCAACGCTAACTGTAACACCTATCTGAGCGCAAACTATGGCTTAAAAGTGTGTGACAAACAATGCAACTGAATTGAAAGCTTTTAATTTGTGTTAAAATTGCTTTTAGTTAGTATTACTTTCACACAGTGATTTTATTGTATAGACAAACAGTGAGGAGGGAGTGTCAATTATTTGAAGCGACATAGTAGGTATAAAGCGCTGAAGTGGGTAGCTCGGGTTAGGTGGGGTGAAGAGTTGTTGAATTGGTGTCAAGTGAAGTAGAATTTGTATTGTATTTTTATTGAGGTGATTGTTGTGGCAGTCATTGTGGTTGTTGATGCTTTTTATTGGTGATATTTTTTACACAGAATCAACAGAATCAACTAACAATTATTTGAAATTTTTTTTGGAAAATTTGGATTTACGATGAGTTTACCAAAACCCTTCAGCTTCATATGTATGTGACTTTAAGCTTGCATCCGAAAACTAAAGACTTTCCCTACAGGGTATGCCCTAGCATCTACTATATTGATTTCTCGGCAAACAGTCCAAAAAACTTCTGGAGTACTCTTGCCATTCATATAACAACCCGTGATATTACAGATCATTTGATATCGCATCACATCATAAGTTATGTACTATCAGATCACATCATATCACACCATACTACGTTGATATATCATGCATATTACATCACATAAATAATCCTGACAACATTACATAACGTCATGTGATATAATATCATATGACATCAACAATTAATCTCACGACATCATATCACGTTATGTACCATCAGATCACATCATATCATACCATACAAGGTATATCATGCCTATTAAAAAAAATAAATAAATCTGACAAAGTTACATAACGTCATTTGATATAATATCATATGACATCAACTATCAATCTCACAACATCATAGTATGTACATCATATCAAGTTCGGAATTTGCAAACTTTTGAAAGAGTCGATATATCGCTATCGTAAAACCACATCGATAGTGTCTCACAAAAAAAACTATCGATAGAGCCATCGATTGTTTACCAGCTCTAGTATTTACATACTGTGGCGAATGTTATCAAGAATCGCTCATCTTCCACCACTAGCGTCACTACCACAACTACAGCTGTTTAGATAAATGACGTGAGAGCGACAGAGGGAGAGGCAGCTCGCGTGTTTGCGAATGTGGCACAAAGAGGAGATGACGATAGATGAACGCTTCGAGAACACTGTTGCACGAATAAACCAGAAAGGGGTAGACATTTCTAGGTTGTGAAGCTGCTGTTTGCTAGGGTATATAAACCGCGCAAAGACAACGCAAATCAATCAGTTTATTTTGAAGTGTTGTACAGTGAAGTACTGAACAGTAAATTAACCCGCGATATTGTACTACGGTTTTTAGTACTGAATAAAGCGTACTACTTATTAAACAGAATCGGAGTGTTTTATTTAACGTACAGTGATCGAACTCAAGGAAAATAATCAAGGAATCATCGAATTCGTCACAATTGGTGTCAGAAGCGGTATTGTTAAATAAATTCAAGGACATTGAAAAGGATAACAAGGACATTGAAAAGGATAACAAGGACATTGAAAAGGATAACAAGGACATTGAAAAGGATAACAAGGACATTGAAAAGGATAACAAGGACATTTTAAGGATAACAAGGACATGGCAAAGTTGAATGAGTTGAAGATCCAGCAACTCAAAAACGAGTTGGAACGACGTGGATTGTCAACAACGGGCAATAAAGCAGAGCTACAATCACGGTTGCGAGAAGCGATGGAAGCAGAACGAATCAACGTTGACGATCATGTTTTTCAGCTTTTGGAAGAGGGAGCGACGAAAGTGGAAGAACAAAAGGATACCCCGAATCCTGTGGAAAACGTGAACACAAACTCGTTATTGGCTGCATTGGCTCAGATGTCGACGAACATAACATCTCAAATGAAAGAACAGGAGACACGTATTACATCCGGAATTTCAACACAGTTGGAGGAACAGAAGACACACATGGCATCTCAGTTAGAAGAACAGAAGGCATACATGGCGTCACAGATCAAGGAAGAGTTGATGGAACAGGAAACACGCATAACGTTAAAACTAGAGGCACAAGAGCAAAGAGTCTCATCGCAGCTAGAAGTTGTCAGTGGACGACAGGATAAGATCGAAGCCGAGGTGGATGCGTTAAAATCTCGTATCCAGGAGTTGCAGCTGAATCGTCCAAATGCTGTATCAAGTTCTCCCAAGGTAAAAACCCCATCTTTTGATGGTTCTGTTCCATTCCAGGTATTTAAGCTACAGTTTGAGAAGACAGCAGCTGTGAACAATTGGGGCGCTGAAGACAAAGTCGCTGCTTTATTTGTGGCATTGAAAGGACCTGCAGCCGAAATCTTACAGACTATTCCAGAAGGTGAAAGGAACAACTATGAAGCATTGATGGGAGCCGTTGAAAGACGCTATGGTAGCGAGCATCGGAAGCAGATTTACCAAATAGAGCTACAAAATCGCTGCCAGAAGCCCAATGAGACCTTACAAGAATTTGCATCGGACATCGAGAGGTTAGCGCACCTAGCAAACGCGGATGCACCTGTAGAGTACATGGAGAGGGTAAAGATACAAAGTTTCATAAATGGAATACGTGATGTGGAGACGAAGCGGGCCACCTATGCAAATCCAAAGAGATCATTTGCGGAGACGGTATCACATGCTCTAACTCAAGAAACAGCATCACTTTTGTGCAAACCAGCGTACAAAGCTCATCGTGTGGAAGTAGAACGACCAGAATGGGTGGACGCAATCCTAGAAGCAGTGAACGGAAAGCAACAGAAAAATGAAGCGTCCATTAAATGCTTCAAGTGCGGGAAATCTGGTCATATTGCACGTTATTGTGGATCTGGATCTAGTTCCAATAATGCAAGCGGACGTAAGCGCAAGACTGAAGGAGATGAGCAAGTCTCCCAATCCAACCAACCGTTAAACTAAAGAGAGTCAGCCGCAAGGGGCGTAGGCTGGCTCCCGCAATCGGATGCCCCATAATCTCTGTCTCACAGATCGGAAGGAAGTCGAGTAATGTTACTGTTGGAGGACTCGTGGACGGAAAGGAGCGTTTACTGACTATTGATACGGGCGCATCTCATTCCATCATTCGATCTGATTTAGTCAAGAAAGGAGTGAGGCCATTACATGGAGCAAAGTTGCGTACGGCGACTGGTGAGGACACCCAAGTTCAAGGAGAAGTAACATGTGAAATCGCAATTGGAAATGTCACCGTACTGCACAATTTTATAGTGGCAGATATTGTTGATGAGATCATAGTTGGTGTGGATTTCTTAAGCAACCAAGGCATCAAGATCGACATGGAAAACAGGACTATGAGCTATAAGAACATGGATGTGCCACTCAATTTTGGTTACGAGAACAAGTACATCAGTAAGCGGGTACTCGTGGAAGATAGCCAACAAATTCCACCGAAGTCGGAGGCAGTCGTTTGGGCAAGGATTGATAGAGATTATGGGACAAACAAATTGTGGGTTGTCGAGGCAGCAAACAATTCAAAGACGGATATACTAGTAGGAAAAACACTGGCTATGACAAAACAAGATGGACGTATACCGGTAAGAGTACTAAATGAGTTTCGATCGCCGATCAAGCTTTCCAAAGGAGCTATATTGGGACAATGTCAGGAGGTGGAGGTGATTATAAACTGTGAACAGCTCCAGGGAAATGTCTCTACCAGCAACATTAATCTATCAGATAATATCACGGCGTGGACGCAAGGGCTCGAAGAAGACCACCAGAATAAGGCAAACCAACTTCTATTAAAGTACTCTACCATATTTGACAAGGATGGCTCCAAACCAGGTCGGACCAATGTAGTGAAGCATCACATTGATACCGGTGACGCTAGACCAATCCGCCAAGCTCCTCGAAGTGTTCCATTGGCCAAACGCCAAGTGGTAAGTGAAATTATACAAGAAATGAGTGACAGCGGCGTGATCGAACCATCAGCTAGTCCATGGAGCTCACCGGTAGTGCTAGTAAAGAAAAAGGATGGAAAAATGCGGTTCTGTGTGGACTACCGGAAGTTGAACGACGTAACGAAAAAGGACAGCTATCCATTACCTAGAATTGACGATACTCTGGACTCACTATCTGATACGAAATGGTTCTCAACACTGGACTTGAAAAGCGGCTATTGGCAAGTAGAGGTGAAAGATGAGGATAAGGAAAAGACAGCCTTCAGCATTGGAGAGGGGCTGTGGCAATTTACGGTAATGCCCTTTGGACTATGTAACGCTCCAGCTACTTTTGAGAGACTCATGGATCAAGTATTGAAAGGACTGCATTGGAAAACATGTTTGGTGTACCTGGATGACATCATCGTGCTGGGAAAAAGCTTTGAGGAACATCTTAAGAACTTGGAGGAAGTTTTCCAAAGGATAGCTGGCGCCGGTCTGAAATTAAGTCCCAAAAAGTGTGCATTGTTCAAGAAGGAAGTAAGTTACTTAGGTCACAAGGTTACTACGGAGGGAATTTGCACTGCTAAAGAGAAGATCGAAGCAGTAAAGGATTGGCCAAGACCGAAAAATTTACATGAGCTACGAAGTTTCCTCGGACTGTGCACGTATTATCGTCGATTTGTACCGAATTTCGCCAGCGTAGCCAGTAGCCTTCATGAGTTGACCAGGAAGAATATGTCATTTGATTGGAAGAAGGAACATGAAGTGGCTTTCCAAACTTTGAAAGAACGGCTGTGCACGGCCCCAATGTTAGCGTATCCAATCCCAGGCTCAACATTTATTTTGGATACAGACGCGAGCGGTTACGCGATTGGAGGTGTTTTGTCACAGATTGTCGATGGGCAGGGGAAGGTAGTGGCGTACTATAGCCGCACAATTGGGAAGCCCGAAAGGAACTATTGTGTAACACGGAGAGAACTACTGGCATTGGTGGAGTGCATCAAGCATTTCCACAAGTATCTCTATGGACAGCGATTTCACGTCAGGACAGACCATGCAGCCTTGAAATGGCTCTTGCAGTTCCGTAATCCAGAAGGTCAATTGGCACGGTGGATAGAGCGACTACAAAGTTATGACTTTTCCATAGAGCATCGCAAAGGCAGCAACCACGGCAATGCTGATGCAATGTCCCGGCGACCATGTAACCTAGAATGCAAGCATTGTTCGAAAGCTGAGGCCAAGGAAGATGTTATAGATGTGCGGTTAATGACTATAACATCTACGGACGAATGGAACATGGATCAACTAAGGAAGCATCAGCTAGAGGACCCAGATCTGGTACGTGTGATGCAAGGAATCGAGCAAAACGAACGACCTACAAGAGAGGAGATGTCAGCAGAAAGTCCTGTTGCCAAGTCATATTGGGCACAGTGGAACAGTCTGAAATTGGTATCCGGTTGCTTACATAGAGTATGGGAAAGCGAAGATGGTCAATGCGCTCGGAAGCTGGTAGTTGTCCCAAGGAAGAAAATCTCTGATGTTTTGAATGAGCTACATAATGGCCCAAGTGGAGGTCATCTCGGAGTCACGAAAACGTTGGAGAAAGTCAAGCAGAGATTCTATTGGGTTGGTTGCCGGCAGTCGATCGCGGAGTGGATTGCCAACTGTGAGGTGTGCATCAAAGCAAAGGGTCCGAAGTCGAAAAGTCATGGACAGATGAAGCAGTACAACACAGGTGCACCGTTTGAGAGGATTGCCATGGATGTAGCTGGCCCATTTCCTACTAGCAAACTCGGGAACAAGTACGTATTAGTTGTTATGGACTATTTCAGCAAATGGCCAGAAGTTTACCCGATTCCAAATCAAGAGGCAGAAACCATTGCAGAGGTGTTCACTAACAATTGGATAGCGAGGTTTGGTGTACCGATGGAGTTACATTCTGACCAAGGCAGGAATTTCGAATCAGTCGTATTCCAAGAAATGTGCAAGATATTGGGTATTCGGAAAACTCGAACAACTGCATTGCATCCTCAGTCAGATGGCATGGTGGAACGTTTCAATCGAACTTTGGAAGAGCACATGAGGAAAGTAGTGGATAAGTTCCAGAGAGATTGGGACACGCACATCTCCTTGTTCCTGATGGCATATCGCTCGGCAATACATGAAACAACGGGTCAGACTCCAGCAAAAGTAATTTTTGGGAATGATCTTCGGTTGCCAGCTGACTTGAAGTTTGGGATAAATGCTGATGAAGGAATAAATGCCTGGAAATCCACTAGCATCTTGGAAGAAGAAATGAGAGAAATACACGATCTTGTAAGACAACGGACGAAGATCATGAGTGATAAGATGAAAGCCAGATACGACAAAGCTATCAACTCGGAAGGTTTTAAAGAAGGAGATTTAGTGCTGTTATACAACCCACAACGAAAGAAAGGTTTGTCCCCAAAACTGCAATGTAACTGGGAAGGCCCATATAAAGTAATAAAGCGGATAAATGATGTTGTCTACCGCATACAAACTGTTGGAAGGCCACGAAACAAAATGAAGGTGGTTCACCTGGAGAGGCTAGCAACGTTTGGATCGGGAAATGTGTCTGATCGGGACGATCAGACTTAGGTGGAGGGCAGTGTGGCGAATGTTATCAAGAATCGCTCATCTTCCACCACTAGCGTCACTACCACAACTACAGCTGTTTAGATAAATGACGTGAGAGCGACAGAGGGAGAGGCAGCTCGCGTGTTTGCGAATGTGGCACAAAGAGGAGATGACGATAGATGAACGCTTCGAGAACACTGTTGCACGAATAAACCAGAAAGGGGTAGACATTTCTAGGTTGTGAAGCTGCTGTTTGCTAGGGTATATAAACCGCGCAAAGACAACGCAAATCAATCAGTTTATTTTGAAGTGTTGTACAGTGAAGTACTGAACAGTAAATTAACCCGCGATATTGTACTACGATTTTTAGTACTGAATAAAGCGTACTACTTATTAAACAGAATCGGAGTGTTTTATTTAACGTACAGTGATCGAACTCAAGGAAAATAATCAAGGAATCATCGAATTCGTCACAATACATACATAGTTATTACACAGCTTTATACTAGCGCTGTTGCCAAACTGACACGCTCCGTTGGGGCTTCTATTTCATTTAAATATTTTGAATAAGTGTTCCAACTAAACACACACACACACCCATGCAAATATATTATCAAAATATTGTTTGTTATTTATCCGCCAATTTTTTTATGACGCCACAAATTGTATCTCCAACACAGCGTCCATGGGGATGACTTTTGATGCTGTTGAGAATAAGCGAACCACTTTGTTAGCTCATAAGGATGTCGCAGCCATATTTGAAAATCTGTTTTTTAATTTTGTTTCCTGTTTTTACGCTGAAATTTGTTTTTCACTTTGCTATCGTATTTTCTTATCTACCTTTTTGTACAAACTTTTCATATAATTTTTTATATACATACTCAATTTTATATTTATGTATTTACATCACAAAAGCAGTGCATTATTCAGAAATTTTTAAAGGAAGACCACCGCAGTGCGGGCTCATTGTGATGTGAAAGGTAGCAAATTAAATTTTTGTTAAAATTAAAAAAATAATGGAAATCTCAGTGGTAAGTCATATGGTGTGCTGGAATGAAGTACTACGCACAAAAGGAAAGTTCTATGAAGGTTGAATACGTTATGATTGACATGAAGGAAAGTTAAAGTTACTTTATAAAAAAGAAAAAAAGAAAATAAAATAAAATAAAATAAAATAAAATAAAATAAAATAAAATAAAATAAAATAAAATAAAATAAAATAAAATAAAATACTATAAAACATAACAAAATAAAAAAAATTAAATTATTAAAAATTAAAATTAAAATTAAAATTAAAATTAAAATTAAAATTAAAATTAAAATTAAAATTAAAATTAAAATTAAAATTAAAATTAAAATTAAAATTAAAATTAAAATTAAAATTAAAATTAAAATTAAAATTAAAATTAAAATTAAAATTAAAATTAAAATTAAAATTAAAATTAAAATTAAAATTAAAATTAAAATTAAAATTAAAATTAAAATTAAAATTAAAATTAAAATTAAAATTAAAATTAAAATTAAAATTAAAATTAAAATTAAAATTAAAATTAAAATTAAAATTAAAATTAAAATTAAAATTAAAATTAAAATTAAAATTAAAATTAAAATTAAAATTAAAATTAAAATTAAAATTAAAATTAAAATTAAAATTAAAATTAAAATTAAAATTAAAATTAAAATTAAAATTAAAATTAAAATTAAAATTAAAATTAAAATTAAAATTAAAATTAAAATTAAAATTAAAATTAAAATTAAAATTAAAATTAAAATTAAAATTAAAATTAAAATTAAAATTAAAATTAAAATTAAAATTAAAATTAAAATTAAAATTAAAATTAAAATTAAAATTAAAATTAAAATTAAAAAATGTTAAATCAAAATAAATTCAATAATATAAAGTTTATATGATAATTGAACAAAATTAAAGAAAATAAAATTAAATAAAAAAATAAAAATAAAAAACGAAATGTTACTCATACGCTCGTTCATCCATTGGCTGTTGTACACAATTTTGTAAAACATGAAAGTCATTTTAAACCTACATACAATGTAACCTAGAAATTGTTAAAATATTGACTGCCATTTATTTTTAAATATTTTTTTTTTTTCGTTCAATTACTCAACGTAACTCTTGTTTACTGTGGTCAACTAAAACAGGCTACTAATCTGCTAAAGCCAGAAAAAGCTGGTGTTTACACAAAACCCCAAACTATGCACATCATTTGTCAGGTGCAAACCCGAAACAAAGTTTTCTCTGTGTTTTTTGTTGAAAGTTTTGTAAGTAGCTAAGCCCGCACTTTTGTAGGACTGTCGAAAAAATATAAACAAAAAATAAACGGGTTGTCGACTACGTATGTTTAGGTGGCCAGTATGTCCTCATATAACATGTCAGCTGCCAGACACATGAAGGATGTTAACATTTTTAGAGTTGGTAGGTTTTTGTTGCCATGTGGGACGCCAAAAGTGAAGTGTGCAAATAAATGTTGAGTGACTGGAAAAACAGGGAATGTAGAAAATACACAAAAATGCAACAAAATAAACTTAAAACTACAGAGGGATAAGCAAACAATGTAAACTTTCAACTTTTTAGACATTTACAAAGAAATTCAGAATGAGGACAGCATCGCTCTGTTGGTCAACAAAGCGTACGACTTTTTTCGAATGTTCTCCATATTAGCTCGCATACAAAGTAGTTAGCCATTTTAGCACAAAATATATGAGTGCTGTTCAACAAAAATACCGCTCGTAAGCAACAAAAAAGAGTGAAAAAGCTAGAAAGTGCACCAAAGCAGAAGCTACACCAATATTAGCGATTTTGACTTACTCTCCGCCATAATTGTTACTCCTCTTTTTGCTTTTCTTGTTGTTGTCATCATTAATCTTCTCACCTGCACTAAACAAAAGTTTCAGCTAGCTGAGTGACGTTTGCTGCCCCCCAATGCAATGTTTGTTTTAACGAATAATTTTCTGTTTTTTTTTACTCTCAAGGCACTCAGTTACACACTTAAGCCGGAGCAGCAGCATGAGTAAGAAACTGGATTAAGCTGATGAGTTGGCAGGAATGCAAAATATGTCTTTTTTACAGTTTCGTTAAGTAAGAGATAAAGCAGTAAACATTTTTGAGCAAAGAGCGTAAAAACTGGATTAATGGTTGAAATAATGAAAGAAAGCAGATGGCGTAAAGTTAAGAGCACCCAGTTTCAAAAGTCATGTTTCAGCAGAAAATTAATGAGACTTTTTTTTCAAAATAACTAATTTTTTTTTTCTCAAAGCTACAAGTAATGATACAATGAAACTACATAGATGAGCATACAACTCAGTCTATTGAGAGAGATCATCGTCGATTTTTGAAAAGAAACTATTGCTGTCTCGCATCACCATGCAGGTGATGAAAAGAGTAGTATACGGAATAAACAAACTGTTTTAAAATGATTGCCGCTCCATTGACCTCTTAACGTGGAATCACCCTTAAAAAAATTATTATAGAAGACCATCAAATGTTAACAAAATGACCCAAAAATTGCCACGAAATGATACCAAAACGATCCAAAAATATAACAAAAAGACTCCGAAATGAACCCAAAAAGAACTCAAAATAGCCCCAAAGTTATCCCAAAGTGACCCCTAAATGATCTCAAAATGATCCTAAAATAATCCCATTTTGATCCAAATAATATATAATACATATACATACATATATACGGTAAAATGGTAACCCTACTTGAAAATATTTAATTTGGTATGCCCGCGAAAATACCTTTCATTTGATACTCACATTGGCATATCTCGCTCCATAATTTAAAAAAATTGAGATAGGTGGCAACCCTGTATACCCCCAAGTGGCAACCCCCAAGTGGATAGTCTAAGTATCAATCATACTATCCATATGCCAAATTTCATACAAATCGATCAAGCTGTTCCCGAGATCGTACCGGATATATAAAATATACTAGCTGGTGCCCGCGACTTCGTATGCTGGGTCAGCAAAGAATAAAATCCAAAAAAGACTAGAGTTCACCACTTAAGGGTACCATAATGTACTAACACATTTTTGTGGAAATATTCGTCGATACCTCCGAAACCGGTCGAGCTATCGAAATTTGAAGATATCTCTCAAACCATTTCAGACATTTCAATGAATCACATCGCATATTATAGCACTCATTGACACCTTTCGTTTGACACCCATATTGTACTAAGACATTTTTGATCACCCCTGGTCTACATATTGGGCGATAACCCCAAAACCCGTTGAGATATCGCAAAAACTAATATCTCTAACTTTAATTTGAGCCTTAGGCTATCCAACGATTCAATTTCATTCAGTACTTTTAGAGTGTTACGACCACAAACATACAGATAGACAGGGTCTACATTTTGGGCGATAACTCCAACACCGGTTGAGGTTTCGAAAAAAGTGATATCTTAATCAAAGTGGCAAACCCAGGTGACAACCCGGCTTGAAAATATTTAATAGCCGAAAATACCTTTCATTTGATACCCACATCGGCATATCTTGCTCCATAATTTTAAAAAATTTAGATAGGTGGTAACCCTGTAAACCCCCTAAGAGGCAACCACCAATAATACTATCTCTATGACAAATTTCATCCCAATCGGTCAAGCGGTTCTCGAGATAGTACCGGATATACAAAATATACTGCGGTAAGGTGGCAACCCTACCTGAAAATATTTTAGTTGGTATGTCGCTGAAAATACCTTTCATTTGATAGCCATATTGGCATATCTTTCTACAAAATTAAAAAAATTGAGATATGTGGCAACCCTGTAAACCGCCCCAGGTGGTAACAGCCAAGTGCATAGTCTTAGAATTATTCCATTTTCGTTTTGCTTTTCTTGTTTCCTATTTCATTTTTTATTTTTGTCGGATTAAATTTTTTGATTACTTCCTACTTTATCGTTTCTCGTTTTCACAGTAAATACATCGACCCATATTCGTGGAATTGAAATCAGATATCAGCTTTATTTCTTATTTTAAATGCCTGTCAATTTTTTCAACGACTTTGTAAAATGTTTATTTATTTTTCTGCTGCTTTATAACATAAAAACATGATTTTCTTCTGCCTTTTTTTAAGTGTCTTGTTCTTGTTTTACTTAAAAGTTTTCACTACAATACTATTTTACAAACTTTTACATAAATATATTTTAAACACAAATTGAAGTGAAAAACTTGTAATCTGTCCAACGAGATGCTCTTACTTAGTTGTTTTCTCTAGCATCACAGCTTTTCTATGAAACCAAGACCTAACAAGCATTTCGCTCATTTCTATTAGGAGAGCAAAGTGCGCTTGCACTTGAACAAAGTGCATTTTGTGAATTACTTTGCTTGTTTTCTTCTGTATATAAATTTGTATGTGTGTGGGTGTGGTTTTTTTCTCAATAAAGTTTTGTGGCATAATCGGGGAGATACTGATAGGATAGTTTACTTGGTGTAGCCTCTAACACTATTTTTTTTATAAAACTGAAATTCAAATTTCTCAATCTTTTTTGCATTGTTGAGTACATTTTTTTTTTTTTTTGGCAGAAACTCTAACTAAATATTTATATAAATATTACTTGTTTGTAAATATATACGTAAAAAGATAACTGCACACAATTGCCTGAAGGTAATTTCTTTTTGCCCTTTGTCGGTCATTTATTCGCTCGTTTAGTTATGAAATATCAAATATTTAGAGAGCCACCAACAACTCGCATACAAGACTAACAGCATAACAATAATATTTTGTTAGAAACTTTCGTTTTGTTGAAAAAAAAAGACTAGCAAATATCTTTATTAAGATAAGAATAAGCAACTAAATAGTTTTGAGAAGTTCAAGCAGAGAATAAAAAGTGCACTAAGTAGGAATTCATGAATTTTTAAAGAGATGCAGAGTTTACAGGGGAATAATTATTTGCATACCAAAATGCATTTAAATAAAATAAAATTAAAAAAATTAAGAAAAGAAAAATAAAATAAAATAAATTAAAATAAAATAAAATTAAATTAAATTAAAAAAATAAAATAAAATAAAATAAAACAAAATAAAATAAAATAAAATAGAATAAAATAAAATAAAATAGACAAAGTAAAATAAACAAAAAAAAAATAAAGTTAAATTAAAAAAAAAAATAAAGTTAAATTAAAAAAAAATAAAGTTAAATTAAACAAAAAAATATCAAATATAAAAAAATAAAATAAAATAAAACAAAATAAAATAAAATAAAATAAAATAAAATAAAATAAAATAAAATAAAATAAAATAAAATAAAATAAAATAAAATAAAATAAAATAAAATAAAATAAAATAAAATAAAATAAAATAAAATAAAATAAAATAAAATAAAATAAAATAAAATAAAATAAAATAAAATAAAATAAAATAAAATAAAATAAAATAAAATAAAATAAAATAAAATAAAATAAAACAAAATAAAATAAAATAAAATAAAATAAAATAAAATAAAATAAAATAAAATAAAAACAAATAAAACAAAATAAATATATGTATAATAAATAAAATAATAAATATCATTCTTGAAGACTTTAAATAAATTTACGGGAAGTCACCCTCGCGACTAGCTACTTTTGCGAATTCGCCCGAATTCGAAAGGATATCATCATCGCTTTTATGTTTGCTGGTTATACATACAAAGAAACTAACACCTTATATGTATTTAATCGACCACGAAATGTGCGATAATAATTTAAAATAATCGCATCATAATTCATAAGTCGCATTTAGTACAAGCTAAGTACATATGTACTTAAAACACATTTGGACTTAATGAAGCTAGCTGGAAAATCAAGTGTTTTGTGTATGTGTGAGTTGAAATGAAAGCCAAAGTGCGAATATTGCGCCTTTATGTACACTAAAGTGATTACGTATACGACTAGTGGGAGCAGTAAGTGTGGTGCTTATGTGTGCTGAGCTTGCGTGATTGCATGGCTGTGAAGATTTTTACTTTTTTGGGCCTTGACATTTTGAGTGTTGAATAGGTTCACACTTCAATGCAATGAATAGCGTGCTATTATGAATTATGTTGCAACCATTTTCGCTTTATTCTTTGCTCACGATATTCGTAAGGTTTTCACTTAATTTGAACTATTGAAGAGCTTAAAATTTGTAAAATTAAGTCAACAACACAAAACTACTTTAATATTATATAAGTGCGAGATTAAATTTGTGTAAAACTAAGCCAAGCATTGCAAGCACTCACTCCTAAATTGTCTTTATTGTAAGCTCATCATGTTACGTAGGATACATTTTGTGGTCATTCAAAAACAAACCATAAATGTCACAATCTCTAATATAAAACAGTTAATGTGTCTTGTAATCTGACATGCAATTTACTTGATTCCTATAAGAGTGTGCATGTAGCACTTTGTCTTTCAACATAATCTTAAGTGCAATAATTTGTAGACACTTTGAACAATACATAAATCAATTTTGAAAAGACATTGTTAAGTAATTAAACGATAATAACAGCTTGATAAAAGTTAAAGGTAAACTAGTGCTTTTGAATTGTTAATGTCATACCTAGGAAATCTGACAGCTGGATGTGGAAAAGTGCATAAGAGGTGTAGATGTAGATATGGTTTTTTGGAGGAAGTAAAAAATAATAATAATACCTAGATAACAAGAAAATTTTAACAAATATGAAACAGATGTACATTCACATTTACAATCAAATCTTAATTAAATTTAATTTGATTTAATTTAATTTATATTAATTTAAATTAATTTAATTTAATTTATTTTAATTCAATTTAATTTAATTTAATTTAATTTAATTTAATTTAATTTAATTTAATTTAATTTAATTTAATTTAGCTTAATTTAATTTAATTTAATTTAATTTATTTTCTTTTAATTTTATTTAATTTAATTTAAGTTAAGTTAATTTTATTTTATTTTATTTTTCTTTTATTTTACTTTATTTTATTTTATTTTATTTTACTTTATGTATTCAATTTAATGTAATTTTATTTTTATTTTTTTTATTTTATTTTATTTTATTTTATTTTATTTTATTTTATTTTATTTTATTTTATTTTATTTTATTTTTTATTTTTTTATTTTATTTTATTTTATTTTATTTTATTTTATTTTATTTTATTTTATTTTATTTTATTTTATTTTATTTTATTTTATTTTATTTTATTTTATTTTATTTTATTTTATTTTATTTTATTTTATTTTATTTTATTTTATTTTATTTTATTTTATTTTATTTTATTTTATTTTATTTTATTTTATTTTATTTTATTTTATTTTATTTTATTTTATTTTATTTTATTTTATTTTATTTTATTTTATTTTATTTTATTTTATTTTATTTTATTTTATTTTATTTTATTTTATTTTATTTTATTTTATTTTATTTTATTTTATTTTATTTTAATTTTATTTTATTTTATTTTATTTTATTTTATTTTATTTTATTTTATTTTATTTTATTTTATTTTATTTTATTTTATTTTATTTTATTTTATTTTATTTTATTTTATTTTATTTTATTTTATTTTATTTTATTTTATTTTATTTTATTTTATTTTATTTTATTTTATTTTAAGTAGATAATCTCGTCATTAATTCCCCGAAACCATTTTCCAACCTTTACTCTTTAAACTCCATTCATAAAACTAAACAAATTTAATATTTTCGTAAGGACAATAGCGGCAAGTTTTGTCAGATATAACGCTTGACTTCCTCTACATAATCTGCGACACTATTTAACCTCAATTTTATGTCAACACTATTTTGCCATTATTTGTAAGAAAATAGTAGAAGAAGAAAATCAAATATAATTTTGTAGTAAGAAGTTGAGATAAAGTTCTGCCGTCGCATCCTTTGTCGCTTTGTGCAGCCATTCTTTCTATCGTCCTTGCTCATCAAGACAATGTGAGCTTTGGCTCTGGTTGTTGACAACGACAACTGCCTTTCTTGTAATTGACGCTTGTACAAGCAGAGTAAACTTATTTGTGAATGTAGTTGTTAAAACGTTTTGTTGCAATTCTGTTTTGTTTGCAAAATTGCACTTGGTTGCTTCTTGGACATTTCTTGTGTAAAAAATGCGTGGAATACTTTTAAGCAGTTAGTTTTTTCCTTAGTTAGCATTGTATTCATTTTTATATTGGTGGATGGTCTAAAAACAATACCTATGAAGATAGAAGAAGAGAGAGAGGGAGAGAGAGAGAGGAAAAGCTAGAAGGCAGTGATAGTGATAGTGATAGTGATAGTGATAGTGATAGTGATAGTGATAGTGATAGTGATAGTGATAGTGATAGTGATAGTGATAGTGATAGTGATAGTGATAGTGATAGTGATAGTGATAGTGATAGTGATAGTGATAGTGATAGTGATAGTGATAGTGATAGTGATAGTGATAGTGATAGTGATAGTGATAGTGATAGTGATAGTGATAGTGATAGTGATAGTGATAGTGATAGTGATAGTGATAGTGATAGTGATAGTGATAGTGATAGTGATAGTGATAGTGATACTGATACTGATACTGATAGTGATAGTGATAGTGATAGTGAAAGTGAGCGTAATATTGAGGGAGAAGCAGAGAAGTACATATCTGCCTCTTGTTGGCCACCGAGTTCTCATTATTGCTTTTAAAGCTCATTCAATCCTATTCATCACCTTTATGCACTTTGAACAAAGAGCGCTGTACTCATTTAGCTCACAAAAACATTAAAAATTAATGCACAGAGTCACTCACATTTTATGATCGGAGTGATGTTTTGCTACAGCTGATGTATGCAGCTGCTAACAACAAAGCGAAAAGAATAAACAGTGAACAAGCTTTTTTTCATAGAAACTCTCTGAAAGGAAAAAAAAAGATATAAGCAAAGGTAAAAAATAGTAAAACAACATTTAACATATTCCAACCGTACAAGCAAGCCAAAGTGATAAGAAGCTGACGGAAAAGGATGTCATTGCTGGAGTAGAATAACGTTAATGCCATGATGAAAAACACCGTTACGTAGCATATAATGTTGAGAAGGTAAAGTTTTACAAAAGTAAGAGCAACAGAAAAGTTATCAACAAAAACTTAAGTAAAGCGAAACAACTAAGCTAAAAAGAAAAAGGCACTAATATCTTACACGCTATTAAACACAGCAGGGCGTGGCGCCCTTTTTCATGCAAAAAAATTGTCTAAATTGACACACAAAAACAAAAATCAACCACTCACAGCTCTTGGCAACTCTGCAAACATAAACAACAACTGAAAATTAAAAAAAAAAAAAAAAAAATTTTTTTTTAAATTATGTAAAAATATTACAAACTTTTTTGCATGATATGCGTACTTTCAAGACGCTCTTCATTTGTTTTCAGCAAGCTTAAAACTTGACGAGAATCTATTTGAAATGTTTCTCTCAGCATGTGCATCTGTCTACGTACGCTTAGTTTGTTGTATGTGGTTACTGTTATTCTTTTCTCGTAATTTGTGAAGTGTTTTCATGCTACATTTAGTGCTAAAAAAGTGGACAGTTTTTTTTTATTCCTGAAATGCATCTAACTAAACACTTTTAACACAGGGTGCTCTAATAGCAATATTCGGAAAGAAGTTGTGTTAATATGTATGTATACTTAGTGGATATTCTACGAAATTGTAATTTCTATATCATTTTTATCCTATTCACATTTTTGTATTTAATTTTATTTTATCTTTTTTTATTTTACTTTATTTTAACTTATTTTATTTAATTTTTTTATTTTTTTTATTTTACTTTATTTTATTTTTTCTTATTTTCTTTTATTTTATTTTATGTAATTTCATTTTATTTTATTTAGTTTTATTTTTTTTTATTTTATTATATTTTACTTTATTTTATTTATTTGTTTTATTGTATTTTAATTTATTTTTAATTTAATTTATTTTATTTTATTTTATTTTTTTGTTATTGTTTTATTTTTTTTTATTTTATTTTATTTTATTTTATTTATTATTTTATTATTTTATTTTATTTTATTTTATTTTTTTATTTTATTTTATTTTATTTTATTTTATTTTATTTTATTTTATTTTATTTTATTTTATTTTATTTTATTTTATTTTATTTTATTTTATTTTATTTTATTTTATTTTATTTTATTTTATTTTATTTTATTTTATTTTATTTTATTTTATTTTATTTTATTTTATTTAATTTTTTTTAATTTTATTTTATTTTATTTTATTTTATTTTATTTTATTTTTATTTTATTTTATTTCATTTTATTTCATTTTATTTTATTTTATTTTATTTTATTTTATTTTATTTTATTTTATTTTATTTTATTTTATTTTATTTTATTTTATTTTATTTTATTTTATTTTATTTTATTTTATTTTATTTCATTTTATTTCATTTTATTTTATTTTATTTTATTTTATTTTATTTTATTTTATTTTATTTTATTTTATTTTATTTTATTTTATTTTATTTTATTTTATTTTATTTTATTTTATTTTATTTTATTTTATTTTATTTTATTTTATTTTATTTTATTTTATTTTATTTTATTTTATTTTATTTTATTTTATTTTATTTTATTTTATTTTATTTTATTTTATTTTATTTTATTTTATTTTATTTTATTTTATTTTATTTTATTTTATTTTATTTTATTTTATTTTTTTTATTTCATTTTATTCTATTTTATTTCATTTTATTTTATTATTTAAACTTTTACTATTTTTCTTATTTTTCCCTTTTTTTTTAATTTTTGTGTAAAACTTTTCGAATCATCTTGTAACTAACTACATATGGTAGTGACTGCTTACTTCGTTAGTTTCCTTTTTATGTATGTATTTCTCATCACCTTAGTGCCAGGTGCAAAAGTTTAAGTTTGCTTTTACCAAAAGTTCGCCAAGTTATGAGTGGCACGAAAAGAAATGAGTAAACTCTACAGACTTCTATGGTTCAAACGGTAGCACATGTTGCTACTTTCACACATATACATGCACATATAATCCTAAGTATCCTTGTGTATAGCTATGTATATCCATTCACGTAAATACACACATGTAATGTAGTTAGTGGAAACACATTTGTTCTCTTTCTTTATATTTAAGTTGCTGTCAATGTTTCTACAGTGGTGGCATTAACTTTTTCATTACTTTTTTGGCAGTTTAATAACTTCTCAGTTTCAGGTTTTGCAAACAACTGTTGCAGGCATACATATTTCGTTGTGGTTTGCCTATGTACATACATACATAAGTACAAACAGCTTTTCAGATTAATCATAATAATGCTAAAAACTTTTGTATAAAAAATAATAGACATTTGTCTTTAATCACCTTTCGAGAAAGTTCTTTCTCAAAGAAAATATAAAAAATTATTGCATACATTTTTTTTCGTAGAATACATTATTTACATACATATACCTAACATAACACTGTGGTATAAAACCGAACTTATTTTCTCTCACAAACTCAGCACCTTTGAAACAAAATTCTGATAATTCAATAATTGTACATTCTTAGAGTAAAATTGAATGGGCAAACAGCAAACTCAAAAATTTTCTGAAAATTTTTCCAAAGAAGTTTTTTTTTTTTTTTTTTTATATACGTACATATGGGTCATTCCATGCCAAATCGACAAATTTTCTACCTGACCCCTTCTCGATTTCGCTAAAAATTTGCTATCTTCAAAATTCACATTTTTGTGGAAATATTCGTCGATACCTCCGAAACCGGTCGAGCTATCGAAATTTCAAGATATCTCCCAAACCGTTTCAGATATTTCAAAGAATCACATCGCATATTATAGCACTCATTGACACCTTTCGTTTGACACCCATATTGTACTAAGACATTTTTGGGCACCCCTGGTCCACATATTGGGCGATAACCCCAAAACCCGTTGAGATATCGCAAAAATTAATATCTTAAACTTTAAGTTGAGCGTCTAGCAATCCAACGATTCAATTCCATTCAGTACTTTTAGAGTGTTACGACCACAAACATACAGACAGACATTGTCCACATATTGGGCGATAACTCCAACACCGGTTGAGATATCGAAAAAAGTAATAACTTATACTTATAAACAATATTCTTCTTTAGATTGAACGACAAGATCTTCAGACAAAGATTTATTTAATATCTCTTATTCTTTTGATTTTATTTTATTTTATTTTATTTTATTTTATTTGATTTTATTTTATTTTATTTTATTTTTTTTTATTTTATTTTATTTTTTTTTTTAATTTTTTTTATTTTATTTTATTTTATTTTATTTTATTTTTTTTTATTTTATTTTATTTTTTTTTTTAATTTTTTTTATTTTATTTTATTTTATTTTTTTTTTTTTGTTTTATTTTATTTTATTTTATTTTATTTTATTTTATTTTATTTTATTTTATTTTATTTTATTTTATTTTATTTTATTTTATTTTATTTTATTTTATTTTATTTTATTTTATTTTATTTTATTTTATTTTATTTTATTTTATTTTATTTTATTTTATTTTATTTTATTTTATTTTATTTTATTTTATTTTATTTTATTTTATTTTATTTTATTTTATTATATTTTATTTTATTTTATTTTATTTTATTTTATTTTATTTTATTTTATTTTATTTTATTTTATTTTATTTTATTTTATTTTATTTTATTTTATTTTATTTTATTTTATTTTATTTTATTTTATTTTATTTTATTTTATTTTATTTTATTTTATTTTATTTTATTTTATTTTATTTTATTTTATTTTATTTTATTTTATTTTATTTTATTTTATGCTATTTTATTTTATTTTATTTTATTTTATTTTATTTTATTTAATTTTATTTAATTTAATTTAATTTAATTTTATTTTATTTTATTTTATTTTATTTTATTTTGTTTTATTTTATTTTATTTTATTTTATTTTATTTTATTTTATTTTATTTTATTTTATTTTATTTTATTTTATTTTATTTTATTTTATTTTATTTTATTTTATTTTATGCTATTTTAGTTTATTCTACCTTATTTTTATTTTTTAAATTTTTTTTATTCCATTTTTTTTTTTTTTTTTTTGTTTTCATTTTTTTTTTTTTATTTATTTA
>CAXKVI010000003.1:13441098-13443598 GCA_964058755.1 Campiglossa producta
GCTTTGAAATTTCCACATTCGTTCTAGATTTGGGGAGGCCTATCCAGGAGTAATCGTTTCATAAATTATAAATCTGAGATCTCGCTCTTTAACATTAATTTCAAAATAGAAAAAAGACGTATGAGCCACTGCTAGCTCACTAAACCGAACGCATGGCACTTACGGCAAAATTGCTTTTGCTCTAAACTCGTAACGGTACTTTTTATAGCTATGAAACTTTGCGGGATGATGCGTGTGATAATAAATTATCGATTTTTATAAAAAAAAAAATTGAAATCGAAAATCATGGCTCATACGTCTTTTTTGCGCACACGGCTCGATATATTTGCAACTTACCACAACAATTGGGAGTTTTTTTACAATACTCCACATAAACCTCTTTGTATGTTATTATTATAGAAGTTTGACAGGCCATTGCAAAATGAGTATAATGGCAATAAACGTGGTAGTATTGATACGAATATCGAACGGTTTACTAGATCACCACCATAAAATGCTATAAAAAATGATATGCCCGTGGCATGTAATGTCGTCAAGATTAGGTATGCACGATGGCTGCTTTTGAAAAACAAACTAAGCACAAAATTCATCAAAGAAATGGCCGAAGCCACGAGCAGTAGTAAACAGAAACACCAACCTGCAAAAAAAAAAAAAAACATTTAATATTAGACTTGTGGGAAGGTTTTGATTTTCTAAATCCATCTATGTAGGCTTTCAGCCAAGACCTAATACATACGAAAGATTCACTTACGTAAAACATAAGGTGGAAAGTAAGCTGTGGGTAACAGAAAATGACAGGCAATAGTAGAAACTATCATTATAAGCATATGCTTGACTACATCCAATACTATTAGCCATATCCAATAATTGAAAGCGGTCAAACCAGCTATATGCTGTAAATTATGAAATCCTGATGTACGTTCAGCTACTGAAACCAAAACTCGAATGCACACCAAATAGCACATTATAAACGACAAATGTATAGCCAATTTGCAGCCCATATTAAATGAAACTTTCGATAACTCGAAAACCGCATATTCACTTTTAGTGGGTAAAAGTTCAAGTCGAATATCGATTACATAATCACTGGAACTATAGTGCCTACAAGAAAAAATAAATAAAAACAATATAGACTGGAAAGTATCATTTATATATATAAAATTGGTGTATGTATGTGTGTATGTAGCTTATGGACTCCAAAACTACTCAGCCGATTTTCTTAAAATTTTCGGGATAGATTAGTAGGAGTCTGGAGAGCGTTTCTGTAAAGTTTTTAAGCTATTGCATAGATTTTATCGCAGACCTTGGCGGTGGGATTGAAATGAAAAAAAGGTTAATGTTAAAAAAGTTCGTAACGGACTTTTTTCAATGTTAAAAGGTTCGGCGTTAGCAACATAACTTGACAAAAATAAATATAAGCGTTGCCTACATTTAGGAGTATGACGTTGTACTAATGTTAGCAGCAGACCGTTTACATAAAATTGGAGCTGTACATTACATTACATTAAAATTGTATCTGTAAGAGTTGCCTACATTTAGGTTATACTACTAACAGTGTGACGTTGTACTGATGTTGTACTGATGGGAGTGAAATGAAAAAAAGGTTAATGTTAAACAAGTTCGTAACGGACTTTTTTCAATGTTAAAAGGTTCGGCGTTAGCAACATAACTTGACAAAAATAAATATAAGCGTTGCCTACATTTAGGAGTATGACGTTGTACTAATGTTAGCAGCAGACCGATTACATAAAATTGGAGCTGTACATTACATTACATTAAAATTGGATCTAAAAGCGTTGCCTATATTTAGGCTATACTACTAACAGTATGACGTTGTACTGATGTTAGCAACAGGGCGATTACATAAAATTGGAGCTGTACATTACATAAACCAATCTGTTTTAAACAAACATATTTATGGCTCGATTTGCTTGAAAATTGGTATATAGTAAGCTATATGCCCAGATTAATATATTGGATCAATTTTTTTCCGGGAAGTGGATCCCGGGCCGCCCTATTCGAAACTATCGTATAAATGGCTGGATTTACTTGAAATTTGGTATGTAGTTAGCGTTATGCTTAGGTTAAAGTATGGTATGATTTTTCTTCCCGGAAGTCGACCAGGGACCGATCTGTTCTAAACAAACCTATCTATGGCTCGATTTGCTTGAAAATTGGTGTGTAGGTAGCTTAAATTAATATATAGGATAATTTTCTTCCGAAAAGTGGACCCAGGACTGACTTATTCCAAACTATCGTATAGATGGTTGGATTT
Source organism: Campiglossa producta (assembly GCA_964058755.1). Lineage (NCBI taxonomy): Eukaryota > Metazoa > Arthropoda > Insecta > Diptera > Tephritidae > Campiglossa > Campiglossa producta. Next base: position 13,443,374 of record CAXKVI010000003.1, read on the forward strand.
ACTTGAAATTCGGTATGTGGGTAGTGTTATGCTTAGGTTAAAGTGTGGGATAATTTTTTTTTTTTTTCAAGGATGTTTTGTGGGATAATTTTTTTTTTTTTTCAAGGATGTTTACCAGGGCCCGATATATTCTAAAAAATCATATTTATGAGTCGATGAGCTTGATAAAATATGAGATAATGTATCTTCCGAGAAACGATAAAAATGGTATAATCTTGTTCAAGT
>CAXKVI010000003.1:13447860-13452860 GCA_964058755.1 Campiglossa producta
CGGTGTCATATCATACGATGTCATATCATATGATATCATATCATGTAATGTCATATCATATCATGTGATGTCATATCTTATGATGTCATATCATATGAATCATGTGATATTATATGACATCATATGATATGACATCACATGATATGACATCACGAAATCATTTCATTTCATTTCATTTCATGATATGACATCACATGATATGACATCATATGATATGACATCACATGATATGACATCATATGATATGTCCTCACATGATATAACATCACATGATATGACATCATATGATATGACATCGTATGATATGACACCGAAATGATCCCGAAAATGGTCCCGAAACGATGCAGAAAATGGTCCCGAGGTTACCTCGAATGTATTGCGCATATGGGTATAATTTTACGGGTCTCAAAAAAACAGATTTTCATACAATCACATGATATGGCATCATATTATGTGACATCATATGATATGACATCACATGATATGACATCACATGATATGACATCATATGATATGGCATCACATGATATAACATCACATGATATGACATCATATGATATGACATCGTATGATATGACACCGAAATGATCCCGAAAATGGTCCCGAAACGATGCAGAAAATGGTCCCGAGGTTACCTCGAATGTATTGCGCATATGGGTATAATTTTACGGGTCTCCATGGACAAATATCTCATTTGTAAATAACTGACTAAAAATTAAGTTTTATCGTTATTTAAGGATTCCATAAATATAAATAACGCGTTATCATCACTCAACATTTCTTGAGTGATGAATAACAAGTCATTTTATTCAAGAATCGCTTGAAATAAAAATAACTTATTATTTATCACTTTGATTTTTATAAATAAAAATAACCGGTCACTCGTCACTCAAAATTTTTAAAATAATGAATAATTTTTTATTTTTATTTTTTTCGTCACTCAAAAATAAAATTTTGCCCATCCCTGGTAAATTTTATTGCTATGCCTGGAATACATGCCCACCCGACCAAGAATCCTATTTAAACGAACATCGGAGATTTATGATAGTTTCTCGAAGCTTGAAAGTTCGTTAGATACAAGAGTATCGGGTTTAAAACGGATGTTAGAAAGTTCGAGAGAATTGCAATTGTTTCTCGTAACTTTAAATTTCGCTTGATATAAGAGTCTCGCAAATAAAACGGATGTTTATGTTTTTTTATAAACCTTCATGTTTTTTGTCAAAAAATGAAAAATTAGTTGAAATGTGAATGCTGAAATAGCATAAATATAAAACATTGTGTATCAATACCAAGTGTAAACTCTTCTGCATAGACGTCAAAATTCCAAAATGAGTTTAACACCTGTTTGAGATTGTGGTTAATAACAAGTGTGATATCATAGACATAGTCGTGAAAACTTCAAAGTGAGTTTAGTCACCTGTTTTTAATTTCCTTTTTTGTCTCACTTCTTTCCATCTTCCCATCTCTTTCTACCATTAGGTAAAAGATAGCAGACCGCCATGTTGATGTGTGCAGGATGTTAAACAACGCCATTTGCTTTTCTGTTATTCGGTGCTGGCGACATTTTAATATGTGCAGGATGTAAACAAACCGACATTTTAATGTGTGTTGTCAAAAGAAGAGTTCACACTTGGTATTGATACACAATGATATAAAAAGAAGCTGTATATTTTATCCGGATCTAGATAAATACGTGCAATTTGAACCTGATTTCTTGATGGACAATCTGCAGTAAGTGTTCTTCAACTTTTGCATATTAAAATTTCGTTTAATCTAACTGTTATTGTCCTTCTTAATTTATTAGGATTTCATGAAAACTCTATCTACATGGCTTAACATAGCAGCTGCAAACTCCAGGATGACATCATCTCAAGAGCCACAACCGGAAGCTTCACAGTTTGAGCCCCTTCTCTTCACGGCGACCACTAAGCTAACGATTATTTTTAATGGCCCGTAGTCATAGTCAAAGTTAAACATGATTTTAAGTTAGTTAAAGCTTTTTTGACAGATAGGATAAGTTAAGATGTGTCAAAAAGCCTTAACTAACTTAAAACCATGCTTAACTTTGACTATGACTACGGGCCAATGTGTTTATTCTATTTGTATATGTAGTATGATCAAAACTGTGTATAAATTATATATTACCTATGGAAATTAAAATAAATCGATTGAAATTAACTAAAAAGATGTATTAATTTAGAATATGGAAAGTGTGAGAAACTATCGTTAGAGCACACTTTATCAATCCGTTTTCGATACTGTTTTAAGTACTTTCTCGATAGCAAAATGCATCGAAAACATATTAGTTTTCGACACGTTTTCGATACTGTTTTAGTAACTTTTTCGATAGCAAATCGCATTGAAAATATATTCGTTTGCGATCCGTTTTCAACAGCTATAAAGTGTCGTAAACTGATCGCAAACGGATATCGAGAAATTGAGCTCTGCTGCCACAAACTGGGCGACATGTAATACTTTTACGATAGTTTTGCGGAACCCATTCTCGATACATTTGTCAGGAAAATTATTGCTAAAGCTTCGAAAACTTAAGCATTTTCGTGAGCGTTGGTCGGGTGGGTGTGCAGCGATTTGGCCAGCAGCGCTGCTAGTTTTACTGCTGCTGAAACGATTTGTAAACACACGTGCAGCAAAATTTACCTCACAGTTCCATGCAGTGACACTTGAACACAATTTTCAAAACTCACTTGACACACACATAAATAAGCTGAAATATGTTTTAAACACTCAATTTAAACTAAAAATTCAATTTTTTATAAATATTTTCATTCAAAAATACAAAATAAATGCAAATAACGAAATCATGCTTGTTGGGTTTTTCGATATCCAACACTGGCGAGGTGCGTAGAAATTTGATTTGAACACATCGTGCAGCTACTGCACATCATGCAGGGATACATGTGTCTGCTCTAGTACAAATTAGTGTGTTGAAATTTTCACTGCGCAGGGTTACTGCACATTTGTTTTGGGCTTTATGCTTGAAGGAGGTTTTTGAGCTGATGAGATATTTTATTTTTTTATCTAATATTAGAATTTATTCCTGTTATTCTCTTCCTTCTTCGTTGCACAATAGGGAACTATAAGATTCGGCACAATATGGTAATAAGATAAAATAAATCAAAGGAAACTAAAAAAATAAAATTTATGCCTGGAATGCATGTGCAGTGATTTTGCCTGCATCATCATCATCATCATTTATTGGCGCTTAACCGCCTAAGCGATTTTGGCCGTCGCCTATCAAAGCACGCCAGTCATTCCTTTTTAGCGATAACTGACGCCAATTGGAAACCCCAAGGGAGTTCAAGTCATCCTCCACCTGTTGTTTCCATCTCAGTCGAGGCCTCCCCCTTCCTCTGCTGCCGAATTCGGGTGACGATTGGAAAACCTTCTGGGCTGGAGCTTCTTTGTCCATTCGCATGACGTGACCCAGCCAGCGGAGCCTTTGGGCTTTAATTCGCTGGACTATGGTCAGATCTGCGTAAAGCTCGTACAGCTCATCGTTAAATCTCCTTCGATACTCGCCGTCGGCATCACGGGAAGGACCATAAATCTTCCGGAGAACTTTTCTCTCAAATACTCCAAGGGCCATCTCATCTTCTCTTGAGATTGTCCATGAATCTGAGCCATACATCAGGACAGGTATGATGAGAGACTTATAGAGCGCGATCTTTGTTCTTCGAGAGAGGACTTTACTTCTCAATTGCCTACTCAGTCCAAAGTAGCACTTGTTCGCAAGAGTGATTCTCCGTTGGATTTCTAGACTGATATTATTTTCGGTGTTAATGCTGGTTCGAAAATAGACGAAGTCCCTCACAGTTTCAAATTTGTAACTATCAACAGTGACGTGGCTGCCAAGGCGCAGGTGCGCCGATTCTTTCTTTGATGACAGCAAATACTTCGTCTTGTCCTCGTTGACCGCAAGACCCACTTTTTTCGCTTCTTTATCCAGTCCAGAGAAGGCAGCGCTTACGGCGCGGTTGTTAAGGCCAATGATATCAATATCATCGGCATACGCCAGCAATTGCACGCTCTTGTAAAAGATTGTACCATTGCGGTTTAGCTCTGCTGCTCGAATTATCTTCTCCAGCATCAGGTTGAAGAAATCGCACGAAAGGGAGTCGCCCTGTCTGAAGCCTCGTTTGGTTTCAAATGGCTCAGAGAGGTCCTTCCCGACTCTGACGGAGCTGTTAGTATTGCTCAACGTCATTTGGCAAAGCCGTATAAGCTTTGCAGGGAAGTCAAATTCAGACATGGCGGCATACAGGCAACTCCTTTTTGCGCTGTCAAAAGCGGCTTTGAAATCGACAAAGAGATGGTGTGTGTCGATTCTTTTATCATGGGTCTTCTCCAGGATTTGGCGTATCGTGAAAATCTGGTCGATGGTAGACTTACCAGGTCTAAAGCCACACTGATAAGGTCCAATCAGCTTGTCTACGATGGGCTTCAGTCTTTCACACAATACGCTAGAAAGAACCTTATACGCGATATTAAGAAGGCTGATTCCGCGGTAGTTGGTGCGGTTAGCGGGATCGCCTTTCTTGTGGATTGGGCAGAGCACACTTAAATTCCAATCTGGAGGCATGCACTCGTCTGACCATATTCTGCATAAGAGCTGATGCATGCTTTTTACCAGCTCTTCGCCTCCGTGTTTGAACAGCTCGGCGGGCAGTCCGTCTTTTCCAGGCGCTTTGTTGTTTTTCAGCCGGGATATAGCTATCCTCACTTCATCATAGTCAGGTGGTGGGACGACTTTTCCATCGTCAGGGATTGGGGTATCGGGTTCGACGTCTCCCTCGCAATTTAGCAGTGAGGAGAAGTGCTCCCTCCATAATTTAAGTACACTCTGTACGTCGGTCACCAGGTCGCCATTATTGTCCTTACAGGAACTTGCCCCGGTCTTAAAACCTTCCGTCATCCGCCGGATCTTTTCATAGAATTTTCGGGCATCATTCCTGTCAGCCAGCATCTCAAGCTCCTCACAC
>CAXKVI010000003.1:13460360-13500360 GCA_964058755.1 Campiglossa producta
GTTTTAGCTATCATTTGCTCAGGGAAACAAATGCAAATAATTGACCTAAATGAACTAAAAAAAGTAAGTTAGTTCGAAATCTCTGATCACTTTAATGATCTAAAATTCCCAACTCTACTTTCTTCGCCGCGTAAAAGGCACAAAGATTGTTTTATTTGTCGAGCCTGTTTGATAGTTCTGCAATAAGTCATAGCAGAAATTGTTCAGGGGGGTTATCATGTAATCCGATCCAAAAGAAATTTCTTTCGAATTTGAAAAAAAAATGTATGTGATTTCACAGCTTTCGAATCGCATTTCCTTTCGGATCGGATTACATGATAAGGCCCCAGGACTTTACGGGATCGTAATGGATCATTTCGTAATGACGTTTGGATCATTTTTGAACAAGTTTGTCTTCAACTTTGTCATTACTGACGGATCATTTAGGGATAATTTCGGGATTGTTTTGAGATTAGAATAGATCTTTTTGGTAATACTTCAGAAATTTCGGGATCATTTCGGCTCAATTTCTGACTTATTATGCGGAAAATGTCTAGAATATTTTGGGATAAATTCTTAATTATATAAAGAACATTGCGGCACCAGTGCAAAACTGCTTCGTGATCGCTTTAGAATGCCGTAAATAAAAGGGAACTTAATGAGAAAACTAACGATACTACTTGCTGAAACGTCGATATTATTCAGTTTATACAAAAATGAGATCTTAAAACAATGCTCTAAGTCTCTCATATAGAAAACTGCCTACTTCTTTATATTCAGAAAATGTTCAACTTTATACTTACAGTGCGCGTGATGTTGGAAATTTGTCCTCCATAAATGCAGTCAAACGAAAGAATACTTTCGGTATTACACCTTCCAGTGTTTGTATTTGCTTCTTCATGCGCATCAATACAATATAACCATTCGTTAGGTGCGGTGATATTTGCAAAGGATGACCAATATGTGTAAATTGTGCGTTAGTCATAAAAACAATTTTATTGCATATAAGTTCGGTAAAAGTGTTATAGACCGATGTAACGGCAACCGATGTGCCAATTTTTGCACGCAACTTCATCAATAAACGATTAAATTGTCGTTCTCCGGTCGGATCTACACTCCCATAGTTGCCATAACACAACAATGCTGGTTTCTTTAAAACTGCAATCGATTGAGAGATGCGTGCTTTTATACCTGGACTACATGCCATCAAAGGCGTATGATATTGTGTATAGAAAGAGAGGTTTTTTGACAAATTTTCACAGATCTCATCGATATCATAACGTTCGTAACCATATAAAATACAAAATATTTTCAAAGCTTGCTGGCATGTCATCTCGCCCATTATACCACAATAGGCTGGTATATAACCAATAAGAGTTTTGGCTTTCTCAGGACAAGCTGTCATAGAGACGCCATTAATATAAAGGCGACCGAAGCTTGGTCTAGGATTGCCGTATAGAAGATTTAGCATTGCTTGCGTGTTAGTACAATTAGTGCCCATGATGCCAAGTATATCGCCACTAAAATGAGTATAAATACTGGGATCAAAACAAATCTACTATGACGTAATGGAGTAACAAGTAACAAGATTTACAAATACTTACGCTTTTATCGTTAGCGAAACTCGATCAACTAAAACTTTTCCATGTTTTATAAGACCCAAATTCTCACAAACTACATTATATAAATAGCGCTGCTGTGGTTTCATTATTCGTACGCTAATCATCTCGGCGGTGACATTGTCCACTTCATTTGATGTGCTAGCGTGCCGACGTTTGTGTTCGTCTAAGGCTCGATCGCTTTAATAAATTTAGAGAAACTGCATTAGTATTTCGGAGCTACTTACCTAGCACGTCAACTTACTAATTGTCGAAGGGCACTTCACTATGGAAGTAACCACGGCATTCATACATCAAAATACCCATCCAACTCGTGATGATAATCAGCCACAAATACATTGCGTCGTCTTCAACTTTTTGATCGTTTTTCTCTAAATAAAATAGGAATATTGTCCGTTCAATATAAACATTTGAAATAACAATACTTCCTACAAAGCTTAGGTTCGCCGTCAGAAAGAAGATTTCGAAAATTCTCATCGACCCCATGTATTTTGGACATTTCTCGAAAACTGTAAGTTTTTACCTTAGACTAAGTTGTGGAACTGGAAATTCTCTACAAATATGGTCCTAGCATTTTTGAAGTAAACTTCTTAGGCGGCGATATGAAGTTTTGATTGAGAGTAAAATTTGAGAAAATGGCTGATGATGCAACGGAAATTATGCAACATTGCAAAAATTGTAATAGTTAGGCCGAGCAGAATGCGTGGGTGTTGCCACTTATGGTGGCATCCCAATCTTTATTAAATATAGAGCTAGATATGCCAATATGGGTAGCAAATGAAAGTTACATTCGGCCGTATTCCAAATATGACAAATTCGGGCAAGGTTTCCACTTAGGGTTGCCACTTACCGTAATATATTTTCCTTTTTTCGTGTATCTCGGGAGCTGCTTGACCGATTTGGGTAAAATTTGGCATATAGACAATTTGATTCATTTTTAAATTATATACATGGGTGTTGCCACTTTGGTGGGTTTCCAGGGTTGCCACCTTTCTCTGATTTTTAAAATATTGAGTAAGATCAAATTTAAGGTTTTGACCCATTTGAATGAAATTTTATTACAGTGTTATTGTTATTTTTTTTTTTTTTTGGTGTACTCCAAATTTGGAGCAAAGTGGCCAAAAGGTTTGAGCCTCTTAAACAGCCAAGTTATGTTATCTTTCAGTTTATTTTATTCGTTATCAAGTACGCCGTGAGTGTAAATTCTAGGGATAGAATAGCAAGCTTAGGAAAGCTCTACAACTCCCAACTACGTCTGTTTTGCACGGAGGAAGTGGACACGCCGTCCTTGGGTACAGTTACCACGAACACCACCAAAAAAAAGCCTGTTTTATTTAAATGGCCGTGCTCAAGGCGACCACACACTTCGGCCTTACAAAACGAACTTGACAGTGTTATTATGATTCATTATAATTTTTTCCCCCTGAGTGTTGCCACCTGTTTGGTTTTTTTGAAAATATATTTTGGAAAGTTTATACTGTTGGTAGGTAAGATTTGTTGACAACTTCGAGGAATGCCGAGCAAGCTCGGTCACCCAGATACTAGAAAGTTGTAGCAGATTATATTAGTAATTGAAGGAGTAATGTTTGCTGATTTTTTAAAAAGAAAGAAAAATATGAGTTGATGACCGGCAGCGAGTTTCGAACCAGCAAACAAAAGATCGAATATATTTTCGAATTGATTTATTCCCGGAAGTAAGAAATTGTGAATCTAAACCATTCTCGAATACTAATTCGAATACACCTTATTCAAATTTCATTATTTCTGAATTTAAGAAATTAACTTCTTTCACGTATACCAGCTACACGCGGTTTTTTTTTTTTGGTCAGCAGCTCAGGTTCACCCCCTAAGCAAAGCAAAATGCAAAAGCTCCTATTGATCCCATTTGTGCTGAAAAGTTATTCGGGGATAAGATTCGAGAAAATCAAATTTGAGGTTTTGTTTTGTTGATTTGAAATAAAATTTAAAAAAAACAAGTAAGGAAGTCTAAGTTCGGGTGAAACCGAACATTACATACCCAGCTGTGCACATAAAATGCTGTTATTCTTTGTTTTGTATACCTAGTTTCGTAAATCTATCTCACACCGTTCTGAAGTTGTTAGCAGTCGAATTTAAAAATTGCTTGACTCATAAGTGGGCGGTGCCACGCCCACTTTCCAAAATTTTTAAAAAGTTATGTAAAGAATATGAAAGTTGATGTATGTACCAAATTATATTATTAAAGCGAAATCAGTTAATTAGATATGGACTTTTCAATATTTCCACCTCCTTTCAATATAACTTTTATGAAAAAGTAGGCGTGGTCGCGAAGCGATTTCGTTTATTTTCTATAGCTGAATTTACCACAACAATAGTATGTCCTCTACGAAATTTCGTTATACTAGCATAAACTGTTCTGAAGTTATTAAGAGTCAAAATTTTAAAATTTCTTCAAATATACGTGGGCGGTACCACGCCCCCTTTTCAAAAATTTTTATAAAATCGGCCTTAGAACATCTAAATCAATACATATTGCAAATTTTATCATTGTAGCTGCTTCTAATATTGAATTAACCCATTTTATACGTTTTTCGAAATTTTCGATATCGAAAAAGGGGCGTGGTTATGGTCCGATTTTACCCATTTTCAATAGCAATCTATTCTGAACCCAAATAAGTACGCATGCCAAATTTGGTGAAGATATCTCATTATTTGCTCAAGTTATCGTGTTAACGGACAGACGGACGGACGGACGGACGGACGGACATGGCTCAATCAAATTTTTTTTCGATCCTGATCATATTGATATATGGAAGTCTATATCTATCTCGATTCCTTTATACCTGTACAACCAACCGTTATCCTAACAAAGTTATAATACCCTGTGTACAAGTACAGCTGGGTATAAAAAAAAAATTAAAAAAAAAAAAATGGATTATTAATTTAAAAAAAACGTGTTATTAGTAATTTATACTCACCACAACAATTTGGCAGTTTTCCACATTTTTCCCAATTTACTGATAAACTGTTAACGACTTCGTCCTCGCACAAGATTTTTCGAATATTTCCTTCATAAACCCGATGTATACCTAAGCAAAAGCAATACAAAGGAAATATCCGTGGAAGCCCAGAGATTGCCTTTTTTGCCAAATCACCATAATATCCTATAAAGAAGGCTAGGCCCATGCATTGTAATGTTGTTATGAATAAAAAAGCTCTATGGGTACTTTTGAAAAATAAGCTGAGTAAGTAATTTGTTGAACTTAGAGCAGCGCACAACAGCAATAGTAATTGAACAAACCAACCTAAAATAAGTAAGTATTATTTAACAAGGAAAGGGAAGAGGGAGAGGGAGAGGGAGAGGGAGAGGGAGAGGGAGAGGGAGAGGGAGAGGGAGAGGGAGAGGGAGAGGGAGAGGGAGAGGGAGAGGGAGAGGGAGAGGGAGAGGGAGAGGGAGAGGGAGAGGGAGAGGGAGAGGGAGAGGGAGAGGGAGAGGGAGAGGGAGAGGGAGAGGGAGAGGGAGAGGGAGAGGGAGAGGGAGAGGGAGAGGGAGAGGGAGAGGGAGAGGGAGAGGGAGAGGGAGAGGGAGAGGGAGAGGGAGAGGGAGAGGGAGAGGGAGAGGGAAGTAATACATAGATGTTTGTAATACTTACTTATCATAGTTACCGACATATAAGATCGGGGATATGTAAACCACAAGACTATAGTGCACACAGTTAACACAAGAGATTGTCTAAAAAGATCAAACACGAACAGAGCCATCCAATAATTAAAACTGCTCACACCAGCAAAACTTTGTAGATTTTTAAACCCGTTTGTTCGTTCTGCTACTAATATGAAAATTCGAAAAGATACAAAATAACATGTAGTAAATGCTATACAAAGAGCTAACTTCGAGCCCGTATTAAAAGTAGCTGTGGATAATTCGCCAACAAAAACTTCTTTGTTCAAAGGCAACACTTCAAGTTCGACGTCTATTTCAGTATCGGTAACCACAAAAGCACTGCAAAAGAAGTAAAGGTAGAATGAATGCAAGCTTTTTTATACCCAACGTACTAGTACTAGTACAAGGGTATTTTAATTTTGTCCACATAACGGTACTACGTAACGGCACAAAATAATCTAAATAGACATACAGTTCAATAAACACTCGAAAAAGAGTTTCCTTATTTCAAGGAAAAATTTCCCTTATTTGGTTCCAAAGACATGGCTTCCCTAATTGAAAGACTTTTTTCCTCAATTTAAGGAAAAAAGTCTTTAAATTGAGGGAAAAAGTCTAAAAATTAAGGAATGTTATATTTAGTTGAACGAAGCCATATCTTTGGAGCCAAATTAGGTAAACTTTTTCAGAGTGTATAAAAGTTCCGAGGTCGAAAAAAAACGTTTATTAAGGCATGTCCATCCCTCTGTCCGTCCGTGTACACGATAACTTGAGTCAAAGTTGAGATATTTCCATGAAATTACTTTTTGTCCAAGGTAGGTTGTTATTAAAAATGGGCGAAATCGGCTGATAACCAGGGAAGTATATTTGAAAATTTCACGGGTCATAACTTTTAAACTAATTACGGTAGAATAATATTATAATAGGGTGTATACCTGATGTAATTGGACGAAATCGCTTCCCAACCACGACCACTTCCGAAATACGTTCTTGATAGAAGTATGAATTATTAGAAATCAAAGTTCGGTCCATTTGGTAATATTTACGACAAAAAATTTTGAATCAACGTTTTAAGGACTTGTTGACAAAAACCTTTTTTATTCATTTTTGAAACAAATTTTTGGATCTATCTTTTGCTTGGTCCAGGTAGCGTAACCATACAACTGGTATTCGGGGTGAAAATAATTGTCAATGCGTCAACGGGTTGAGACTTTCTTGAATTAACGTTTTTCATCTTGATATCCAAAAAATGGAATGCTAATATTTACGAAAAGATTTGGGATCAAAGGGTAAGGTCTAGAAAAAAATATAATTTTATTTCATCTTACAAAGTTAACTTTATTATAACTTTAGTCCGATGTTTGTAAGTATAAGAAGAAGAAGAGATCGACCCATCAATAAATATACCGAAATGATCAGGATGACGAGATGAGTTGATTTAGCCATGTCCGTCTGTTCCCTCAGTTTTTTGAGATATTTGGCTAAATTTTCTAATATAGAAATCATTTGTGGGAACCAACAAAATCGGACCGATATTAAATATAGCCCCCATACAATGGATTGATTGAATGAGAAATATCGATATTAATAATCAATGAGATTGGACCAATAAAACACATCACCCCCATATAATCGATAGTTTCGATAATTTCGGTATTAGCATAAGTTAAATTCACACAGGCTGTACTGGGGATCGAACAGTGAAAATCTTGGCGCTTATTCATGAAAGGTATATAGCCTTCGGCAAGCCGAAGACAGCTTTCCTTACTTGTTTGGAATTATCTTCAACTCGAGCTATCGTAAATTCTAACGAAATATTCGCGATTAAGGCCCGATTTTTCAGTGCAAGTTTAAACTTCAGCGAGTTTAAACTCAGTTTGAACGGCTAATTTGTATGAGATAAACTCCAGACAACTTTGTCTCTGTTTTACACTTGCACTGAAAAACCGGGCCTTAAACTATTGGCCGTCAACGGGTTAAGACTTTTTAAACAGTTTTTTTTTTATTTTTTATTTTTTTTTTTTTCATGCAAAAAATTCAACTCTTGCAGTTCTCCTCACACAAACGCCAATTTTTTCGAAAGTTTTGGTTTAGTCCTTTAAAAAATAGTCATTTTTTGTGTTCCAACGAAAAAACGCATTTTTCCCCCTAAAACACCCCACTGAATACATATAAATATACTTTACCGTAAGTAGCCATTGTGTAAGAGATTCAGTGCGACAGGTGCAATATGTGGTAAGTATCCATTAAACCAGCCTACGACATCTCCATAACATGTCATTCCAATCATAGTTCTCAAATTTAATATTCCATATTCATTTTTTCTTTGCTTTCTGGTTATATAACTAACAAGTTGCGCCTCATTTAAAGCAATCATTCTAATATTGCTATTCTTCCAATATATATATTGTTTATAACTGTCGGTATATTTCAGTGATTCAGCAGTTGCCTTCTTATGTGTACTTATCAAACCTATTGAATCACGATAATCAGCAATATCAAATTGTAGTACTGGTCTTTGTTCCACGCGTTGTGGTACAATAGTAACGGCAAAATAAATACTAAAAAATAGTGGTAAAAATATATATAACGGTATTACAATCTTGTGCACCGAATAAAATACGTAATATTTGTAAAATAAAGCATGCCATTGATTAACGGTTTTTCGAAAGCTACTCATTTGATAGTTGATATGTTTCTTTAAAAACACTAAATCATCATCTTCTTCGGAGGTCATGCTTAGGCCATGAAACATTCTCACGAATTGTTTGCGATCATCATAAGCGGGTCGTTCGGCGCCCAATTTCAGAAACATTTCTTCAACTGGTGTTTCAATAATTGTTATATTCATTATATTAAGTCTTTGTTTATTATTTTCCAATTCTTTTAGGATATCAGGCAAAATCTCTACTTTACTACTTTCAATGGTATAGCAAAGTTCTCTGTCAATATCGCCAGTTGGTGTTAGATCAGGTATATATTTTGTCATAATTTTTGTAACATTCTCGCTAATACAGTTTTCATCTTTTGCAATGAGCTATTTGTAAGTAAGGAAATGAAGATTTTAACAATATCACGGATTTAATTTTGATGAACAAAACTAGATAGTTTTTATTTGAAATTTCGAAATTGATTTTGAATTTAGGGCCTCATTCTCTATGGCCAACGATAACCCACTTGAACGATAGTGGGTTTTGACGTTTCGTCTAGCAGTCACATTTTAGTTAGAATCCAAAATTGTTATTCAATCAGCCAAAAAGAATGTTCCCAGAGTATTGAAATCAAACAAAAAAACTCAAAAAAAATTAAAAAAAAAAAAAAATTGAGATAGGTGGCAACCCTGTGAACCGCCCCAGTTAGCAACACCCAAGTCGATAGTCTTAGAAACAACCATACTATCTATATTCAAAATGTTATCCAAATCGGTCAAGCGGTTCCCGAGATAGTCCGGGTATACAAATATACAAGTTTAGCTCGTTTAAAGTTATAAGATATGGCAGCACTTTCAGTTGACAAATAGTTTGGAAATCTAGTTAGAATGTGACATAGAGAATGAGGCCCTTAAATCGTAATAAAAAATTTCGAATAACAAAATCGTTACCGAAATTTAGTTTAAAATGTAATCGAGAAAGAAAATATGGGAGTGCCACTAAATCCTCAAAAACAAAATGCCCAAATCCAAAATCCCCAAACCTAAAATTAACGTTTCGAATAAACAAGATTACCTGTAAAAAAGTTATTCGAGCGAGGGGGATTTTTCTTGACTTTCGCGAATAATATCCTTTTTCGCACAACGCGGATCGATGGGAACTTTTGCAGTTTTCTTCCTAGGGACGAACCTAAGCTCCTGACGAGGTTGAAAATCGTGGCGATTTGAAACCTAATTTGAATTTATTTCACTCATAAAATAGGGATTTCACTTTTGGGGATTTTGATATTGGGGATTCTGAGTTTGAGGATTTTGAATTAGGGGATTTTGTGTTTGGGGATTTTGTGTTTGGGATTTTCTTTTTGGTGATAATGTGGTACACCACCCAGAAAATATGCAGGCACTTACAACATGACATCCAAAGTTATAAATTGATTTCAAAAATTGACTAGATCCAACGCATTTCAGACGACCTTGTCCCAAAATTATTATATTATCCGCATGCAGCGCTAGCGCCGTAGTTGAAATTGTTGTTGCCAATATAATTCGTCCGAATTTTTCCGTCTGCAATAGTTTCCAAATAAGATCATGTTCGTATGCATCCAATCTCGAAACAATATCATCGAGTAAAATCACTTTACTACCACCAATCAAGGCACAAGCTACAGCCAATTTTGTACGTTGACCACAGGTCAATTTCTCAGTATGTACATGACGATATTTTTTTAATTTCAATGCTTCCAAATATTTGTTCATTTCAAATTTCAAATCCAACAATGGCATACCTTTCATTTGACCAAAAAACATTAACTGCTGCCCCACGTTGAGACTGTTAAAGAGTAATGTGTCGCTAAAACAAACACCCACAAAATCGCTTGAGCCTTGAATGCCTGCTATGCTGTAAACGGACGCGTTATCGCTTGAGCCTGGATAAAATACTGCGCCCGACGTTTGTCTACGGATACCAGCTAAAACTTCTATCAGCGTCGTCTTACCGCTACCGTTATGTCCAATTAGCATTGTTATCTCATCTTCATATATACTGAATGAAATATCATCGAGTATAATTTTATTACCATCCATTACTGTTAGAGCTATCACTTCCAATGCTGTTGGTTTGTAACTTGCTCTCACTTCGAGTATGATTGTTTGTGAATAACGTGTTGAACTGGTGTCACTATCACGCCTGCCTTGCCTTTTCTTTTGTAATTCTATTAGTTTTCGCAAAAACTGTTCAAATTTTGACACATAAATGCCTATGAGAGCTTGCACAATGCTAACGCCACACATAATCAGTATGTAGGTGCCCACACTATAGCCTTTGGTAGCCAAATCGTAAGATTCAAACATGTTAGACCAATGTAGTCCCTTATCGTTTTCCAAAATATTTATACGTTGTATAGCGAATCCGAAAGCCGAGCTGCCAAATATTGATATAAACGGATGTAGAGTATGGCTTAGAGTGGAAGATGAATCGACACTGGAGACAAATGGTAAAAAGAAAATGATCCAAAAAATCGCTGCTGCACTTATGGCAACTTTGGGCCGACGAAAAAATTTCGATATCATATAACAAAAACTTAACGAATATATATTGAAAGCGGTTAAAAGAGTCAATAAGCAGCTAAAACGAGCCCGATTGAAAATAGCAAAGCCATTATTCCATGGTATCTGTAGAAAGGAATGAAATGTTATTAATATTAGAGTAAGCACGGCTAAAATGGGTTGCATGCTCACCTTTAGGACAAATAATAAAACTAAAGACCCTATGGTCATTGAAATTAATGTGAACACAAACCAGCTACAAAATTGTATAAAGGGCGCCACATCCAAAATACGCAGCATTCCATCTAATTTCTTCTCCCGTTCAATAACAAGAGTCTAGAAATTATTTGACAAGTTAACTTAGAAATTTAATGAATGGTATTGATACCTCGGAATGGCCGAAGGCACACACAAATAAAATTGAGCTGGCGATGGATATGAATTGACAGTGATTTCAATCAAAATATAGTTATATGAACCAAAATATAGTTATATCAACGAAAATATCTATTGATTCCACCAAAATATGAGTTGATTCAACCAAAATCACGTTCAATTTTAATCCATTCCCAGCTCATTTTTCTCTGTCCAGCTCACTTGAAACCAATGTGAAAATCTTTTTTTTTTTTTTCAAAGACAGCAACCGATACCGACATTTATTTAGAATAATAAAACCGGAAAAAAGAACCATGAGGTCGAAAGTCGTGAGTGTGAGGAGCTTGAAATGCTGGCTGACAGGAATGATGCACGAAAATTCCATGAAAAGATCCCGTGCATGACGGAAAGTTGTAAGACCGGGGCAAGTACCTGCAGGACAATAATAGCGACCTGGTAACCGACGTATAGAGTGTACTTAAATTATGGAGGGAGCACTTCTCCTCACTGCTAAATTGCTTGGGAGACGTCGAACCTGATACCCCAATCCCTGACGATGGAAAAATAGTCCCACCATCTGACTCTGATGAAGTGAGGGTAGCTCAAAAACAATAAAGCGCATCGAATGACGGACTACCCGCCGAGCTGTTCAAACACAGAGGCGAAGGGCTGGTAAAAAGCATGTATCAGTTCTAATGCAGAATATGGTCAGTAGATCTCCAACGAAGAATCCCTGTTTCCCACAAGTGCTACTTCGGACTGTGACGGCAATTGAGAAGTGAACACTCTCTCGAAGAACAAAGACCACCCCCTATGAGTCTCTTATCATATCTGTACTGATGTATGGTCCAGATTCATGGAGATTGTCAGGAGAAGATGAGATAACCCTTGGAGTATTTGAGAAAAAAGGTGCTCCGGAAGATCTATGGTCCTTCCAACGGCGAGTATCGAAGGAGATTGAACCATGAGCTATACGAGCTTTACGCAGATTTAACCATAGTCCAGTGAATTCCAATTTTTTAAGTACACTAATTAGAAAACCACACCTTCCAAGGGTCCAACTTCGAACTAAGTTTGGAGGCTTACTTCGAAAAATGCGAAAATGGCTTCTCCTACCTTTGTCTTCCCTTCAGAAAGGCTGGTTTGGTCTAATGAAACCGACAAACTTTGTAAGCCCGTAGTCAAACCAAACCGAACATTAAATACCAAGCGCTTGATTTCATATGATTTTCGAAATTTTCCATTTCGGAAGTTGGCGTGGTTGGGAAGCGATTTCGACCAATTACATCAGGTATACTACCGTAATCAGTTCAAAAGTTATGACCCGTGAAATTTTCAAATATGCCTCCCTGAAAAGTGGGCGGTGTCACGCCAAGTTTTGAAAATTTACGAAAAAATCATAATAGAATAACTAGTGGGGTGCATCCTACCAAACTATATCATTTTAGCCATTTCCGTTACCGAATTATGTCAATTTACCCTTCATTTGATACCCATCTTGGCATATCTAGCTCTATATTTAAACAAAATTGGCATAGTTGGCAACCCTGTAAACAACCCTAAGTGGCAACACCCATGTATATAATATTAGAATGAATCAGATTGTCTATGTGTCAAATTTTACGAATTACGAACCAATAAATAAATTGCGATTATGTGGCAACCCTAAGTGGCAACCCTCTTCAAATTATAATATTCCTTTTATACACATATTGCATATCTAGCCTTATATTTGGAAAAAAATGGAATAGGTGGCAACCCTATAAACCGCCCTTAGTGGCAACACACATAATCTTAGAATGAAACGAATTGTCTATATGCCAAATTTTATCCAAAGCAGTTCCCGAAATATACGAAAAAATTAATTGCGGTTAGGTGGCAGCCCTAAGTGGCAACCCTGCTTAAAATTATCTTATTTGAAATACGGTCGAAAATACCTTTCCTTTTATACCCATATTGGCATATCAAGCTCTATATTAAAAAAAATTGGGATAGCTGGCAACCCTGTAAACCGCCATAAGTGGCAACTCTCATGAATTCTGTTTGGCCTAACTATTACAATTTGTGCAATGTTAGCTAGACCCTAGAATTTCATCTCCTATTTGATTTGCACAGCTAAATATCGTGGTGAAAATCGCCTACGCCTGAGAGTCGGCTACAATTTCTATTTCCATTGCATAATTTCCGAGCCATTTGCTCAAATTCTACTTTAAATCAAAAGTCTTATAACTATCCACACGTACCTTTAGTAACTTTGAAATTGTGGTCATATAACCCAACACCAACAATATTGACAAACGCATTTGCAACTCCTCTGCAACTGGATCATAATAATGTTCTTTAGCTGGAAATTTTCGTAGAAAAAATTTTGTTGATAGCGTGCCATTGGTCATCATATCAATATATGTTTCCGATATAAGCTTTTGTAACATCATAAATCCTTCATCTATATATGTCATAAAGCCGTGCATATGTTCATTTAACAGTGGTATATTATACAATTTTGACGTATGCCAAGTTTCACCAATTTCTTTTTTGTAAATACGCAATTCGCTCGGAAATATAAGTCGAATATTAAGTCTTTGGCTACTATCATTGATGTCTTCATCCAAACAAACGCCAGCTAAATAATTTTTGATTACCATTTTTTCACGAAGTTTATCGCATGTCCTGAACTTTTTACTTTTTATGTTGTCCAAATCAACACACACCTTAGTCATGATTTTTTTGTTGAGTTCAGTATCTGGGGCGTAGGCTATTCGAATTCGTGGTATATATGTACTATACATTTGACTGAGAATGGAGAAATTATTACAGGGGATTCTTGTTTCAAGCGTACTCAATTTAGGCTACCCACCTTCCTAAGTGTGTTTTTAATACTTTACGTTGTTTTATTGTTTGCAACAACTTGTTCCATGACTCTGCCAGATCTATGGCAGGACTTGATGTAGCAGTAATATGTTCGGCAGAAATTTCGACACGCAGAAATATAACAATTAAACTAAGTATGCTGGGCATGAGAATGGCAAGCAGAAATTGCCAACGTTTATGCCAATGCATACAACAACCCAACCAGAACATCCATTTAAAACGTATCCAATGATAGCCTGCTGGAACTTGGTCTTCTAGACTATACTCGTTGTTAGCGGGCGAAGCATCTGCACTCATTGATATATTTTTAAAAAATTGATAATTCGTTTGAAAATGAAATCCGTTGTAAATTGAATGTGAGCTGAGAAGAAATTTTTTTTGATATGGAAAAAAATTTTGGATTTTTCAAAATTTGAAATTGACAAAGAGAAATAGAGTGTTGGAAAGCGTATTTCATTCAAGTGGAATATAACTTGCAAGATCAAGTTCAAGAAGCATGTACTTTCTTTTCTTTCCTTTCCCTTATTTCTTTTAGTTTTTATTAAATTTTATTTTATTTAATATAAGCTAATGCCAGCGACTTTGTCTGCGAGTTAAAAAAAAAAAATCGATATCTGGACTTCAGTGCCACCTAAGCGTGTCCGCACACGGAGCGAATCGTGATAGACGCGTATTAGACGCTACATTCGATTTTTGTACGCTTTGTTGCTGAACACATATATTTGCATGAGGAGCTGCACACGAATCGGCAGCTGCACGAAAGTGGCAAAGCATGAAAGCTACATGCTGCTCAGCGTATGGCAATGCTGGTTGCCAGGCGTCGTACGCTTAGAAAAGAGGAAGAAGAAGCATTTGTTTACATTTTTCATTTCCGATTTTTGTGTGACGTGGCTTTGCTTTCTTTTTTCAAATAAAATTAATTGTTACTTTTGAAAGAAAAAATAGAAAATTTGTACAATCGGAAGAAATATGTGTTAACAATGTGCGGAAAATGTATTAATTAATTTAAATTGCGATTTTGACAGTTCTTTGTGTGCTTTTTTTATGCAGCGTCGTGTGCAGATCTTGAGACGCAGGAAAATTCGTGCTCAGTGAAATGACGAGTACGCGTCTATGACGATGCGCCTCATCTGCGGACTGCCTAAATATATCGAAATGAACCAACTAAAGTCCAAATGAAAGCTGTGGTCTTCACGATTCGTTTGATAGCTCCGGTATCGATAAATATATCCAAATGAACCAAAGTCCAAATGAAAGCTGTGGTCTTCCCCATTCGTTGGATACCAATTTTGTGCGAATATTCCAAAGTTTACGTAAAACTACATTTTGCTCGATAACTATGTTATGGGTAAAAATATATCGTAATTTCATGATGCCTGCTGCAGACTTTATACTCCTAAGAATTTGTCTGCAAAATTAAGTGCTTCCTAAAAATAAACGATATACTTTTGATAACATAATATATGTATGTAAGTATATTTTTTTTCTGATCATCACAAATTTGAGTCAATGAGTACCAAAATTGAAAAAAGATACGTGACTTCTTTCTGGACTTGATGATGTAGAATCCGGATTATAATCGCCTAGAGCATCCTCTGTTATTTGGCCAAATACGTAACCCATATCCATTCTTGTAATAAAAAGATTGTCAATATTCAATTTAGATGCATTCTCACGTAAAGTTTGGAAAAGTATTGCCAACGTTGTACTTTGATGTGGAATAAAATATTGCATACTGGAGCCAATAACACTAAAATTAAATAAATAGAAAAACAATAATTACTTAGTATGTATAAGTCCTTATTACACCGCGACTATTTTCACGATCTATTGTGTGACGAAAGCAGCTTGTTGCTGTTTTCCGGGGCTCTTTATAAATGTGAGCACCGCCTCAGGTTTTTTTTTATTCCATACCACGAACGGGCTGAGAGTGACACCACCTAGCTAGTAAACTCTACTTCTTGATAACGCAATGCGTTAGCTAAACCGACAAATGGTTGTATCTGATAAGTTCAGCTTACTAAGGTGATGACGCAGACCGCAATGCCCCGTATAACAACCAGTTAGGGTTCTTAGATTAATGAGCTAGGCCGATGTTTTTTTGTCATGGTTCTATAAAGAGTTTGACCAGTCTAAACTGTTTGTTTTCCCAGTTGCTTATAATCTCGCTTACGTTAGTCGTGGTGAGCCCATAAAAGGGTTCCGGACCATAAAATGCTGCTAGAACACCTTTTTTGCAAGGTGTTCCGCTTTTTGTTGCTGTCATGTCCTTCATGCCCTGGGACCCAACCTAACTCAATTTTGTTTTTAGCTCACAGCTCATTAAGAACTGCGACGCACTCATCAACAAGCTTCGAAGTTGTAGTGTAAGACTGCAAGCACGTAGGGCGGCCTGACTGTCTGACACAGTGTAGATTCGCCTATAGGATAGTCCTTTTCGGAGGCATTCTCTGCCACATATGTATTTCTATTGCATGGATTTCTGTTTGTAATTCTGTTCAGCTCCCGTTTTACCATCTTCCGGATTCAGCATATGTGTGCATCAGCAGGCCACGTTTTCATTGCATATGTTATACCGACACAGAGTAGCCGATGCAGCTTACTTAACTTAGTTGCCGCTATTCTTTGAGCTGTCTTAGGCCACCAGACTTGAGATGCGTAGCTGACTATTGGCTTCACAGCTGTATTAAATGACCAGTCCTTCATTTTGGGAGACAGCTCCCATGTTTTGTCTTAAAGACTAGTTCAGGCGAAAAGGGACTTCGGAGAATTGCTCTCCGATAGCAGGGGCGAGAGTCGAGTGGAGAAATTATCTGCTGCCTGTGTCATGCGCAGCTTCGCGACGTCAAACTTTCCTTCCGTTACTGTGCGTAATTTCTTCGCTGCACAGCGGCGTTTGTGAATCTTGGCTGAAACAAGATAATGGTCCGAATCGATATTGGGACCACGTAGGGTACGCACGTCCAGAACGGTGGAGCTGTGTCTGCCGTCGATCATGACATGATCAATCTGGTTTCTTGTTCATTGATCAGAGGACAGCCAGGTGGCTTGGTGTATTCGTTTATGCTGGAACCTGGTACTACTGATGACCATATTGCGAGCAGAGGTGAAGTCAAGCACGTCTAGAAATTTTTGGGATAAGTTCTTAATTATTTGGAGAATATTGCGGTAACAGTGCAAACCCGCCTCGGGATCGCTTTTGGAACGTCGTAAATAAAAGGGAACTTGTGAGAAATTTAACGATACTACCTGCTGAAACGTCGGTATTATTCAGTTTATACAAATAGGTGACCTAAAACAATGCTCAAGACCCTCATATAGAAAACTACCTACTTCTTGTTTCGTGCCTTTATTCTATTTTACGTAAAATGAAAATTACGAAAATGTTCAACTTTATACTTACAGTGCGCGTGATGTTGGAAATTTGTCCTCCATAAATGCAGTCAAACGAAAGAATACTTTCGGTATTACACCTCCCAGTGTTTGTATTTGCTTCTTCATGCGCATCAATACAATATAACCATTCGTTAGGTGCGGTGATATTTGCAAAGGATGACCAATATGTGTAAATTGTGCGTTAGTCATAAAAACAATTTTATTGCATATAAGTTCGGTAAAAGTGTTATAGACCGATGTAACGGCAACCGATGTACCAATTTTTGCACGCAACTTCATCAATAAACGATTAAATTGTCGTTCTCCGGTCGGATCTACGCTCCCATAGTTGCCATAACACAACAGTGCTGGTTTCTTTAAAACTGCAATCGATTGAGAGATGCGTGCTTTTATACCTGGACTACATGCCATCAAAGGCGTATGATATTGTGTATAGAAAGAGAGGTTTTTTGACAAGTTTTCACAGATCTCATCGATATCATAACGTTCGTAACCATATAAAATACAAAATATTTTCAAAGCTTGCTGGCATGTCATCTCGTCCATTATACCACAATAGGCTGGTATATAACCAATAAAAGTTTTGGCTTTCTCAGGACAAGCTGTCATAGAGACGCCATTAATATAAAGGCGACCGAAGCTTGGTCTAGGATTGCCGTATAGAAGATTTAGCATTGCTTGCGTGTTAGTACAATTAGTGCCCATGATGCCAAGTATATCGCCACTAAAATGAGTATAAATACTGGGATCAAAACAAATCTACTATGACGTAATAGAGTAACAAGTAACAAGATTTACAAATACTTACGCTTTTATCGTTAGCGAAACTCGATCAACTAAAACTTTTCCATGTTTTATAAGACCCAAATTCTCACAAACTACATTATATAAATAGCGCTGCTGTGGTTTCATTATTCGTACGCTAATCATCTCGGCGGTGACATTGTCCACTTCATTTGATGTGCTAGCGTGCCGACGTTTGTGTTCGTCTAAGGCTCGATCGCTTTAATAAATTTAGAGAAACTGCATTAGTATTTCGGAGCTACATACCTAGCACGTCAACTTACTAATTGTCGAAGGGCACTTCACTATGGAAGTAACCACGGCATTCATACATCAAAATACCAATCCAACTAGTGATGATAATCAGCCACAAATACATTGCGTCGTCTTGAAATTTTTGATCGTTTTTCTCTAAATAAAATAGGAAAATTGTCGAAAAAAAACAAAGTCCGTTCAATATAAACATTTGAAATAACAATACTTATCACAGAGCCAAAGTTTTTTAGAGAGCCTAGGTTCGCCGTCAGAAAGAAGACCTCAAAAGTCCTCATCGACTCCATGTTTTATGGACTTTTCTCGAAAACGGTAAGTTTTTACCTTAGACTAAGTTGTGGAACTGGAAATTCTCTACAAATATGTCCTAGCACTTTTTCTCTTAGAGTAACCAGTTCTAGGATATCGCGTTTGTAAAAGTAGCTCTGGGAATTATATGAAAAATTCTGGAATAATTTAGTAAGCGTTGAGAAGTTTTTTTTACCGCTTACTTGTCATGAATTTCCTCATTGAAAATGAAAGTAGTTATTTTTGTAAAGCCTATAGTTATCTAGCTATAGCCATCTTTTCTCCATTCATGATATCAAAAAATACTCTTCCGGTAAATTTGGTTTTGTATAAAAAAATTCCCACAGATCCAATTTTTGAAGTTAACTTCTTAGGCTGCGATATGAAGTTTTGATTGAGAGTAAAATTTGAGAAAATGGCTGATGATGCAACGGAAATATAAATTGTAGCCAACTGTATTTTCGACCGTATTCCAAATAAGATAATTTCAAGCAGGGTTGCCACCTAAACGCAATTTATTTATTAATTCGTATATCTCGGGAACTGCTTGATCGATTTGGGTAAAATTTGGCATATAGACAATTGACTTATTTTAAGATTATATACATGGGTGTTGCCACTTGGGTCGGTTACCAGGGTTGCCACCTGAAGGAGTAATTTTAGCTGATTTTTTAAGTGGTACGCCTAGGTGCTCACAAAAAGAAAGAGAAATATGAATTGACGACAGCCAGCGAGTTCCGAACTCGCAATAAAAACCTACAAGGCCAAGCGCTTGGCATGTAGGTAATTTCGATAAAGTCGATAGAACGGGTACCAATTATGCGCGTTCTTCAAATCCTTATACTAGTGGTTTCATAAAATCCTCATATAACTCTGTGGCCTAGCATGAATACTTCCAACATAAAAAATCCCATTTGTATGTGACGTTATGATGGAAGATATTTTCGAATTGATCGCTTCCCTGATTCACTTCCCGGAAGTAAGAAATTGTGAATCTGTTCGAGAATGGACACATCTTATTAATATTTCGTTATTTCTGAATTTAAGAAGTTAACTTCTTTCACGTGTACGTTTTTGTCAGCAGCTCAGGTTCACCCCCCAGCAATGCAAAAGCTCCTGTCGATCCCATTTCTGCTAAAAAAAAGTTATTCGGAGACAAAGGTTGAGAAAAATCCAAATTTGAGGGTTTTTGTTGATTTGAAATAAATTTTAGGAAACAAAATTTAAAAAAAATTGATTATATTAAATAAAAAAAACGCGTTATTACTAATTTGTATCTACTCACCACAACAATTTGGCTGTTTTCCACATTTTTCCCAAGCTTCTGATAAACTGTTAACGATTTCGTCCTCGCACAAGATTTTTCGAATATTTCCTTCATAAACACGATGTATACCTAAGCAAAAGCAATACAAAGGAAATATCCGTGGAAGCCCAGAGATTGCCTTTTTTGCCAAGTCACCATAATGACCCATAAAGAAGGCTAGGCCCATGCACTGTAATGTTGTTATGAATAAAAAAGCTTTATGGGTACTTTTGAAAAATAAGCTGAGCAAGTAATTTGTTGAACTTAGAGCAGCGCACAGCAGCAATAGTAATTGAACAAACCAACCTAAAATAAGTATCTAAGTATTATTTAACAAGGAGAGTGTTAGAGGAAAGGGAAGAGGGAGAGGAAGAGGGAGAGGGAGAGGGAGAGGGAGAGGGAGAGGGAGAGGGAGAGGGAGAGGGAGAGGGAGAGGGAGAGGGAGAGGGAGAGGGAGAGGGAGAGGGAGAGGGAGAGGGAGAGGGAGAGGGAGAGGGAGAGGGAGAGGGAGAGGGAGAGGGAGAGGGAGAGGGAGAGGGAGAGGGAGAGGGAGAGGGAGAGGGAGAGGGAGAGGGAGAGGGAGAGGGAGAGGGAGAGGGAGAGGGAGAGGGAGAGGGAGAGGGAGAGGGAGAGGGAGAGGGAGAGGGAGAGGGAGAGGGAGAGGGAGAGGGAGAGGGAGAGGGAGAGAGGGAGAGGGAGAGGGAGAGGGAGAGGGAGAGGGAGAGGGAGAGGGAGAGGGAGAGGGAGAGGGAGAGGGAGAGGGAGAGGGAGAGGGAGAGGGAGAGGAAGAGGTTTGTAATACTTACTTATCACAGTTACCGACATATATGATCGAGGATATATAAACCACAAGGCTATAGTGCACACAGTTATCACAAGAGAATGTTTAAAAAGATCAAACACGAACAGAGCCATCCAATAATTAAAACTGCTCACACCAGCAAAACTTTGTAGATTTTTAAATCCGTTTGTTCGTTCTGCTACCAATAGGAAAATTCGAAAAGACACAAAATAACATGTAGTAAATGCTATACAAAGAGCTAACTTCGAGCCCGTATTAAAAGTAGTTGTGGATAATTCGCCAACAAAAACTTCTTTGTTCAAAGGCAACACTTCAAGTTCGACGTCTATTTCAGTATCGGTAACCACAAAAGCACTGCAAAAGAAGTAAAGGTAGAGGCACATAAGTGGGACATTTTCGTAAATCGGGTGTTGGTTCGAAAACATTATATATCAGAATTCTTTTGTCGATATAGATATATGTAGAGTTCCATATACACTCACAAAAGAGTTTCCTTATTTCCCTTATTTGGCTCCAAAAACATGGAATGTTTTAATTAGTTTAAGGAAGCCATGTCTTTGGAGCCAAATAAGGGCGCCAACGGGTTAAGACTTTGTTGAATTAACGTTTTTCATCCTGATATCCAAAAAATGGAATGCTGATATTTAAGAAAAGATTTGGGGTCAAAGGTTAAGGTATAGAAAAAAAAAATATTTTTTTTTCATCTTACAAAGTCACTTTTTGGAATTATCTTCAACTTTAGCTATCGTAAATCCTAACGAAATATTAGCGATTAGAACAATTGGCCGTCAACGGGTTAAGACTTTTTTTAAATTTTCTTTTCATGCAACAAATTCAGCATTTGCAGTTCTTCTCACGCAAATGCCAATTTTTTCGAAAGCTTTTAGTTTAGTCCTTAAAAAAATAGTCATTTTTTTTGTTCCAACAAAAAAATTTGTAAACACCCTAGTGAATACATATAAATTTACCGTAAGTAGCCATTGTGTAAGAGATTCAGTGCGACAGGTGCAATATGTGGTAAGTATCCATTAAACCAGCCTACGACATCTCCATAACATGCCATTCCGAGCATAGTTCTCAAATTTAAAATTCCATATTCATTTTTACTTTGCTTTCTGGTTACATAACTAACAAGTTGCGCATCATTAAAAGCAATCATTCTTATATTGCTATTCTTCCAATATATATATTGTTTATAACCGTCGATATATTTCAATGATTTAGCAGTTGCCTTCTTATGTGTACTTATCAAACCTATTGAATCACGATAATCAGCAATATCAAATTGTAGTACTGGTCTTTGTTCCACGCGTTGTGGTACAATAGTAACGGCAAAATAAATACTAAAAAATAGTGGTAAAAATATATATAACGGTATTACAATCTTGTGCACCGAATAAAATATGTAATATTTGTAAAATAAAGCATGCCATTGATTAACGGTTTTTCGAAAGCTACTCATTTGATAGTTGATATGTTTCTTTAAAAACACTAAATCATCATCTTCTTCGGAGGTCATGCTTAGGCCATGAAACATTCTAACGAATTGTTTGCGATCATCATAAGCGGGTCGTTCGGCGCCCAATTTCAAAAACATTTCTTCAACTGGTGTTTCAATAATTGTTATATTCATTATATTAAGTCTTTGTTTATTATTTTCCAATTCTTTTAGGATATCAGGCAAAATCTCTACTTTACTACTTTCAATGGTATAGCAAAGTTCTCTGTCAATATCGCCAGTTGGTGTTAGATCAGGTATATATTTTGTCATAATTTTTGTAACATCCTCGCTAATACAGTTTTCATCTTTTGCAATGAGCTATTTGTAAGTAAGGAAATCAAGATTTTAACAATATCATGGATTTAATTTTGAAGAACGAAACTAGATAGTTTTTGTTTGAAATTTCGCAATTTTTTTAAATTTAAATCGTTATAAAAATTAGGGGGGTTCATCAAGCCTAGGCTAGGTTAGGTTGTACTGGCAGGTCAACGCAGTGGCCTCACATAGACGCTTGCTTGTGTTACCAGAAAAAAAAGAGATCGTAAGTTTATCCAAGTCCGTGACGGGTTTCCCCATACAAAAATATATATGAAAATATCAGCGTTAATTAATCTAACTGTCTTAACGCCGTCAATAAAGAAATTTTCGATGAAATCTTTCCACAGTTCTGGGGCTTCTGAATTTTTGATATTGCCTATCCCTTGAATTAACCCAAGATCCTCGTGTATGAATAGAAAGCACTCTTTGAACTATACTATACGGCATGTTAAAAACCTGGTACAATTTTAACAATACAACCAAAAAAAAATCAATATTTTCACTATACTGCAAAAACCGCTATCAACAATATTTTATACAAAAATATTTTACTATACAGTTGCAATAAACTCTATCTGATTTCTAAGCAAACTAAACAGAGCTTAAAACAAAAAAATTTGGTCATTTAGTTTACATGATACTACATTTCTCATCGTGGTACTTCATATCATTCGCACTTTGCAAAGTATTTGACAAAACAGTTTTTTTGATCTCCTGAAAAATTGAATTTTTGCTGATGGCGGTTATTGAATACTAGTAATACCCGGCGTGCGTTGCTACGCCAAAGAAAATGACCATTTTTACCATTTCTCGGAAGATATATTATCTCATATTTTATCAAGGTGAAACGCCAGCTACACGCCAAATATTAAGCTCATCGAGTCATAAATACGATTGTTTAGAATAGATCAGTCCCGATCAACTTCCCGCAAGAAAAATCATACCATACTTTAAACTAAGCAAAACACTGCCCACATACCAAATTTCAAATAAATCCAGCTGTTATACGATTTTTTTTCGAATAGGGTGGTCCCGGGTCCACTTCCGTAAAAAAAAAAACTTTACAGAAACACTCTCCAGGCTCCTAATAATCTATCCCGAAAATTTGAAGAAAATCGCCCAAGTAGATTTGGAGTCCATAAGCTACATACATACATATGTACATACATACATACATCCAATTTTATATATGTATGTATATAGATAAGCCCACTATAACTGAGCTGATAAAAGAATAAATTTACGCATTTCATAAACTTATAAGGTTTGATGAATCCCCATATTAGTTTTAAAGTTGCGAAATTCCTTTCGAATAACAGAACCGTTACCGAAATTTAGTTTAAAATGTAATCGAGAACGATAATATGTAGTTTTGAAATTTCGCAATTTGTTTTAAAAATAAAACAGATAGCATGAAACCGAAAAACTATTTACATATTTCGAAGAACGAAATCAATATCTTATCTATCACTTACAATATGACATCCAAAGTTATAAATTGATTTCAAAAATTGACTAGATCCAACGCATTTCAGGCGACCTTGTCCCAAAATTATTATATTATCCGCATGCAGCGCTAGTGCCGTAGTTGAAATTGTTGTTGCCAATATAATTCGTCCGAATTTTTCCGTCTGCAATAGTTTCCAAATAAGATCATGTTCGTACGCATCCAATTTCGAAACAATATCATCGAGTAAAATCACTTTACTACCACCAATCAAGGCACAAGCTACAGCCAATTTTGTACGTTGACCACAAGTCAATTCCGCAGTACGTACATGACGATATTTTTTCAATTTCAATGCTTCCAAATATTTGTTCATTTCAAGTTTCAAATCCAACAATGGCAAACCTTTCATTTGACCAAAAAACATTAACTGCTGCCCCACGTTAAGATTTTTAAAGAGTAATGTGTCGCTAAAACAAACACCCACAAAATCGCTTGAGCCTTGAATGCCTGCTATGCTGTAAACGGACGCGTTATCGCTTGAGCCTGGATAAAATACTGCGCCCGACGTTTGTCTACGGATGCCAGCTAAAACTTCTATCAGCGTCGTCTTACCGCTACCGTTATGTCCAATTAGCATTGTTATCTCATCTTCATATATACTGAATGAAATATCATCGAGTAAAATTTTATTACCATCCATTACTGTTAGAGCAATCACTTCCAATGCTGTTGGTTTGTAATTTGCTCTCAATTCGAGTATGATTGTTTGTGAATAACGTTTTGCACTGGTATCACTATCACGCGAGCGTTGCCTTTTCTTTTGTAAATCTATTAGTTTTCGCAAAAACTGTTCAAATTTTGACACATAAATGCCTATGACAGCTTGCACAATGCTAACGCCACACATAATCAGTATGTAGGTGCCCACACTATAGCCTTTGGTAGCCAAATCGTAAGATTCAAACATGTTAGACCAATGTAGTCCCTTATCGTTTTCCAAAATATTTATACGTTGTATAGCGAATCCGAAAGCCGAGCTGCCAAATATTGATATAAACGGATGTAGAGTATGGCTTAGAGTGGAAGATGAATCGACACTGGAGGCAAATGGTAAATAGAAAATGAACCAAAAAATCGCTGCTGCACTTATGGCAACTTTGGGCCGACGAAAAAATTTCGATATCATATAACAAAAACTTAACGAATATATATTGAAAGCGGTTAAAAGAGTCAATAAGCAGCTAAAACTAGCCCGATTGAAAATAGCAAAGCCATTATTCCATGGTATCTGTAGAAAGAAATGAAATGTTATTAATATTAGAGTAAGTACGGCTAAAATGGGTTGCGTACTCACCTTTAGGACAAATAATAAAACTAAAGACCCTATGGTCATTGAAATTAATGTAAACACAAACCAGCTACAAAATTGTATAAAGGGCGCCACATCCAAAATACGCAGCATTCCATCTAATTTCTTCTCCCGTTCAATAACAAGAGCCTAGAAATTATTTGAAAAGTGTTAACTTAGAAATTTAATGAATGGTATTAAATTTTTTTTTTTTAATTTTGTTTTGCAAAGAAAAAAACAAATACCTACATTTGTTGTTATGGGCTATGTCAAATTTAAGGTATCACTTATCGCTACCTCAAAATATGATTGTCGTACCAAACTTGATTTTTCAGAAGAAGCTTTTCAATTTTTAAAATACACTACCAAAAAACTTCAATTGTATGGCATACAACAAAATGCCTTCTGGAAATTTGAAATTTTATAAGCTTTAGGCACAAACGGATAACGCCATTCGTAAGAGATCACGAAGTTGACTATAAATATGCAATAATCCCGAAATGTCAAAAATTCACATACGACATTCGTATTAGTTTAAGGAAGCCATGTCTTTGGAGCCAAAATATGGAAACTTTTTTCAGAGTGTACCGAGTGTGTATTACGTAATCTAATCTAATATCTTTTGCGTAATTTTTACTATATTTTTTTTTGTAATATTATTTAATTTTTACTAGATATATTTTTTATATAATTTGCGACTATATTTTTTGAGTAGTTTTCACTTTATATTTTACTATAATTTTTGCGTAATTTGGAACAATATTTTTTGTGTAAATTTTAAAAGCCCCTCTCTTATAACTACCCACACGTACCTTTAGTAACCTTGAAATTGTGGTCATATAACCCAACACCAACAATAATGACAAACGCATTTGCAACTCCTCTGCAACTGGATCATAATAATGTTCTTTAGCTGGAAATTTTCGTAGAAAAAATTTTGTTGATAGCGTGCCATTGGTCATCATATCAATATATGTTTCCGATATAAGCTTTTGTAACATCATAAATCCTTCATCTATATATGTCATAAAGCCGTGCATATGTTCATTTAGCAGTGGTATATTATACAATTTTGACGTATGCCAAGTTTCACCAATTTCTTTTTTGTAAATACGCAATTCGCTCGGAAATATAAGTCGAATATTAAGTCTTTGGCTACTATCATTGATGTCTTCATCCAAACAAACGCCAGCTAAATAATTTTTGATTGCCATTTTCTCACGAAGTTTATCGCATGTCCTGAACTTTTTACTTTTTATGTTGTCCAAATCAACACACACCTTAGTCATAATTTTGTTGTTGAGTTCAGTATCTGGGGCGTAGGCTATTCGAATTCGCGGTATATATGTACTATACATTTGACTGAGAATGAGAAATTATTACAGGGGATTCTTGTTTCAAACGTATTCAATTTAGGCTACCCACCTTCCTAAGTGTGTTTTTAATACTTTTTGACGTTGATTTATAGTTTGCAACAACTTTTGCCATGACTCTGCCAGATCTATGGCAGGACTTGATGTAGCAGTAATATGTTCGGCAGAAATTTCGACACGCAGAAATATAACAATTAAACTCAGTATGCTGGGCATGAGAATGGCAAGCAGAAATTGCCAACGTTTATGCCAATGCATACAACAGCCCAACCAGAACATCCATTTAAAACGTATCCAATGATAGCCTGCTGGAACTTGGTCTTCTAGACTATACTCGTTGTCAGTGGACGAAGCATCTGCACTACTCATTGATATATTTTTAAACAATTGATAATTCGTTTGAAAATGAAATCCGTTGTAAATTGAATGTGAGCTAAGAAGAAATTTTTTTTGATATGGAAAAAAAATTTTGATTTTTCAAAATTTCAAATTGACAAAGAGAAATAGAGTGTTGGAAATCATATTTCATTCAAGTGGAATATAACTTGCAAGATCAAGTTCGAGAAGCATGTACTTTCTTTTCCCTTATTTCATTTAGTTTTTATTAAATTTTATCTAATCTAATAACTTTAAACGAGCTAAACTTGTATATTTGTAGGTCCGGTACTATCTCGAGAACCGTTTGACCGATTGGGATGAAATTTGGCATATCGATAGTATGATTGATTCTAAGACTATATACTTTGGGGTTGCCACTTGGGGTGGTTTACAGGGTTGCCACCTATATAATTTTTTTTTTATTTATGGAGCTAGTCATCATATGATATGACATTCATATGATATGACATAATATGATATGAAATTCATATGTTATGACATCATATGATATGATATTAATTTTTTTTATTTACGGAGCTAGACATCATATGATATGACATCATCATATTATTAGACATCATATGATATGACATCATCATATTATTAGACATCATATGATATGACATCATCATATTATTAGACATCATATGATATGACATCATATGATATGACATCGAAATGATCCCGAAACGATCCCGAAACAGTCTGTACTATTTCGATATTATATTTTTTGCTTTAAGTGTGCAAATTTACATATCTTTTACATACATAAGTCCGCGTCATATTTTCCATATGCTACACAGAATTTGGGCATAGATTTGGGCGTACTTATAAATGTGGAGGTACCTACTGTAGGTTTTACATTATTTGTATATTTGTAGGTCCGGTACTATCTCGAGAACCGCTTGACCGAATGGGATGAAATTTGGCACATAGATAGTATGATTGATTCTAAGACTATACACTGTGGGGTTGCCACTTGTGGGGGTGTACAGGGTTGCCACCTATCTAAAAAAAATAGTTATGGAGCTAGATGGAGCTAGCGGGTTAATTTTTTTACAACAGAGTTGTTGATCATGTATCAAACATACGAGCCAGATATGTTTAATCTTACCATAAATATGGGTTTTGTAAAAATAGCGATTCCAGCGCCATCTAGGGAACAATTTTTTCCTACGTTGAGAGGACGTAGGTATCCAAGAAATAAACTGTCAAAATTTCGTAAAAATCCGTTAAAAAGTTTTTGAGCCAATTCTTTACAAATGATACCTACAGATACCTATGTATCCTGATACCTGATCACTGCAGTGTCTTCCAGGCTGAAGTTTCAGCAGTCATGGACGCCGCGGCTTGGATAGGCCAACACACTAACAGACAGGACATTTTTATATTCAGTGACAGCCAGGCGGCCATCAAATCCCTTGGCTCTTACTCGTTCAACTCTGAACTGACGCTCAGCTGTTGTCGATCTCTACAAGAGATGGCCCAACAGAATCGCGTGAACCTCACATGGGTCCCGGGGCATAGAGACATTGAGGGAAATTGTAGGGCAGACGAACTTGCGAGGCATGGCACGACCAAGCAGGTTCTTCGGGGTAAAGAGCGCTTAGGTATGCCGTTTGCGACATGCAAGCTTATGCTGAAGGAGTACACACTCCGCCAAGCCAACGAAAGATGGCTGCAATCTCCAGGATGCCGGATATCCAAAGAAACCTGGCCGAAATGGGATCATAAAAGATCAAGACAAATTTATGCCCTAAGGAGAAGAGAAATCTCCATATTAATAGGCGTATTAACTGGGCACTGCCTCATTGGTAGGCACGCAGAAAGACTAGGTGTGCTCTACCGACGATGCTGTAGGAGTTGTAAGGATGAAGAGGAGGAGGAAACGGTGGAGCACCTCATCTGCAACTGCCCGGCTTTAAGTGGCGCGAGAATGCGCTTTTTGGGAGTTCCCTTCCTGGTTAGCCTACGCCAGGTCACGGAGCTGGACATAAAGGACCCGATGGCCTTCATCAAGTCATCTAAATGGTTCGGGGAGGAGTAACGGTGTCGGTATAGGAAAGTCAGTCCCGGGATTCTGCTATGTGGAGAATTACGTTAATACCGGGATTTTCCATATGGCAGGTTCCCGGAATTGACTTTCCTAGTGTTGGTGGTATCACAACGGGCCTTTTAATACTGGCCTAGGTGTGCCTCTGCGGCAGCCACTTTAGCCTTACCTAATTTTATTTTACTTTTTTCGTTTTTTTTTTTTTATTTTACTATATTTTGCTTTATTTTACTTTTTCTTTTAATTTTTTTTTATTGTTTTTTTATTTTATTGTATTTTTTTCAATTTTTTTATTTTTTTTATTTTACTTTATTTTTTATTTTATTTTTTTATTTTATTTTATTTTATTTATTTTTTTTTTTATTTTTTTATCTTATTTTATTTCAATTTATTTAATTTTATTTAATAAAAAATTCCATTCAAATAATAGCAGCATCAAATACTTTGTGAAAATGCTGTGCAACTTAATTCAAAGAATGGCAATTTGCCGCACGTAATTTTGCAACAATCTCTATGCCGTTTGCAAACTTCAATTGCTCGTTAAAAGCCATATAGAAAGCAAAAAATGTTTAACAAAAGGAAATTGCTTCGCATAAGCGCCACGTTCATAAATGCCGTTTCATTTCATAAGTGA
This sequence comes from Campiglossa producta, assembly GCA_964058755.1. Lineage (NCBI taxonomy): Eukaryota > Metazoa > Arthropoda > Insecta > Diptera > Tephritidae > Campiglossa > Campiglossa producta. The sequence goes on from CAXKVI010000003.1 coordinate 13,489,942, forward strand.
ATTGGATTTATACAAGGCGGTAGAATGTGAGACGCAACATTTTTGCAACGCATTTGCTATTGTCCAACTCTGCATTTTGCTTCGCTATTGCCAATAAGCAGGTACGGATGTGGTGATGATTATGACTGAGCAGGTGACTAAGTTTAAAATTAGTTTAAACGACCAATTTGTATGGAATAAACTCTAGTGAAATTTGTCTGTGGTTTAAAGCTGCACTGAAAAACCGGACCTAAGTCTGCTAGTTGTGAATAACGGCTGATTTGCACGGGTCGATTTTCTAGTCGATTTTCTGGTCGACTTTTCATTGAACTTTCAAATACACGGTGGAACGACAAAAAATCGATCAGAAAATCGACCTGCGTAATTCAGCCTATTTATTTAATCACTTTCACATCTCTGTATGTATGTCAACATGCATTACCGTTCTGACATTTCAATTAATTTCTGTTGACAACGCAGTGAGCCTTTATATATTTAATTAAGTAGATAGAAATTAATATTTCCTGCATGACACACAACCACATATGTATGTCCGTATTATGAATACATTTGGAATTATGTGTGCACTAGGGTGTCTAACCACAAATATGGGCAAACATTTTTTTCAGGAATCGATAGAAAATATTCCAAAGTTTCATTTTATTATAGTTAGAAGGTGTAGCATGCTGTAGCATAAGAACTTTTTGTTTGCACAAAGTAACAAAGGTAGAATTTATGAAGTATAATTTTTGCATTTTTTTCTTTAGTTTAAAAAAAAAAAGATTTGTATAACTTTCAACCTTTCAATTTATCGCTATAGATGAATTGGATTTTCTGAATTCCCAATTTCACTTCAGCTATCATTCCACGTTCAATTAAGAACATTTCTCGATAATGTTATGTCAATGTCAATTGGGGAGAAGAGACAATTTAAATTACATATATTAAAATATTTTCCCTCGATAAGATTTTTGACAACATAGTATTTAAATGCAAAAAAAGTGGTTGGTTGCATCTAACAAAAATGAGTTATCAGTAGCCACCCACCATGATGATGCTATGAAAAAAGTTGCCTTAAAATTGAGATGTCATTCATTTTGGGTATTGTTGCTTAGCGACTAACTAACAGTCTAGTGAGCGCACTTTATATTCCTTGTACTCTTTTTTTTCAATAGTGAAATGTAAAGTAGCTGCGCGTTTCCGCTGTGCCACATTTCTGTTAAAATAAAGTAGAGACTGAAAAGGAAAAGAAATAGAAATTTTCGGAAATGGAAATCAGTGACGTTTTGATGTTATTTGAAGCGCATCAGCTTCAACCGCTGCGTCAGCATTTCTTTGTTCTCTTCTATGCTATTTGGGTTGCACGTTCGGTTAGGTTTTTATTCATATTTGGCGCTGCTGGGAGTTGCAAGGCATTGGTTGCAGGAAATGTACCGCATGCATTGCTAGTTTAGTTTTATGGTATTGTGTGTAGTAAAATGAAATGTTTTTCTTGTTCCACGAAAGCACGGACAAAACAAACACCTCTTCATTACTTTACTAGAGTGAGGTATAACTAATCTTATCTTTGCTGGTGAATTTATGCCTTGAAATCAGATGTTGAACCTACTTTTATAGCCACCACTGTATACAGTGAGGGAAAAATATTTATCTGGTGCAAAAACTATCCTCAAAGGCTGATTTACACGGGTCGATTTTCTAGTCGATTTTCTGATCGACTTTTTTGATCGACTTTTCATTCAACCTTAAAATACAAGGTGTGAATTGATCTAAAAATCGACCAGAAAATCGACCCGTGTAAATCAACATTAACGGATATTTTGAGTTGTGCGCGTACAAATATAAATAAAGGCAGGCATTTTAAAATTTGTGAAATTCGTTGTTTTGAGCTGTAGTATAAGTTCTAAAATGATATCATACGATTTAAATTACGTGAGGATTTTTACAGGGAATAAATGAGTGTTTTGCCCAATTACACTGCTCAACAAATTTTGATCAACTTTAGTTAACAAGAACAAAAAATAATCCTCTCCGAAAGTAAAATTTTTTTCTGGTTACAAATATCATGATTACTATCCAGGATTTTCCGCTGATTCCGAATTTATAATCATTTGGCTTAAAAGTAGAATAGCTTTAGAGATATTTTGAAATTTCAGATTTTGAGATACGTATGTACTTATATGAAACAGTGTTTTGCAAAAATGGGAATTTTTATATTTTCACCGATATCTCAGAAACTAGATCTGCCACAGAAAAATGCATGCGATATTCGGAATCAGTAGAAGACTTTACTTTCCCTTTTTGGGATTTTTTTATCGAATACCTTTTGTTATTTATGCCAATAAAGGGTAATAGCACTTACATAGGCTTGTGTAAATATTAGACTGGACCAAAAATTCAAAAAAATTTTTTTTTTTTTTTCAAAATTTATATAGATTTTCTTTTTAAGAAAGGGCGAAAAATTACTGTAATTTTTTCAGATTTTTTAATTAAAGTCTAGAGGTCTATCACCGCTAGTTTAGATTTTACAGACTTTACCTCATGTTTGGTATAAAATCGACAAACCATTGTTGTAAAACACCATTTGCCTGAACATATCTTTTAAGGAAATCGAATTCCCTACAAAATTTGCATTGACCAAAATTTTCTCAGACTAGCCGTTTTCTATTATTCTAGCTTAAAAAATTAACAAGTTTTCTCGATTTCCCATTTTTTCTTTAAAAAATTGTCAAAAATGCAAATATCCATGTACAACAAAGATAGATAGTGAAAATCGCATGATTTAATAATATAAGGTGATTTTTAAATACACTCTCTCGCTCTTACACCCCCATCTTGAACGCCATTAGCGTTTGCAATGTTGTTTTTTCAGAAAAATATATTTTTTTTTTTCAGAGCAAATTGTGGAGGAAAACCATACAATCAAATTTTTTGTCGAAAACTTTAGTGTCGGCAACACTTTTACTCCTCAATTTCTTTTGATTTGCCACTCACCAAAAATAGTATGAAATTCAATATTATTTTACAAACGGGCCTTCTTTTATGCCCATTTCTCTTGTACTTCCAAAATACAACCGTTCAAGTTAAGACCGTTCATTTGACATCTGTCAAGATGTACATCACCTTTGTGGTTACGTCATGCCAAAATCGGGCAATCCAAAAACATGCCAATGTTTGAGGCTAGAATACTAGAAAACGGGTAGTCTGAGAAAAATTCAGTCTAGGCAGCTTTTTTAGGAAATTCAATTTCCTACAAAAATACGTTCAGGTAAATGGTTTTTTTCAACAATGATTTGAAGTTTTTATACCAAAAAAAAAGAAAGAAAATCAATATAATTTTTGAAAAAAAACGAAATTTTGAATTTTTGGCCCAGTCTAATAAATATGTATTTTCATGAAATATTTCAGTTTTTCAATTTATTCTTTCTACTCGGAATTATTTGCAGTCATTCAATTCATAAAAATCCATTTAAAACAAAACAACAGTTATACAAATATGGTAAACTTAATAAATCCTACAGTGATTGGATTGAAAATATATTGAATTTCATAAATTTTATTTTCAACAATTTCTAAATATTCCTTAAAATACATACATACATATAAACTTTTGTACATATGATGATGGAAACAAAACTGTGTTAGTAAAACCTAAAACCAATATCTACAATGCATCCCTACACGACAACTTATATAAATTTGACCCAATAGGTACACTAATACAAAACTATCAGGAGAGCCAAAAAACTGTTTAACCAAATTCAAATGTCGCAGAAACCCTGACTTTTTTGTTACTAATGAATGGATCTGGGTACTCAGAAGCCCCGGTAAGTAAATTTCATTTTTGACCAAACTGTCCCTTACGTTGTTTTGCATAAACACCGAATATATATATGTACATTATATGAGTTTTAACACTTTTTGTGTCTATTTTTTAAGAAAATCTCATAATTTCTTAAGTATTATTTCAGGATATGTTTGCAGAACGGCCACGCTAGAAATCTATTATATATAAATGCGCAATGCTTAAAAGTTTTCTCCCTCTTTTGCAATAACCACAATTCTAAGGTATATAAAATTTGATATGTATCGATGGGTCTCGCCGAGCTGGGTGTGCGACAACAAACCAAAAATTAAAAAAAAAATTAATTATAATATGAATAGCTAAACACGTATTCACCTTATAGAGCCGCTGTTATGTACGTATGTAGGTATGACCACTTGCATTGTTGTATTTGTATTCACTGCAGTTGGGGAGAGCCCGAGTATAAGACCAAGAGTTGTTTTGTTGGCAGCAATAATAAACATGAGCCAACTTTATTGAGCGTAGGTACAAACAGTTACAAAAACAAAATCTGTGAGTGGATATTCAGAGAAGCAAATGCTTGCCCTTAGTGAAATAAAATAAAATGGAAAATTGATAAAATTAAAAAAAAGTAAAAAAAGAAATAGGAAAGTGATTGAAAGTAATAAAAGCAATTTTTTGGAAATGAAAATAAACAAAAATAAAACAAAATGAAATAAATAAAAATATAAAATAAAGGAAAGAATGGGAAAGGAAAGGAATGGATAAAAGGAAAATAAAGGTAAGTTAAGGTAAGCAACGGAAAATATGAGAGAAAAATCAAAGGCAAGTAAAGGTAGGGAAAGGGAAGGAAGGGAAAGAAAGGAAATATAATGTAAATGAATAGAGAAATACAAAGAAAGGGAAGAAAAGAAAAAGAAAGGAAAAAAAGGTAGGGAGGAGGAAGGTATGGAAAATAAATTAAAATAAAAAGAAAGAAAAATAAAGGAAAGGAAGGTATTGAAAAGCGAAAAAAATAAGTACAGGAAATGAATGGAAAAGAAGGAAACTAAAGGAGAAGAAAGAAAGTAAGGAAATGGAAGGAAAGGAAAGGTAAGGAAAGGAAAGGTAAGGAAAGGAAAGGTAAGGAAGCGAAATTAAAGGAAAAGAAATATAAGGAAAGAAAGGAAATGAAAAGAAAATGAATAAAATGAAAGGAATCTAAGGGAAACGAGACGAAACTAGAGCAAAGGAAACGAAAGGAAAGGAAAGAAAAGAAAATAAAAGGAAAAGAAAATAAAAAAAAGAAAATAAAAGGAAAAACGGAATGTAATGGAAATGAAAAGAAAGGTCAGGTAATAAAATAAAAGAAAGGAAAAGAAAAGAACAGAAAAGAAAGAAGGAAAGAAAGAAAGAAGGGAAACAAAATGAAATAGAAGAAGAGAAAAGGAAAGAAAAGGAAAAGAAAGGAGAGGAAAGAAAAGCAATGGAAATATAATGAGAACAAAGGAGAGGAAAGGAAATAAAAGCAAAGGAAAGGAAAGGAAAGAAATACGTATGAAGACTACCTAAGAAGAATAAATAATTATCAACATTGAAATATATTACTGAATGGTGTAAAGAGGGAGGAAAAGGCAAAATGAACAGGAATGTATAGAAACCAAAAATATAAAAAATATGAAAAGAATGGCAAATTTAAGAAACAGCGAACTCTAGTATTTTTAAACAAATTCTAAGAAAGGTGGTTTTTAGTAAAATATTTTTATTTAGGGTGATCTTGTTTGCCGTCGAAATACTATACCGAACTACGATTTGAAACTATTCAGACTACTACACATAATGTTAGAATATTCTTCTCTAAGTATCTTTTAGTTATCTTCTTTTCCTACAGGGTATTTACGCGGTGCATACATTCGTATTTACATTAGCGTGACTAGTTTATGTAAAGTTTTTACATTTTTTCTCATCAACAAAAATTCTTAAAAAAAAATTTTTTTCCAAACGGGGTTGCGCCTCAACAGCTTGGTTTGGCAAACTCTCCGCGTATATTTTTGCCATAAAAAGCTTCTCAGCAAAATTCATCAGGAAACAATTGAAAACCAGTACACCACAAATTGTAGAAGAGAAGCTCGGCATAAACATCTCTTTAGAGGTTGTAATGATAAGCTGTAGATCTTTCGTCGCCATAACGTTTTTTTGGATCAATATTTAGCTGTAGACCGCAACGAAAACAAAATGTTTGCGTTAATGGATCACCCTAATCTACATACCCATCCTTTAAAACAAAACAAAAAAAAACAAAAAAAAAAAAAAATTTTAATCTTATCTCTAGACATGTAGTTATACTCGCATGATTGAAGCTTTTTGTTTATGTCCTATGCATCAATTGGAATTACATTCTTTAAAAATATATCCTTCAATTTTGAGGTACGTGCTTTTGTCACAAATACAAATATAAGCAATTGAATAAAATAAATGTGAGTAAAATAAATGTATTTTGTAAGAAGTAAAAGCAAAACAGGAGTTTAACCATTTGCGACTGACGCGATGTCTGACAGACACCAGGATGCATGTATTTGGAATAGATAAGTTATTTTACGACCGTCGCAGAGGGTTAATCTAAGTCCAATTGGGCCAAAAAAAAAAGGCGTGAGTACCATCATCATTTGAGCCATGAGTCATTTTTGATTCATCCAAGAGTGATTTATGACTCATCAATGAGTAATTTTCATCTATGAGTCATTTATGATTCAGACATGATTCATCCATAAATTATTCATGATTCGTTCATGAGTCATCCATGATTCATCCATGAGTCATTCATGATTCCTCCATGAGTCACTTATGATTCATTCATCCATGATTCATTTATGAATCATACATGAGTCACTTATGATTCATTCATAATTTATCCATGTCATCCATGATTCATTTATGATTTATCAAAGATTCATCCATGTGTACATATGTAAAATTCGAAAGCAAAGACCTGATATTTTATTTTTGTAACTTTTTACTAAAATAATGACTTTAATTTTCGCTTTCGGATTATTGAAATCTAAATCAAAACACGTATTTTGATACGCCTCCCGATACTTTGAACGTGCTTCAGTAGTTTCGAAAAATCTTGAAATCCGGGGATTTAAAACAATTTATTGGAAGGCCGGGTATCGGGATGACTTATTGGTGATAGTTACAAACTTGAGGCGTCTATTTGGGTAATATAGTTATCACTTAAAATAATGTAAGCCAAGAAAATCGACAGTCAAAAACTCTGGCCACCTGAGCTGTAAAGTCCTCTGTATGAAACACTCTCAAACTATGTCACACATCATACCTCTCTCTAAAGAGGATAGAAAAAAAATCGTTGTGGTCTCATCGAAAGTGGAATTTTTATTTCAGAAGAAGTTGGCGTATAATGATAATATGGTCCGTAGTAGACTCACCAGATCTGAAGCGTCACTTTAAAATATTTCTACTATGCTATTAAATTTGAAAGTGGAAGCAGAGAAAATTGAGTTGGTAATGGATAAGAACTGACAGTGATTTTGGTCACAACAACCAAAATATGGTCATATCAACCAAAATATGGGTTGATTCAACCAAAATATGTCTTGATTCAACCAAAATATGAGTTGACTCAACAAAAATTTGGATTGATTCAACCAAAATCACGTTGAATTCTTATCCATTACCAGCTCATTTTTCTCTATGTATGCCTTTGTTATATAGACATAACTCCTTTGAAAGCTAGTAAGAAAGCATGTTTTGTTTTAGTGGTCTTTTGAACAGACACCTCATAGCTTGAGCTTATTTATTTCACTCTAATCCCATTAAGCTCATCCTCAGTGCATGATGAGCTTTCCTTTCACACATACTTACATGTGCCATTTTTTTCAAAAGACTATCTTCATCAACAAAACCTTGACAAGTGTAAAACTACCTTGAAAATCATTCACCTTCAAGCAAGCGTGTCTACACACCGTCTTTATTGGACATGTGTAAAAAAACATTGAATGTTAGCATACATATGTAGGTGCATTCATATGTACTTCCGAAATTTGTATGCGCTCTCTTTTCTTTTCAAAAGCACTTATAGAAGTTTCAAGCGAATGTAAGAAGTGCTACGTAAAAAAAAAATGCAGAATGATGTGAATAGGTGAAAGAGCATGCTGATAACAAGTAGAATTTCGACGAATTTGCAGCACATAAAAGACAAATTTAGTTGACTCGAATAATAACGTTGGAAAAGGTGTGGCGCATACAAACTTGGTAAATTCAATATGTCACTTTGTTATACTCGTAAAGGAAAGGAGAAGAGAAAAACGAAACACGAAAAAGGAGCGACATTGACGATGTAAGAAAGACCTTAAAGATTTACCGTGAAGTCGAATACGTTTTTTCAACATATGTACATATGGGTCTAAATTCGTCAACCGGACCATCTAAAAGTTTCATCGCTTCGATTTGAAAAAAAAATATATCACTCAAGATCACGATGGTTAACGAGTTATACGGGTTTGAATTCGCAATCTTTTTTGTGTATGCCTTTTTTCTTTAAATTAGAAGTCATTTCGAAGTGACCCTGTCTAACGCGTCACGATTCCCTCACCTATTAGAAGTCATGTATTTGACGTGCTAAAGAGGAACATGGAACCCATTTTGTAATGTTCTTTTTCCGTTGTTTTTCAATATAAATAAAAAAAAAAATTTTGAAAAATTGTAGTAAAATTTTTTTTAAAAAGAATTGCATTTTATGGTGCTTTTTTTGTTTAAGATAACAATTCATTGAAGTAAGTTTCGAGGTCCATTACAAAAAAGGTATCATTTCAAAGGAAAAAAATCAAACTTTAAATTAAAATTATTAAAAAAAATGTTTAAAATTAAAAAAAAAAAAAAATTATAAAATTTTGTTTTAAGCTATTGCATAGATTTTATCTCAGGCCTTGGCGGTGGGAGTGAAATGAAAAAAATGTTAATGTTAAAAAAGTTCGTAACGGCGTTAGCAACATAACTTGACAAAAATAAATATAAGCGTTGCCTACATTTAGGCGTATGACGTTGTACTAATGTTGGCAGCAGGCCGATTACATAAAATTGGATATGTAAGCGCTGCCTACATTTAGGTTATACTACTAACAGAATGATGTTGTACTGATGTTAGCAACAGGCCGATTATATAAAATTGGAGCTGTATAATAGGTTAAGGCTGTACTGCTCTAAAGTCATAAATATGCTCATTGAGTTTTCATAAAAATTATAATTGCATAAGTTGATAAAAAGTGATATGCAATAGCTTTTTTTATTTTCAAAAATAACGGGAAAAATTCTTTAGAAAATGGTTTCCATCTCCCTTTTTAGCACGTCAATTACATTTCTTCTAATTTGAAGAAAAAAGGCTTACACAAAAAAACATGCGAATTGAAACCCGTATATCTCGGTAACCATTCAATATTTATACGTGACCTTTGGTGATATTTTTTTTCTTACATAGCAGATCACTTTTAGCAAGTTTTATTCAAATCGGATTTTTAGGTGGTCCGCCTGAGAAATTTTACCCCATATATATGTATGTATGTCGCTTTAAAACACAATTTTTTGGGTTCGAATAATTCCAGCAAGTAATGAAGGCCCCACCGCCTTAAAGTATGCAAAAAAAATGAAAAAAAATAGAAAGACTGGCCTACGTAAATGAAATTTTGCAAACATGTCATAAAAAAATAGTTCAGAAATATAAAAAAAATATCTGAAATCTGAACCTTTATAAAAAAATATCTAATAACAAATTTTAATTGCAGCTCAAAAAGGCAAGATATCTTCATCTATCATTTAAAAAGTTATAGCCTAAAGCATTCCAATAGGTAGTATTGCAGCATCAATTTTTTGTTTCTCTATGTCTACACATTCGTTAACAAAAAAAAGTTACGTATACGCCATGCCACTTTTATTGAAATTTGAACTGTTTTTTCGTCATTAAATCAAGAGGGGCAAGTAAGGGCAAACATTTTTTTCGCGAAGCGATATAAAATATTCCGAACTTTCGTTTTATTATAGTTAGAAGATGTAGCACGCTGCAGCACACACATTTTTTGTCTATTCAAAGTAAAAAAGTTAGCATTTATGAAGTATAATTTTTGCTGGCTTATAACTATTCGTTTTAATATTTTTTTTTTAAGCAATGATGCCCCTCATTGAGAACTTCGACAAAAGTAGTTGTAAGCCTGAAAACCTCGTTTTAATTATGCCTGATTTTCTCGATGTTCCAAATCCAATTTCTATAGCTTTTTTGTTACTTGAAAATAAACGCAACTGGCAACATTGCTGCAAATATTTGGTATTTCCGTGTACAGCGGCATGCTCTTGAATGAGATCAAGTATGTAGCTACTTATAGACTTATAGCCAAACACATTTTATGAGCTTTTCACGCAATTTCGGTAGTAAATGCAAGTTTGTTGGCCATGTCTGGCTACATAAAGCATGTAAGAATTTTCTTTTTTGACAATCAACAGCTATGGTGTCAGAAAACGTAAATACAAGTCAAGTACTCGTTTCGTCTATGCATGTTTCATTCGACACGTAGGCGAAGACGTTATGTCAAAGTAGAAGTCGATAACCAATCTCAAGAGCACCATCCATCACATTGTTCAATTTACAT
>CAXKVI010000003.1:13505360-13522860 GCA_964058755.1 Campiglossa producta
AACTCTTGCCAAAACGTCAGATATGTATTTGGAATTGATGATTTCCGAGTTGAATGAACCTTGGTAGGGAGGTTCCACCAAAAGTAGTTCAAGAGCTACTGAACGGCCCATAGCATTACCAGACCATGGGTGTAAGAGTAGGTCGCCTCCCCTTTGGTGCACCCTGGGTAACGCTAAATGACCTAGATGGCATACACGGCTAGCTTCTCCGTATTGCCGGTTCTACGAGAACGGTACTAGCACTTGTGCTGTACCCATCATACCGAAACAAGCCGGGCCGTTTTTTTTTTTTATATCGACCCGGCCAAGAGCAATATACGCGGGGTGACCGTGTCTGACATTTGGACAGGGCTACACATCGTTACAACAACAACATTGCCATACCATTGCCATCAGTGGCGTAACTATAGAAATGGAAGCCCCAAGCAGATTTTCACTAGGGGTCGCTTATTAGGAGCATTTTTTTTTAATAATTTAAACTTTTCCCATTCAACACCCTCTTTTCCAGTGAAGAAATGGACAATTTCTGAGATCTCGAAATTGTGATATGCATTTTCAGAATTTGTTTCGCCTTACTTTCAAATCGGCAAACTTGTGATCTCAGTTAGCTCTCAAACGAATAGCTAAACTTGGCTTGCGTCATTTTGGCCGTTTCGTATCAAAGCACACCAGTCACTCCTTTTTAGTGATAACTGACGCCAATTGGAAACCCCAAGGGAGTTCAAGTCATCCTCCACTTGTTGTTTCCATCTCAGTCGAGGCCACCCCCTTCCTCTGCTGCCGAATTCGGGTGTCGATAGGAAAACCTTCTGTGCTATAGCTTCTTTGTCCATTCGCATAACATGACCCAGCCAGCGGAGCCTTTGGGCTTTTATTCGCTGAACTATGGTGAGGTCTGCGTAAAGCCAGCTCGTCGTTAAATTTCCTTCGATACTCGCCGTTAGCATCGCGGGAGGACCATACACTGACACTGTCCATGATTCCGAACCGTACATCAGGACTGGTGTGATGAGAGACTTATAGAGCGTGATTTTTGCTTGACGAGAGAGGGCTTTACTTCTCATTTTCCTACTTAGTCCAAAGCAACACTTGTTGGCAAGAGTGATTCTCCATTGGATTTCTAGGCCGAAATTATTTTCGGTGTTAATTCGGGTTCCCAAATAGACGAAGTCTGTATCATTGCGTTTTAACTCTGCTGCTCAAATCACCTTCTCCAGCATCAGGTTCAAGAAATCGCACGAAAGGGAGTCGCTATTAAGTGTTAAATGGACAATACTAAAATGGTACATGAAGATGAGTTTTTAATGATTTTTAATTTTGAAAAGGAACTCTCAGACTTAGCAACAAAATTGCAGTTTTTAAAAATCCTACCAGGTTTCCCGACGATTTCTGAAGCTTTTGAGTGTGCTCAATCTGAATTTGAAGTCAGATTTTTCGGGTCACCCTACGTTTTCTCTCCAGAGGGTGGTTTGTAAAGAGATCGGTAGTTGTGAAATAAAAAAAATTTAAAAATAAAAAAATCCTGAAGTCACTTGCCGGCAGTACTTGGGGAAAAGACAAAGAAACGTTGCTGACTACATATAGGGCCATTGACTATGCCGCACCCATATGGTCGCCTAACGTACATAACACCAACTGCACGAAGTTACAAGTCTGTCAAAATACCGCTATCAGAACTGCTACGGAACTGCTGCGGAATCATAAGTGGGCTCTAACCGACATCCACACCGAGTCGGTCAGATCTCTACCTGTGAATCCCATTCTAAACAGTCTTCCACCCGATATTGCTGAAGAAGAACGCACCTTACCGTGGGAGACAAGAGTCACCATGGCACAGCTTAGGTCTGGATACAGTGTGAGGTTAAACTCCTACTTATCCAGACTGAATGATACAATAGGACCCCCCATGATACCCTACATCTCTTCAATTGTCCAATTGAACCTACTGTTCTAAACCCTCTGTCCGTCTGGTCCAACCCTGTTGAAACTGCACGTTTCCTTGGACTCCAGTTAGAAGAGCTTGATGAAGATCTTCGGAATGATCATACACCCTAGACTTTCTTGTTAAGTATGTATGTGGGTACTTACATCTCTTTCTAGCTGCACATCCGTATGCCTAAAATCGTTGAAATAACGCAACGACTGTGCCATATCTCGTCCGATGCCCAACACCAATTCACAAACAGAAATGGTGAGCCAAAAATCAAATATACCAAAAACGCTGCTATCAACAAATGCAAACGCTTCCCAAAATGTTAGACAAAAATAATCTTTACCCATTAAAAGTGTATGAAGAAAAACGATTCCATGATTTTAAACATCAATACGACAATATTGAAGAGTATTGGTTGGCTATAAAGTTGGCCAAAAGTTTGCGACAACTTTAATAAACGCATATAAATGACGTTGATTTCATTAATTTCCTCGAAAGATTTGCGCTTACGAAAGTCTGCTGAGCGCACAGCAACATATTTTAAGCGCTCGCGTAAAATCCAAATATAACGGTAAGTGGCTAAAGCCATTTTGTAAAAACGTAACAATATTAAAAAAGTTAAATTTGTTAAAAAAAGATCACAAGCAACTGTAAAGTAACCAAATGCATTTAGTTCATATAAATCGTTTATCATCTCTTTTGCGATAAAGCAATTTCGTATGATTATTACGATAACTTTTAAAATAATATAATAATCGAATGCAGCATACTTTTCCTTTAAGTAATCGTGTCTTACGTAATAGCTTTGTTTCTTGAAATCTCCAGCAAAGAACTGTCAGCAGAAGAGAGTCTTGTAATAAGCTGTCAAAATCTCATTTCTGCTCATTTTTCGTCGAACAGGGTTCAGCAGAAACTTGCAGACAAAACAGCGGTTACGTTTCTGATTGGCTAACAATTTGAATTTACATTTTTTGTTATTGTTTTGCTATTTCACCGATCAGCTGTTCCTGCTTGCTGGTTTCTGCTGGACGAAAAATCTCCAGCATTAACTTGCAGCGAATTGGCGCTCTCTCTCTCAATTAAATGTCAAAAAGTTGCTGAATTCGCTGCTAATTTTTTCAAAGAACACTTTTTTAGGAATAATTATTCATAATTGTTCATAATTAGCAGGAAAGAAACAAAGCTAATAGATTTGTTTCTTGAAATCTCCAGCAAAGAACTGTCAGCAGAAGAGAGTCTTGTAAAAAGCTGTCAAAATCTCATTTTTGTTAGTTTCATCTCTCTTCTGCTAGTTTTTCGCCGAACAGGAGCCAGCAGAAATTCTCCAGCACAACAGCTGTTCTGACAATTGACAAATGAAAATAAATTTTTTTCGCAGCAAATGAAATTGCGAATTTTTCAGTCTTTGGACAATTTCTCCGTATATATCGACGTAAACCTTACAAAATATTAAGAAAATTGAATGCCTTATACACCTTCAGTATTTCCGATTCCTGTAACTGTGTCTGCAGGATTATATTGGTCTCCTAAACGAGCCACATTACGTTGGTCCAACGGACATTGGGCTTCGGCGCATTGCTATTCAAAGATACGGAATTATTGAAGATTTGGTATTTATTGTATGTACTTACTTCATTTGCTGGTAAATAACTCATAGTTTCCAAAATATTCGTAATAAATTTTAAATTTCATAAAAACATGCAATCAATTTTGATTTTGCCATATGTCACAATCAGCTGTTTGTTACTTGCTAGTTTTTGCTGGACGAAAAATCTCCAGCAGCAACTTGCAGCGAACTTGCAGCGAATTGGCGCTCTTTCTCTCAATTCAATGTCAAAAAGCTGCTGGATTCGCTGCTAATTTTTTCACAAAACACTTTTCTAGGAATAATTATTCATAATTATTCATAATTAGCAGAAAAGAAACAAAGCTAATATAAACGATAAATACCGAATACAGTTTTATATTTGAACCCATGGTTCAATTATACCAGGTTAGCTTTTCGATGACAGATTCTGTTAGTTGCGGCCATCTTGCTCCCTGAAAAATTGTCATTCACATTCTGGGTAGCCTTTTAGCAAAATCATGTAAAAAAAGTAGTTAGAAAATCAGTTTAAAATAGTAGTAGTTAGAAAAATAGTAGAGGTTGGCTTTTGGAAAATTGATGAATTTATCATTAATAACTGACTTTAAAGATTTTTCTTCTGTGATTAGAGTATGTTATTTTGATTCTTAATCATCAGCCAAGTGTGCATAAAGAATTGGAGGTAAATTTATTGGAACTGGTTAAATTTAGTTAGTAAAATGGTAATACTATCCCTTTGGCACACTTTTTCCGATAATATTTATGACCTGAAAACCGTTCAAGGAACTTTTAGTAAAAATTTAGGTTAAGACTGCTTTACATGAGTCGCGGTCCTATTCGATTTGACGTTCAATTGTATTCAACCATCAAATACAAGTTAATACGGTGGAGCGAAAAAAAAATCGACCAGGAAATCGACACTTATTTTGAAGCTAGAATACTAGAAAACGGCTAGTCGGAGAAAATTTTAGGCTATGTCGCTTTTGAAGGGATTCCCAGTTCTTACTCTTAATATGAGGTAAAGTCTGTGAAATCTAAACTAGCGATTATAGACCTCTAGAATTTAATGTTAAGATCTGTAATTTTTACAGTAATATTTTTTCACCTTTCTTAAAAATAAAATCAATATAATTTTTGAAAAAAAAACAACGAACTTTTTTTTGTCCCCGTCGAATGTGTTAGTTTACTTTGCAATTTTTTATTTGCATTAAAATTTACATCCTCCTTTTTCGATTTTTCTACTACCTTGACGATAGAAAAAAAACATTCCTACTTTTTTATTCGCAAACGAAACCCGTACACGTTTTCATATTGGGAGTGTCAATAATAAACGTCAAGGGAAGAGCAAGCATTCTTATAATTGAACCATTGATTTGAACCAATTGTAAAATACGATAAGAAATATCGTATAAATATTCATTAATATCGTTACTTGGTATATCATGTCAAAAACTTTAATAAACACGTGGTCGATAATGTCCAATTTAGGATCATACTTTTATAATGTTATAGGAATCGTAATTAAATTGATTACCACACTATAGGCAATGCATGCTTTTGAACTCGTTAGTTTTTGTTTTTTTTTGCATTGAAGCTAAATGGCAATATGCCGCAGGCAATGGATAACCAAACTGTTGCGTTGAAAAGAAATAGCGCCCGCTTGTTACGATAACGCGCCCACATTGTAACCATTGCAACCTTGCACGCAGAAACTATACTGTTATACTGTAGGGACTCATTGTTAATTAGGCCTTTTTAGCACTCAACATGCAATTGATGGTTTAGTTAGATAATAAAAATTAATGTTATAACACTTGCTAAATTGCTTTAAATTGTGCAATTGATATTGATTAGTACAGGGTGGCAAAGTAGTAAATGCTAACGAAGTAATGTAAGAAAAAAAAACTAATTTTTTCCTCTTTTTTCTATTTTGAAAACTTATTTTTTAGACTACATACATATCGTCGCGAATGTGCCAATTTTTTCAAATTTGTGTTAATAGGCTCACGTGATTAACCTCTCGTTTCTCTACGTTTCACGAAAATCCTGGATTTCCAATGTACAAGGAACCCCGAAAATTTGCAATGCCATTTTTATGAATGTGTAGTTAAATCTCTGAAAATTGTGTCAGAAAAACGAATGTGCTACACATTCATGTTTCTGGAGCAACGAAAATGTTTAAAAATTGAATTTTTAAATTTTTCAAAATTTTCGTTGTGCCAGAAATATGAATTTGTAGCAAATTTGTTACATATACACCATGGTGTCTGTTGTTGAGTGCAACACATTCGTGTTTCTGGCAAAACGAAAATTTTAAAAAATTTAAAAATTCAATTTTTAAACATTTTCGTTGCGCCAGAAACATGAATGTGTAGAATAAATTTAAATAAATTTAGCTTAAATATTTTAAAAGACGAATGTGCCGAATCTCGAGGAATTGAAGGAACTAGAGTTCTCCCAGTGGTGGAAATTCAGCGACAAAAGCTTATTTTATTTTCCTAACTTTTTGCTGTTTCTTAAATTTGCCATTCTTTTCATATTTTTTATATTTTTGGTTTCTATACATTCCTGTTCATTTTGCCTTTTCCTCCCTTCCATTCAGTAATATAGTTTCAATGTTGATAATTATTTATTCTTCTTAGGTAGTCTTCATACGTATTTTTTTCCTTTCCTTTCGTTTGTTTTTATTTCCTTTCCTTTCCTCTCCTTTCATCTCATTTTATTTCTTTTGCTTTTCTTTCCTTCCCTACCCTTTTCTTTCCTTTCTTCTTTATTTTTCATTCTTTTTATTTTCATTTAATTTCCGTTACTTCCTCCTCGCAACCTTTTCTTTCCTTTCTTTTTATCTTCCTTCCTTTCTTTGTCTTTCTCTATCTGCCTCTCTTCTCGACTCCTTTACATTACATTCCCTTTCTTCCCTTCCTTTTTTTCTTTTCCATTCCTTTCCTTTCCCTACCTTTATTTGCCTTTGATTTTTCTCTCATATTTTCCGTTCCGACCACCGTGGTGTAGCGGTTAAGTGTTCGGCCTTCTACACCTAGTCGTGGCGGTTCGATGCCCGGCAAAAGTAACATCAAAAATTATTTAGAAAAACAATTTTTCTAAACGGGGTCGCCCCTCGGCAGTAGTTTGGCAAACTCTCCGAGTGTATTTCTGCCATGAGAAGCTTCTTTGCAAACAATACATTTGCTTTGCAAGTGCCGTTCGGAGTCGGCAAAAAACTGTAGGTCCCGCCAATTTGTAGGAAAACTAAAAAGCAACACACCACAAGTTGGAAAGAGAAGCTCGGCTAAAAATCTCGTTAGAGGTTATGATAACCTGTTGGTATATCGCCGCCATTAGTTTTTTTTTTTTTTTTTCGTTCCTTGCCTTATCTTACCTTTATTTTTCTTTTATCCATTCCTTTCCTTTCCCATTCTTTCCTCTATTTTATACTTTTATTTATTTCATTTTGTTTTATTTTTGTTTATTTTATATTCTTTCCTTTCCTTTCATTTCCAACAAATTTCTTTTTTTAATTCCAATCACTTTTCTATTTCTTATTTTACTTTTTTCAGTTTTATCAATTTTCCTTTTTATTTTATTTCACTAAGTCTAGCCACGAAGGGCTTTGCGCTTTTTTTTTCAAAACATCATTCTGAGCAAGCATTCGATTCTCTGAATACCCACGCACAGATTTTGTTGTTGTAAACACTGTTTGTACCTACGCTCAATAAAGTTGACGGGCTTGCTCATGTTTATTATTGCTGCCAACAAAACAACTCACACTCGGACTCTCCCCAACTCCAATGAATGCAAGCACAACAATGCAAGTGTACCTACATACACACATAACAGCGGCTCTATAAAGGGAATGCGTGTTTAGCACTTGTAGTGGTGTGACTTTCAAATCATATTATAATTAATTTTTGGTTTGTTGTCGCACACCCTGCTCAGCGAGACCTATCGATACATATCAAATTTTATATACCTTAGAATTGTGGCTATTGCAAAAAAGGGAGAAAACTTTGAAGCATTGCGCATTTATATATAAAATAGATATTAAGGCAAAAACTATATCAGTGGAAATAGCATAATGAGAAAATAATATATTTATGTCAAAAACTAAAATTTCAAATTTTGAGAAAATAATATATTTATGTCAAAAACTAAAATTTCAAATTTTGCGAGAAAAATAAACTTTCAAATACAATTTCCCAAAATTTGAATTTTTCATTTGTTACTTCCATAGTTCAAACAAAACAAATACCTGTCTAAGCCCCGGGACTCGTCTTTAGTGGTCCAATCCAATACCCTTTACCAATTTTGTGGTCATCGAAGGGCCTCGCGCAAATTATTTACAGAGGAGTGGAATTAGAAATTAGTTAGATCCCTGAAAACTTAAAAACTTCTCCTAGGCTTTAAAAATGTGCCAAAACCATATGTACTACATACTAGCCTAAAAACTGTTTACAGTGCCGTGGCCAAGCTTTGGAGATATCAGGCTGAAATTTGGATTGATGACAAAAAGCTTATTATTCAGTATGCAAAAAACTATTAAAATGAAACTTAAAAATCATTATAACTAGCTTGAACTAAATATATCAAATACAAAGTCATGGTCAATAAAGTTTTCATGCCGCTTTTATGATTCAAATCGAACAATCCGCATAACCGAAAATTTGGAGAGTTATTACGACAAACTGCGGCAAGAATTTCCAACTGTAAGAAAAAATAAAAATTAAAACAAAACTACACAGAGAAAAATTAGCTGGGAATCGATAACAATTGACTGTGATTTTGGTTGAATCAACCCATATTTTGGTTGAATCAACAGATATTTTGCTTGATATAACTATATTTTGGTTGATATGACCAAATCACTGTCAATTCTTATCCATCACCAGCTCAATTTTCTCTGCGTGTATTAACAGCTAAACCTAGTTTCTAATATATAAATAAATACATTTTTTTTTAAACGAATAGTACTAACATTTCTTTCCAGCTCGACATCGTTATGCGCTGAGTCGTTGAACCATTTCAGCGTTTCGGCCATATCGCGTGCAATTGATGGCACCAATTCACAAACCGAGATTGTTAGCCAAAAATCGAATATATTAATTATAACACCTTGAAGACTACTATCCAACTCTGTCATTTTCTTGCTCGATAGAATACAGGAATAAAACAACGATTGAATATTCGCGCACATGATAGCGCCAATGCTGAGTAACAGTTGATTACCATAAATCTGGCCAAAACGTTTACAAACATTCAATAAACGTAAATAAACATTAATAATTAATTTTATTTCATACACAGCTTCGCTATTCGGTGGATCGCCTATACTTCTCGTAGCAATATATTCCAAACGCTCGCGCAATATCCAAATATAACGGTAAGTTGTTAAAACAAAATTATAAAAATGTAATAAAATTAGAAAAATTACATTTCCTAATATCAATGCAAAAGTTAAAACCATCATTAGGAATGTGCTCATTTCAGAAATGTCGCTCCTTAATAGGAGTATGAAAGAAATATTTTGTAACAGCGTTGCCACACCTTTCAGTATGATATAGTTGTCAAAATTGTGACATTTGCGTTTTAGCTCTTTATGTTTAGCATAGTAAATACGTTCCACATTTGCAAATTCTTCGAAAATAGCCAAAACAGCATTATATTCACGCCAATTATAGAAAACGATAGTGATGAGTGTGATTATGTTCAATATAATTAAAATTCTGGTTAGCTGTTTCATTAGCCAATTATCTCGAAACAATTTTGAGTCCAGATCATCATCGGCTGGATATGAAATAACGGAAACACCCACAGTTAACGCATTGATACACAAATTATAGATGAGACATATTTTGGATGGTACTGGTCTTTGTAGTTTTGTATTATAGCCGTACGGTAAAACTCCGAAAGCAATCGAGAACCAAAATGTGGCGTTATAAAGTAAACGCGCTAAATCGTTGCGGTAACGCGTACACATACTCAAAGTTGTTACTTTGCGAGAGAATTTTTAAAAGTGAGCTGCTATAGTTAAAAAAAAATATTAAGTGGGTTGTGTCTAAACACTTAACAGCAAAACGGATGATTTTATCAATTTGTAATAACTGTAATAACAATTTTACACATTCATTCTCTTTGGCAGCAGCTCACTTAATGGGAATCATTTTGAACTGTAATTTTTATGAATTGAATAAGGGTAAATTTGTTGAAACCTGCAGTGGTAGGGAAGATGACTGAAAACCAAAAAAAAAAAAATAATAAAATAACTTTGAAAATTTTTGTGGACTTTTTTTTGCCAGTCGAATAATTTTTATCAAATTATTCATTTGAGTTTTTGGCGAAAACAAGTTGAAAAATGCTACATACAATACCAACTACGATAGTTCCCCATGCTTGAAGTGTGTCCTCGACTTCGAACGAAAAGCAGAAAGCATTGGTCTATAACGGTGGCGGGGCATCAGAACGACAATTTGTGGCTCCCTCTACTGGAAGAGACTTTGCGTTGGCCTAAGATAATTCAAAAATTCAGTTGGCGTGTCCGATTCTAATACTCCGAAGCTCGAACGCATATTGTAACGCGTTCCCTCCGTGGCTTTCCCGCATTAAGCGCCAACTCAAAATTATCTAAAAAAAAAAGGTCATCATTTTGGATCAGCATTAGACACCTGAAAACCTGGTGAGCGGAAAACATTTTTGGATGCTTACTACATTCAGGAAGGGCCGTAGAAGTCAAATTGTCCCCTCCGTGGGTGTCCCCTCCGTGGCAAGGTGATTACAAAGTTATCAGAAACGCGAGTTATATATGTAAATGTGTATGTTAAAGCGTTGCATTGTATGCTAAGTAGTTAATTCATATCAACGATATATATATATGCAACAACAACACAACAATATGTAAAGTTTAATCAGAAAAACAAATTTTTGGAAACTTCTATTCTATTATTATATTATATTATATTATGTTCGGCCTTCTACACCAAGTCGTGGCGGTTCGATGCCCGGCAAAAGTAATATCAACAATTATTTAGAAAAATAATTTTTCTAAACGGGGTCGCCCCTCGGCAGTAGTTTGGCAAACTCTCCGGGTGTATTTCTGCCATGAGAAGCTTCTCTGCAAAAAATTAATTTGCTTTGTAAGTGCCGTTCGGAGTCGGCAAAAAACTGTAGGTCCCGCCAACTTGTAGGAAAAACTCAAAAAGCAACACACCACAAGTTGGAAAGAGAAGCTCGGCTAAAAATCTCGTTACAGGTTATGATAACCTGTTGGTATATCGCATATATGTAATACTTCTATATAGATAATACCGAACAGTGAAGCGTGTCAAACATTACAGTACAGATATACCATGAGAGAAGGAGACAAAATCTCAAGGATGTCGTTAAACTTTTGTAAACAAAGGGGCATAAATAAATGCATACTTGAACAAAATGTAAATAAATTCACTTCGTTTTTCTTATCACTCCTTTCACTAATTAACATTAAACCATGCCAAAAATACCCAAGGTAGCGGATATGATATTATTTTACCAAATGAAAAAATTCTCTCTAGCTTATTATTATTTTTTAAACAACAAATACGAACATTTTTATTTATTTATTTTGTGATTTACTATTTTGGTATTTTCATTATGTAATCGACTAATCAAAGACTTTATTACTAAAACTATGCACAATTTGTGTAATGGGTATAGTGACCCTTTTTGAGCCCTTTGATATTTTTTTTTAAACGCGCTATTACAATTCACTAACACAAACAAAACTTGCGCATGCGCAGAACTCACATTTGCACTGATTCATATAATAATGTTTGACACGCTTCTTACACACGGCCAGTATACGAAAAGCGCAGGCTTTGGTATATCGCCGCTTTTTTTTTTTTTTTTTTTCTATTCCATACAAAAAGTGGGTCAACGTAAGAGAATAGAAAATTAGTGGTAAAACAGGGTTAGAAATCCCGGTTGCCCTCACAAAGACTCAGCAATTTTCAGAACCAGTGGCTAATGTCAGCAATTTTCAGAACCAGTGGCTAATGTTATTGATATTTTCAAAAGTTCGCTTGCTAATATAATGGCACATGAGTTTAGAATCTTCCATCAGTACAAGGAGATTAATCATTTAAAAAAAACTGGAAGGATTCCGAAATAATTGCATGGGAGCCGTCTTAAAAAAACTTGCTGACGATCATGTCAGATATGGCCAAGATGTCAGCAATTTCCAAGAATTTCAACGCGTTCTTTTTGAAAATAATCCAGAGATCTTCATATCCACGGCCACTCAAGATAAAATTACCGAAATAGCTCAAAAACCCTGCGATCGATAACATTTTTTTCGGGGAGATTTAAATACGTCGAATTTGCCTTTTTCCGCGTTTTCTCCCATATATGAAAGTTCTTAGGTTGAAAATAGGAGTTCATTAAGGCATGTCTGTCCGTATGTCCGTCCGTTCGTCTGTCCGGGTACACGATAACTTGAGTAAAAATTTGGATATTTGCATGATACATATTTTGTATACAGGTTACTTTCTGGCCAAGGTAGGTTGCTAATGAAAATGGGCGAAATCGGATGATAACCACATCCCCTTTTTCGATATCGAGAATTTCGGAAATCACATAAATTGACATATCTGGGTAGTTGAAATTTCTAAAATGATATAATTTTATAGTTGAATCCCCTTGTCATTCTCTTATGATTTTTCCATAAATTTTTTATAGAGGGGTGGCACCGCCCAATTTTAAGGGAGAATAAAATAAAATAAAATAAAATAAAATAAAATAAAATAAAATAAAATAAAGTAAAATAAAATAAAATAAAATAAAATAAAATGAAATAAAATAAAATAAAATAAAATAAAATAAAATAAAATAAAATAAAATAAAATAAAATAAAATAAAATAAAATAAAATAAAATAAAATAAAATAAAATAAAATAAAATAAAATAAAATAAAATAAAATAAAATAAAATAAAATAAAATAAAATAAAATAAAATAAAATAAAATAAAATAAAATAAAATAAAATAAAATAAAATAAAATAAAATAAAATAAAATAAAATAAAATAAAATAAAATAAAATAAAATAAAATAAAATAAAATAAAATAAAATAAAATAAAATAAAATAAAATAAAATAAAATAAAATAAAATAAAATAAAATAAAATAAAATAAAATAAAATAAAATAAAATAAAATAAAATAAAATAAAATAAAATAAAATAAAATAAAATAAAATAAAATAAAATAAAATAAAATAAAATAAAATAAAATAAAATAAAATAAAATAAAATAAAATAAAATAAAATAAAATAAAATAAAATAAAATAAAATAAAATAAAATAAAATAAAATAAAATAAAATAAAATAAAATAAAATAAAATAAAATAAAATAAAATAAAATAAAATAAAATAAAATAAAATAAAATAAAATAAAATAAAATAAAATAAAATAAAATAAAATAAAATAAAATAAAATAAAATAAAATAAAATAAAATAAAATAAAATAAAATAAAATAAAATAAAATAAAATAAAATAAAATAAAATAAAATAAAATAAAATAAAATAAAATAAAATAAAATAAAATAAAATAAAATAAAATAAAATAAAATAAAATAAAATAAAGTAAAATAAAATAAAATAAAAAAAATAAAATAAAATAAAATAAAATAAAATAAAATAAAATAAAATAAAATAAAATAAAATAAAAAAAAAAATAAAAAAAAAAAATAAAAAATAAAATAAAATAAAATAAAATAAAACTAAATTTAATTAAAATATAATAAAATAAAATAAAATAAAATAAAATAAAATAAAATAAAATAAAATAAAATAAAATAAAATAAAATAAAATAAAATAAAATAAAATAAAATAAAATAAAATAAAATAAAATAAAATAAAATAAAATAAAATGAAATGAAATGAAATGAAGGGAAATGAAATGAAATGAAATGAAATGAAATGAAATAAAATAAAATAAAATAAAAAAAATAAAATAAAATAAAGTAAAATTAAAGAAAAAAATAAGATAAAAAATAAAATAAAGAAAAAATATAAAATAAAATAAATATAAAAGAATTAAAATAAAAAAATAAAAAATTCAATTAAAAAAATAAAATAAAAAAAGTAAAATAAAATAAAATAAAAATTTTAAATAAAATAAATATAATGTAATCTCGGTGTATATATAAAAGAAAGTGGCGTTAGTACAAACACTTATAACTCAAGAACGCCTGCCCCGATTTGGATAATGGACACCAATTCAGATTGTTCTCTGGCAAGAATATCCAAAAAAATTCCCGAAAAATTCCCAAAAAAAAAAAAAATTTTTTAAAAAGGAACAGTAAGTAGTTGAATTTTTTTCTATTTTGAAAAGAAAAACCCCCCCCAAAAAAAGAGCAAAAATGGATTTTCAACTAGAAAAAGACCGATGGTAAAAATTATTCTGAAACTTTTAAAAATATATATTTTTTGGTAAAAAATGTCCGCGGATTAACAAACTATCGGTTATAGAAATTTTGATTTCAAAGACACAATTTTACGCAGGGCAACGACTGCGTGGTGAGCTAGTAAAGAAATAAATAAAAAATAAAAATAATTAAATAAGTCCCAACCCATATTTTGGTTGAATCAACAGATATTTTGGTTGATATGACCAAATCACTGTCAATTCATATGCATCACCAGCTCAATTTTCTCTGTGTGTAGATAATACTGAATACACATTTACATTTTTATTAGCTGATCATTCCCCCTGGTATTGTCATATTAAAATTTAAATTAAATTTTGAGCCAGACATCTCTTGGCATACAAAACAGCACCAAACTCGCATTAGTATTATTTATCATTTAAAATGATCGCCTTCATAGAGCTTGGGAATAGTTCGATAATTAATAGTTTACAATAATTAATAATAACAAACAGTTGCAGTTTAACTACCAAACTTGTTCCAGCAAGGTGAATTAGCTATGAAATGGTCGCGTTATCGGGGCCAGCTGGCACTATTCCTCTACAACGCCACAACTTGGATATCCATCGTCTGCGGTATATTACCATTTAGCTTTAATACAAAAAATCAAAAACTCTTACGTTCAAAGCCATGCATTGTCTATAGTGTGGTAATCAATTTAATAACGATTCGTCTAACACTCATGAAAATGATTGACTTTGATGATACAGATTTACTACTAACAGATCTAAGTATTTTTAAAGTCATGGATTTGTTGTTAAAAATTTCAACAGCTGCAGAAATGTATACTTTAATTATTATCATCGTTTATAATTGGTGGAAATATAATGAAGTATTTCATAGCTACAACGAATTAGCCGCGATTAATCGAATTTCTTACGTAAAATATATGGATTTGAACAAAAAATGCTCAACTTTTGATTATTATATTATCTTAAAGTGCGCCGTGATAATAATACAAAACTGCTCAAAGGCAAGAAATAATATTGCAGATCTGCTTGAAATAAGTTCCTTTAACTTATTTTTGAGCGCGTGTGAACTTTTTTTAGATAATATAATTTTTTTAATTTTACTACGTTTCTATAAATTTGTCATCACCACGCAACGTTGTATTTGGACTTTACGCGAACGCTTGGAAAATATTGCTACGAGTGATTTGGCGCGCGATACAAAATCGTTTGAAGAAATACTTGAAATAGCTGGTATTTATATGCGTTTATTGAAATTGTGCAAGAGTTTTGGACAACTATTTGGTCAGCCAATATTGCTTAGTATCGGCATAATGATAATTTCAATCGTGCAAACGTTATTTTTCTTGCGCATCATAACTTCTAGTACGTTGTTTTTGTTATCGTTTTGGGAGCTCTGTAGATTTGCAGAAGAGGTTGTAACAAAAGTTTTTGATTTTTGGCTCACCGTTTCCGCTTGTGAATTGGTGGTGAGCATTGCAAGAGATATGGTACAAATACAGCGATATTTTAATGATCTCGAGAGTTTGGATTTGGAGCTTGAAAGAAATGTGAGTATGAAGAAGTTAAATATGAGCAAAGACGGTTTGAACGAACTGTTTTCGGCTAGCGTCGAAATAATCTCGAAGAAGGGTTGGCTTAAGTCTCAATTCTCTGTCACTCTCTGTAATTTTTACTCTCTTAAAAAATGTTTATTTTAAAACCCTTTTTCATTACAGCTGGAAATTTTAGCTGCAGTATGCCGTAATGATCCTCCAGAAATAAGCTTATGCAGTTTGGTTAAGTTGAATCACGCCAATGGATGGAAGGCTTTGACAACAACGATTTTGTATGTTATTTATTTGGTGCAATTTAGTTATCGTGATATTTATGTTACATTTCAATCGCTTGAAGATATAAATTAAATAAAAACAAGTAAGGAAAGCTGTCTTCGGCTGTGCCGAAGGCTATATACCTTTCATGAATAAGCGTCACGATTTTCACTGTTCGATCCCCAGTACAGCCTGTGTCAATTTAACTATATTTACTATACACATTACACATCTTTGTTATAATTTAAAAAAACTTACAAAATAATAGGATCCGAGTTATCGGAACAATCGATTGTATGGAGACTATATATTATACGTGTTCAATTGTACTGACTTACACTATACACATTACATATGTAGAAAGTACTAAAGGTGCAATATTTTACGTTCCTAACTTTTTAAATGCGGAAGTATTGGCCAAAAAACCTTATATCGGAACAACCGGTTGTATGGGGCTATATGTTATATTTACCCGATGTTCTTGATTTTCCTCTGCACACTACATAAATTGAAAGTACTCAAGTTGCAAAATTTTATGTTCCTAACTTTTTAATTGCAGAAGTTTTGGCCAAAAAACCTTATATCTGAACAATCGGTTGTATGGGGGCTATATGTTACATTTGCCCGATCTTTTTGATTTTCACTATATACACTACATAAATAGAAAGTACTCGAGATGCAAAATTTTACGTTCCTAACTTTTTAATTGCAGAAGTTTTGGCCAAGAAACCTTATATCTGAACAATCGGTTGTATGGGGGCTATATGTTACATTTGCCCGATCTTGTTGATTTTCACTATATACACTACATAAATAGAAAGTACTCGAGTTGCAAAATTTTACGTTCCTAACTTTTTAATTGCAGAAGTTTTGGTCAAAAAACCTTATATCTGAACAATCGGTTGTATGGGGGCTATATGTTACATTTGCCCGATTTTGTTGATTTTCACTATATACACTACATAAATAGAAAGTACTCGAGTTGCAAAATTTTACGGTCCTAACTTTTTAATTGCAGAAGTTTTGGCCAAAAAACCTTATATCTGAACAATCGGTTGTATGGGTGCTATATGTTACATTTGCCCGATCTTGTTGATTTTCACTATATACACTACATAAATAGAAAGTACTCGAGTTGCAAAATTTTACGTTCCTAACTCTTTAATTGCAGAAGTTTTGGCCAAAAATTCTTATATCTGAACAATCGGTTGTATGGGGGCTATATGTTAAATTTGACCGATCTCGTTGATTTTCACTATATACACTACATAAATAAAAATTACTCGAGTTGCAAAATTTTACGTTCCTTACTTTTTAATTGCGGAAGTTTTGGCCAAAAAACCTTATATCTGAACAATCGGTTGTATGGGGGCTATATGTTATACTGGTCCGATCTTGTCAGTTCCGACAAATGATTCCTATATTACAAAATGGTGGCCACATACAAAATTTCAGCCAGATATCTCAAAAATTGAGGGACTAGTTTGCGTTCAAACAGACAGACGGACAGACGGACAGACGGACAGACGGACATGGCTAAATCAACTCATCTCGTCATCCTGATCATTTCGGTATACTTATTGATGGGTCTATCTCTTCTTCTTCTCATATTTACAAACATCGGACCAAAGTTATAATACCATTTCATGTTCATGAAAGGTATAACAAGTAAGGAAGTCTAGGTTCGGGTAAACCGAACATAAAATACCCAGCGGTAGTTTTCATATGATTTTCGGAAGTGAGCG
>CAXKVI010000003.1:13527860-13535360 GCA_964058755.1 Campiglossa producta
TTATTGAGATGGGATAAGTATTTCACATAGCTCCCATACAATCGATTGTTCCGATAAACGGATTTTGGGCTAAAACTTCTGTAATTAAAGAGGTAGGAACGTAAAATTGTGTAGCTATTGCTCTTATTGAATGTGGAATGTCGATGTCAAAAATCAATGAGATTGGACCAATACAACACATCGCCCCCATATAATCGATAGTTCCGATAATTTCGGTATGCACGGCTAAAAAAATGAACCTAAATTTGAAACCCGTATAAAGTTTAATCAATTTTTCAAACTTGTTTATTCAAGATTGAATTTTGCCAACAACATTTATGTGTGCGATGTAGCTCAGTGGTAGAGCAGACGGGCATGATGCGGGGAGTCTTGGGTCGAATTCCCGCCAACGGACAAACAATTTATTTTATCTTTAAAAATTTGTTAAAACATTTCTGGTTTAAAATTGAAACCCGATTCATTTAGCCAATTTCCTAGAAAACTGGTCTAGATTGAATTTGCAACCAAATTTGGTTTGGTCATATATGTAGTCGAAAAAAGTTAAAAATTTAGGTTCAAATTTTTAAGCGTGTAGAATTTTCTGGCTGAAGTCATACAAGTAAATTTTTCTGGATGAAATCATACCAGTTGAAAAATACAAAATTCATTCGTTTCGTCTGCTTCTTTTTTCTCTTATAATTCACAGATGCTTTTTCGTGATAGGGTAAATACAAATAGTCGTTGCTTTCTTAAGAATAAACATGAAAATAAAGGCAAATGATAAAAAAAAGGGTAAGTTATGAAAATTCTGGTTGAAATCATACTAGTCCAGGTTCAGTGATTTTTGGACTAGTATGGGATTAGTATATTTCATACTAGTCCTTTTTGGACTAGTATGGGGACTAGATCATTTTATGGATATCATACTAGTCCAGATTGAACTAGTATGGGAGTGGTATTTTACAACTAGTATAATTCTAGTATATCATGACTAGTAGATGGCTGGTATGATCTGGTCGAAATCTGACAATTGACATTTCGTAGGACATCAACACGTAAAAAATACCAGTTGCTTATATGCAAAAAAAGACAAAACCCTGACTAGTTGGGCCCGGTGCACCAACTAGTTGTAAAGTACTTTCCAACTAATTGCTTTCGCTGCAGGGTTTATGTATCAAACAATATCTCGGGAACGTCTGGTGCGATTTGGATAAAACTTGTCATATATATAACCAGTATGCTTAAATTTAAAATTTTAAACTTGGGTGTTTCCGCTTTACGTTGTTTACAGGGTTGCCACCTATCTCTTTTTTAATATTGAGCAACATATGCCTACTTTCGAAAGTCTGTTTCGTGACTGTGTCATGTCGTGCAACGGTTAGTGTAATGATTAGGTAACTATGGATATGAGCAGGCCCAGTCTGTCATCTTAAATTTCTCCATGGTTGCCCACACAACAGAGTTTTTTTAAATTACACCATCGATAAAAGTAGGGAATTGTGGCAATTCTGTGGCAACTTATGGCGGTGGCAATCAGCTGATTCTGTCAAAACGGGCCACTTCATTCTAACGGTAACATTTCGTTAACATCAGCTGATCTGACTAAGAAAACACTGTTTATAAAGCTTTATAAATTCGTATGATAGTATTGCACTAAATAAATACAATATAAAATCATTGTTTGCAAAATATTTAGACCTGTTAAGTGATTAATTTCAAATAGACCACACAAATTGAAACGCAATTTCTCACAGCTTACAATGATGCCAAAACACTCTAACTGTAAAGAAAAAATAAAACATTTAGGTTATGTCAACATAAATTAAGCTGCGATTATGCTTACTTAGCATAGACTCAGGGGCAGTTCCACGGAGGCGTCAGGTTCAAACCACCCCCATAGGGATCCAAAAAGTCATATTTTTACACTAATTCTCAGCAAAACATACAAATTTCGAAGAAAAAAAAATATAGTAGAAACTTAGCAAAAAATAAATTAAAAATCATACAAAAAATATAGTAAAATTTACACAAAAAATATAGTAAAAATAACGCAAAAAATATAGTAAAAATAACGCCAAAAATATAGGAAAAATTACGCAAAAAATATAATAAAAATTGCGCAAAAAATATCGTCAATATTACACAAAAATGTAGTAAAAATCATACAAAAAATATAGACAAAATTACGCAAAAAATATAGTAAAAATTAAACAAAAAATATTTCTAAAAATGACACAAAAAGTATAATAAAATTTACACAAAAAAAATATATAAAAAATATATATAAAGATATAGTAATAGTTACACAAAAAATATAGTAAGAATTACACAAAAAATTTAGTAAAAATCACACAAAAAATATAGCAAAAATTACGCAAAAAAATATAGTAAAAATTACACAAAAAAATATAGTAAAAAATTACACAAAAAATTTAGTAAAAATCACAGAAAAAATATAGTAAGAATTACACAAAAAATTTAGTAAAAATCACACAAAAAATATAGCAAAAATTACGCAAAAAAATATAGTAAAAATTACACAAAGAAATATAGTAAAAATGGCACAAAAAATTCAGTAAAATCACACAAAAAATACAGTAAAAATGAAGCAAAAAATATTGTAAAATTTACAACAAAAAAAAGTACTTTTTTAAAGCAACACACAGGAAAAATTTTCATGTAAAATCACCACATCAGGTTATTATTTTTCAACACTATCGATCATGTTATTTTAACATGAAGCTCATGTTGAATAACTTCACTCCGTGTTAAATTAACATGACTTTCTGGTAAATTAACATGAAGCTTGTGTTGAAAAACTTGACTTCGTGTTATATTAACATAACTTCGTGTTAAATTAAGATAACGTCCTGTTAAATTAACATAGCTTCCTGTTAAATTAACATGAATTTCTGTTAAATTGAAATTAACTCCTGTTAAAATAACACTATCTGCCTCATTATCTCATGCAAATTTAACAGGATCTTTCTTGTTAGTTTAACATGGTTCATGTTGACAAAAATTATTCTGTGTGAAAATACATTTTAGAGCGTCAAGGAAAAAGAACTATGATTAAAATCGTATGCGCTATGAGCAGTATAATCGATGCTCACTTCATAAGTTAAGTGTAAAAGTGAAGACAAGTCTGTGCTATGTAAGTATAACGGCAGCTTTATTCGAACAAAAAGGACGTGTGGCACTCGAGGACTGCCGCGTTAAAGCTATTACATATCACTTTTTATCAACTTATGTAATTATAATATTTAAAAGCTTAACCTGTTAACAATATAGCCTAAAAATAGTCAACAACCTATTTTATGTAGTGTACAGCTCCAATTTTATGTAATCTAACATCAGTACAACTTCATACGCCTAAATGTAGGCAACGCTTATATTTATTTTTGTCAAGTTATGTTGCTAACGCCGAAACTTTTAACATTGAAAAAAGTCCGTTACGAACTTTTTAACATTAACATTTTGTTAATTTCACTCCCACCGCCAAGGCCTGCGATAAAATCTATGCAATAGCTTAAAAAAAAATTCTACATAAATACTCACACTTCGTTCCATGACCGGCGTCAAGTCCGTTTTCGCGCTAAGACTGCGTAACAACTCCAAAGTTCGGCGCGACGTTACCAACAACAATTCGCAAACTCTTATTAACAGCCAAAAATCCATAAAATTAACAACAAATATTTGCACCAACGACAACGCATTAACTACATTCCATTCAGACAGCTTGGTGCTCCAAAGTAGGCGCACATAAAATAATGTCTGAATATTACAAATTGTCAGAGACCCTATAACCAACAACAATTGCAATTGATGCATGCGCGTATAAAGCTTACATAAACGTATTAAACGTATATAAATTAAAGCAATGTTATCGATTTCCAACTCCCACAAACGACGCTGATGCCAACGCACATCACTAATCGCTAGAATTTGTAAACGTCTATTCAATACCCAAATAAATCGATAAGTATGCAGAACAGCGTAAAAGAAATGTGCCAAAGCAAGAAAAATTACATTACACAGCACGGTGAAACAGCACATAAAAACGATAAATATAGTTTCATGATTATTCGCTAATTCAACGCCAGCAATAAATGAGAGATTTTGTAATAAAATCGCGCTACCTTTCCAAATCACATAACTATCAAAGCTGTGACATGCGTCAATCAAATGCATGTAACGTTGAAAATACTCCATCTCGATAGCAGCGAATTCATTAAATAATTTTTTCAGTTGCTCATGACATGTCAAATTAATCCACCATGTGGTGATTATTGTAACGAGTCCAATAAAAATATTAAGACGATTTAATATTTCAGCGAGTGGATCACTACTATTGAAAGCATTTTGGAATGAAGTAAATGTTGGCACCGCAGCTATCATAATACCAGCGAATATAATATTTATAAACACATTATAAATAATGATCGGTTTTGGTGAGATGTAACGTCGTTGGCGCTGGTCGTATATAAATGGTAGTAGACCGAAAAGCAGGGAAGTTAGTAGTGATAGTTTGAGTACGGCACTTGCGATTCGTTTACGCACACGAATTGTGATTCTTCCGTGCATTGTTTGGGCGGCTTGCAGTTGCGGCTCGTTAATTGGTACAACTAACTGGTCATGAACTCGTTGTCGCGAGCATATTTGCTATTTTCATTTGTTTTGTGAATTTATTAATGAGCCATTAGCCATTTAGCAATGTTTACATCTGATAAAAAGTTTTTATTGGATTAATTAATTAGTGCAGCTGCTTAAATATTAGGGTGAGTTTGTTTTTTTTCGTTGTCATTATATATTTTTAATAAAACAGTTATTGAAAAGGTTTTCTATAATCCGCAGGACAGGAAAAAATATTTATTCATTACTAGTATCGCCTGTGATCGAAAATTCTACCAATAAAATAGGGAGTCGTGGGGTCGCTAGCCCCGTTATCCTCCCCCCCTCCCCCTCCCATCCTTATATTTCGGGAACGCCCCTGAAAATATACCGCCTATACCTCAGTTTTTTCAATTTCCTTTCCATCGCTACTTTTTTCATTCAAATCGGTCAAACGGTTCGCTCACAGGAGGTTCCTAAAGTTTTTCATGTGGCGTATTTATATATACATAGATAGATTTAAAAAAAGTAAGGAAGTCTAAGTTCGGGTAAATCGAACATGAAATACCCAGCAGTAGCTTTCAGAACGCTCAATTTATGTGATTTTCGAAATTTTCCATATCGAAAGTGGGCGAGATCGAGAAGCGATTTCGTCCAATTACATCAGCTATACTCCTTATAATGCTAGTATACCTTGGGCCAAATTTCATGATTCTACTGTAATAAGTTTAAAAGTAAGGACCAGTCGAATTTTCAAAAATGACTCAAGAAAAAGGGACGTGGTTATCATCCGATTTATGTGGTGGATCCCAAACCCTACGCACATCCCCATTTCACGGGAAGTTGAATTTCAATTACACATTTATATTTCGAGCCACTTGACTCATGATGTCAGACGCCTTCTCACATTAGTTCATCACCGAACGGTGGTTCAGTGGCTATCCAGAGAATACGTGGGCGTTCGCAAAAGTAGTGAGCTGCTTGGACCGCATATAGAAGAATCGCTCTGGCCATTTCCGGTAAGCTAGAGACTATCTCAGGAACCGCCTGACCGATTTTGATGAAATTTGGCATATAGATAGTATAATTGATTCTAACACTATCCACCTGGGGTTGCCACTTGGGCGGTTTACAGGGTTGCCAACAATTTCATTTTTTTTTTTCAATTATGGAGCGAGATATGCCAATATGGGTATCAAATGAAAGGTATGCCACCTAGGGTAACTTCCTGCCATTTGGGCAGTTTACAGGGTTGCCAACTATTTCAACTTGTTTTAATTATGGTGCAAGATATTCCAATATGGATATCAAATGAAAGGTATTTTCGGCGACATATCAACAAAAATATTTTCAAGTAAGGTTGCCTCCTAGGGTTGCCACCTTATCGCAGTATATTTGAATATCCGGTACTATCTCGAGGACCTCTTGACGGATTTCGATAAAACTTGCGATTTCTAAGACTATCCAACTGATTGTTGCCACTTGGGGAGGTTTACAGGGTTGCCACCTATCTCAATTTTTTTTAATTATGGAGCTGGATATGCCAATATGGGTATCAAATGAAAGGTATTTTCGCCGGCATACCAACAAAAATATTTTCAAGTAGGGTTGCCGCATCCAGTTTTACAATTTTACCGCATTGTATTTATATATTTCGGGGTAATTTTGGGATCATATTTGGTTTATTTTATGATAATTTTGCGATCATTTAGGGGTGATTTTAGTATAATTTGGGTTCATTTCGGGATAATTTTTGGATCTTTTTCGTATTATTTTGGTTTATTTAAGGGTCGTTTTGGGATAATTTTACCATCATATGGGGACCATTTTTAGGTAATTTTGGGGTCATTTTGGCATCATTTTAGGGTCATTTCACAATCATTTTGGGACCATATTCAAGTAATTTTTGGGCCATTTTGGGATGATTTTGGGGCCATTTTGGGATCAATTGAACCGCTTGACCGATTTCGATGCATTTTGGCATAGAGATAGTACCTATGCTTAATTCATTAGTGCTCATTAGTTCTTAAAATCGTCTAACATTATTTGTTCGAACTTACTCTTTCTTTTATATTGAGACTTTCGAGCGTACTTGCCAAATTTCCTATCTTGATATAATCATGATAATGTCCACACATTACAACACAAGATTTGTTGATTAATTACTCACTCCTATCTGATGTTATGACAAATATTTACAATTGCAACGATTCATAAAGTCAAATGAAACACGTGCTTTTTTGCGACTTATTCACACCTTTAGTAGTACAAATAGTCTCACTGCAGGCAGCAATGAGCGGAATACTCTTCGGAAATACTCGTCTACGTAAACGAATCACAAGAGCTATACTCAAATTAACGCTCGTCTCTTCCATCGTTTTTGGTCTAATAACATTTAAATATGAAGAGAAACAGCGTCGCTTCATCTCAACGAAATCGCTTATAATCTATAATGTTTTTATAAACACTATCGTCACCGCTATTATGTGTGCTGTTATAACAATTTATCCTGCTTTCGACGATGCCTTCGATATTGGCGATCCGCTCGCTGAAATACTCAATACATCAACTATTTATTTAAGTATTTTGATAATACTCACCACATGGTGGATTAATTGGACTAGTCGCAACGAGTTACAAAATATATTTAATGAATTTGCTGCTATTGAAATGGATTACTTCTATAACCGTTATGGGTATTTAATCGTTGATTGTCCCACATTTGATTCATTTGTGCTTTGGAAAGGATTTGGAATTTTGTTACAAAATTTGTCATTAGCATACACCACAGCGATGACTGAAAGTCCCGAACCTATATTTGTTTTATTCATGTGCCTTTTCGCCTTACTTACAAATGTGATATACTTTGCTTGGACGCAATTTTATTTTGCTGTTTTGTATACTTATCGT
>CAXKVI010000003.1:13545360-13557860 GCA_964058755.1 Campiglossa producta
CATGTTTTTCTTTGATTCCTTGATCTGATATCAAATGATATATTCAGGTGTCATGTATTTTCGACATTCACAATGTTAAAGATATAATTTTCCATGGTCTGATATTCTATCAAATCATAAACGCTGATAAGATGTACTTTAGATCTTGTGATATGATATCAACCTACACGTCCATCTCATTTTACAGCATTTTATGGTACTTGGAGAGTAAGTACCACGGAACTATGTAAATGATCATTCTACGATGTGATGTGACATGTGTGACTTTCTTTGATTGATGCTTGTATAGAGACTATGATATGAAATCAGACCGATATATCGGTTGCTAATATCATACGATTTACACTACAACAGGTTAGATATTATGATTGAAATCACATCATGGCCCTTAAATTAGACCATGTTAAATGTTATGATCTGATTCCACCTAACCTTGAGTACTTACTTTGAATTTTGTTGGTCTATTCCAGGACACCATTCAGTAGGAACACCGACTCTGACAGGATTTGGCCTGATATGCTTACGCATGATGTGATTTAGATGATGTGATGCGACATCAATCAAAATACCGACCTGATTTTTCAGCGTTTTATGGGACTTGGTGAATAGCCATCGCGGATTCAGAACTTTGTGATCATAAGGGTCATATAATTCGATGCGATGTGACATATCATATGTGACCTTTCTTGATGGAGTCTGTTATAGAGACTGTCATATCAAGTCATATGAATGTACCGATTGATATCACATCACAGCCTTTAATTTGCATCATGGCAAATATTACACTACAACAGGTCAGATATTATGATTGATATCACATCACGGCCCTTAAATTAGATCATGTTAAATGTTATGATCTGATTCGACCTAACCTTGAGTACTTACTTTGAATTTTGTTGGTCTGCTCCAGGACATAATTCAGTATTAAAACATCATTAGGAACACCGACTCTGATATGATGTGACAGGATATGGCCGACTTGGTTTTGATTTCTTAATGTAACTCAGACAAAGTGTGATGATATGCTTAGGCATGATGTGATTAAGATAATGTGATATGACATCAATCAAAATACCGACCTGATTTTCCCGTTTTTTATGGGACTTGGTGAATAGCTGTCACGGATTCAGAACTTTGTGATCATAAGGGTCATATAATTCGTTGCGATGTGACATATCATATGTGGCCTTCCTTGCTGGAGTCTGGTATAGAGGCTGTTGTATGAAGTCATATGAATGTACCGATTGATATCACATCACAGACTTTAATTTGCATCATGGCAAATATTATACTACAACAGGTCAGATATTATGATTGAAATCACATCACGTCCCTTAAATTAGATCATGTTAAATGTTATGATCTGATTCAACCTAACCTTGGGTACTTACTTTGAATTTTGTTGGTCTGTTCCAGGACACAATTCAGTATTAAAACATCATTAGGAACACCGACTCTGATATGATGTGACAGGATATGGCCGACTTGGTTTTGATTTCTTAATGTAACTCAGACAAAGTGTGATACCACTTTCTTTGGCCTGATATGCTTAGGCATGATTTGATTTAGATGATATGATGTGACATCATATGAGACTTGCTGAATAACCACCGCGGATTCAGAACTTTGTGATCATAAGGGTCATATAATTCGATGCGATGTGACATATCATATGTGACCTTCCTTGATGGAGTCTGTTATAGAGATTGTGATATCAAGTCATATGAATGTACCGATTGATATCACATCACAGCCTTTAATTTGGGCAGATATTATGATTGGTATCACTGCTTTTAAATTACATCATACTAAATGGTAATGATCTGATATCAATCGACCTTGAAACTCAAACTTGGATATGATGTGATATGATATGCCAGAGTTTGGTGGGATTTTTAAGTAATAAATAAATAATTATTAATATAAATTTTATGAGCGTATGCTTAAGCAAATATTTACTTTTTATACATTTCTATTATCTGCTTACAAATACATAAATTTTTTTTTATGATATTTTCTACCGATTTTAATTCCATAATAAACATTTTATAGACTCGTACTATTATTTGCTTTTTATATCCGGCTAAATAAGCATTAAAATGCGCTTAAATTTGAAAATTCACCAGTCTGATCTCCTAAGAGCTTAATCATAATAAATTTTATGTCTAGGCTATTAAAACCAGCGAACAACAAAAACCAAACAAATTGCCAAATAAAAGCTACCATGAACTGATATTGAAAATTTTTTGGGGAGTTGCTCAAGCCAATGTGAATCAATGCATGAATACTCATACTCATATTCTAGCTGATTATTTGCAATAACTTCGTTTATGATGCCATAACTCAGGTGAACGCTGAATTATGAGCGTTGTTGCTGCGAGGTGTGGCAAAAAGTACTTGTGGTGAGTAGCAAATGAGGAAGGCGGTGCTCGTGAATGCTCATTACTATAAGGGTGTTGAGTGTGGGGTGAGCTTGTACTTGCTAGCATGCCGTAAATGGTTAGAAGAGACACTTCGTTTTATGACAAAAGGCAACTCCATACCAAATTTCACTTAAATTACAAAAGGGTTCGATTTCAACCATTTGTCGATTTGACATTGCATGACACAAATAACTCTACAACAAATGTAGTCGCAAAAATCGTAAAAATGTGGGGATACAAAATTTCAATTGAATTTGTATCTTGATTAAATTGTTTCAAAATGTTAATCTTTACATAATGAAATCTGCTGCATCTTCTTTCGAAAATAATTTGATCCACATGCAACCCTAATTTTCTAAAATTTCTCAGCTGATATGTGAACTGGATTACAGCCTTATATTCCTGCGACTATTTAAACCCCGCAGTGCATAAAAGCTCTAGTTGCTAATATTTTCGAAAGAGGAGAGCATACATACATACATACACGAAAACGCTTGTGGCTATAGATGATATTTAC
Organism: Campiglossa producta; assembly: GCA_964058755.1. Lineage (NCBI taxonomy): Eukaryota > Metazoa > Arthropoda > Insecta > Diptera > Tephritidae > Campiglossa > Campiglossa producta. Next base: position 13,548,301 of record CAXKVI010000003.1, read on the forward strand.
ATACCTTACGTTAGAGGACTTTAAAAAAAAAATATACCCTTATGTTGGCATGAGTACATTGTACATATTTTCGTTGATAAACATTTTATTATTCAGATTTTACGAGTGCACGTTCTAACCAAACAAATATCGTACGCATACAACATGACTGCAATCAAAGGAAACGGTTGCACGGTGGGGTAGAAGACATAAAAAGTGTTTAAACGAAAAACTAGAACAAACTCATAAAAGAATAGCAGAACGAAACCGAAACTCATAGTGGAACGCACCAAAAACTCATCGTAGAACGCTCCAAAAACTCATCGAAGAACAAAACTTAATATCCTATAACAGTGAAGACGAAAACCAAAACTCTGTAAAGGCCGAAACAAAACTCATAGGAGAAAGAAACAACAACTTAGGACACTGAAACTCATAAAAGAAACTCGTTAAAGAACGAAGCCAAAACTCATGAAGAACGATAATAAAATTCATTAAAGATCGAAACAAAACTCATTAAAGAACAAAGCAAAAACTCATGATGAACGAATCCAAAATTCATTAAAGAGCGAATCAACAACTCTTTAAGAACGAAGCCGAAACTCACGAAGAACGAATCCAAAATTAATTAAAGAACGAATCCCAAATTCATTAAAGAACGACAAAAAACTCATTAAATAACGAAGCCAAAACTCATGAAGAACGAAACCAAAACTGATTAAGAACGAAGCCAAAACTCATGAAGAACGAAGCCAAAACTCATAAAGAACGAATCCAACCGGAACTTATTAAAGTACAAGTCCAGAACTCAGTAAAAACCGAAACAAAACTCATAGGAGAACGAAACCATAACTCATAGGAGAACGAAACCATAACTCATAGGAGAACGAAATCATAACTCATAGGAGAACGAAACCATAACTCATAGGAGAACGAAACTATAACGCTTAGGAGAACGAAACCATAACTCATATAAGTAGAACACTGAAACTCATAAAAGACCGAAACCAAAACTCATTAAAGAACGAACCCGAAACTCACGAAGAACGAAACCACAACGAAAGAACGAAATAGAAATTCATAGAGGAAGCAAAGAAAACTCCTTAAGAACGGAACCGACACATATTTTGGGAAATGAAATAAAAACATCAAATAAAACTAGTCTTGAGAACGGAACAAAACTTGAATTAAAAATGATTTGCAAGAACGGAACGAAAACCTCAACTGAAAATATTTTTGAAGAACGGAACCAAAACTTCAACTTAAACTGATTTTGAAGAACGTAACCAAAACCACAACTGAAAATATTTTAGAAGAACGAAAACAAAACTTCAACTGAAAATAATTTTATAGAACGGAACCAAACATTCAATTTAAACTAATTTTGAAGAACGGAACCAAAACGTTAATAAAAACTTTAACTTGAGCCTATTTTAAAGAACGAAACCAAAAATTCAACTTAAACAATCGAAGCTCATTTTGATGAACGAAACTATGGCTTCAACTGAAACTCTTTCTTGAGAACGGAACCCAAACTTCAAATGAAAATAATTTCAAAGAATGGAACCAAAACTTCAACTACAAATAATCTTAAAGAACTGAACCAAAACTTCAACTGAAACTCATTTTTAAGAACGTACCCAAACTTCAAACGAAAATAGTTTTAAGTAACGGAACCAAAACTTTAACTGAAAATAATTTTTAAGAACGGAACGGAATGAACGAAACTCATTCTAAAGAACAAAAACAAACCATTAATTGAAAATAATTTTTCAAGAACGGAACCAAACCCGAAACTTATTTTGAAAGGGGAACCCAAACTTCAAGCGAAAATAGTTTTAAGTAACGGAACCAAAACCTTAACTGAAAATAATTTTGAAGAACGGAACGGAATGAACGAAACTCACTTTAAAGAACAGAACCAAACCATTAATTGAAAATAATTTTTCAAGAACGGAACCAAATCCGACACTTATTTTGAAGAACGGCACCAAAACATAAACTAAAACTTATTTTAAGGAACGAAACCAAAACTTCAACTGAAAATATTTAAAAAGAATGGAACCAAAAACTCAGCTGAAACTTTTTTTAAATGAAGGAACCAAAGAACGGAACAAAACATAAACTGAAACTCATTTTGAAGAGTGGAACTAAAACTGAAAAAAGAACCAAAGCTGAAACTCAGACTAATTTCGAAGAACGGAACCAAAACTGAACGAAAGCGAGATCGAAATTTTTTCAAACAGTAAAAATTATTTCTTCTAACGCACTTGTTCGCACTCTTGTCCCACTATACATTGCATCAATATTTACTACTTTTCAACAAACAAAGTAAAATCGCACAAACAACCAACAGCAGAATATGCTTTGTGGACAAGATCTCTTGCATTGAAAACAAGAAAATAACAGAGAATATACAACAAAATTAACAAAAAATTAGAAAACCATAAGCAAACTACATATTATGTAAGCAATATTTGTGTTCCTCTTCAGATGCGATGTGTAGTATGTATTAGCCAATTGCAACTGTGTTGTTTGACGCTGCAGCATATCACCGAAAACATAATCCCAAAAGCAGCTAAATATAACGGTGTATTTTACGTTAGGTTCCCAACTACATGCAACGAGTACGTAAATTTTTCGCATGAGTGTAGATATGTAGCATTGAAAGAGTGTTGCGGTGCACATTGATGTGGTTACGGACTTCTGTGCTCATATTTAGTGCTTCGACTACAACAAGTTAAGCTAAAATCAGCCAAAGCCACAACAAAGTCAAAGTAGTGCAAGACTACATCGAGCTCTGCATTGGTTTTAGCTGATAAAACCTAAGCATAACTAATGTAGTGCATATACATTAGAGTGTGACTTATTTATAGGAAACAGTCAGAACTAACTAACTTTGTTTTGGATTATGTCCTTGAATAATCCAGTTAAGACAACTTTTGACATAGTTCATGATGGGCCAAATGTAGTTTTGTAACAAAAAGTTGCAAAATATAGCACAGCCTAATATCTATGCTATGCAGTTGTGTATTTCTGTGTGATGGTCAATGGACACGGTAGCATGTTTGGCACTATTGCTATTCCAATACAGCAGGTTGTTTAGCAGTCAGCAAGAAACCCACTTAAAATAGTGCATAGGTGTACATAACTACTCACCATGAGGCACTCTCCATAGCTGAATGGAAGATTCTTACTTGAAGGTGTGTACTACAAATGTAAGTATGTATGTATGTAGGCGCACTTATGAATCAACACATGTTGGAACCTAGAAATGTACATATATGTATGAGTTTTTGTGATATTGAAAGCAGATTTCAAACAACTAATTATGCTAATTTAAGCGATTAAAAAAATTTTGTTCCATCAGACTCGAAGTGGATAGGTATGAAATGAAACGCCTAGTACCTGGGTGACCGATCTGGTTCGTTGGTATCAATTTAGCGCTAACTTTACTTACCCAAAATGACCCAAAACTAATCCTAAAATGATCCTAAAATGATCCTAAAGTGATCCTAAAGTGATCCCCAAAAGACCCTTAAATAATCCCAAAATACGAAATTGAACCCAAAACGACTCAAAAATGTTTCGAAAATTATCCCAAAATGACCCTTAAATGATAGCGACTTGATCCAAAAATTATTCCCAAATGATCCCAAAAACACCCTTATATGTACTCTAAAATGATAACAAAATTATCCAATAATTTTCCCAAAATAATCCTAAAATAATCCCAAAACAGCCCCAAAGGGACCCTCAAATGTCTCCAAAACTGAGCCAAAAATTATCCCAAAAATATCCAAAAATGAGCCAAAAATTATCCTAAATAATCTGAAAATTACCCCAAAAATTGTTCCAAATTAATCCAAAATTGAACCCAAAATGATTCGAAAATTACCCCAAAATTGTGCCAAATTAATCCAAAATTGAACCTAAAATGATCTTATAATAGCCCCAAAATTATTCCATGATCTCAAAATGATCCTAAAATAATCCAAATATGATCCCAAAAATATACAATACAAATACAATACGGTACAATGGCATCCCTGGGCTGCTATCCTACTTAAAAATATTTTAGTTGGTGTGTCGGCGAAAATACCTTTCATTTGATACCTATATTGGTTTATCGAACTCCATAATTTGAAAAAAATTGAGCGGTTCCCGAGATAGTGTGGATATAAAAATATACATAAGTTAAGGTGGCAACTCTAGGGGTTACCCTTCTTGGAATTGTAATATTTGGAATACGGTTGTGCTGTAGTGCAAATTCGCAATGCCATTTTCATGAATGTGTAGCCAGAAAAACGAATGAGCAACACATTCATGTTTCTGGCGCAAAAAAAAAATGTTTAAAAATGGATTTTTAAAAATTTTCGTTTTGCCAGAATGTGTAACAAAATTGTTACGTATACGCCATGGTGTCTGTCGTTGAGAGCAACACATTCATGTTTCTGGGAAAACAAAAAAATTTGAAAAATTTTAAAATTTAGTTTTTAAACATTTTCGTTGCGCCATAAACATGAATGTGCTACACCAAATGTGAGCGTTGCCTGCTTGCCTCTCTTGATTGATTGGTGGCCTATTTCTATTTAAAAGTGTATCTAAATAACAACCAACATCACTGCAACTTATTTAAACACAACTTAAACTTTTAACAGATTCCCTGGCTAACAATAAGTGATGTGCTCGTTTATAGCTGCATGCACGTTAGGGTGGTTCAGAATCAATTATTTTCTGTTTGATGAAAGAAGTGAGAAGCCAAAATTTCAAGGTCATAGGTCACTTGAAAGGCGGCGCTCAATGCTGCTCAAAAAAAATTAATATAGGATTTTTTCTAGAGTTTCTAAAAAAATTTCAAGACTTGTTAGGAGGCAAAACTTTAATTTATTTGGATATTTGAAATAGGTACGTAACCATTTTACGAACACTAATTTTGTTTAAAGTATCCGTTATACAAAGGGGTCATTCCATGGCAAATCGACAAATTTTTTACTTGAGTCCCTTTGATTTCGCTAAGAATTTGCCATATTTTTCTACCCCCTGAAAGACATTTTTCAAAATTTTTTCAATGTTTTTCCCCAAATCAAAAAAAGTTATGAACTTTTAAAAAAAAGTTTTTTTTTTTTAACCTGTAACTTTTTCAAAAATCGACCGTTTGGGATAATTTTTTTTTTATTTTTGTTTTTCGGAAACAAAATATAAAAAAAAAATTTTTAAAAGATAAATAATTTTTTTTTTCGAAAAAAAGTAAGACCCTTTTTTATTTTTATTTTTATTTTATTTTATTTTTTTTAAACTCCAACTAATTCTGCAATAAGCCCCGGTAATAACAAAATGTGCCGACAATCGCTTCTGTTTTTTTTTTATTGAAAAAAAAATTTATTAAAAAGTTTTATGCGCCAAAGTTGAAAAACAATTTTTTTTTTTTTTTTTCAATCAAAAAGAAATAGAAGAGATTGTCGGCACATCTTGGGATATAAATGAGCCACGTTAAAAAAAAAAAATTTCAATCAAAAAAAAAAGTAGAAGCGATCTTGTTATTAGCGGGGCTTATTGCAGAATTAGTTGAAGTTTAAAAAAAAATAAATATAAAAAAAGGGTCGGACTTTTTTTCGAAAAAAAAGTTTATATATATCTGGGCTTTTAAACATTTTTTTTATTTTTTTTTCCGAAAACTACTAAACGGTCGATTTTGGAAAAATTTACAGCATTGAAAAAAAAAATTTTTTTTTTGTAAAAGTTCATAACTTTTTTTGATTTGAGGAAAAAAAATTTGAAAAAATTCTGAAAAATTTCTTTCATGGGGTAGAAAAAGATAGCAAATTTTTAGCGAAATCGAAAGGGGTCAGGTAAAAAATTTGTCGATTTGGCATGGAATGACCCATATGTACCTGAAATAAAAAGTCTTTAAATACCAGAAAATAGCTAATATTTGAGATTTTATAATTATGTATTTTACATTTCAATAATCTGAAATAGTCGATATGACGTCATATTGACGTCACACTTATTTTTTTTTTTTTTGGTTTCTGTAATAAAATTTTATTTTGTCGAAGTTTTATTTTGTCACTTGCTTTTGAGGTAATGAAAAATTGTTTTTTTTTTTTTAATTTTGAATCGAGTCGAGTGATTTTTTACAGAAACGGGGTACAGAATCATGAAAAAAATACAATTAAAAATTTTCTAAAATTTAAATTAAACCTCGCTGAGTGCCAACTTCCATATGTTCCAGAGCGCTCAAATTTTGCATAGATTATTCTTTTGCTAGATGTAAAAAAATCTAAGGGTCCCTAGCTCTCTAACAAAAACTTTAGTTTTTTTTTGAACCACCCTAATGCACGTGCATGTGTATGTACCTATAAAGGATAAGACTTTATTCTCTTGCATTTATTGTTGTAAATGTGTTGAATTAAACCATTAACGCCTTTGTTCATGCCACACCCATGCCATGTATTGTTAAGTAAAACAATTTAAAGTCCAAGCTTTCATCTTCTTCTTAAAGTGGGTCGAACTTCGCTGCAACCAACTCGCTAACGTCTACTCTATATGGCAAGCGTGTTGTAGGTAGCGTATAAACGAGCTTACGTCTTTTAAAATTTATCACTTTTCAGAATCTGTCACTCTACATATCGCATGCTCTCACATTTCGCTTGCTTTACGTTTGCACTCAGCAACGTTTCTTTTGTATTTGTTTTGTGCCATTTAAAAGCGTCTTTTGTTCTTTTCTATGAAATGCATTTCCAACTGTTGTTCTAAGTGTTTTCGTCTCTTTGTCTTGGTTTTTTGTTTTTGTTTTTGTTTTTCTTCTTTTGTTTTCCAACAACACTTTCCATTCTTGATCAGCTTTATTTTGCACGTTGATTGTATCCAGCTAAGAATGAATGAATGAATGCTATTGCATTGTGTTTCGCTTTTCGTTGGTCAACGGCGACAATGCGTTTCACTAGAACAACAATAATAGTCCATTTATTGTACTGGAACCAACATCATTTCTTGAACAATAAAAGCTATTTCCGCTAAAAACGAGTATTGTTACGCAATTCACTCGGGTGTTGTTGCTCTACAGAAAGTGAGTTGTGCAACTTTTGCATGTGTATGTGTGTGTATCGAATACAGCATGCGCCACTTGCTCTCGACATATTGCTTGATATCCTGTAATAAATTAAAAAATATTTCTTTTATTTAAAAGTAATTTGTAATAAACTGCTGGCGAAAGCAACGAAAAGCAGCTTAACAAAAGCTCAAATTTTATCTTTAAAGTTAAGTTTTATCGCGATACATTTTTTTGAGTGGTCATTCCAAAGTGATTGGTGCTTAAAATTCAAATAATAAAACCGCTTCCCAACGTAGTTTTGAGTTAAGTAAAGCGCTAAACACTTACATAGCCTATATCTTTGGTATTCCTCGAATTTGTCACCAAATCTTACCTACCAACAGAATAAGCTTTCCAAAAGATATTTTCAAAAAAACCAAATAGGTGGCAACCCCGTAACACACCGCAAGTGGCAACACCCGGATGGAAAAAATTAGTATGAAGCATACTAACACTGTAATAAAATGTCATCCAAATGGGTCAATAGGTAAAGGAAATAGTAGTCGAGATGAGAAAGAATAAATAAAATACGGTTAAATGGTAACCCTGCTTACATATGCCATCGTTGGAACACGGAGAAAATACCTTTCACTCGAAAATACCTTTCATTTGATACCCATATTGGCATACCTTGCCCAATATTTAAAAAAAAATCGAGATAGGTGGCAACCCTGTCAACCGCCCTAAGTGGCAACACCTAGGTATATAATCTGAAAACAAATCAAATTGTCTATATGCCAAATTTTATCCAAATCGGTCAAGCAGTTCACGAGATATACGAAAAAATAAATTGATTGCGGTTAGGTGGCAACCCTATGTGGCAATCCTGCTTGAAATTGGCATATTTTGAATACGACCGAAAATACCTTTCACTTGTTACCCATATTGGCACATCTAGCTCTATATTTAAAAAAAAAATGTTATAGGTGGCAACCCTGTCAACCACCCTAAGTGGCAACACCTACATATGTATGTAATCTGAAAACAAATCAAATTGTTTATATGCCAAATTTTATCCAAAGCGGTCAAGCATTTCACGAGATATACGAAAAAATAAATTTACTGCCGTTAGGTGGCAACCCCATGTGGCAATCCTGCTTGAAATTGGCATATTTGGAATACGAGCGAAAATACCTTTCACTTGATACCCATATTGGCATAGCTTACTCTATATTAAAAAAAATGGGATAGGTGGCAACCCTGTAAACCGCCCTAAGTGGCAACACCAATGTATATAATCTTAAAACAAATCAAATTGTCTATATGCCAAATTTTATCCAAAGCGGTCAAACAGTTCCCGAGATATACGAAAAAATAAATAAATCAGGTAGATGGCAACCCTAAGTGGCAACCCTGCTTGAAATTATCTTATTTGGAATACGGTCGAAAATAACTTTCATTTGATATCCATATTGGCTTATCTAGCTCTATATCTATTTTTAAAAAAATGGGATAGGTGGCAACCCTGTAAACCGCCCCAAGTGGCAACACCCAAGTGAACAGTCTTAGAATCAATCATATCTATATGCAAAATTTCATTCAAGTATAATTTTGGGGCTATTTTGAGTTAATTTTGGGTTCAATTTAGGATCATTTTGAGAAAATTTTGGGATCATTTTCGGATAATTTTGGATAATTTTGGGTTTAATTTTGGATAATTTTGAGAACATTTTAGGGTCTTTTTGGGGTGGCTTTGGGATTGTTTTAGGATTATTTTGGGAATATTCCAGGATCATTTTGAGATCATTTTGGCATAATTTTTGGGTCATTTTTGGATCATTATTGGTGCATTTAAGGGTATTTTTAGGGTCTTTTTGGAATTATTTTGGAACCATTTTAGAGTAATTTTGAGATAATTTTTGATCATTTTGGGCTCAATTTTGGATCGTTCTGGGAACATTTAAGGGTCTTTTTGTAGTCGTTTTGGGATTATTTTAGTATTATTTTGGGATTATTTCAGGGTCTATTTTAAGATCATTTTGGGTCATTTTGCGACAATTTTGTAAAATAAAGTTGGCACTAAATTGATAGCACCGAGCAAGCTTGGTCACCCAGGTACTGAAATCTTTGTACCACCATCAACTCCGACGAAACACATACATATATAATAATATCAAGGATCACAAACAACAAAGCGAAGACTCCTTCCGGTACGAGAAAAAATGTCACTTTGACTATAACAATTTTAACAATTCGCTACTCAATTCGAAAAATTCAAGAAAACGCAAAATGACCAAATAGCGATACCCATATCATTGCCACACAAAAATTGTCAAGGACAAAAATGCAATCAAAGATGTAATTGATATTGGCACTGAATTGCGAATGCCACAGTGCTCACAAGAATGAAATGAAAGGAAGACGATAACAATTATGTACGTGCTTGTATCCGCAAAGTACGATTTGCGCTGTCAATGTGTACAAGTGTGCCCGCCATTAAAAGCACTTTCAACCTGGCTGAATGACAAATACTAGCTTGATGATG
>CAXKVI010000003.1:13568924-13571424 GCA_964058755.1 Campiglossa producta
GGTACCAATTGGTAGCTACCCCACTATCTTCCAAGCGGAAATCCATGCAATAGAAATCTGTGGCAGAGAATGCCTCCGAAGAGGACTATCCTCTAAGCGAATCTACATTACGTCAGACAGTCAGGCCGCCCTACGTGCCTTGCAGTCTTACACAATAACTTCCTTAATGATCTGGATGCCAAGAACAAAGTTTTTTTATGTTGCGTTCCAGGACATGAAGGGCATGACGGCAACGAAAAAGCGGACCACCTTGCAAAACACGGTGCTCTAACAGCATTTTATGGTCCGACATCCTTGTGTGGGCCCACCAAGACCCTTGTAAGGGAGACCATAAGCAACTGGGAAGACAAACAGTTTAGGCAATATTGGCTTAGGCTAGGACAGAGGGAGGCCAAACCCTTTATAGAACCATCGCAAAGAGCATCGGTCGGGCTCATAAATCTAAGAAGGGTGGATCTTGTATCTTTTTATTCAGAGTTTTAAACTCCAGCTATGTTTCCGAGCTACGACTGCTGAGTAGTTTTATGTTCGCTTCCACCACCAACCTAAAATGCTTACCTGTTTTTATGAATTTACGTTCAGTGCATTTATTGAAGTTTACTTAAGTATTCGCATTTTTTTCTGTTTTTTTTTTTATTTGCTTTACAAAGTGGAAGTGCAAACCGTAATAAAAAGCTGTAACGTTTTACATCATCCATTAATTTCGCTTCATCCTCCACTACTTAAAAACAAATATTTTCATTTAATGTTGTGTCGTATAATAATAATTTTTTCATTACTTCAACTTCATGTGCGCGAGTATATCTGCTTCTTAACTGTAAATATCTGCATATATGCACATATTGTACTTAATTTTAAGATACATTTTAATACCCAACTTTCCATTTACCTAGGCGCATTTTTAATGCATTTTCCATAAAAAAAAAAACTTTACACAATAAATTAAAAAGAGAAAACTGTTTTCACTTTTGCACTACGTTCACTTAAGTTTAAATCTCCATAATGGAATGTGCAAACAAATGTTATTGCAAACAAGTAAGGAAGTCTAAGTTCGGGTAAATCGAACATTAAATACCCAACGGTAATTTTCAGAACGGGATAATCATGATATAGGCCCTAGAGGATTTTTCGATATCGAAAAAGGGGGCGTGGTTATCATCCTTTTTTGCCCATTTTCAATAGCAGGCTACCTTGGCCAGAAAATAACCTGTATAAAATACTTCCCGCAAATATCTCAATTTTTATTCAAGTTATGTCAAATTATAAGATTTTCGAAATTTTCGATATCGAAAAAAGGTTGCGTGGTTATCATCCTTTTTCGCTCATTTTCACGAGCAACCTACTTTGACCAGAAATTAACCGGTATACCAAATTCCATGCAAATATCTCCATTTTTCCTCAAGTTATGTGAATTTATGTAATTTTCGAAATTTTCGATATCGAAAAAAGTGGCCGTTGTTATCATCCGATTTCGCCTGTATACAAAATTCCATGCAAATGTCTAAATTTTTACTCAAGTTATGTCAATTTATGTGATTTTCGAAAATTTTCGATATCAAAAAGGGGCGTGGTTATCATCCTTTTTCGCTCATTTTCACAAGCAACCTACCTTTACCCTAAATTAATTAATTTTATACAAATATCTTAATTTTTCCTCAAGTTATGTGAATTTATCTAATTTTCAAAATTTTCGATATCGAAAAGTGGGGCGTGGTTATCATCCGATTTTGCTCATTTTCAATAGCAACCTACCTTGGCTAGAAAGTAACCGGTATACCGAATTTCATTCGAATATCTTAAGTTTTAATAAAGTTATATCAATTTATGTGACTTTCGAAATTTTCGATATCGAATAAAGTGGGCGGATGATAACCGATTTCGCCTGTATACCAAATTCCATGCAAATATCTCAATTTTTCCTCAAGTTATGTCAATTTATGTGACTTTCGAAAATTTCGATATCGAAAAAAGTGGGCTGAGGAGTGATAACCATGACCTTTTTCGCCCATTTTCAATAGCAGCCTGCCTTGGCCAAGAAGTAACCTGTATATCAAATTTCATGCAAATATCTCAATTCTGACTCAATTTATCGTTTACATGGACGGACAGAGGGACGGACATGCCTTAATGAACTCCTATTTTCAACCTAAGAACTTTAATATATGAAACTCTATACCTATCTTGAATATTTTGTGCCGTTACGTAGTACCCCTGGGTATAAATAAAATATAAACAAAATAAATATGATAAACAAAAAAACACATCCTCCAGATGTGCAAAGGTGGCAATACGAAGTGCATAATTTTCAATTTACGCTGTGTTTTATTTTCTTACCTTGTTTTTCTTTAATTAACGGCATTTTAACGCTTTCAACCACTACCGACTACTTGCTTATTATATGTATACATACATTAGACTGTCCCAAAAATTTCAAAGTTGTTTTATTTAAACTTCAACTTTTTCAAAACTCTATTTGTTTTAAAAGTTCTAAAAATGTGTA
>CAXKVI010000003.1:13586424-13592061 GCA_964058755.1 Campiglossa producta
ATTTTATTTTATTTTATTTTATTTTATTTTATTTTATTTTATTTTATTTTATTTTATTTTATTTTATTTTATTTTATTTTATTTTATTTTATTTTATTTTATTTTATTTTATTTTATTTTATTTTATTTTATTTTATTTTATTTTATTTTATTTTATTTTATTTTATTTTATTTTATTTTATTTTATTTTATTTTATTTTATTTTATTTTATTTTATTTTATTTTATTTTATTTTATTTTATTTTATTTTATTTTATTTTATTTTATTTTATTTTATTTTATTTTATTTTATTTTATTTTATTTTATTTTATTTTATTTTATTTTATTTTATTTTATTTTATTTTATTTTATTTTATTTTATTTTATTTTATTTTATTTTATTTTATTTTATTTTATTTTATTTTATTTTATTTTATTTTATTTTATTTTATTTTATTTTATTTTATTTTATTTTATTTTATTTTATTTTATTTTATTTTATTTTATTTTATTTTATTTTATTTTATTTTATTTTATTTTATTTTATTTTATTTTATTTTATTTTATTTTATTTTATTTTATTTTATTTTATTTTATTTTATTTTATTTTATTTATTTTCTTTTATTTTATTTTATTTTATTTTATTTTATTTTATTTTATTTTATTTTATTTTATTTTATTTTTTTTTTTTTTTACTTTCATTTTATTTCATTTCATTTTATTTTATCTTATTTTATTTTATTTTATTTTATTTTATTTTTTTTTTTTTTTTTCTTTCATTTTATTTCATTTCATTTTATTTTATCTTATTTTATTTTCTGTGACAACTTTGTTCCCTTTTTTCGGCTTTTTCACCCATAGTCCTCTCACCTGTAACCACTCTTTGACAGCAAGTCACAAAGACGTTCGTGGAAACTCAATATCTTGATATTGGCCCCTCTGGTAAATTTTGTTACTAAACTTTGCATCTCCCCATCCCACTTACCAACCCTCTACCACCTCTTTTCTTTCGAACATAATTCATGTGACAACTTATGGGCGAGTAAAGCTACTGCGGTAACCTGACATCGCAAGCTTTTGCATGTTGGATATTCTACTGCGATTTGTCAAAATTGTAAAAAAAAAAACAAGAAAGAAATAAAGCAAACGTAAAAGTAAAATAAAGTGAAAAGTTTTAAAATGAGAAGTAAATGTAAAGTAAAGCGAAAAAAATGAAATTACAATGTTTCTCGTTTAAGCCGTTTTTTTTATTGAATTTCGTACTTTTTTTTGTTTTTCCAATTTAAAAAAAGGCAAAAAAGGCGGTAAAAGCAAACTGCTTGCCTTCTTCTAGCATTGTGAGCAAAAATAAAACCATAAGGGATATAAATCAGCTTAATGGTTCAATTCAGTTGAACTATCAAACAAAAATATTTGTGTGATGGTGGAAAATGTGTTTGTATGTATGTATGGTTTATGTGCACTTTTAAATGATTGTGAACGGGTTTCGGTACCCAGTAAGCCCAAAAGTTGTCGTGGGAAGCGTTTAGGGGAGAAGAAATGACATCCGTTCACTGGCCCGATCACCACTCTCTCAGTAAAACACGCTCACTTAAATTTTTGGGAAAACTTCTCTGTTAAGCTACCAAGCAATTAAGCTCCTATAAACTTTCCTTAGGGACTTTAGAGATTATAGCTGAAATGGGGACTTAAAATGAGACACGACTGAAACGGATATCATTTTCAGAATCAACCCCAGTCCGGAAAACGGCTATAATGCCTTCAACTGAACGAAAACTGGTACTAAAACCAATCCCTGAAACTTGGTCGAAAAAAACTCTGAATCGAAAACCGAACGCAGACTAAAATCGAAGCTATCTCCTGAGCTGGAACAGAAAATGAAACCGAAACCGGTACCGGTACCGGAAACCAAACTAAACAAACAAAACAAGTGAAACTGCAACATCATCCTCGGACCGCGATCGGACGCAACAAAACAAAAAAATAGCCGAAGTTTATAATAAATCTTAACACGAACCAGAACCGAAGTCAGAGGCTAAGCAAACCCCGAACTGAAATTGTAAATAAATGGAATCCCGAACTGAGACTAAAACAGAAGCTTAAACTAAACCTAAACCGAAGCTTAAAATATATCTAGGTTAGGTTAGGTTAGGTGGTAGCAATCCCACTAGGGGGAACCGCTTACTTGGACACGTAAAAGGTGCGTTGTGATGCCAGATTCTAAACGGTGACACTAACTTAAGATTGCTTGGTAAATGGCTGTGTAGCTACAATATAGGTCCAAACTTGGCGCACATCGATCCTCGACACGTTCTCCACAGACCTAAGAACATCTGAACCGAGATACCAGCGCCTGGTCCTAGCAAACGCTGGACAACTAAGCATGAAGTGATCTGATATTTCCATCTCGTCATCCTCCATGCAGCTCACGCACCTCGAGGTTTCGACCGCATCGCATGTATTCCCATCGGACAGTGCCCCGTCAACACCCCAATTATCATGGAAAGAGGTACCTTGAAGAGCCCTAGTAATTCCATTGATCGCCTGGAGTCAACCGCTGGCCAGAAGGACTTCGACACCTGACATGAGGTGGTGTCAGCCTAGCGCATGCTTACGCGGTTCGAAGCCCACCTGCCCAGAAGAAGACTACAAGATAAGAGGAATACCCAGCATTCTGGAGGCAGCCACATCTGTTTCTAGAGTACCCGCTCTGGCCAAGAGATCCGCATGGCAATTGCCAAGAATGTCACAATGGCCTGGCACCCAAATGATTTTTATTTTAAAATAGTTGGCCGCAACCGTAAGCGATTCCAGACAGTCGCTCACTGTCCTCGATCGAACGTTGCCAGCACTCAGCGCCCTGATTGTCGCTCGACTGCCGGAGTAGATGTTAAACTCCTTGACCGCGAATGCGCCGGACAGCATCCCATCCACCGCATCCTTTATGGCCGCAACATCTGCTGGGAAAACGCTACAATGATCAGGTAGCCTAAGTTTTGTGCTAATCCCAAGTTCCTGACAGTAAACCTGTAACCAAAACCTAAGCTCAAACCGAAAGAGTAACCAGAGCTTGATCTTCGAACTTTATCCGAAAGGGAGAGCCAAAAACGAGCCAGAAATCCAAAAACGATTGCAAAATGGCCCCAAAATGATTCCTAAATGACCCCAAAATGATTCCAAAATGACCCCAAATATCATCCCAAAAATAAACAATACGGAAAAATGGTAACCCTGGGTGGCAACCCTACTTGAAAATATTTAAGTTGGTATGTCGCCGAAAATACCTTTCATTTGATACCCATATTGGCATATGTAGCTCCATAATTTAAACAAATTTAGATAGGTGGCAACACTGTAAACCGCACCAAGTGGCAGCCCCACTTCATACACTTCATACATTTTACTGTGGATAGCAGTGACGACCTCGATTCAAGACACTTGTCTTCAAGCGGCACCAAAATTATTTGATTACTATGCCCGAGGTAGGCATACCGGTCTTAAGAGGCGACAAATATGGTAATGACGTGCTAACTCGATGGTTGATCTACTGATATAACGCCTTTCACCTCTCATTACACATCTTCTCCTTCCTTAGGGATGTAAGGATGCCATGACCTAGAAGGTTTCACTGGTCATACCAAATCGCTCCCGAGACAGTCGTACAGTACCCCAAGACTTACTAAGCCACGGAGGGAAGACTTGGTATTCCTTCGGGGCCAGCTGTAGCTGTTAAGTGAGTTTTCACTCCTTTATAAGAAAAGCGATTCATCCTCGATCGTCGCAATTCAGTTTTCATGGTGTCTTTCTTGCGTAGATTATTTTCCCACTCCTCAAAGGTATGTTATTGACTAAGAAGCTAGATGGTTTAATCGGAACAAAAAAGTTTTAAGTCGAAGCAAAGCTCGGGTTTTTCTGTTTCTTTGGTTTTACGAAATGCCTGCGTAAGTTAGTTGACCTATATTTCATACAGCCCATCTCCTGACCTTGAACTGCATTCTATTTAGTCTTGTCCATATATTCTAAGCCCTGAAATCAGAAACCTGATATCTAGCCAAGAATAGAACAACGTAAACGAAACGATAAAGAGACGAAACTAGAAAGAAACGAAACGAGAAAGAAACTAAACGTGAAAGACACGAAAGAAAAGAATCAAGAAAAAAACGAAACGAGAAAGAAGCAAAACGAGAAAGAAACGAAACGAGAACGAAACGAAACGAGAAAGAAACGAAAACGGAAACAAAACTGAAATAGTTTTGAATGAAACGAAACGAAAACATAACCAGAAACCCTTTGGAAATAAGGAAGGATTCCGAAACAACCCGTTGCCAACTGAAACCGGAACAAACCCATAATAATTTTAAGAGAACCATACCCAACGGAAGCTAGAAATACTTTTGAATAATCAAACCAAACCGGGTCGATGTCTAAACGGAAAACTTAAACAGGCAAAAAAAAAAACGAAACAAATTTGGAGAACTTAACCTGGAAGGAAACGGAATTATGTTTGAAGAGCAAAAGGAAAACGCAAAACACTTTGATAATACTAAAATTAAATCGAAGAGTAATGGAATATTTTCCAAGAAAGCAACGGAACCAGAAACTCTTTGGAAAACCAAACTTAACCTGGAACGAAACGGAGAAATATTTGAAACACAAAGCGAAAACGGAAACACTTTGTTAACTTAAAACTTAACCGGGAACGAAAAAGAAATATGTTTGAAGAAGAAACCAAAAACATAAACTCTTTGCTAGCTCGAAACGAATCGGAAAAATGTTTGATAAACAAAACGAAACAGAAACATTAGCTTAAGCTGAAACCAAAACCGAACCGCAATAGTCTTTCAGCTTACATATGTAATTTTTGAAAAAAGTTTGCGTAAGGTAACTTAACTGTAAACACTTTTGAAACCGTAACGAAAGCTTCGTTACGAAACTGCAACCATTTTGAAGAACGAAACCAAAATGGAAAACTGAAACTGGAACGAAACAGAAAACAGTAGGAGAAACGAAACGAATATGGAAAACCGAAAATCGAACGAAAATGAAAATAATTTAAATATCGAAACGAAAATGAAAAAACGAACACAAGATTGAAACCAAATAAATTTTCAAGAACCAAAACCAGCACGTTTTTGCAATTTTCCCTCATTAAATGATCGTAAATTCAAATCAACATGACCAACTTCTATTACCTACTCTACCAAATATATCCAAAAACACACCCACCATTTTTTCAAATTACCAATTGATGCCATTTAATATTTCAATCTTCAATTTATCATTACGTATTGTGGTTATAACCCAAAAAAAAAAATTGATAAACTTTATAGGTACTCATATTTTTACAACTTCGAAAAGCATAAAAAATCGTTTTCCCAACATCTCAATTACGACGGGCATCCAACGGTGTAGCATCATTTAAGTGTATACACACCAATGAACAGCAAATTTGTGTTTGCCATCAATCGACAAACCAGCCACCACTGGTAGAGCAGGCGGGTGTGAAGAAGCCCATATGCTTTAGCATACCAACCCATCAGTCCGGCACGACAGTATTTATGAGGTGCAATGTAGCGGGTGGGATTAACACACACACACACATTCATACATATCATATTTGCAAAAGGATTATGCTAACTGAGCTGTCATATTATCG
>CAXKVI010000003.1:13594761-13617261 GCA_964058755.1 Campiglossa producta
TAATCCCTTTGTCCATACCATAAATAACATAATTGCCATACGACCACAACGTACAAAGTGCGAACAAACAAAGTATTACTTGGTACTTAGTTCGATAGAAAATTGCAATTTTATTGCTTAAAAATATGCTGCATTTAATTTTAATTGGAATTTAGTCACCGCAGGAAAAGTTGTTGAGCGCTAACAAAATGTGAATATTGCACGGTTAGTCAATTACAAAATCCTATTATTACACATAATTTAGCAGAAACTATAGAATGTCAAAAGCGCAGTGGTGGACAGCGCCCCAAATCCACGCAATTTCTAAAAAAAAAAAAAAACATCAAAGGAAAACCTATCTTTTAATAATAACTCCATTTTCAGCTAGCTACAGTGTGACAATTTATTTCGGTTTAGACTTCCGTCTTTATTTAAATTTTCCAAATCATTTCTGTTGTTTTGCTTTTTAAGGTAATTGCGGTTTAGGTGTTGTGCCAATTTCGGTTCCGTGTCGTTCCAGTTTTCATGCCAATTCTCCAAATCGTTTCGATTTCTGACTGTCTTTCGTTTTTCGCATGTATTTGCCCATCAAAATTTATTTTGGTTTCCGTTTCTTTCTATGATTCACAAAATGTTTCACTTTTTGTTTTGTTTCGCTTTGGCTCTTTTTCGCTTCGTTTCAGTTTTGGGTTTGTTCTTTTAAATTTCTTTTAATTCGTTCCTGTTTCGGTGTCGGGATTAAAATGTATTTTGGTTTCCGTTTCATTCCATTTTCGGTTTCGTTCTGTAAAATTCATTTCGGTTTCTGTTTCGTTCCATTTTTGTTTTCCAGTTTTAATTAATATCGGTTTTTGTTTCATTCAAGTTTTGATTGCGTTGTTTAAAATTAACTTCGGTTTTTTGTTCCATTCCATTCTTGGTGTCGTTCTCTTAAATAAATTTCGGTTTCTGTTTCGTTCCAGTGTTGGTTTCTTTATTTCAAATTAGTTTCGGTTTCCGTTTCATTCCAGTTTTGGTTTCGTTCTTTAAAATTATTTTAGGTTTCTGTTTCGTTCCATTTTTGGTTTCCTTTTCTTAATTAATATCGGTTTTCGTTTCGTTACAGTTTTGATCGCGTTGTTTAAAATTAATTTTGGTTTCAGTTTCGTTCCAGTTTGGGTTTCGGCTTCTTTTTCGTTCCATTATTGGTTTCGTTGTTTCAAATTGGTTTCCGTTTCGTTCCAGTTTTGGTTTCGTTCTTACAAATTAATTCTGGTGTCAGGATTAGAAAGTGTTTTTGTTACCTTTTCCTTTCAGTTCCGGTGTCTGGATGGGAATTTATTTCGGTTTAAGTTTCGTTCTTTGAAATAAATTTCGGTTTCAGGATTGTAAAGTGTTGCAGTTACCGTTCTGTTCCAGTTTTGGTGCCAGAACTGGAAAGTATTTCGGTTTCCGTTTTGTTCCAGTTTTGGTTTCGTTCTTTGAAATTAATTTCGCTTTCAGGATTGAAAAGTGTTTCAGTAACCGTTCTGTTCCAGTCTCAGCGTCAAAACTGGAAAGTATTTCGGTTTCCGTTTTGTTCCAGTTTTGGTTTCGTTCTTTGAAGTCAATTTCGCTTTCAGGATTGAAAAGTGTTTCCGTAACCGTTCTGTTCCAGTCTCGGCGTCAGAACTGGAAAGTATGTCGGTTTCCGTTTCGTTCCAGTTTTGGTTTCGTTCTTTGAAGTCAATTTCGCTTGAAGGATTGAAAAGTGTTTCGTTTATCGTTCTGTTCCAGTCTCGGCGTCAGAACTGGAAAGGATGTCGGTTTTCGTTTCGTTCCAGTTTTGGTTTCATTCTTAATTTCAGTTAAGGTTTCGTTCCAGCTAGAGCTCCGGTTTTGCAAAGTGTTTCATTTCCATGTATGTTTCGTTCCACAAAGTTACTTTTAATTTTCCTTTCATTCTCACTTCGATTTTCGTTTTAGAAGCTCCGGTCCACAAAACTACTGCGATAGACACTGTACCAGATATATATTTACCTCCATCCCAATAACCAGCACTACAATGTGAATAATGAAGGCAAGTTGCCTGTGCTACTACAACCCACATACATCCCATTTCAAATTGTCTGCCACTATCAATATGAGATGGCCGTTGTTGCTCTGCACATCATTGTTGTTGTGTGTTATGCTGTAGCAGTTGTGCTCGGTACGGTCGAATAAAAGCTCAACTAAAATTAAATTGACAGAAATGACAAAGCGTGCCAGTACAATGAATCAGCGAAAAGATGAATGAATCGACGGACGTCGGTGATACTGGTTGGAGGAGCTTGCAGCCAGCTTCATTGTCTGTTTGTTATAAACAAACTTACCAACTGTTAGCCGGTTGCAAGAGAATGCGCGGTGTATGTGCGGAGGGGTGCTGAACTCACCTCAACTGTAGCTGGTGGCATCCCGTGATTGTTTGGTTAGGTCGGTAGTCCTTTAAATGGATTCTTTAGCATAGTAGCAAGGAAAATGGTACTGCCAATATACTGACATAATTGCGAGAAAAGGTATGGAATATTATACATACAAACATTTAAAAGGTATGTACGTGTTTTAATTTGGTGTAATTTTTGTGTAAAGGACTTTCCGTAAAAGTTTTATGCCATCACCGCATTGTGTCTGGTAAACCCCAAAATTCATATAATTGTTCACTTTCTTAATTTGGTATTTCGTTTGTTGCGTTTTAAATAAAGTTGTAAAAGAATTATGTATAATGTACAAAGTAATTACTTTGATGAGTTGTTGTAAACTCGTTAAGCTCATTTGAAGCGACATTTTTGTTGAGACATTAGAGATGGGTGAGACTCTGCGGGACCCGTGAAGCATGCGGTACTAACTTTATTATTTTTTATTTTATTTTTATTAATTTTTTTTTTTACTTTTTTGTTTATTTTTTTTTTTTTTAATTTTTTTTTATTTTTTTTTATTTTTTTTTTTATATTTTTTATTTTTTTTTGTTTTTTATTTTTTTCATTTTTTTTTTTTTTTTTTTGGTTATTTAATTTTTATTTTTATTTTGTTTTTTATTTTATTTTTGTTTTATATCATTTTATTTTATTTTTATTTTATTTTTAATTCATTTTTATTTTTTTTTTAATTTTTTATGTTATTTTTATTTTTTCATTTTTTATTTTTTTAATTTTATTTTTATTTTAATTTTATATAATTTTATTTTTATTTTTATTTTATATAATTTTATTTTATTTTTAATTTATTTTTATTTTATTTTTATTTTATTTTTATTTTTTAATTTTATTTCATTTTATTTATTTTTTTTTAATTTTATTTTATTTTATTTTTATTTTTTTATTTTTTTTCTATTTTCTTTTTATTTTATTTCATTTTTTTATTTTTATTTAATTTTTATTTTATTTTTAATTTATCAAAATTTTATTTTTATTTTATTTTATTTTTATTTTATTTTATTTTTTTTTAATTTTATTTTATTTTATTTTTTTTTTATTTCTATTTTATTTTATTTTTTTCTATTTTCTTTTTATTTTATTTCTATTTTATTTTATTTTTTTCTATTTTCTTTTTATTTTACTTCTATTTTATTTTATTTTTTTTCTATTTTCTTTTTATTTTATTTCTATTTTATTTTATTTTTATTTCATTTCTATTTTATTTATATTTTATTTTATTTTATTTTTATTTTATTTCCATTTTTATTTTTATTTTATTTTTATTTTTTATTTTATTTTATTTTTATTTTATTTTTTATTTTTATTTTTTTTTTCATTTTTATTTTTTTATTTTTTTATTTTTTTTTTTTTTTTTGTTGTTATTTTTTTTATTATTTTTTTTTTTATTTTTTTTTATTTTTTTTTTATTTTATCTTTTATTTTATCTTATTTTATTTTTTTTTATTTTTTTTTTATTTTTTATTTTTTAATTTTTTTTTTTTTTTTTTTTTTTTTTGTTTTTATTTTTTTTATTTTTTTTTTTTTTTTTTTTATTTTATCTTTTATTTTATCTTATTTTATTTTTTTTTATTTTTTTTTTTAATGTTTTTGTATTATTTTATTGTACTTTATTTCAATTTCACTTATTATGAGCGCTCTCGGTACTTACAAGTAGAATGCTGGTGTTGACTGGTTCGGTATCAAGATTACAAATTTACCCATGTCTAGATGATATTCGTGAAAGACAAAAACTCTTTTTAAATACTGGATTGGGTGAGAATTTTCCAAGGATTAATTTGTTTTAATTAACATGTAATGAAGTAGAACCTTGGGGGAAGTACTTTTGTACTCACGTACGTATATATCACACTCTGTTGATGATGGTTAATTGACAGGACAAATAATGAGTTTAAGTTGTCATTGTGAATTCTGTAAACCTTAAGCGAAGCATAGCCAATAGCATATAGCTTTTTATATGTAGGTCATTCGAGTTTTGAAACTGAGTGCTCCATTTCTGGCATGAAAAAGCTTCTCACAAAAAGTGAGCTTTGAAAGCATTTTTGAATTTTTGGACTGACTCTGGTTTGAAGGCTCAGGATGCTCACTCATTGTAGCTAGTTGTGGTTGTCAGGAACCCGCTACAATGATCTGTCTGACAAAGAAACTCGTTCGCTAGACAGACGGTCTAGTACCATATGGTGTTAGTACGCTAGTTTATCGGATTTTTTCCGTCAAAAGGACCCTCTGGTTGATGTATATTGGAACGATTTTTCGTCATCCCTTGTCAATTTTGGTTTTGTAACAAACCGGTTTCGTCGATCCGCCATCTTCAGTGTTTGACTTCGTTCTCACTCACTCCTCCCTCTGGTTCCTTTTTTATGTTCAATTCAAATCAGACAAAGTTTTCACCTCATTTCATTAGTGGTAGCATTAATCTACAACTTTTTCTTCAAATCGATCGATATGGAGGTGGACCACGCAAACCATCTTATTTATTTCACAACCACAATAGCAACCCCAAAGAACTTTGGTAAACCTTTTATAATCCACAAACAAATCAAATTAAATTACAAAAGTTACGCAGCAATAAGTGTAAATGGATTTTCCATCCACAAAATCCCTTAAGCTCACCAGCGCTCACCTGTCGTATTAAAGCTTACATCGAATAAATAGCTTAATTAAACCATCCAAAGAAAACAAATTAATAAGCAGAAATTTATTTCTTTGACATATCCGAAATGCAGGCTTTCACTGAACACCTTACCTTGCGGGATTGTGTGCTTTGTTCGCTGAGATTCCTACGAAGCGCAAATGTACCTTTCATAACAATCAGCTGATTTATAGGTCCCTAATGCCATAAAAAATGATTTTTGGCGCCTTTGTGTGTGCACGTGTCCATGCATGTGCAATAATTTTGTCAAGGATAAGGAGAAGGACATGTGTAATAGTGAAGCCAAACATATGATGTACTCAATGGGATTTCACCTTAATCCAATGCTATTTATAATGGGTAAGTTAAGACCACTTTTGTGCTTGCATATTTAGCTAGATTTAATGTGCTACATAGGTACCTACATATGGGTAATTCCATGCCAAACCGACAAATTTTCTACCTGACCCCCTTCGATTTCGCTAAAAATTTTCTATCTTTTTCTTTCCCCCGAAAGACATTTTTCAGAATTTTTTTAAATTTCTTTCGAAAAAAAGTCCGACCCTTTCTTTATTTTTATTTTAGAAAAAGATTGCAAATTTTTAGCGAAATCGAAGGGGGTCAGGTAGAAAATTTGTCGGTTTGGCATGGAATGATCCATATGTATCTGCAACTTCTTCGGTGGGTATGTTATGTATGTACCTTAGGGTGGTCCTTATAATCAAATGTAGTATTTTTTCCACTCTCATCCCCTAGATCGGTTTCACCACGGTCAACTATATCGCACAAAAATTTGTATCCCGATTGGAGATGGTTTAGGAGTGTCACAGGAAGGTCAAAGTTCAGATTGCTCTATGGAGACTCAAAAAAACAAAGCGATTTTTATCTAATACTCGAAATCGGTAGCCTTATGGTCGAAAATATCAGATGCAAAATCTGGTCCCGATTGGAAACGCCTAAAGGGTGTCGAAGGGGGCCTAAAGTTCAGAGACTGAACAAATAAAAGTGATTTTTCTTTTTATCTAAAACCTGAATACTAAAGGGCTAGGTCGGAGATATCACATACAAAATTTGGTTCCGTTTGGAAACGCCTAAGGGGTGTCGCACGGGGGAGACTACCCCATGAAGACTCCAAAAATAAAAGTAATTTTTTTTTATCTAATACTCGAAGTCGATAGCACTATGATCGGAGATGTCACATACAAAATTTGGTTCCGATTGGAAACGCCTAAGGGGTGTCGCAGGGGGGTTAAAGTCCAAATTACCCGATGGACGCTCAAAAAATATGGTCGAAGATAGCACATACAAAATTTGATTCCGAAGGGAAGGCTTAAGGCGAGTCGCAAGGGGCAGTCTACATTTAACTACCCTGCGACACCCCTTTTCGTTTCCAATCGGAACCATCTTTTGTATGTGACATCTCCGACTATGGTGCTGTCGATTTTAAGTATTAGATAAAAGAAAAATCACCTGCGACACCCCTTAGATATTTCCAATCGGGACCAGATTTTGCATCTGATATTTTCGACCATAGGGCTACCGATTTTACCGATTTACTTTTATTTTTTTAGTCTCCATAGAGCAATCTGAACTTTGAACGCTCTGCGAAACGCCTAAGGGGTCGTGCATATATGACGTCACGCGATTTTTGGTAGTTTTTGACCACCCCCCCCCTCCCCCCATGTCACACCCAGTCACAAACGCCAGACCCTCCCCCCCCCCCCCCCTCCCCCTCGAATGTCACATCACACCCTTAATAAATATAAATTCAATATTTATTTGACATAAAATCTGATACATATTTAGAATGTTTATATTAATTATTAAATAATATTTGCCAATCGAAATAATGAAAACGTGCTAAATTTGAAAACGTTCATGGACGTTGCACGCTAGAAAACATGCAAAAAATAACGTGACATCACGTAAGTGCTACTCCCCCCCTCCCCCATGTCACATTTCGTCACAAATCGCAGACCCCTCCCCCCCTCAAAGAGCGTGACGTCATATATGCACGACCCCTAAGCTATCACCAATCGGGATAAAAATTTGTGTGTGATATCTTCGGCTATATTACCATCGACTTAGGGGTTGAACCTTCGAAAATCTGATGATAAATATGTCTCCATACAAATAAGGACCACCCTAATGTACATGTGTCATTATTTCTACTTGTGGGCGTGTGACTTTGTAGGAGTATCAAATGTATAATGTATAAAAATGTATAAAAACGTAAGTTTGCGAGTGACTGCGGATGTTTGCGCTTCTTTAACGTCTGAACCAATGCATTATGAAATTTCGATATATTTATCGATAACAGAGTTATCGGTCAAAATGTAGTTTTACGTACACTTAGGAACATTCGCACAACATTGGTACCACCCCAAAGAGGAAGACCACAGCTTTCATTTAGACTTTAGTTCATTTCGATATATTTATCGATAACAGAGTTATCGGTCGAAATGTGGTTTCGGGTAAACTTTAGAATATTCGCAAATAATTAGTATCAAACGAAGGGGGAAGAGCAGAGCTTTCATTCGGACATTAAGATATTTCGATATATTTATCGATAACAGTGTTATCGGTCAAAATATGGTTTCGCCTAAACTCTGGAATATTCGCACAAAATTGGAATCAAACGAAATGAGAAGACCAAAGCTTTCATTTGGTCGTTGGCATATTTCGATATATTTATTGATAACAGAGTTATCGGTCGAAATAAGGCCCAACGCCCAACATGCAAAAATATCAACAACTGAAAAATGCTTATTTTATCTTCACAAGTACACGGATATTAACAACTTACATCAAAGTCAAAATAATAAAAAAAAAACAGCATTTCTGGTTAGTAATAGCAGTTTTATTATATTCCATCCATGATTACATGTTTAATAAAGACAGTTTTCTTCTGTGTTTCCTGGTGAAAACATCCAAAACTTCATCAGCCTCCATTTGAGCCGCAATATCTCCATGGATATGCATTAAAGCCAATCCATTCAAACGCTCTTCTGTCATCCTGTTTCGAAGATATGATTTCAATCGGCGTAAGGTAGAAAAAGATCGCTCGGCAGTGCTGGTTGTCACTGGAAACGGGGAAAGGGTTCTAATATTTGGCAGCATCGTGGCTCGTTTGTAGGCATCTGCTGGAGTTTCTGGTATATATGTTTCCAAATTGAATTTTGCACGGGGGCACGTCCCTTCCCCCCCCCCCCCCCCCCCCCCTAAATCCGCCCTTGTATTTATCGATAGCAGAGTTAAACTTTTTTTGATAGTTGGGTTAGGTTAACCTTAAAACCATCGGTAATTTTAAAACACCAGGTGTAATAAATTAAATGAAAGCGTACTAAATTAGCATTAAGGGCCACTTGCATAAAAGCCGATTAAGCCTAATCGGTGATTAACTTGACAGCTAACCATACAAAATACGTCAATTAAACTCCGGTTAGTGTTTATCAGCTTTTATGCAAGCGGCCCTAAATATGTAGATAATAACTGCATTTTTACTTTTTGGTTTGGCTAAAATTTTTTTCATGGTTGGGCTAGCTTAACCTTAAGCATGTGCATCACCCTGTGTTGCTGTGTCATGGTGGCTGTAACACGGAAATTAGTTGCCGACAACATATTGCTCTCTTATCTATGGATAGTTGCCGGAACGACGTGGTAGGCAAATTTCTACGGGCAACTATGTATGTATTCTAAGCAACGCCAAGGCAACCACAATAGCTAAAAAACTCAGCGTATGAAATTTTTGGTGCAGCCACTAAGTAGAACTTACTTACGTAATGCAAGATTCTTGAGACATTTCAGAGGAAAATTTAATGCATGTATCTATGTAACTACCCAAAGAGAAATGATATATGGAATTTTTACTGATTTTCAAATTCCGTAAAATGGCCAGAAATTTTAGGTAGAGATAAAGGGATGTCATAGATAAGTAGCACTTACAGCGTCATCTTGCTATATTTGTGCATTGGGTTTTCTTTAGCAGGACCACTATACCACGTCGTCCATATGAACACTATTTTTTTCTTAACCTCTTTTCAGGACAATCTCTGTCGAATAAACTGCCAGTCGTTCCCAGGAATTTCGAAAGAAAAAAACAGCCCTTAGGAGTACATCACCAACGGCGGATTTAGGGGTGTGGCACGGGAGCATATGCCCACACCAGGCGGTATTTTTATGTACTGCGACGTTTTTCGGATATTTTCGGAATCATTTGGGTACTGTTTCGAGACTTTTTTGTCGATAAATTTACCATTATTTTTGGGACTTTTTTGTGATAATTTTGGGATATTCTTGAATCCTTTCGGAAATGATTCGGGATAATTTAGGGACCATTTTCTGATATTTTCGGGATCGTTTCCGAGTTTTTTAGGGGATTTCCTCGGAATAATTTGAGTACCGTTTCGAATTTTTTGGATATCGCTTCAGAATTATTTTCAGGACTATTTTGAAATAATTTCGAGATGTTTTCGGGATCATTTTGGGACATTTACGGGATCAACTCGGCATCAATTTGGGACTAAATTCAGGACCATTTTGTGACATTTTCGGGGGAATTTTTGGGATCATTTGTGTACCGTTTCTGGACTTTTTGACTATCATTTCAGGATTATTTTTGGGACTTTTTTGGATAATTTCGGGATGTTTATAGGATCCTTTCAGGACTTATTCGGTATAATTTCGGAATCAATTCGGGATTAGTTTCAGAACGATTTTGTGATTTTTTCGGGACCGTCTCAGAATTTTTTGGGGGATTTTTCCGGCATCACTTGGGTGCCATTTCTTGATTTGTGGATATCGGCTCTGAATTTTTTCGCGACTATTTCGGGATAATTTCGAAATCTTTTCGGGACCATTACGAGATAAACTCGTCATCAATTTGGGATTAAATTCAGGACCATTTTGCGACTTTTTCGGAAATTTTTGGTGATTTTTTCGGGATCATTTGTGTATCGTTTCGAGACTTTTTTCGATAATTTAAGGATTATTTTTGGGACTTTTTTGTAATAATTTCGAGATGTTTGTAGCATCTTTTCGGGAATGATTCGCGATAATTTCGGAATCAATGCGAGATTAATTTCAGGACCGTTTTCGGGGTCATTGCGGAACTTGTTGGGGATGTTTTCGAGATCATTTGCGTATCGTTGCGAGTTTTTTTTGGGTTAAGTTCTTGAATTTTTGACCATCATTTGTGGATATTTTTTTAGATGTTTTCGGTATCTCTTACGGCTTTATTCGAAATCAGTTCGGCGTTAAGTCGCCAGAAATCCAGTCGCTGGGATTAAGTCGTTTTGTGAATTTTCGGGATGGTTTCGGTATGTTTGGGGACTTTTTTGGGATCATTTCAGTACTATTCGCGATATTTTCCTTTAGGATTATAGGACTCTATGGATAAACATTGAAACACAAATATACAAACACTTACTTACCATATTAAGCTCTGCTACGAGCCACCGAACGTTAGTCAATCCCAAGACGCCACTTGGGGCGGTTTACAAGGCTTGCACCTATCCCAATTTTTTTTCATATAGAGCTAGATAAGCCAATATGGGTATCAATTGAAAGGTATTTTCGGCTGTATTCCAAATATGGAAATTTCAAGTAGGGTTGCCACTTAAGGTTGCCACCTAACCACAATGTATTTCTTTTTTCGTATATCTCGGAAACTGTTTAACCGATTTGTATAAAATTTGGTATATAGACAATTGATTCATTTTTAGATTATATACATTGGTGTTGCCACTTAGGGCAGTTTACAGGGTTGCCACCTATCTCGATTTTTTTTAATATTGAGCAAGATATGCCAATATGGGTATCAAATGAAAGGTATTTTTGACGGTATTTCAAATATGACAAATTCAAGCAGGGCTAAAACCTGACCGCATTTTATTTATTTTTCCTTAGATCTCGGGAACCGCTTGACCGAGTTGTAAAAAATTTGGCATATAGACAATTTGATTCATTCTAAGATTATATGCGTAGGAGCTGGAGAGGTTTACAGGTTTTATAGGGTTCTTATCTCGACCACTATTTCGGTTGCCTATTGACCCATTTGGATGAAATTTTATTACAGTGCTACAGCTGTTCGGTGTCCCCGATAAAAGAGGCTGTGGGTAAGGGGGAGGCGGTCAAATGCTCGATCGCCGGATTTCGAATTGGATAGGCCAGGAATTATGTGCTAATTTTTTCCCAACATGGGCTTAATGGGCTTTTGAGACAACAATGTGGTGTATTTTTCGAACAAATTCTCAGTTGGGTCGGTTTTGAAAAATGTTTTTTTTTTTTAAATAGTGTAATGTTCCAATCAGCTGTCGATTTCCCCCGAAGAAGATGGGTCCACCTATGTTTATCGTTTGAATATAGACTGTGTTTTTGGCTGGGAATCTATTGAACTTTATTTGAAATTATTTTTTTTTTGTTTTCGTCTTATTAACCATTTAGTACATTTTTTTTTTTTTTGTTTAAATTACTACAAGTTATTATTTATATGTTTGTATGTATAACCATAGAATTTTTACTCATACAACAACATACATGTATGTATATATTTATGTATATATATTTTGTATGTATAATATATATTTTAGCAAAATACAAAGCTTTTGAAAATAAGTAGTTGATACACAAAATAGCTAAAATACACAGCAAAAATTTACAAAATTTTTAAATTTTTGTTTTTGTTGCTAATTTTTTTATTATACATATGGTATAACTGTTTGTTTGCGTATGTGTTGTTTTTTGTTGTTTTTAGACAGTAAAGGCGTGATTTGAAGGCAGAGCGAAACAAAGTATTTAAGGTTAAATTTCAGAAGTTCTAAAAAAAAGTTCTCAAAAATATGAAATTTTTAAATGAAACGCATTTAAAAAAAAAATAAAAAATAAATATTTTGAAATATTTGTGTACAATATTGAAGATACAAATAGAAATTGGCTTTTGTAAAAGAAAACCTATTAAATAAAACTAGCTTTAAAAGTAAATAAAATTTAAAAAAAATTTAAAAAAAAAAATGTTTCAAAATTTAAAAAAAAAAAATACAAATATTAAAAAAAATTTAACAAAAAATTTAAACAAAAAATTTAAACAAAAAAGTTTTGAAATAAAAAATTTCAACATAAATATTGAAGATACAAATATAAATAAATTTTTGAAAAAATTTAATAAACTAAAAAAAAATCTTAAAAAAAATGCAATTTTTGAAAGAAAAAAATGTTTTGAACAAAAATTAAAAAAAAAATTTTTAAATAAAAAATTTCAAGATAACCCTTGAAGACTGTTGGAAAATAAAAAAAAAAAAAACCTCAAACATACAAACATGAATTAATTTTCGAAAAATTGAATTATTAACAAAAACTATCTTTTCATTAAAATTTGTAAAAAAAAAAAAAAAAAAAAAAAAAATTTAAAAAAATTTGTTGAAAAAAATGTTTCAAACTAAATTGAAAAAATGTTGACATTAGTGTGTTAATTTCTTGTGTTTTATGAAAAAAGAGAAGATTTCTTCTAATATTTTGAAACAAAAAATGTTTGAGGTGAATATTGAAGATACAAATGGGAATTAACTTTCGAAAAATAAAACCCAATAAAAAATTAGCTTTTCAACTAAAAAAAAATGTAAAAAAATATTTGAAAAATAAAAATATTGAAAAAAAATGTTGAACAAAAAATTCAAACAAAAAAGTTTTAAAATAAAAAATTTCAAGATAAATATTGAAGATACAAAAATAAATATAAAATCTGGGTTTTTAACTAAAATTTAAATAAATAAATAAAATTTTGTAAACAACAATATATAAAAAGTGCAATTTATGAAAAAAAGGTTTTGAACAAAAATAAAAAGAAACAAGTTTTTAAAGAAAAAAAAACAAGATATATCTTGAAGGGAAATTAAAAAAAAAATTGTAATATTGAAGATACAAATGTAAAGGAAAAGGAAAATTAATTAAAAAGCTTTTTAACTAAAATTAAAAAAAAAAATTTTTAAATTAAAAAAAATTTAAAAAAATTAAAAAAAAATTTAAAAAAAATTTAAAAAAAATTTAAAAAAAATTAAAAAAAAAATTTTAAAAAATTAAAAAAAAAAACAATTAAAAAATTTTAAATGTTAAAAAAAATTTAAAAAATTAAAAAAAAAAATACTTAAAAAAAATATTTAAAAAAAAAATATTTAAAAAAAAATATTTAAAAAAAGTATTAAAAAAATTAAAAATAAAAAAAAATTTTAAATTAAAAAAAATTCGAAAAAAAAATTTAAAAAAAAAAATTTTTAATTAAAAAAAAATTTAAAAAAAATTTAAAAAAAAATATTAAAAAAAAATATTTAAAGAAAAATAAAAACAAAAAATTTTTTTAAATTAAAAAAAAAATTATAAAAATTCGAAAAAAAATATTAAAAAAAAAAAAATTTTAAATTTCAAAAAAAAATTTGAAAAAAATTTTTTAAACAAAATTGAAAGAAGTTTTGAAATAAAAAATTTCAAGATAACCCTCGAAGACACTTGAAAACTTTTCGTGTTCTTCTACTTTGTTTCGGCTCCTCCAGCGAGTTCTACTTATATTTAGCTTTTAAGGCAAATTTGCGTTGTTGTTGTTAGTATATAAGGCCAAATAGATGACATATGTATCTATGTATGTTTCTATTTATGGTATCATAATTTTGCTTTTATCTAAGCTGTTGTAAGGCATGTTCTTTAAAAGCACTTAAATATCATTCTGTAAGCAGCAAAAAAAATTATATTTTGAATATATATGTATATATAAATTTCTGTATGTATGCATGTTTATTTGTATAAGCAGGCACGTCAACAGCAGCAGCATAAAATTGAATTTCAAAAGTTGAACTAAGTTTTTTTTTTACTATTACTAATTAAATTATGTCTAAAATATTCAGAATTTTTTTTCTTATTTAGGTATATTTTTTGTAGATTTTATATTTGTTTTTAGATTTTTTTAAACATTTTTTTTTTTTCAATTTTTTTCATGATCTTTATTTTATTTTATATTTTTTTATCAGTTTTATTTTGTAGGCTTAATTTTAGATTTTTTGTTTACTTTAGTTATTTATTTTAAATTATTATTATTTTTTTTTTTAATTTCAATTTTTAGATTCCACAGAAATATATACCGTTATTTTTTTTTTAATTAATTTATACCTTCATTTTTTATAATACACTTAAATCGTAAAATTCCTTTATAGTATGATATTTTGTTGAAATTACATTTTCCAAATAAAACAACAAAAAATTATTTTTAAATGAAATAAGAAACTTTATTATTATAATAGATAAGGCAATAAAATGAAAATAAAATTTTTGCATACTCGATAAGATTTGCAAAAAAAAAATGTTTCCATTTTGCTTAAAAATTATGCTAAATTGGTGGTTTTTTTAAATGTATTAAAAATTATAATAACTGTAAATGTACATTTGGGTAAATCCTTAGTGAAATACAAATCAAATCCAGCTTCAATGCTTAAACAGTAAAGATTTCAATGAAAAGAGAGTGCTGAATAAGTTAAAACAGCTTTAAAAGAGTAAAACCTTAGCTGAATGCACTAAAAGGTGCGCTGAATACATTTTAAGTGCGCTGAATATGTTAAAAATTGTGTAAAAATGGTGCGATGCGAGTAAAAAGAGCGCTGAATTGGTTAAATCTCACTTTTAGGCCCGCACGTGTTATGGACACACAAAAAACTTCCTCCTATGCTCTCTAAAGAGAGTGCTGAATATGTTAAAACAGCTTCAAAAAAGTAAAACCTTAGCTGAATGCACTAAAAGGTGCGCTGAATACATTTTAAGTGCGCTGAATATGTTGAAAGTTGCGTAAAAATGGTGCTATGCGAGTAAAAAGGTGCGCTGAATTGGTTAAATCTCTCTTTCAGGCCCGCACGTGTTATGAACACACAAAAAACTTCCTCCTATGCTCTCTAAAGAGAGTGCTGCATAAGTTAAAACAGCTTTAGGAAAGTAAAACCTTAGCTAAATGCACTAAAAGGTGCGCTGAATAAACTCTAAGTGCGCTGAATAAATTTTAAATGCGCTGAATATGTTGAAAGTTGCGTAAAAATGGTGCTATGCGAGTAAAAAGGTGCGCTGAATTAGTTTAAATTGCACTTTAACATAGTCGTGTCACTTTATCAGGTCTGCATATGTTCTAAGCATGCAAAAAACTGCTTACTTTGCTCCGTTAAACTATGCTGAAAACAACAATTAAGCGCTGAATACATAAAAATGAACAGAGTCTGCTTATATCTGCGCTTAGTACGCGGAAAGTATGTCGTGCGGGTAGTTTTAGATTTTTTTTTAAAATTTGCGCTGAATTGATATGAATCCCGTTTTTCGTAAAGGTAAAAGTCCAAAAATGTGCTGAATATATTAGAAACCTCTTCCTGTGTATTAAAACCTATGCTGAACGCAAAAATTTGATCCAAAACATATCCAATTAACTGACTATACAAAAACAATTGAAGCTGAATACTTAAAACAAGCGCTGAATTGCTTAATAAAGCGCTGAATATGTACAAATTGGAGTGAGCATGTTGAAAACAGTAGCGAAAGGCAAAAAATACATAAACTCAAAGCGTTTAACAGGTAAAAAAAAAAAAAAAAAATTTAAAAACGCTGAATATGTACCTATCGAACTCCCCGATAATGAGTATACGAAACTGCAATTACGCTGAATAAACAGTTTTTCTCATTATGACAAATTTTCCGTGTATTAGAGAAGATAAAAGTTGCTGAATACATATGCGAAACATGCTTAAAAACCTTGCTGAATTACTGCAAGTATGCTTACAGAGGCTAAACTTGATGAGTAATGAGGTTCTGATGGCGCAAAGAGGTAAGACAACGTCAAGGGGTGCTGCAAAAGCGCGCTTAATGTATTATTATATAAGCTTAAAGAGTGCGCTGAATACAGAAAAACTAGCATTGACTGCACAGTACAGCAGCTGAATTCATAGAATATGCACTCAACATAAAAGACAAGGTCCGTTTGTGTCCGAAGAACGCGCTGAATACATGAAAATACACATTTAAAGTTGAAATAGTGCGCTGAATACATGGAAAAAAGTATTTAAAGCTGAAATAGTGCGCTGAATACATGAAAAAAGCATTTAAAGCTCAAATAGTGCGCTGAATACATGAAAAAGCATTTAAAGCTGAAATAATGCGCTGAATACATGAAAATAAGCATTTAAAGCTGAAATAGTGCGCTGAATACATAAAAATACGCATTCAAAGCTGAAATAGTGCGCTGAATACATAAAAGTACGCATTTAAAGCTGAAATATGGCAGTGGATACATGAAAAAACAGGCATTGTTTGCCCACAGAACACACAATACAAGGTAAATCTATTAAAAATGGGATTCGAATGCTCCCATATAGCGCTGATTGCAGAAAACCGAATGTTTATGGTGGTTCGTACACAAATCATCCCGCTTGATAGAAAATAGACGCGCTGAATACCGTCAAAAACTCATTGAAGGTACAAATGGCGAGCTGAATAATAACAAAAATGCGCTGAATGTGTAAAATTGAGCTTAACAAAATATTCTTGCTTTTAACTTACGCTCTTCTGCACAGTTTTTCACTATGAGCTGTGAAGCTTTTAACAATATAAATTGTTACTCAACGGAAAAAATGAAATTTTATGAGCTGAATATACCCAAACGTAGCACTTATACATACGTAAATAATTTTTCGAAAAAGTTCGAACGAAACATTTTCAATAAATTGTCTTAAAACTTAAAATATTTGCTCTATTCACGGCTGCCTAGTTTTCTGGTTATATTTACCCAACTATATGAATTGTAAATAGGCAGAAGTGGATACAGAATTGATATTTCAAAATCCATATAGCTTATAACCCTTTTATATGATTTCAATAAAATCAATACATTATATATGATTAAAATAATTTCTCTTTAAGGCAAACAATCTTTTGGGGAAACATCATAAAATAGATATTACAAAATTCATGAAATATAATTTTCTTGTTTAACTTCTAAATATTAATTGTTATTGCTGTGCTCAACCTAAACCAATGCTATGACACTTTTTGCTTACTAAACAATTTTTTTTTTTAGCTTATAAATAGGAATGACAAAACTATGCCATGAAGAAAAATAAGAATTTCTTTGCTTAAAAACATATATATAAGGCAACAAAAATTATTTATAATTAAAGGGAAGATCAAAAATTTGCACATCGATTTTAAAACTTATAGTAAAACTAATTATATGTAGTTTTGTATATATGTATAGAGTACATGGGTACTAATTAAAAAGAAAAAAAGTTGAATTAAAATCAAAAAAAGCAGTTTGATGAGTTAGAGAGCTACTTTAAATGTTCACGTAATATATTTGAAAAGCATAAAGTGAACATTAATGAAACACTTTACATAGAAATTGGTTTTAAAGTTGAAAAAAAAAAAATCGATCTTCAAAAAATTACTGATGGCATACGCCACCCACTCAATACTCAAAACTATTTAAAAATTTTATTAAAAAAAAAAACCAAAAAAAAAAACACCTCCAACTCATCAACCCGCACTCGCTTGTATCTCTGTACTATGCTCCACTGCCTTGTCTTCCTTTTACGATACCGAACTGATGGCATTATGTGGTGAACCCATTTGTGTTAGCACTTTATCTAACCATTGTAGTGGCCCATGTAAATGTATCTCAATCCAACATGGTGTCGATGTAACATCTTGTCTATGATATTCAGCACCCCAACCTTTTACAAAACTCATACGTATTGTACACATTTTGGTGAGTTCGTAGACAGCTTCAAAACCATTATTTACCGATTGCGATAAAAGTTGAGCAAATTCTTGATTATTGAAAATTTTAAGCGAACAACCTGGTGGTATTTTGCACACTGTGCTCGGATGGAAGCCATGATGATAATTACAGTTACGCGATTGCACAAATATAGCCGAATCTGATAGGCATTCAGCATAAACTTCGCCAGCAACGTAATAAAGGTGTACGCCTTTACCTGAAAGTTGAATAAAAATTAATTCTATGGAACTAATATAATAATATTTTTTATATATTTTTTTTAATTCTTTGTTAATTTTTTGTATTGAATTTTTTTCTTTTTATTTATTTTTTATTTTTTTTTTTTAATTTTCTTTTTTTTTTCTTTTCATTTATTTTTTTTTATTTTTTTTTTTTTTTTATTTTTTTTTTTTTTTGCTTTTTATTTTTTTTTTTTCTTTTGATTTATTTTTTTTTTTTTTCTTTTGATTTATTTTTTTTTTTTTTTTCTTTTGATTTCTTTATTTATTTTTTTTTTTTTTTTTATTTTTTTTTTCTTTTATTTATTTTTTTCTTTTCTTTTTATTTATTTTTTTTTCTTTTCTTTTTATTTATTTTTTTTACTTTTCTTTTTATTTATTTTTTTCTTTTCTTTTTATTTATGTTTTTTTATTTTTTTTTTATTTATGTTTTTTTATTTTTTTTTTGTTTATTTTTTTTATTTTTTTTTTTTTTGTTTATTTTTTTAATTTTTTTTTTTGTTTATTTTTTTTATTTTTTTTTTTTGTTTATTTTTTTATTTTTTTTTTTTTTGTTTATTTTTTTTATTTTTTTTTTCTTTTTATTTCTTTTTTCTTTTTATTTTTTTTTTTCTCTTTTTTTTTATTTTATTTTTTTTTTTTCTTTTTATTTATTTTTTTTTTCTTTTCTTTTTATTTTTTTTTTTCTTTTCTTTTTATTTTTTTTTTTTTTCTTTTCTTTTTATTTATTTTTTTCTTTTTATTTGTTTTTTTCTTTTTATTTATTTTTTTTTTTTTTCTTTTCTTTTTATTTATTTTTTTCTTTTTATTTTTTTTTTTCTTTTTATTCATTTTTTTTTTTCTTTTTATTTATTCTTTTTTTCTTTTTATTTATTTTTTTTTTCTTTTTATTTATTTTTTTTTTCTTTTTATTTATTTTTTTTTCTTTTTATTTATTAGTTTTTCTATTTTTTTGTTTCATTTCTTTTTCTACTTTATTATTTTACATTTTTTTATTTTACAATTTTGATTTTACATATTTTATTTAACTTTTATTTTTTTATTTTACATTTTTGATTTACATATTTTATTTAACTTTTATTTTTTTATTTTCTTGTTTATTGTTTTTATTTTATATTTATTTTTCATTTAATTTTTTATATATATATTTTTATTTTTCTACTACTTTTTTACTACTGTTTTTACTACTAATTTTTTGTTACTATGTATTTTTTTTAATTTTCTTTTCTCCACTCACCTATATGACGACGTGTATTCTCTATAGTGCTATTACGATTTACATTGCTTAATTGCCCCAAACAGCAACGATCCGAATTATTTGATGGATTCGTAAAACCATCAACGATAACTGAATTATTATTGCAATGGAATACCTCACCAACACGACAATTGAGTTCATAGTAGGCTATGGATGCCCAAAAAGCTGGTTCCGAATAGCTCACCTGTGCCACATCACCCATTTGAGCATCGATTAGTTGTGTGCCATCATTTGGATTATTTGAATTACCATCCTCCGATGGACTATATGCTGGTGGCGGTGTACCAGCCAAACTACCATATGGTGAATTAGGATTCGAATTAACCGTACTTGGACTACCGGCCGATGTTAGAGGCGGACTATTTGGGCTCATATTATTAAAGCCATTATTTGAATAATTTACATTGGGTGGAATTGGTGGCTCAGACATTGATTGATTAAATTGTAGCATTGAATAGCCGGGTGCAAATTCTGAATGACGTGGTACTAGTACAGGCGGCAGTACCGGACTTTCGACACGTTTATAATGATACGGATTAATGCAAACTTCTTTTTGTTTGGCGCTAAATGGATATTGGCAAATTTCGAGTGGTTTAAGTTCATGATGTGATTGTAAATCGGGCCAACGCCAAACGCGACAATAGATAACATGCGGCAGTCCTTTGCGATGTGAGACCTATGGAGGAATAATAGAAAATATGAATACTTGTGCAAGTGAATACCCCTACTAAAAATTTACCTGCAAACGTCCAT
This sequence comes from Campiglossa producta, assembly GCA_964058755.1. Classification (NCBI taxonomy): domain Eukaryota; kingdom Metazoa; phylum Arthropoda; class Insecta; order Diptera; family Tephritidae; genus Campiglossa; species Campiglossa producta. The sequence continues at coordinate 13,614,839 of CAXKVI010000003.1, forward strand.
CTAACGAGCGTGGTATTGTAACACATTTTGATGGCTGTCCGGGACATGATAATGCGCGCTCCAACTCCTCTATGGCGCCTTTGCGTTTCTTTAATTTCTTTACCAAACTGTCGACTGCTTTTTCAGCCCATTTCTCTTCTTCGTCGCCTTGTTTCCAACCCAAAAGCTTTTTAACTGCGGGTGATGTGAATGAAAAAAGTGTGCCCAGCCGGGACATGGCACTGCTTGAGGTTGATTCGACATCTTCTGTATCCATGCCGTTTGTCGGGTTCATGGGATAGCCGGGGTAATCGTTAACAGGATGATAATCTGTAAAAGAGGAAAGGAAATAAAAACATGGAAATTAGTGAATACCCTCAATTCGGAAAATATGTATTAAGTATTCTTAAGGCAATGTTTCTGCATAGATATAGAATTTTTTGTGTGTGTTCTTTACAGACCAACACAGTAATGTTCCTATCTTTCCAGAGAAAGTAATACAAAAAGATTAAACCTCGCCCCATATTTGTAGGAGAACTAATAAGACCGAGCTAGAGAAGAACGAAGCGACAAGTAGAAGTGAAACTAGTTTTCGGATATTTAATATAAACCGACCAGATTTATTTTTTTTATTTTTATTTTCTTCTTGTTTCTTTCCTTTTTTAATTTTTTGTTTTTTTTTTTCTTTTTTCCTTCGCTTTTTTTTCTTTTATTCTTTGTTATTATTTTTTTTTTTTTTTTAATTAAAAAGAAAAAAAGCAAAGAAAAAAAGAAAAAAGAGAAAAAAAAAAGAAAAAAACAAAAAAAAAAGGAAAAAAACAAAAAAAAAAACAAAGAAAAATTAAAAAAAATCAAAGAAAAAAACAAAAAAAGAAAGAAGCAAAGAAAAAAGAAAAAAAAATAAAAAATAAAGAAAAAAAAAAAATAAAAAATAAAGAAAAACAAAAAAGAGAAAAAAAAACAAAAAAAAAATAAAGAAAAACAAAAAAAAACAAAAAAAAAATAAAGAAAAACAAAAAAAAACAAAAAAAAAGAAAGAAAAACAAAAAAAAACAAAAAAAAACAAAAAAAAAAACAAAAAAAAAAAAAACAAAAAGAAAAAAAAAAAACAAAAAAAACAGAAAAAAAACAAAAAAAAAAACAAAAAAAAGAAAAAAAGTAAAGAAAGAAGAATTAAAGGAAAAAAATCTGGTCGGTTCTATTAGTTTCACAAAAGAAATTTTTTCTTTTTTTCTTCCTTTTTGATTTTTTTTTTAATTTCTTTTTCTTTTTTTTCTTTTTTGATTTTTTTCTTAATTTCTTTTTCTTCTTTTTAATTTTCTTTCTTTCTTAATGTTTTTTCTTGTTTTCTTTTTTTATTTTTTTCCTTATTTATTTATTTTTTCCCTTTTTTAATTGTTTTTCCTTTTTTAATTTTTTTTTCCTTTTTTAATTTTTTGTCTTTTTTTAATTTTTTTCCTTTTTTAGTTTTTTTCGTTTTTATTTTTTATGAAAATATCATTTTCCTTTTTTCATTCTCCTTTTTTCACTTTCCTTTTTTCATTTTCTTTTTTTAAATTTTTTTCATTTTTCTTTTTTAACTTTTTTCATTTTCCTTTTTTTAGTTTTTTTCCCCTTTTTTATTTTCCTTTTTTTAATTTTTTCCCCCTTTTTTATTTTTCATTTTTTAAGTTTTTTTACTTTTTTCCTTTTTTTAAATTCCTTTTTTCATTTTCCTTTTTTATTTTCCTTTTTCATTTTCTTTTTTTATTTTCCTGTTTTTATTTTCCTTTTTTATTTTCCTTTTTTCATTTTTTTTTTTACTTTTTTTATTTTCCTTTTTCATTTTTTTTACTTTTTTTATTTTCATGTTTTAACTTTCCCTTTTTTAATTTTCCTTTTTTAATTAAGAAAAAGAAGCTTAAAAAATAAAAAAAAATAAAAAAATAAAGAAATAAAAAAAGGAAATAAAAAAGGAAAATTAAAAAAAGGAAAAAAATAAAAAATATTAAAAAGATAAAAATATATAAATTAAAAAATAAGGAAAAAGAAACTAAAAAAAAAACAATAAAAAAACACAAAAAAAAACACAAAAAAAAAAAAAAAAAATGTGGGTTTCTATTAAATGTCCCAAAACTAATTTCCCTTCAACTTCGCGCTTTCTTCTTTTTGTTATTATTTTTTTGCTATTTTTCATTCATATAATTTTTTATTATTATTTTAGTTTTTCTTATTGTAATAATTGTTTATTATCATTATTTTTTAACAATTTATTATTATTTTTTTTTTCCTTGAGTTCGTTTTTTTATTTCTTCTCATACTTTCTAAAATTTATTTCTCTCTCAGCGCGCTAAAGCTAGCATTTTATAGAGATACCATTCGTATAATTTGAATACTCACAGCAATAGGTGGAGCTTAAACAATTTAAATATTCTTTAAACAAAAAAAAAAAACAATTGCAAATT